>CM077166.1:85580971-86245762 GCA_039583875.1 Platanthera guangdongensis
TAGTGCCCCAGTCTGGTAAACACAGCAGGTACATATCAACATTACTCTCACCCTGCACCAGACATGAAACTCCATTACTCCATAGACAATTCGCTGCGACATTGGCAAATACTTGGCCAGAAATAATCGTGAGAATTCTTCGATCGATATCTTTTCAAGTCCTTGACCTGCAAGTGGTGCAATTCACTTCATCCCACCAAGCCTCGTATCTCCTTCCAACAGAAAAGTGGACTAAAGTAACTTTCTGCCCCTCCACAGTTCTGATTTTTGTTAGGATCCTCTTCACTCTTGCGAGCCAATCTTCCGCCTGCATTGGGGAACCCGTTCCTCCAAACGTAGGTAGATGAAACTCCATAAACCCATCAATTGCTCGTCAGCTGCTTGCTCATCACACAGATTCAACATGCTCTTGCCTTAACCAAGCCGTACTGGAACCCCTGCAGGCCTTGCCTTGCCCAATAGGATGTGCATGTAACACTATGAGCACTGTCTCAGTAACCACACGTATGGTCTCCGCTGAGGGAGGTGTAGCTGCCTCAGTTGGTGTCACACTCTCGTCAGACCGCTGGGGCTCAGACTGCCCAGCACACTCCACGTCACCTATAGATGTACAGAACACCAGTTACGTCCATTCCATAATGACAAACATACATTGACTACACGCTCACGCACCTCACGTGCATGTATTATATTCCTAGTGGATTCTTGAGTTCATTATGTTCTCCCTCCCAAAATATCAAACTTGGCTCTGATACCACTTTGTAACACCTCCATTCGTCAAATAGAATGTAACGGTGGGCTGTCGGGGCCCCATGCTATATTCACAAACAAATGGTGGAATTATGTATGAATATCAAAATCATGTTCTACTCGCATCCTATCTCAGAGCATTCTAGCACAATATAGTGAATGTCCACTAAATATATAAAAATATTATATATTACCAGGAATGTATAAAATACACACGCTCATGGCCTTAAGGCCATACAAGTTACTCTTTACAAATATACAGCTTCATACATCGGCACCCAGGCCGGCCACACATGAAATCCAAGAATTCTTTGCACGGCCTTCAAGGGCCTTTAAGCAGCAGTGCTTGATTAAGCTCATTTCAATTCAACCCGTCAACACCTGCAATTAGACATCCCCCCAAGAGCGGTAAACAAAGCAATGGTCAGCATTAGCTGACAAATTATAACGACCCTACCGCTAACCACGGTGCAGTGGGTCCTTCCCTGTATGCATTGTCAAACATCTAGCTATCACAACAATTATCACAGAAGTATCACAAATGCCAGCCTCTGCCAGACACTCCGTGCACTCAGGGAACATTACGGTGGATGGACTCTCTTGCCACCACCACCAAGCAGAGGTTTTGACATGTTGGTTGGCCGATCCTAGTCCACCAACACGCATGCTGGGATATTCTACCCATCACACTAAGAGTGCTAACCTCACGGCAAACTTGAGCATTTTAATCGCACCTAGATTGACACACCATTGTGTGCAGTAAGCGGGTCGGGGCCGTATCTATCTGCCCATCCTTTACCAACAATCGATCTTACACCACAGGTCCAGGTCAGCCTTTTCTGATTGATCAATTCGTCAATTGCGCATATCTTGACGCGGGCGGCTTCCCTTTCTCTGCTCCGCACACAGCTCTCGCAGAGTCGATTACCAAATCAGCACACACAATCCAACAGCTCATCCCGAGCTTTCTATGTATTCACAATTCACAAACATCCATACAATACACGAAGTCTTCTCCGGTTCATAATAAAACATCACAAATCCAAACTAACCGTCCGGATGGTCTTCACATAGCATGACTAGCCATACTACCTATTTCCGGCTCTAAATGCAGACTCAACCTGAATCACATACGCTTTCCACCTCTTGGAGGATTCCATGCATATGCATAAAGAAAGGACTTCGCTTGTCCAAGAAGAGATCGTTACCATTGACGATCTCTTTGGAGCCATGAGATCTAGGCGGATGGAAATCACCGCCACGGCCTTGCCTCCACGAATCCGAACTCAGATCTCGATGCGGAACTCCGAATCTCCTCTGGTAGCTGTCTTCCTTCTCACCTTCCTTCCTTGCTCTCTTTCTCTCTCTCTCTCCCTAGCTCTTTAGAAAGAGAAATGGCTAAAAATGAATGAGATTATCCCTTCATTCTCGGCCTTATAACAACATGGAAGGTCCTGGACCCTTGGATCTAAGATAAGGGAAATGAACAACCACGATTTGCCCAAACATATCCATTTTTGGTCTGACACACCCTGTGACACGCCCGTGTCACATGCCGTGTCCCTTAAGAGGCTCACGAACCGCCTTAACTAGAATAGGACACGTCCATATGACACGCCCGTGTCATATGGCTGACACGCCCATGTAGCATGTCGTGTCCCTCAAGTAGCACACCACTAACTCAACCCGAGCAGGACACGTCCATGGGACACGACCGTATCCCACAACGTGTTCCCTAAGACACACCCATGTCCACCAGCACACATCCCCGGCTGATCCAGAGAAGCACACGGCCCTGTGACACGCCCGTGTCACGAGCCGTGTACTCAACTTAACTTGTAGCTCGACGATCGTCGAGCGCAGTTCGTCGACGAGAGGGGACACGCACTCTAACACGCCCGTATCGAAGGGCGTGTTCCCTCTTGAGAACTTCTCGAATGCATTTCATCGAGCACTCGAGAGGCTGCTCAACCCGAGCAGGACACGCCATGGGACACGCCGTGTCCCAGGCCGTGTCACCCAACCTAAACCCAAATTGGGATTTGGGGTGTTACACACCACTCATAGCTTCGTCCCAGCATGTGTGTGCAAACACCTCCACATCAATATCCAACTGTTCTCCTTATTCACAATCTCTGGAATGGCACGTAGCAGCGAACTTGCCACCTCAAGTCATCAACCCTACCCTCAATTACATCTCACCTTCTAACATCATTAACTTAACTATGAATTCTACATCCTCTCGCCACATGGTGCCAACATTGCCCTCAGTGTACTGTAGCTATAATACCTAGGCCATGCCAAAGTGCTACACAAACTACTACTGCAAACCCTGCAACAAACAGGAGTTTGGCCAGCAGTTTTGCACCAACTGCTACTGCAGTAGTTTTGCATCAACTGCTGCAGCAGTTTTGCACTAATTACTACAGCAACAGTTTTGCACCAACTGCTGCGGCCAGTAGTTTGACTGCTACGGCCAGCAGTTTGACTGCTACGGCCAGCAGTTTGACTACTGCGGCCAGCAGTGTGACTGCTGCGGCCAGCAGTTTGACTGCTGCGGCCAGCAGTTTGACTGCTGCGGCCAGCAGTTTGACTGTTGCGGCCAACAGTTTGACTGCTGCGGCCAGTAATTTGAATGCTGCGGCTAGTCGATTGACTACAGTGGCCAGTAGTTTAACTGCTGCGACCAGTAGTTTGACTGCTACGGCCAGCAGTTTGACTGTTGTAGCTAGTAGTTTGGCGGCCAAGAATTTTGCACAAACTACGGCCAGACTGCATCCAACAATTTTGCATAAATTACGAGTAGACTACGGCCATATTGCGGCTAGACTGTGGGTAAAATTTAATATCATTTTTAATTCAATTGAATCTCAAAAATTAATATAAGAAGGTAGAAATCAAACCTTGATTCGAATTGATATTTATAGTAGGAGATGGTGATGTGCTGTTGTTAGGGGTAGACTAATTTATATTTGATCTTTCAATAGAAGTCATCATTCTCATAAACAGCATAAATATTACATATTTATAAAAATATTGCAATTAAATTAACCATTACTAATTCGATTTAAACATAATTATTACTTGGTCCGGTGGTAGATGTATCCCTAGTCCCATTGATATTCCAGATGAATCTTCTCTAGAATTTTAATGCGAATTGTCTGCCACAAGACTATCTATGGTCTTCTTCATGATAGACGTTTGTAATTTCAATTTTTCAATCTCCCTCAACTCTTCTAGATTTGTATATTTCAATCCAGTTGTTCTTGAGTGACGTGATAAATTAGGGTATATCTGAATTGCAGTGAAACCCTTTCTCATACCACGACATCGTCCATAGTATCCTTGTCCAAATGTAGATATATATATATATATATATATATATATATATATATATATATAATATATATTGTACAAAACTATAATTCAAAACAAATTGTTATAAAATATTTTTTATCTAAAAGCACCTTCATGTATTTCATTTTTAGTGTGTCAGGAGGATGCTGCGATATTTGTTCCTCGATGGCCTTGTCCAAGGCAACATAAAAAAAGTTCACAAATGAAGTCTTCAATAAACAATTTAGATATTATTAAAATGTTTATGAATCACTTACTTTTTTTGATATTGCGTCATCATTCAATAAAGTTTTCCCATTTTTCATGCTTGTGCGACTATCTATGAACAAGTCAATGCGAGTTGACTCTCTGCCCAATTCAATTTCCTTATAAAAAAATCAATCATTCAGCTTTACGTACTAAAGTAAGAAATAATAAGGATATATATTTATATATACGTATACCAAGTCTTTTTTCGATTAGCAAGGCTCATCCGTCCAAGAGTATGTGCACCAACATTTTTTTTGTGACATTCTTTATTTCTTTCACTTATACTCTGCTACATCAGAAAATTCATTGTCAAAATTTTAAAATGTTGGAAATTTTAAAAAAAGGTTGGAAGAATAAATAAATAAAGATACAATACCCTTCCTTTTGTAGAATACCAATATTTCACAATGTCAACAAATTGGCTCTCTGGAATATATATAGGACCACCTCGTGCAATAAGTGCTTCAGGAGTATCCAATGTGTCATAATAACGTTTTTTTAAAAGTTGACTTCCAATTCCTAAAACTTTCTCTTATAATATCCATGATAAGCTTTTTGTGAGTCTCAGAAATGAGAAATTTTTGCAGCCTGAATAAACATAAAGCTTATAATTTTTTTTATATTCAATAAAATCATGATGCTTATGTGCACTCACCATAACCATACTCCATGCAGTTTCCTTGCTATACCGGGACACATGAATCCAAGATAAAGGAGTCATTGGAAATAATGATGTATTTCGTGCAAGTGTGCCTAAGAACGATGAAAGTTGAGGTGCACAATTTCCAACAAATTGCCCAAGTTTGTTTCTCTCCAATAAGATAATTTTATCTGATCACATAAGATGAATATCCCTACATGTTATTGCTCCTCGTAACTTTTTTACGTCTATTTTCACCTACGCATACAAAACTTTGATTATTCTACTTGCATTTATAGCAAATCATACAAAGAAAAACATGTATTGTTTACTTGAGCTCTCTAGGACTTCATTACTAAGATTGGCAGCTTCTTGATCACTAAGTTGATGCTCATCAGAGCTTAAATTTGTTGAAAAATAATATGTAGTTGTTGGATCATGTAGTGGTTCCTTGTGGGCATTTGAAGTGCTCACATGAGGGACACCGCTAACACCATTGTGTTGATCTTTAGATAGAGAGTTTTCCATTGAAACAAATAATTTTCTTGGAGCTAATGTTCTCTTATGAGCCATTAAATATCTTCTTGATAACAAAATCAAATATTTGCAAGATAACAAGATCTGTCCATTGTTATAGACTAGTAAAAAATCTAGCATGTTGTTTTACAGCTATAAATCGATTATGCTTGTGCTGGAACATATCTTTATTGACTCCATGTTAATACGTAAAAAACATTATTTGTAGTGAAACTGTCCCTTTGTATTTTAGATATTCCTGCTGCTTCTTTTCTTTTTATACTGTCTGTTTATTCTTTGATACTGTAAAATATGGTGGTTAAGCAACACATTACATAGGTTCTAAAATGAATCAACGATGTGAAATTGTATTTTATTTGATATGGAAAACTGCTAAAAAGAAAGAATCAATCAATTTCAAGTTTAATTAAATTTAAGTGTGCTTTAATTAAATTCTATGAAAATGATCCTTGCATGTTGAAAAATTAATGGCAAACTTGTACAAATTAATATCCTAAAGCATATGTTTAATCACGAACTTTGCAATAATGAGTAATAGTGACTTCAAACAATAACTTGAATAGTAATGACAGAGAGTCAACCAACTACCAAAAAATCTCAACCATATATGAGCCACATAAAGGCAGGCCTCATCAAGATAAGGCCCAGTGGTATCGTGTAACACCCCCTATCCGTCACATAGCATATAGCAGTAGGTCCGGCCGGGGCCCGACGCCGTATGCCACAGACAGACCGGGTGGTTACTTATGGAAACCATCCAACCAATCTCAACGTCCTACACAGAGCATTCTAGCAGAAGCAGTTTATAAAAGTTGCAATAAAGAACCCAGCATTAGAGCATGAATGTCGACTAATTCAAATTAGGAATGTTATTCAAAATACCCAAAATAAGCCTTAAGGCCTTACAAAATGTTTCACTTCAAATTACATGTTTTACAAACCACGGCACACAGGCCGGTCACACATGAATAAAGCAGTAAACACTTACAAATAGGCCTTCAAGGGCTGGCTTCGCATTCGGGCTTTAGCCCGCTATTGACCGCTTGGTCCAGCTGCACCTGCAAGCAACAAACCATCGCACGGTGGCAAAACAAGGCAACGGTCAGCAATGCTGACCAAATTATAATGATCCCGCCCCCAACTCGGGGCGGCGATGCTCCTTCCCTGCATTTCATTAGCATAAGCGAGCAATAAATAATCAGTCATTTCATCACAGACGTTGGCTCTCACGGCCACACGCCCCGTGCTCTCAGGGCACATTCTCGGTGAACCGGTCGATGTCACGTCAATTAAAGCCATAGACATTCCGGACTCACCACCGCCATTTTGACGGCCAAACCTATGAGCAATTTGTCTTCCTGGCTTGGGTCACGACAATTTAAGCCATTGACTGTCGAAGACTCTAATCCATGCCAACGGTAAGTGCCACGTGCCTTTAGGTCTCTTTAAATGAATGACATAGAACGGGTACAGTTCCATCTAACCCGTGCTCACATCGCAACGACAATTTAAGTCATATGCGCGGGTCAAACTTCTACCGAGTCCCATTTCCATCACAAGTCACATAACCCGGTTATGTTCAAGTTGTCTCTCAAGCCACCAAGTTGGCAAGATCTCGTATCCGCCCAGTTTTCCGGGTGCACCTTTGGGTTAGTCCCCAAGGCTCCCTGCTGCAATCTACCGCATAGAAAACCCGAAAAACAACCAATAGCACGGAGTCTTCTCCGGCATTATGCAATGCAACATCACCGATCCAGACCAACATGTCCGGGTAGGCTTCACACATCATGCCTATATCCGTTCTCGCTTACGGACTCTAAACAACGGGGACTTCACATATCTACCCGAAGGAACGCCTCCAACTCTCCGCAAACTCGCGAGAGCGGGCTTCCTATGCAAAGAAAGAGAGCTACTCATGCTCAAGATGAGGATCGTTACCCTAGCGTTCCTCTTTGGCGCCATTCAAAAGTAATCGGATGAAAAGCACCGCACTAGCTTTGCCTCCGTGGATCCGGAGTCGGCTTGCGATTCGGAGCTTCGAAGCTCCTCCAATGGCGGGATCTAGCTCCTTCTTCCTCCCTTGGCTCTCCTCTCTCTCTAAGGTTTTAGAAAGATAACACTTAAGAAAAGTGAGGGTTTTCTAAGTCCAATCCCGGGTATATCCCTTCAGGAACAACCCCCAGCCGTTGGATCTCAAAATAAGGAAACGAACGGCTTTGATTCGGGACTGAAATGCCCAATCTGGACCGAACACGGCCTGGCACACGCCCGTGTCCAGGGCCGTGTGCCTCATTCGCCGTCAAAATCGGCTCGCCTGGAACCTCACACGGGTATCGAACACGCCCGTGTTCGAGCTGATATGCCCGTGTTCCATGTGACACGGCCGTGTGTCCGGCCGTGTACCCCTATCATTTTTCCCCAAAATCAACCCGAGCACTGCACGGGTTCTAGGACATGCCAGTGTCCTTACCCGTGTCACCTCAACACGCCTGGACCCCAGGCCGTGTACACGGTCTCGACACTCGACACTTCGTCGAGCGAAGATCGTCGACCTGATGACACGGCCTTGGACACGCCCGTGTCCTAGGCCGTGTGCCTTGTCTCGACACAATGTCGAGGCCAAAGTGTCGACTCCCCGGGGCGAGTGTCGACACGGGTCGACACGCCCTGCAACACGCCCGTGTCGCAGGCCGTGTGCCATGTCTCGACACCTCGTCGACCGCAGAGTGTCGACTTCGCGGCTAAGTGTCAACACGGGTCGACACGCCCTGCGACACGCCCGTATCGCAGGCCGTGTGCCCAGTCTCGACACAATGTCGAGACCAAAGTGTCGACTTCCCGTCTCAGTGTCGACACAGGCTCGACACGCCCTAGGACACGCCCGTGTCCCAGGCCGTGTGCCTGCTGCCAGAACGCAAACTGGCCCAAAACGTCCCCCTTTGCTCCTTTGAGTTTCGGGGCGTTACAACTCTCCCCTCTTAAAAGAATTTCGTCCACGAAATTACATAAAAGAATGATATGTACAAACCAAAATTTGTACCTGAGCGGAACAACTCCGAATACTCATCAAGCATATTCTGCTCTCGCTCCCAAGAGAGCTCCTCACGACCGCAATTGTCCCACCGGACCTTGACCATCCTGATCTCTTTATTGCGTAGCCGCTTGACCTCCGAGTCCTCAATCCGTACGGGCTTGACCTTTGTCGTTAGCCCACTATCCACCGGCACTTGATCAACCGCGATCACTTGCGTAGGCTCTTACACCGCCTTCCGAAGCACCGAAATGTGGAATACATCATGTAACCCACTAAGCTCCACTGAAAGCTTCAACCGATAGGCCGCTTCACCAACTCGCTCCAGGACCTCAAACGGTCCAAGGTACCTCGGGCTTAGCTTTTTCAATCGCCGCACCCGCGAGACACCCTTGAACGGCTTGATCTTTAAGTATACATAATCGCCCACTGCGAACTCCACGTTCCTGTGCTTGGCATTATAGTACTTTGCTTGCCGGTCCTGAGCGATAAGCAACCTCTCCCGAATGGTTCTCACCAAAGAAGTAGCATCCTCCACTTCCGATCGCTTATACAACTTTGACTCACCCGTTTCTAACCAAGACAATGGCGTGCGACATTTAGTACCATATAGGTCCTCGAAAGGCGCCATCTGAATACTCGCTTGGTAGCTATTGTTGTATGCAAACTCCACCAAATAAAGGTGGTCTTCCCATTGCTTTCCGAAATCCAAGACACACATGCGGAGCATGTCTTCCATAGTTTTATTGACCCTCTCGGTCTGCCCATCCATTTGCGGATGGAAGGCTGTGCTGAATTACCGCTTTGTTCCCAACATTTGCTGCACCAGCCTCCAATCATTAGAAGTGAACCGCCCATCTCGGTCACTCATGATGCTGCGGGGCACACCATGAAGTCGTACTATGTTATCCACATAAAGCTTTGCCAACTTCTCCACCGGATCATCCTTCCTATGCGGAATAAAATGTGACACCTTCGTTAATCGATCAACAACCACCCAAATGGTGTCGTTTCCCTTCTGCGACCTTGGCAAACCGTGCACAAAGTCCATAGAGATGTCGTCAAATTTCCACTCTGGAATAGGAAAGGACTTAAGAAATCCTCCCGGTTTTTGGCACTCCGCCTTCACCAAGGCGCAAGTTTGCCACTTCGCTACGTAGAGCGCCACATCCTTTTTCAAACCCGGCCACCAAAACAGTTTCTTCACATCACGGTACATCTTCGTGCTCCCCGGTGAATCGAGTACTTGGTATGGTGTGCCTCGTACAACAACTCCACCCGCAAATTGCCCACACTTGGGACGCACAGACGACCGTCTTTCCAAAGTAATCCGTTCTCCACGACGAATTGGGGATTTGACAAATCCAGAGCCTCTACCATGAACTGCTTCATATGAGCATCCATATCCAAAGCCTGCCGAATACGATCAGCCAGGTCATATTGGACTTCGGTCCAATTCAGAACTGTTTCAGCACTTGATTGCCGGTCCACACAAACAATCTCAAACGCCTCCAACTCTCGCACCAACCGCTCATCATGCACCGATAGCCAATTAGCTTGAGCTGGGGCTCGGCAACTCAGCGCATCCGCAACCGCATTCCCTTTGTCAGGCATGTAGTGGATCTTGAACGTATAGTCCCCCAGGAACTCCATCCATCTACGCTGCCGCATATTCAGATCTTTCTGATCAATAAGGTACTTCAGGCTCTTGTGATCGGTGTAGATATCAATCTTCACACCGTACAAGTAGTGTCTCCACAGCTTCAAGGCAAAAATCACGGCCGCTAACTCCAAGTCATGGACCGGATAGTTCCTCTCATGCACTTTTAGCTGTCTCGAGCCATAAGTTATTACACTTCCGTGTTGCAGTAGCACGCAACCCAAACCGCTGCCCGAAGCATCGCTATATATCTCATAGCCTTCGGTCCCACATGGCGAACTCAGCACAGGTGTCGTGGTCAACCGACACTTCAACTCCTCAAAAGCTCGCGCGCACTCCGGCGTTTAAACGAAATTATGCTCCTTCCTCGTCAAAGTAGTGTGAGGTAATGCTATCCGCGAGAAGTTCTCTATGAAGCGCCTATAATAGCCGACAAGCCCCAGAAAACTCCGGACTTCTGCTACCGTAACAAGCTCAGGCCACTCCCGTATCGCAACAATCTTCGTCGGATCCACAGCAATACCCTCTCCACTTACTATATGCCCGAGGAACGCCACTGAGGATAGCCAAAACTCGCACTTCGAGAACTTGGCATACAACTGATTTCTCCTCAGCGTCTCCAACACCAAATGAAGATGCTTGAAGTGATCTTCCTCACTTTGCGAGTACACCAAAATATCGTCGACGAAGACGATCACGAAATGGTCCAAGTACTCCCTGAAAGTCCTGTTCATCAAATCCATGAACAACGACGGCGCATTAGTCAGCCCAAACGGCATGACCATAAACTCATAATGCCCGTATGTCGTACTAAACGCTGTCTTCAGGATATCACTCTCCCTTATTCGCAGCTGATAGTACCCAGCCTTGAGATCTAACTTCGAGTACACTGTCGACCCGACTAACTGATCAAAAAGATCATCAATCCGGGGGATCAGGTACTTGTTCTTCTCAGTCAGCTTGTTGAGCTCCCGATAATCAATACATAGCCTCAAGCTTCTGTCCTTCTTCTTAACAAAGAGGACCGGTGCGCTCCAAGGCGAAGAACTCGGGCGCACATACCCTTGCTCAAACAACTCTTGAAGTTGAACTTTCAGCTCCGCCATTTCCTTAGGCGCCAGCCGATAAGGAGATCGTGACACAGGCTTTGCACCTGACACTAGCTCAATCGTAAAATCTATCTCCCGCTGAGGCGGGGCTCCAGGAAGATCTGCGGGGAACACATCAGGGTATTTCGATACCACTGAAATACAATCCAACGCGGGCTTCGTCTTTGCAACCTCCGCTAGTGTAAAGAACAGTTCTGCTCCGGCACAAACCGCCTTCACCACCTGAAGAGCAGACATCAACGTCTTGCTCGACCCCTTTAAGCCCGTAAAAGTCGTCTCACGACTTGCTCCCTGCTTGACTTCCTTGCTACCGTAATCTATATGGGCCTGCTACTCCGAGAGCCAATCCATGCCAAATATGACGTCGAACTCCGCCAACGGAAGTAAAGACGCCCGCAGGTCGAAAACCTGCTCCCCAATACGAATCTTAACATCGCAGATCCTATCCGCTCGTATCGAACACCCATTGGGCAACAACACATCCAACTTATCCGTCTCCATCGAAGAAAGGACTCCGATGCGTGATATAAATCCTTCGGACAAGAAGGAGTGTGATGCTCCCTTATCGAAGAGTGCTCGTGCCGGATTTTCACAAATCAATACAAATCCTAAACAAGCAGTGGTAAGGTAACATGTGCATAACAAGTATTTATAAAAATTGACTTGCTATAAATTAAATCGTACCTGTCACCACATCGGCCTGTTTGATGGCCTCTTGTTGGCCAAGATTATAGACCCTTGGTTGGGCCAGAGCATAATGGGATGCGGTCGACTCCACCGCCTTTCCCTTCTCTTCATAAGTAGCTCCCGGCTTCCTCTCGGACTTAGGACGTCCGCTCCAATAGTCACGGGCAAAGTGCCCCGTCTTTCCACAAGTAAAACACGCGCGCGAGGTCCGACTCGTAGTCGCCCGAGAAGCGCCAGAAGGAGTTGGACACGAAGTCCTATGCTTCTTGAAAGACCTCCGATAGCCGGTCTTTGAAGTAGTCAGCACTTTAAATTTAGATTTCTTCTCACCCAAGCTTTTCTTTGCTTGTACATTCTTCATGTCCTTCTCCAAGGACCGGGCAGTATTGACCAAGGTTAAGAAACCCTGCGTCATCGGCCCCGAGAGTAGTAATCTCAACTCATCTCTCAAGCCTTCATAGAAGCGATTAGTCTTGCGCTCCTCATCCATGATGGTGGAGCTAGCATAACGACTCAAATGAGTGAACTCATGGAGATATTCATCCACGCTCTTCTCTCCCTGAACCAACTTCAGAAATTCGTTTTCCAACGCTATCTTCTGCGTCGAAGGGAGGTATCTAGTCAAGAATAATCTCGAGAACTCTTCCATCGAGACATCACCAAGTTGCCTACCTCTCAATAAGTGCAGCTCCAATCCTTCCAACCACATTCTCGCTTCACTGTCCAAAAGGAACGTAGCGATGGTGGTCATTTGCCACTCCTCCGTCTCCGTTGCTGTCATGACTCTCTTCACCCTGGAGAGCCAGTCTTCAGCCTGAGATGGGGTTCCCAACCCCGAGAATACCGGAGGGTTAAAGCTCATTACATGCTTATGCTGCCTCCCAGTTTCCCTCCTCGGCACCACCGGTTCCACAACCACTTGCTCCACTCTCCTCGGCTCAGCCTCTTGAAGAGGTTCCTGCTCCATCACAGGAGCGGGCTGCTGCGCTTGCCTTGCAGGCTGCGCATTTATCACGGCCAACACCGCTTCAGCCACCAATCGAATATTCTCAGCCGATAGAGGTGTTGCAGGAGCAACATCCGATGCACTACTAGCCTCAGAAACTCGGCGTTCTGACGGCCCAACACCACTTCTGGTCACCTATAGTGGTACAAAACACCGTTAAGCGACCAAATAAATTGCAAACAGCAATTATAGGAACACGCAGGTTCCTCAAACACAAGTATTTTCATTCCTAAGTGGACATTCATGGGTTCTTTTTACTGTTATTACGATGACGCACACAATGTGCTCACCACCCCTTAAAAAGAATTCTTCCACGAATTCCCTTAAGCCCGACCAAAACCAGTAGTCTGATACCAAATTGTAACACCCTCTATCCGTCACATAGCATACAGCAGTAGGTCCGACCGGGGCCCGACGACGTATGCCACAGACAGACCGGGTGGTTACTTATGGAAACCATCCAACCAATCTCAACGTCCTACACAGAGCATTCTAGCGGAAGCAGTTTATAAAAGTTGCAATAAAGAACCCAACATTAGAGCATGAATGTCCACTAATACAAATTAGTAATGTTATACAAAATACCCAAAATAAGCCTTAAAGCCTTGCAAAATGTTTCACTTCAAATTACATGTTTTACAAACCACGGCACGCAGGCCGGTCACACATGAATAAAGCAGGAAACACTTCCAAATAGGCCTTCAAGGGCCGGCTTCGCATTCGGGCTTTAGCCCGCTACTGACCGCTTGGTCCAGCTGCACCTGCAAGCAACAAACCACCGCACGGTGGCAAAACAAGGCAACAGTTAGCAATGATGACCAAATTATAACGATCCTGCCCCCAACTCGGGGCGGCGATGCTCCTTCCCTGCATTTCATTAGCATAAGCGAGCAATAAATAATCAGCCATTTCATCACAGACGTTGGCTCTCACGGCCACACGCCCCGTGCTCTCAGGGCACATTCTCAGTGAACCGGTCGATGTCACGTCAATTAAAGCCATAGACATTCCGGACTCACCACCGCCATTTTGACGGCCAAACCTATGAGCAATTTGTCTTCCTGGCCTGGGTCACGACAATTTAAGCCATTGACCGCCGAAGACCCTAATCCATGCCAACGGTAAGTGCCACGTGCCTTTAGGTCTCTTTAAATGAACGACATAGAACGGGTACAGTTCCATCTAACCCGTGCTCACATCGCAACGATAATTTAAGTCATATGCGCGGGTCAAACTTCCATCGAATCCCATTTCCATCACAAGTCACATAACCCGGTTATGTTCAAGTTGGCTCTCAAGCCACCAAGTTGGCAAGATCTCGTATCCACCCAGGTTTCCGGGTGCACCTTTGGGTTAGTCCCCAAGGCTCCCTGCTGCAATCTACCGCGTAGAAAACCCGAAAAACAACCAATAGCACGGAGTCTTCTCCGGCATTATGCAATGCAACATCACCGATCCAGACCAACATGTCCGGGTAGGCTTCACACATCATGCCTATATCCGTTCTCGCTTACGGACTCTAAACAACGGGGACTTCACATATCTACCCGAAGGTACGCCTCCAACTCTCCGTAAACTCGAGAGAGCGGGCTTCCTATGCAAAGAAAGAGAGCTACTCATGCTTAAGATGAGGATCGTTACCCTAGCATTCCTCTTTGGCGCCATTCAAAAGTAATCGGATGAAAAGCACCGCACTAGCTTTGCCTCCGTGGATCCGGAGTCGGCTTGCGATTCGGAGCTTCGAAGCTCCTCCAATGGCGGGATCTAGCTCCTTCTTCCTCCCTTGGCTCTCCTCTCTCTCTAAGGTTTTAGAAAGATAACACTTAAGAAAAGTGAGGGTTTTCTAAGTCCAATCCCGGGTATATCCCTTCAGGAACAACCCCCAGCCGTTGGATCTCAAAATAAGAAAACGAACGGCTTTGATTCGGGACTGAAATGCCCAATCTGGACCGAATACAACCTGGCACAAGCCCGTGTCCAGGGCCGTATGCCTCATTCGCCGTCAAAATCGGCTCGCCTGGAACCTCACACGGGTATCGAACATGCCCGTGTTCGAGCTGACACGCCCGTGTTCCATGTGACACGGCCGTGTGTCCGGCCGTGTACCCCTATCATTTTTCCCCAAAATCAACCCGAGCACTGCACGGGTTCTAGGACACGCCCGTGTCATTACCCGTGTCACCTCAACATGCCTTGGACCCCAGGCCATGTACACGGTCTCGACACTCGACACTTCGTCGAGCGAAGATCATCGACCTGATGACACGGCCTTGGACACGCCCGTGTCCTAGGCTGTGTGCCTTGTCTCGACACAATGTCGAGACCAAAGTGTCGACTCCCCGGGGCGAGTGTCGACACGGGTCGACACGCCCTGCGACACTCCCGTATCGCAGGCCGTGTGCCATGTCTCGACACCTCGTCGACTAGAGAGTGTCGACTTCGCGGCTAAGTGTCGACACGGGTCGACACGCCCTGCGACACGCCCGTGTCGCAGGCCGTGTGCCCAGTCTCGACACAATGTCGAGACCAAAGTGTTGACTTCTCGTCTCAGTGTCGACACAGGCTCGACACGCCCTGGGACACGCCCGTGTCCCAGGCCGTGTGCCTGCTGCCAGAACCCAAACTGGCCCAAAACGTCCCCCTTTGCTCCTTTGAGTTTCGGGGCGTTACATATCGGGCCAACAACAATGGGTCCCACAAGGAGAATGCCAACACATGAATAGTCATGTGTACACTAGAGGCATGATCTCTTGGACCTACTCAGATACAAGGGGTACAACTCGGACCAGCCTTCTAAAGATAGATGAAAATCATATGAAGATGTTTTGAGCTCTTTAATTTTTTCTTTCTTAAAAACACATTTTGTCACCAAAAAAATTAGATATTGACAAACCAAATCAATTATATGAAATTAGTATATACCACTGCAGAAAATACATTCTCCCAAAACTAATTTTTTTTTACCAAAGGATGGTCATTCTCCCAAAACTAGTTAGTTGGAGTCAAATATTTGCATGATGAATATGCGGCTGGAAGAAAACTTATGAACTGGGAGTAGAACTAGTTAGTTTGAAACAAAACCAGGGTGAGATGAGAGTAGAACTAGTAAATTAGAAGCATCATATAGATACCTGGGAGGGACTATAAATAAGGGTACTCTTGAATTACAGATAAATGTACATGTGTTTGCTCAACATCTTGATTTATACTTCTCTTTGCAAACCGATATTCGCAACCCGACCGTTAATTTATACTTCTCTTTGCACAACTATAGGCTGAACATCTATTCTAACCATCTCGGTGTCTTCATCATCATCTTGATATAAATTTTGAATATTATGTATGTCATCACTAACACATTGAATGAAGTTTCCATGATCATCAACGCTTGCAGCTTCAAATTCTCGCATTTCATACTCATCTCATGCTAACATCCTTATGACCAATTCCCAATTTGATTGTTTAGGATCACAAATATAATATATTATTCTTGCTTGAGAAGGAAAAATATATGGGTCATGTTTAAGTGCTCCTCCTGCATGTATAAAATTTGTGAAATTAACCAATGTGAACCCATATAAATCTTTCTTCACACCCACATTCTTTGCAGGATTAACCCAATCACATTTAAAGAGCATCACTTTAGCAAAGTCAAAGTAATCCAGCACTACAATCTCAGTTATTCTACCAAAATAATTGATATCCACTTGAAGCGCAACATGGTTAGACATAACTTCAACTCCACTATTTTGCGTCCTCTTGTGAATCTCACTGTATACAATTCGAAATGAAAACCCATTTATATTGTATCCTTTTAAGCTACGAATAATAGAGTTTGGTCTGAGGTCTGATTGTCATAATTAAGGGTCATCAACAATTGCACCATCACGATTTACCTGTTATGATAAAATGGAAACATAATTCATTTCATAATCATTCTTCATTTGTAGATCTAGGTACGTGCACAAAAATACGCAAATTAATTTGCATGCATTTTATGATTCTTACTCTTTGCTTAAACCATTTTGAGAATTCTTTATGAAGTAGATTTTTCAAGTGGTCCACATCAATATGTTGGGGTTGGTGGCGATTCTTCAATTCTTCTTGAAGTTCACTATTAAAAAAATATTAATTAATGCACATTTCAAGAATAAATATTCTTTAACATAGTTTTAAAGTTTATTAAAACTTACCTTCAAAAAATTTCATGCTCTGTATCGTTGAACAAAATATATTGATGGGCTTGCACAAGGCTAATTGGATCTAGTCCCTTCAAGACAACGCCCCTTGTTGCACTCCTAACTTGTGGAATCATCCTAAATGCTGGAGTTGGAGACATAGAATTTGCACTATTATGACTTGGTCGACAAAATCGAGTCTCTATCCCATCAAAGAACAGCGAACAAAATGTCAAAGTATCTTCCACTATATAACCCTCTACTCTAGATCCTTCTAGTTTTGCTTTATTTCGTACATATTTTTTATAATGTCCAAGTTCTGTCTCAATGGGATACATCCATCTAAATAGTACTGGTCCACCCAAAATAACTTCTTGTTAAAGATGAACCATGAGATTAATCATTACAGTGAAAAATGAAGGGGGGAAATTATTTCGAGTTTACATAAAGCCACTATAATGTTATCTTCAATCTTCAACAAATCAGAACCATTTAGTTTTTTGCAACATAATTCTCTAAAGAACATGGAATCCCCCCATCAATTTTGTCACTATATGCCTTAGTAACAGTGATCGTAAACCAATCGACAATAATTATTGTATTATAATGTTATTATCATGGCTCTTTAAGCCTTTTATTCTTCATTGCTTCAGTTTAACACAACGTGATTATTAGAGGCATATTGATCAGTAACACGTAATGACTTTATCATTCCTAAAAAGAAATCTTTCTCCATCTTACTCATGGTGAATAAAGTTAGCGGAATAATCTTTGTGTCATCATCTCCTTCTTCGATCCATAGATGTTTTAGAATCCCGAGATCCTTGCAATCCCTTATAGCATACATATTATACTTGGATTTGATCGGGTCACCAAATATAGTGTTCAAAATATTATCACACACATTTTATTCTATATGCATCATATCAAGATAATGACGGAGTAAATTTGTCTTCCAATAGGGATGTTTGAAAAATATACTTCTATTTTTCCAATACTTAGTAGGTCCTCCAGAATTATTTTCTCTACCAAATACAACATGAAGATGTTGGGTTTCCTCTGATACTCTATCCATTAGGAGGTTTTTTACTACAAATACGCATTTCATGTCGACCAAACTTTCTTGCTTTTCGATATGGATGATCAACTGGCAAGAATCGACGATGAGACTGATAAGTAGTTTTTTGACTATTCTTTAGTCAACATGATTGAGTGTCCAGCCCGCATTATGGACATCGAAGTTTGGCATGTGTGTTCCATCCCGATAGGTTACCAAGAGCGGGAAAATCACTAATAGTCCATAATAGTGTTGTGTGTAGTGTAAATTTTTTCCCATCTAAAACATCAAGCACTTATACACCCACTTACCATAACTCACTCAACTCTTTTATTAATGGTTGTAGTTACACATCGATGTTATTTCCTAACATCTTTGGCCTAGGAATCAAAACCGACATGATAATAGATCTTTTCTACATGCACTCCCAAGGTGGCATATTATATATCACTAGCATTATTGGCCACGTACTATGTATGCTGCTAAGATCACCAAATGGATTGAATCCATCAGTAGCAAGTCCTTAACAAATATTTCAATGATCATTTGAGAACTCTTTGTGGCATTGATCAAATTCTTTCCATGTTAAGCCATCTCTTGTGTGATGTATTAAACTGTCATGATTAAGATCTTTGGCATGTCACTCCATCATCTCGGCAGTTTCCTTGCAAATAAATAGTCGCTCCAAACGTTCTTTAAATGGAAAATACCGAAAAACTTTTTTGGTTGGCTTCCTTATAATGATCACATCTTGTTTCTTACGTTTTCTCGATCGGTGAGTCAATTGATTGTCTTGTACATCAACCCATCATGATTGTTCACATATATGACATGAATTGTCATTTTTATGTATGTCCCAAAATAATGAACAATCATTTTCACATGCATCAATCTTAATATATTTGCGGCCAAATTTAGATGTGACTTTCTAGGCCTCACGATAGTTAGCCAGCACTGATATATATTTGTCTGGCACCTCACCTTGTAGAATTTTTTAACAACATATAAAAATGTACATTACTCCAATTTCAAAGTGTCTTAATATGCAGGAGATTCAATAAGAAGGATAGTTTTGTTTACTCTTGACATCCTTCCCATAATGGCTTATTTTCCTCTAAGAGAGTCGTGTATAGATTATCCGCATCTGCATTAATAGGAGCTTGAGTATTCTCAAAATGTGTGTTTACGCTGATATCATCATAAAGAAATTCTTATTCATAAAAGTCTCATTGTTTGTTAAATTAGGAATAACAACATGCAGAAGTTCATTCATCGGATCACTAGAGTTATTAGTATGGTTCAAATATCCTATAATTAAAGGACAAATATCTTTTTATAAGACTCCATTATTAATTAAACGTCCATCATAGTTTATCAATTCTGTGCAGTTCTTCATAGTACCATTCCATATAAGATGCCCCTCTACCACATCTCTATCCCACTTATTTCGATTTAAACACTTTTTACAAGGACATGGGCACTTCTCACCAATTGGTGCATGATCCATTTGGAACATAACATTTTTTCTTCCGTGAAAAATTAACATGTTTATAACAATGTGTTCAAGGACAAAAGCTTAAAAAATTAACATGTTTTCTTCCGTGAACTTTTAAAATTCACCCTGGTAAATTCTCCAACAATATTGTTCCAAAGAACATAAATTTTTACTTCAAATTGAGTTTCCACATAGCATTGCCATAATCTAGACATGTGACAAACATCGTCCATGTAAAATGAGAATGATTATTAATTAATTAAAATATAGTGAAAACCATTTGTAGAGCAAACATGAGAGATCTAAGCATCAAAATGAATCGCATCAAAATATTTATCACTTCGACAATAACTAGAAGGGAAGGTAGTTCTACAATGCTTCCCAAGTTCGTAGGCAAGACGTTTGACCTGCAATCACAATGTATGCTAATGTCAATCTTAAACTACAATCAAAATCTATGCAATCACAATCTAATTACAATAAATTATAATGTTCATTCACAGTCTATGCAATCACAATCTAACCTAATGTAAAGCAGAAATTTAGAATAGATTATAGCCTGCAATCAAATGCATTCGCAATTAACTACAACTTGCAATAAATTTTAGAACACAAATCTAGCTCAATCAAAAAACACTCATAATGTGTTATGGCCATGTGTTGTTATTAATACCTTCCAGCGAGAACACCGAAGTCGGGCACAGAGGCGACACTAAACAGGAACTGGAGGCGATCTACAATAGCCAGGCGGAGAGATCAAGAAAAACCAGTCGGATTCGGAGGTGTTGTCAATCTGTGACAAGAAATTGAAATTAACAACATAATCGATCAAATTTTGTTATTTAGAAATCAAAACAACTATCATGAAAGGGGCGGAAGGAAATGAGGAAATATAAATTTATACTATTGTTATTCATACCGAGAACACCAGAGGAGGGCTTGGAGGCGACGCGAAACTTGAAGTGGAGGAGATCTATAATAACCAAGCTGAGAGATGGAGCGAAACTGGTCAGATTCAGAGGAGAAGAGAGGTCCCAATGGCTAGGGAATGAAGAAGAGAGGTCGTGAAGCCCTAGCCGCAGCGAGCTAGGAGGAAGAACAAGTAGGTCGAAACTCCTTCACCGTCGTTGCCGAGCAAGAGAAACTCCTCCACCATCACCGTCGCATACGTTGATACAGGTGTGAGGGAGGGCGCAGAGGTGAGAAAGGATCGACGACTAAACCCTAGAGAAAGAGAGAATGGAAAAAATATTGGAAATAAATCGTTATTTCCATTATATTGCATTAAAGTAGAAAACCCCAATGAATTTTTGGGGAAATATTTTAATTTCCCTCCAAAATTTTACTCTTTTCATCAATATAATTTTTTATATTTAATGAGGAGTAAAGATTAAAAAAGAAGTCTTCTAAAATTCAATATTAACATGTTAAAAAAAATTGGGCTCGGGCACTGACCTCGAAGAATATCAGGGGAGTTGCCCACTTGATCTCTGTCCACAAATCAGTGGAACCACCAATTAAGACCTCGTCGTAGGCAATATTTGACACAAGGTTGCAGCGAAACCTCAAAACTAACATGCAGGGTCATTTCTTACGATATAAAGTTCTCAAAAACCTCAAAACATAGTAGGTGCATTTGATTTGATACGAGGTTGGGATATCGTATCTTAGAATTTGTCGACTAATATGCTCATCGATGTAGTCAACTGTCACTATCACGACTGGCCTCCAACAATAATGAATCATTCGATCGCCTAGTGTGTCAGCTAATTTATGTAATTGTGTTATCCCTACAGGGAAAAGTAATTAACTTCGTATTATACGCATGATAATATCCTAGAGTATTTAATCATGGTCATAGCGCGCAATTCAACAAGATCACTGAGCTACAAGATAAATATTGAATGGCTACCTAGCTAATATATGTCGACCCTAATGTACAGTTACATACACTTGTGGATATATATATATATATATATATATATATATATATATATATATATATATATATATATATATATATATGCATAATGTGAATGCAATCATCATAATTATTTGTATCAAAGTCACGATCGAGCTAGATCGATGCTATCATTAATATAAACTCACTACCGCATCAAAAATGTGATCACTATCATAAATATAATATCATAAACTCAATTGAATTTTGTGATTAATTATATCCAAAAAAAATTTTATAAATGGCATGATTGTAAGGAAAATATTTTGAACTTCTTGATAACAATTTTTTTACAAAAATCCTATGTTTTAATGACGTTTTAAAAATAATCGTCACCAAAACTAGACATTTATATTGACGTTTTTTCATGAAAACATGGCTAATACTATTTTGTGAAGTAGCGACGTTTTTTTTAAAAACAATCGCCGCTAGATTGAAAACAAACAGTGATGCTTTTCAAAATGTTGCAAAAAAACGTCACTTTAAAGTGCATATCCTGTAGCGCTCTTGCTTCAGCGGGAGAAGAAGCAGAGTGGATAAGAAATTTAGTGATGGACATTCCACTATTGAGGCTGAAATTGACTTTTGTTACAGTTTACTGTGACAATCAGGCTACTAAAACCATTTCTATGATCACTTTTTTCAATAGTAAAAGAAGCCAACTACGAATGAAACAATTCAGGTTGACCTCCCTTATGACATAAGAGATTGTGAACCACATTGATGTGAGGTCGAAAGATAATGTTGCAGACGCCTTGACAAAAGACATAAAAAGAGCTCTCACAATCAAAATATCGGGGGAGATGAGATTAAAGTTCATAGACATATGAAACTCTCCTATTATGTTTATATTTTAATGGTAAGAACCTATAGCTGTAACAATATTCGAGCATCTATTAACAGACTGAAAACCCCAAATAATTTCCTGATGAAACTCAAGATGGTTGGATGCTAGTTATTCCACATTTAATGACTTAACATTTTTCTTACTGTAAGTTTATTTGAGAATTATTCAACTAGGAATAGAAAGTCCTTGTAGTAGTTAATATAAAATTATTGGTCATAGCACATTATTGCACATTTGATAATATTGCAGATGACGATGTGCCAAGTAATATGATAAGGTACATAATGGTCACTAATGAGTAAGATAAAATGTGTGATTTATTAAAATCATAACTTGACTGGTCTTACTGAGACTGGATTGAGATGATGCCAATGTTACTTCACTACTCCTACAAGTACTAAGCTCATCTAGGTAGAACTAGCTTACTTTGATACGATACTGCATATGTTAATGAATTCATATAGTCTAACTTATGAAATTCCTTGGAGGCACTGGTGAAGATGGAGGAGAGAAAGTAAATTTTGACTTGGATGATTATGATTTACTCATTGAGTAGAATTGTTATATGTTTTGATCCATCGATAATTTTTGTTTTTCATACTTTTTTATTTCTGAGTAGCACATTATGTCTGGATGTTTATGTTACTATTTTTTGATAAATTCCTATCTTGCTTAACTGTTCTAACTCTTATGAAAATATGTAAAGTTGAAAACTTTTTTTTGTACTCTCTACTTTCTGCACTCCGAGACGCACAGGTTATTTGTCACAAATATACGAAGAGATTGTTAATGTATATTTGGACAAATATCAGGTTCGAAGACCTAACGGGTCGGTTCGTATACACGCAGATCTGATACCCATAGTTCTTACTAGGGTTTGCCTATTTATACCCACCTAGGGGCAACGGGTAGGTGATTCCACTTTGATCTCCATCTGAATGCTTCGAGCGACACTATCAGTCACCCCGAACAAAAGGGTATTGTCAGCAAATAAAAGGTGTGAAATCTTTGGAGCAGAATTGCAAACATCGATTCCAATCTCGGGATGGGCACTTTTGTTGATGAGAAATGATAAGAATTCTGTGCAAATGATTAATAAGTAAGGCTAGAGGGGGAAACCTTGTCTTAGGAAGCAAGTATCATTGATCCAATCAACTTTAGCCCCATTAATGAGCAGCCTAAATATGGGGAATGTAATGTTAATGTATATCTGGACAAATAATGGGTTAAAAAACTTTACGGGTCAGTTCGGATACACAGATATCCATTAACCGTAGTAATTCCTAGGGTATGCCTATTTATACCCACCTATGGACAATAGATAGGTGATTCCACATTGATCACCATCTAGATGCTTCGTGCAACCTTATCATGTAATACATTCCAAAATGAGATTGATCCACATGTCAGGGGATTTGAAAGTAGCAAGTGTCCTTTGAACAAAACTCCATTATATTTCGTCAAAAGCCTTTCCATATCAATTTTTATGGCAATAAATCCGGTCTTACTTTCCAAAGCATGCATGGAGTGGAGAAGATCTTGTGCCAAGATGAAATTATTAGAAAGTAAATGACACTGCACGAAGGCTGCTTGTTCCTCTTTGATGAGTCTTGAGAGGAGAGGCTTCGTTAGTAATGATTTTTGCCACCATCTTACAAATTGAAGTGCAATGTCTGATAGGTCGATAATGCTTGGCAAAGTTGCATTTCTACACTTTGGAATAAGCATGACCAAAGCGTCCTTCCAGATTATATCCATTATACCCGTGGCAAATAAGTCTTTGACTGCGGTAGTAATTTCCATCATTATCAATCTCCAAAAAATTGTGAATAACAAATGAGTAACGCCATCAAACCTGGGTCTTTTGTTGCAATAAGGGACTGATCAGCGAGATGAGAAGTGATTAATCATTTCATGTTCAATAAGGGACTGATCAGCGATGATTTCCTCTCCGTGCCGTATGTTGTGAATTTTGTTCTCTTTTTCTTCTCGGTGGCAGTAGTGTGGAAAAAGTCTGAATTCCGGTATCCATGCTTAAGATAATTATTTTTTGCCCTTTGCCACCACCACATGTCTAATTTAGTCGAAATTTCATTGTAATTGCAAACCAAAAAATGGAGTGAGCATAGCTCGGCCACGTTCAGCGGCATAGAAGCTTCCCACAATTGAAGTAGCTTGTTTCCTACACCAGAATTTTTCAGCCTCAATCTCTATTTTGACATTGAAGTTGCACCAACGGGACAACTCATTTATAGTTCTTGCACATTTCACGACCAAAATTTTACTTGGGTGGCTGGTTATACACTTTGACCTGGCACCGAGCACGATGGGATGGATATTTGGACAAGCCATCCAGGCTTCTTCAAACTTTTTGTTGTCCATTGGGCTTTTTAAATTACATGAAATCTTTTTCCTGGAGAAGCGGAGCACGGTCCAATGCAATTCTAGGAAGGTGGTGGACAATGGACCCAGGGAAGGCCAATAGAGACGCCAAACTGAGAAGTACTCTGTCAAGCCTGAAGAGCACACGGGAGTTGGGATCTTGATTGTTGCACCAAGTGAAAACATTTCCCGTGAGCTGGTATTTCTGCCTACAGTCGGCAAATTTTTGCGGCCCCATGCCCATATTGACCCAGACCCTGCCCTGTTTCTCGCATTGGCGCAAGACGTAGTTGAAATCTCCCCAATCGGATGTCCAGCTTACTTAGCTCCTCCTAAAAAGCTCCACGCCTGTGCATGTGCTTATTTGCATAAACAGCACCCATCTGCCACATAACACATGTCGGCAAGAGAATATTAGACAATAGTAATTTTTTTTTATGACGCCGGTAGCCTCTATTATATCATTCATCCAAAGAAGCACGATTACTCCAGATTTACCAATTGAGTGGACCATTTCATAACTCCAATGCCTGCTAATTAGCTTATGAGTAGAGCTATAACGGTTTGGTTTGGTTTCATCCATTTTTTATCAAAACTGCTAACTGAGCCATCTAGGTGTGGTTCCAAAAAATTGAAACCGAACCGAACCACAAACGCCATTGGAATCGAAACGAACCGTTCAGTTTGGTTCAGTTTGATTTGAGTGGTTCAATACTTAAAAAAATTGCTATTGAGAAGAGCAATACTAGCATTGATGTGGGTATTGATGAGAGTATTAATGTCATACCAAGACATTGTCGAAGTTATCGTCATAATGAAAAATATCCCCAACTGATTTTTCTATCCCGACATATGTATAAACCTTGTGTAGCTAATTAATGATAGTTTCTCCCTTTAATCCTACTATAGAAAGAAAGTGACACCAAATCATGAATCTATCATACAATGAAAAATGTTAATGTTAAAAATAAATGAAAAAAATTAATGTTAAAATAGTTGTGTTGTCAAAACATAATTAATATATTATACTCAGCATAAAACAGTAAAAGTTAATAATTATATTTGTTTATTTTTAATAAATTAGGCTTAGAGCTTATGAAATAAAGTATCCCTAATAAAATAAAATATAATTAAAGCTAATATGGTTCTGTTCGGTTCGACTAGGTTCGGTTTGACACTTCAAACTGTGAACCGAACCGAACCACATGGTTTTTCAAAAATTGGAACCGTGACCGAACCGTGGGTTATTAAAACCAAACTGAACCGTGCGGTTTGGTTTGGTATGGTTCGATTAAGCAGTTCGGTTGGTTTCGGCTTACACCCCTGCCTTTGAGTATCACTCTGGGTGACGGTGATGAAAAGTTGGGGGAGATAAATGATCACACAAGAAGAAAATGAAAAACAAAAAACAAATGGGAGTGGGATCAGAAGTTATTCATTCTCATTCCCATACTTTTATCAAAATAACCTTACATTTCAAATAACATTGATGATCTTTTTATAGATAGAAATACAGGTACAACATTCATAAATGAGAAAGTAAATGCAATGGCGCTTAATCTTGAACAAGGGTGTGTTGTCAGTCTTCACTGGTTTGCTTCGAATTCCTGCGGGATGTAACTCTTTTACATGGTATTTGTTTCACTTTAATGCTTCTTCTCAACTTCTCTACCTCTCCGATTACTTTCAGCATTAGCATTCTCAACATCCTCCCTTAATGCTGAGATCAAATTCCTCCTCATAGTGATGAACACTTGTGTTGGCTGGGGTTTTTTCATTATGTCTGCAAGCTGTTTGCTTGATTGACAGTAGCTCAGTTCAACCTAATTGGATTCAAGAAGCCATTTAAGAAATTGTTATCGGGGCTCTATGTGTTTTGTCCGAGAGTGAATATCGAATTTTTAGCAATTCTAATAGTAGTTGTATTATCACAAAAGATCTTAATTGGATTTTTGTTTTGTTGAAGTAACAGATCACCAAGGAGCCATTGTATCCATATTCCTTCACACGCAGCAGCACATATAACAACATATTCTGCTTTTGTGGTGGAGAGAGCAACGATCTTCTGTTTCTATGATGACAAATAAATGATGTTGCTCCATAACATGAAAACATACCATCTAGTGTTTTTTCTATCGTTGGAAACACCTCTACAATCAGTGTTTGAGAAGCCAAAAAGATCTGATGTTCCTTCCTCCTTATAAATCAAACCCAGATGCTTTGTCACTTTCAAATATCTAAGGACACGCTTGTGTTAAACCAAAATTTGTGACTAGTTCACAGTTCTTTCCAAACCGGGCGACTTTGTAAGACCCTCATTTTTTTGCTACGCTACTAGTCTTACGCCTAGAACCGCCATTTTGCGATGACACCGACACTCGCGAGGGTCACCACCACAAAACGCCGATTCTTTCGGCAATAAAGATCATCAAGAAGTAGAAATATAAATAAGACTAGTATAGTCCACAATCACATGTAACATATGAATTAGAAATCACAACAAGTCCACATGATAATAGAAATACTGGAATAGAATGGTACCGATAAAAAGTCAAATGGGCTTAAGACCGGTACATCAAATCCTCACTACAGCCCACTTGCGGAAGCTAAGAAAGACTATCACTCACAGAGCCAGAGAATGGTGCTCTCGTACTAAACTGGCCCACCTCCATGTGCACCGTGCTCTGCTGGTGCTGCATCTCATGCTACCGGTCCCTGTCAACCATTCGGAGTCCCTGAAATGTTTAATCTACCGACCGTTAATCAAAATACTAAGCCTGATTTCTCCCACCCCTCCCCCAATGGCTCCTAGGCACCACAAGGGAGGAGTAATAGGAAAGCTATGAAGATGGAGAGTAGTCAAAAGCAGATGATGGTGGACCCATTCTAGTAAGCATATAGTAAATCTACATGGCTGTAAAAGTAAAGGCAGCTAACCGTTCTATAATACGAAAATGGTAGAGTAAACAAGTACAACAGAGCAATAGTATATGAAAAGTAAACTAAGAAATAAGTAACCTTAACTTATATGAATTTGCATACAAACATATAGGTTAAGGGGTCTTTTGCAAGACTCCCATCATATAAAACGTCTCATACCAATTTATACGATGGGGTGTCAGGTTGTATGCAAGTATGAGTCAAGTGAAATGTTATGTAATGATTCATACAAATAGAACACACACACATAACTCTATTCCCACAGACCTTTAGTTCCCCATATTTGGAAGATAACATCACTCCCAGGAGCCTCCGTCATGGAAAACAGAGAGAGTGGGTCGGGCCACCCCACTCCTAGATGGGTATTCACACTACCAGGCCTGGCCCTTATGTACGCCCCATAACCTGGGTGTCCACGTACATTGCTGACCCACTGCCAGACTTCCCCTTGGCCAAGTTTCTAGCACACCCGCCGAGTCAGCGTACCGACGTCGGTGTGAATTACCATCAAATACTGAAGACTCACCACTTTTATGCACATGCAACCATATGTTCCCAAGCCATCGGCTCCCCAGACTAACCTGTCCGTTTACACAACCACCGAGCTTACCGCTCGGCCAACTTAACCAAACTAACCACCTGAAGCACCGTGGTGAGTGAAAGTGAAGTCATAGATTATGGCTAATTAATCTTGTATTCATCTTAGTATTACGATTTAGATTAACCTCAGACTGCACAGGGCATTCCTTGTGACAGGCTCTCAGGGGCACTAGGAACTACCATGGGCTGAAGCCCAAAGCACCCTTTCACAAGACACTTACTATTATTGGGATCTACCCAGGATCAATCCCCTTTAATGTTATACTGAATCTAACCCTAATGAATTTTGACTCTCTCTGACCCCAGGAAAGGCGATCTTTGTCGATCCCGAGCACCACTTAGCTCTATCCAAATAGGTTCCCTCAACCTACCTTCCAATGGTGATTTTACTTATTCTCAACCAGACTAGGTCCACCAACTACCCTTTTTCCCATAACTGGTATCACACCATATTCAACTTTTACAATTTCTACTATGTGTAGACCGACTAACCTGCATGATGCGTTTGAGTAGTGACCCCTTCAATTATTCATCGAAATGTCCTATAATTATTATTGGGGGTCTATCATGACATACTTACGCTAAATCCAGAAACTTGTAATTTTCCTAATTACTTTGGCATTTATTAACTTTTCTGCAAATTCAGTCCAAGAAAGCTTTTGAACTACAAGTACACTTTTCTCTCTAGATATAGCCTTAGAAAAATTATGTTTGGTGCATGTCATCAAAATAACATTAAGTACAGAGATTCATAATTTTCCACAGAGATTTAAACCCCAAAACAAACTATTGATTAATTATCCACAATAGTATGGTAACGAAGAAAGTACCAAAATTATTCATCCAAAAATCATGATAAAATTACAAGAACATTTAAATGACCATAAAAGACTTCTGACTAAAAATAAAAATTTCCTAAGATCATTTGGTCGCATAAATAAATCAATTAAAACCAAACATTAGTTAGTGACATGTGAAGTAACCACTAAGAACATTTTCCTAAAAATTCTGTAAAATTTCTCAGATCTTAAGGATGTCCTAAAGAGTCCTCTGACCAAGTTTCATAAGCTTTCAGTGAATGGATAGCTCAAAATAAATTCTTAAATTAATAGGGCAACTAGAAATGGTATGAATGAAGTACAATAAATTCTGATTTAAAATTCTCACTAAAATTTCTAGAGTTTTGTTTCATCAATATATGACCACTGCTATAATTTTAGGATCAATCAAATTAATATGAGTATATAATAAAATCATGAACAATATTGCACTAATTTGTCCTAAGTCACTTTAAGAGGGATGAAGCTACTGGAAGTCCTACAACTCTTCCTAGTGTTAATGATCACCTTATGAATACATGGACAAAGCTCCAATTGCGTAAAAGGTCAAATCACTCAATGACCTACACAAACCCCAAAGTGCAACCTTTGTGTTTGAACTAGGGTACTATGTCAAATACACCCCAATCCATCTCAAACTCCATGAGAGTTTGTTTTTTTACTAACCTTTGGGCTATGGACAAAGTTCCAACCTCCTTGGGAGAGAATTGGCCTCTCTATTCCCCAAGCACACTTTTGCCCAAATTTACCCTTAAGGGAAACACTTTGGTCAGGCCAAAACCAATTCAAATCAAACCCAATTGGGATGAGATTTTTATCAGTCATGTTATGACCCTAAAAGACAGCCACCAAAAATTTGGGATTTTTTGGGTAATTAGACCCTCTAATTAAATCATATATGGTTTATTAAATTTTTTCAATAATTATAGGCAAATGTTTTCGAAGAAATTCCATTTTTTGATATGCTATAGGTAAAGTTTAGAGAAATACCCACCCAAAATTTCAAGTCATTTGGGCAAGTGGTTTGGTGGGGTCACTCAATTTAATTTCTGACTAGCCCTATGTATAGTCTGCACCACTTTGAGTGATGTAGTCAAGCCACTGACCTAAATTGGTTGAAACCAATTTGATATTAACTTAGAACCTCTAAGTATTTTTAATAAATTAATCTAACCACTGCATAATTGTATACCAAAAAATGAAATAAAATTAATTAATATATTAACTCGGCACGAATCTTAAAGCATAAACCGACGGGATCTGCTCATCTTCCTCCTTGAGCCAAAGGTCCCGATTGTCCCATCCTGGACATTTTGGGAGATGATTTCCCGACCACCTGAGCACCTCCTCAGCCGGCCAAAGCCACCACCACTTTTGTTGAGGGGGCATTCGCTGATAGACGATGGTACGTCGGCCGGAGGTGGCCGGAATCAGGTTTTAGGCTTGGATGAAAAGCTTGAAAAACCAAGCATTCAGCCACCCAGATATCGGGCCAATTGACCCCAAAACATGCAGCCAATAATCTAAGATCTATCAACTAGAAGAGAGGAGAGGGACAAGACCTTTTGGGTGAGTTGGTGTCGAGCCGATCGCCGTGCCACCATCGCTTGTGTAAGATTCTCTTTTTTTGTAAAACCAACAGAGACTTATGCCCAAAACTGCCGCTTTGCGGTGACAACAACACGCATGGGAAGGTCATCACTACAAAATGTCGATCATGCCGGACTTACCGATCACAAAATAGAAGAGTAAAAGTATAAGTACATGAGTAAAATGAAACTCAATGCTGGTCCACCAGAAATCACATGAATATAAATAAATCTCCACGAAGGGAGAGTCCATAGTAACAGCAAATCATATACTAATAATAAGGCTCATGTCGATACATCATGATTCTGACTACAAGTCACTCATCGCAGAAGCAAATCTATAATAACAACTAATGATTGCGACTCACTATCCCTGCTGCGTGAACTCCCGTGCTAGACCGTCTAGTCTCCAAGCGCACCGACCACTAGGGCTGCATATCCTGGTTCGGTTCGACGATCCCCTAAATAATTAATTCAAGATAAATACAATAAATGGAATTAAAGAGAGAAGTACCTCGAAATATTATCCAAAAATTACACAAAAATTACCAGGGATTTAATATGATCATAAATCATCACTAACTAAGTTTCATAACATTCTAAGTTATTTTACCCATGATTTTATCAAAATCACCCATAGGGGCAACATAAAGGTTAAAACTACAAGTATGAGCTAATGTCTGCCAAACATCCTACAATAAATTCGAGAGACTCTTATTGTTATAAAAACGCTTCTGCCAAAATTTCATAAGGATCCAAGATTACATGACCCTTTAATATTTTCATAAAAGGTATAAGCCAAAACTTTCCATAATTGGTTTAAGTTGTGTACCTAAGTGTAAATGTCACCAAATTCCTTCCTAGGGCTATTTACCATTCTAGGATTACGTGGACTAAACCCCAAGTCCATACATGGACATATCACACCATGTCCTTCGCAAACCCCCAAAGTTCAACCTTAGGGTTTGAACTTGGGTCCTAGGTCAAATCCACCATAATCCACCCTAAACTCCATGTGAGGGTGTTTAAAGTAACCTTAGGGCTCTAGCCAAATTTCCAACCCCTTTGGTTGAGAATTGGCCCATCCATGCCCCAAGCTCACTCTTTCCCTAAATAACCCTTAAAGGGTCACACTTTGGTTCCACCAAAACCTATTCAAATCAAACCCAATTGGGCTTAGATTTTTATCATAGTCATGCCATGCCACCATAAATTATGTATTAAATTTCTACAAAATCTTAAGGAAAATATTTTCCAAAAATTCCTATTTTTGGATATGTTTTAGGTATTGATAGGAGTGACCCCCATCAAAAATCTCAAGTTATTTAGATTAGATGATTGATGGGGGCACTCAATTTAGTCTCTAGTAAAGCCTATGTATAGGCTGCACCATTTTGAGTGTTGTGGTCTGACCGGAACTCCAAATTGGTTCAAACCAATTTTAAAAAAAACTAGACTCATAGGGCTACAAGTTTCATGTATAACACTTTTACTGTAGTGGACATAAGTATTTTTAATAAATCAAAACATTGACAGCCTTTAAAGTAGCAGAATTGAATTAAATATAAATAATAAGTTATTAGATTCTGCACGAATCTTAAGCAATAATTTATGACATCGACTGATCTTCCCCAATGATCTAATGGTCATTGTAACGCCCCCGATTTTTTGATGATTTTATTTGAACGGGCAATGTCATATTTATGACGTCGTGCCGTTACTTTTAACGTCAAGTTGACGGCACAATATCGTTAAGACATTTTCCCGTCCGTGTGGTTGAGTCGGCCTAATTATTGTTATAATGGAAAATTTTTGCATTTGAAATTTAGGTTATGTAATTTTGGACTTGCTCGTCAAGTTTCGTAGCAATCCGAGCATTTTTGAAGTCTCGGCGTGCGATTGAAGTTTTGTTTTGTTTATGTTCGTCGTATACTTTGAAGGTTAATATCTCGGGAATGGCTCGTCGGATATTGGTTTTCACTTCGCCGTTGCGTTCGTAGAATGTTTGATTCGGCGCGCGTTCGGGCCTCCGTTTTGATCTCGTAGTTTTCTTATACAAAAATATATAAAATATGAATATTTTAATATTAAAGTACTATTCAAAAATGAAAAACACTATTCATTCATATAGTTTAATATATTTGGATATATTTGTAAAGATTTTTACGGATTGTGCAAATTGTAATTTCTTCTCTCGAGTGGTTATGGATATACTCGAGTGACTCCCTTCAGTTACTCGAGTGATTGTGGTTGTTCTTACTCTAGTATTGTTATATCCTCTCGAGTGCTCTTTCCCCCTACTCGAGTACCTGGGTTGCCTCTCTCGAGTACTACCTTTTTGTGTACTCGGGTTCTGATTTCTTGTATACACGAGTGATTCCTATATACTCGAGTGATTTTTATATTCACACGAGTGTTTTTTTTCCTGATTACTCGAGTGATTTTATGGACCTACTCGAGTAATCTTTCTCACTTTCACAAGTACTTTTTCTCCTACTCGAGTAATTTTAATTGTCTCGAGTGCTTCTTCTGCTATTACTCGAGTGGTTAATATGTACCAACTCGAGTACTAATTCTGTCTCGAATAATATTTTTCTGTCTCGAGTAATTTTTTTTATATATACTCGAGTGTCTGTTTCTGCCTACTCGAGTAGCAGTTTTCTACCTCTCGAGTACCCGTAAGCTTGTTCTCATGTGGTCCGTTGTTTTTTGTATTCAGGAGTTCTTTTGTGTGTCAAAACGATGTCGTATGGAAAAATTGTTAACATGAAATTTGTGCGTCTCGGCGAGATCTACAACTTTCGTGTTGGCCACATTTTGATTTGAAGGCATACTAAACCTTTATTTTTGTCTTCAGCGCACCCGGGCGTAAATACTCCATTTTTGAACAGAACATTTTATAAATATATATATTTATATATCTTTATATATATATATATATATATATATATATATATATATATATATATATATATATATATATATATGTATATATTTATACATATTTATATCAGAGAAAATTTTTCCTTCTTCTTCGATCTTTCCTCCAGAACCAGAGCGGCATGAGCGAGTGAGAGAGAAAATACTTCGTGAACCTTCCGGTGGCCGCCGACTGTGCTCCGGTGCTCCAAATCTTCAGCCGAATATAGATCCGAAAAGCTCTCGACGAGAGCTACGTCATCGTGGTAATATCTTCCCCATTTCTTGAGATTTCTCGTTAGGGTTTTTCGCCCCTAACCTCCTTTTCGGCCGTTCTTGTTCAGATTTCAACTCCTCCCGCATCCTTTTGTCCCGATCTACGACGTGGAGTGATTCGGAGGACTTTTCCGGTAAAACCAAGGCAAGTGGTGGTTTTCCCTCATTTCTCCTTGTCCGATTTGATGGTAACGAATGAGTTTTGTTTCTTCATCTTTTTTCCAAGTTATAGCTATGTCTAATATTTCGATCGCTTGAAAATTTCTAAATCTTGTTTTGTTAACTGAATCTGATAACTTCATATAGGTTTGATAAAATGTTTTTACTATTGGTTTAAATTGTCTTATTTATCATTATCGAACGTATTAGAGTTTATCTAAGATTGTAAATCATCCGTAACGGTTGATCAACCGCGTCTTGAATCTAGTAATGTCAAGTAGAATCTGACGTGCCAAATCTCGAGATATGTTGTGTTTTCCTGGTGGTTTTCTTGATTACGGGAGTTAGTGGATGATTCCACCTCCGCAATGTTTGTTTCCTTCATTACTGCCATGTGGAAGTCTACCTGGTTTTTGGGTGTCAGCGGTGTATGGTGGAGAGTATGAGACTCCCTCGCTATTAGACGGATTTTATATTCATGTGGGTGTGCCCAAGAGTGACCACCTCGCCCGTGTTTTTGGGTGGTGTGTCGACGAGTGTCCACCTCGCCTGTGTTTTTGGGTAGAGTCGACCATAGGTGCCTAATAAAGGTTTCGTATTTTCTTCCTTACGAATTATTCATGTTGTCACCTTATAGCCTCGTGCGTCTGGTGTACTATTGTTGTACGTGACGAATCGCGTGTAATGCCCCCACCCGTCACATGACATATAACGGTGGGTCCGGCCGGGGCCCCACGCCATATAGCACAGACAAGCGAAGGAATTACGTGTGGAAATCAAAATCTATACGTATCCTTAACTCATTCTATTCTAGCGCAGCAATTTTTCTTGTTAGCATGAACTCAAATCAGAATGTCCACCCATATATAAATACCATATTTATATAACAACACCAGGAATGTATACAACTCACACACCCTGGCCTTATGGCCTTACAGGTTCCTCTTTACACAACAACAATTTCGTACATCGGCACGCAGGCCGGCCACACATGAAATCCATACACAGCTCTTCACATGGCCTTCAAGGGCCTATCTCAGCAAGCTAGCTATTCCACTTATTCCATTTAAGCCGTAACACCTGCAATTCCACATCCAAGCCAACACAGAAAACAAAGTAACGGTCAGCATTTGGCTGACCCATTATAACGACCCTACCCCCTACCCGGGGTAGTGGTTCCTTCCCTGTATACCGTGCTCATCAAGTATCATCAAATAGCATCAATCATCATCTATCATACGCTTTATTCCACTAGCAAACACATTCCATCACAAACGCTGGAATCCACCAGACGTTCCGTGCACTCAGGGCACCTTCTTGGTGTACCGGAATCCACCAGTCATACACTGCCGATTCGAGGTTTTAACTTGTTGGTTGACCGGCCCTAGTCCACCAGTCTCGCAAGCTGGCGACATCCCGCCCAGCCACACAGAGGTACACCCTCACAGCATCCAAAAACCAGAGTAGGTCGACCCACAACATGTGGTGTAGCACGCCGGGTTTATTCAAGCTCCCCAGGCAATGTCTACCCATCGACCCCCCTCCTAATCCGATCGACCCACACTATGTGGTGCAGTAAGCCGGGTTTAACTCGGCTCCCCAAGCATTGCCACCCATCGATCCCTTCCTAACTAGATCAACCCACCCGAGTGGTGTAACAGTCGGGTTTATCACGAGCTCCCCAGGCATGTTACCAATTGATCATATCACAACCAGGAGCTTTGCCAAAGCCTCCTCATAGTCAGCATCACATCCATACATTCATCACAAGAGAAAACTATTTGCATCTCATCAAATCCACGGAGTCATCTCCGGTTTACCCATGAACATCACCAATCCAGACTACTGGTCCAGATGGGCTTCACACAGCATGCCTATGCATGAAAGTGCGTACTCCATATTTTCGGCTCTAGATGCAGACACAACAAAGGAATCACTTCACGAATATCCACCTCTTGGTGGAGGATTCCAAGCACATGCATAAAGAAAGGACTTCGATGTCCAAGAAGGAGATCGTTACCCTTGAAGATCGCTTCGGCGCCATGAAGTAGCCGGATGGAAATCACCGCCTCGGCTCTGCCTTCACGAATCCGCTCTCGGATCTTCACTCCGCACTCCGCAGCTCCTACAGCAGCTGGTAGACTCCTCCCTTCTCTCTCCCTTAGGCCTTTCTTCTCTCTCTCTCTTGGAATGAAGATGAAGAAGAAGAAGAAGAGAAAAGAGGGTTAAATCCCCTTTTTCTCGGCCTTCACAACACCTGGACAAAGCCCAGCCACTGGATCCAGGAAGAGGGAAACAAACGGCTCAGATCTGGCCAGAAAAGCTAAAACACGGCCTGACACGCCCTGTGACACGCCCGTGTCACAGGCCGTGTCTCTCTAAGCGGCAGACAACCGACTCAATCCAGCCAGTACACGGCCGTGTGACACGCCCGTGTCGCGTGCCGTGTACCCGACACGCCCTCAGACACGCCCGTGTCTGAGGCCGTGTGCCTCAACGAAAATAATCCCAAACCAACCCGAGACTTCACACGGCCTGGCACACGGCTTGGCACACGCCCGTGTTCCTGGCCGTGTGCACCAGGACACACCCGTGTCCCGCAAACATGCCCTAGCTCGAACCGTCGAGTTGAGCTCGACGACCACTGACACGCCCTGTGACACGCCCGTGTCACAGGCCGTGTCCTCTCGACACTCGACTCTCGACGATCGTCGAGATAAATTCGTCGACATCACGGTCGATCGTCGACACGGCCCCGACACGCCCTGCGACACGCCCGTGTCGCAGGCCGTGTCCGCTGTGTCGACTCCGAATTTCGTCGACTGCCCGACTCGACACTACCCAGGCCTGACACGCCCTGGGACACGCCCGTGTCCCAGGCCGTGTCACCCAAGCCTGAACCCGATTTTGCTCAAAATGATCCACTTGACTTCGGGGTGTTACAATCCTCCCCCCCTTCAAATAATTTCGGCCTCGAAATTTGACTCCAATTAGCCACAACATCATCAAAGCGTACACCCCAAGCCACTGCACAAACTAACAAACATACATTACAAACAAACATCCCTATCTTCCCCTTGTGCACATTCAACCACAGAAGACCTCAAAACAAAACATCATGATTTCGTATCGCCTTACCATCACGAGTGCACCACATTTTAATCAAGATTGTCAACATCACGATTTTATTCATCATCTACCAATCTAGTTTACATACAACTATATATATAAACATCATGTACATACACCACTATGGATGATCCATCAAGTTTCGATTCAGTCAAAAATAATTCGCATCACACGTCACTTTCGCTCAGCCTCCCGATTTTGAAATTCATGATTAAGAGACAACTTAAACGCCCGAGGTTGAATTTCACCAACTGAGCTTTGCGGCTCTTGCACTTCCATCGCATGAAATCGAGATTGCGTCCGGGGTGCAGATGATTCGTCCACTGCTTTTCCTTTTTCTTCATAGGACGCACCCATCTTTTTCTCACTCCCTGGAGGGGCATTCCGACAAAATCTTGCTATATGTCCTTGCTGCCCACATTTATAGCAGATACGTGTATCCACACGTCCTGACCCATAAGTCGCCCCTGAAGAAACAGTCGACGGAGCTGATTCCGCCGGCCTAAATCTTTTCTTCTCTTGTCGTCGAAACTCCGATTGATCCGATGGTGACATTTTAAACTCTGACTTCTCCGTTGCCCGTCTCTTATTCGCTTGTACACGCTTCATATCCTTCTCCAAGGCACGGGCTGTATCGACCAACGCTTGGAAGCCTTGGCTCACTGAACTCGAAAGTGCCAACCTCAATTCATCCCGCAATCCTTCATAAAACCGATTTGTCTTTCGCGCTTCCACCGCAAAGGTAGATCCCGCATATCTCCCCAATCTTGTAAACTCATGCAGGTAAGTATCAATATCTCGCTCACCCTGCACCAGACGGAGAAACTCATTTTCCATCGCAATCCTCTGCGACACTGGCACATACTTGGCTAAAAATATTTGGGAGAATTCCTCCATTGAAACCTCCATTAAACCTCGACCTGCCAAGTGGTGCACTTCAATCTCGTCCCACCACAATCTCGCATCGCCCTCCAACAGAAAAGTGGCCAACATCACTTTCTGTTCCTCGACCGTCCGGATTGCAGTCAGGATCCTTTTTACCCTTGCCAACCAATCTTCTGCCTGCGTTGGTGAAAGCGCTCCACCAAACGTAGGTGGATGAAAGTGCATAAAACGTGACAATGCGTCGTCACTTACTTGCACTTCCACCACCTCAGCAGTATGCTCTTGCCTTCCACCAGGTCTTACCTGTCCAGTTGGTTGTGCTTGTAACACTGCAAGCACTGTCTCTGCCACCACCCGTATGGCCTCTGCCGAGGGAGGCATCGGCGCTTCCACGGGTGCTGCACTCTCATCCGACCGTTGGGGCTCAGACGGCCCAGCTCCATCCCTCGCCACCTATCAATGTACAGAAGACCATTAATCCTTCAAATCATAACGGTACTGCTACATTGACTACACACGCATGCACATCATGTGCATGACATACATTCCTAGTGGATATTCATGAGTTCATTTATGTTCTCTCCTCCCAAACAATCTAAACCTGGCTCTGATACCACTTTGTAACGCCCCCACCCGTCACCTGACATATAACGGTGGGTCCGGCCGGGGCCCCACGCCATATAGCACAGACAAGCGAAGGAATTACGTGTGGAAATCAAAATCTATACGTATCCTTAACTCATTCCATTCTAGCGCAGCAATTTTTCTTGTTAGCATGAACTCAAACCAGAATGTCCACCCATATATAAATACCATATTTATATAACAACACCAGGAGTGTATACAACTCACACACCCTGGCCTTATGGCCTTACAGGTTCCTCTTTACACAACAACAATTTCGTACATCGGCACGCAGGCCGGCCACACATGAAATCCATACACAGCTCTTCACATGGCCTTCAAGGGCCTATCTCAGCAAGCTAGCTATTCCACTTATTCCATTTAAGCCGCAACACATGCAATTCCACATCCAAGCCAACACAGAAAACAAAGTAACGGTCAGCATTTGGCTGACCCATTATAACGACCCTACCCCCTACCCGGGGTAGTGGTTCCTTCCCTGTATACCGTGCTCATCAAGTATCATCAAATAGCATCAATCATCATCTATCATACGCTTTATTCCACTAGCAAACACATTCCATCATAAACGCTGGAATCCACCAGACGTTCCGTGCACTCAGGGCACCTTCTTGGTGTACCGGAATCCACCAGTCATACACCGTCGATTCGAGGTTTTAACTTGTTGGTTGACCGGCCCTAGTCCACCAGTCTCGCAAGCTGGCGACATCCCGCCCAACCACACAGAGGTACACCCTCACAGCATCCAACAACCAGAGTAGGTCGACCCACAACATGTGGTGTAGCACGCCGGGTTTATCCAAGCTCCCCAGGCAATGTCTACCCATCGACCCCCCTCCTAATCCGATCGACCCACACTATGTGGTGCAGCAAGCCGGGTTTAACTCGGCTCCCCAAGCATTGCCACCCATCGATCCCTTCCTAACTAGATCAACCAACCCGAGTGGTGTAACAGTCGGGTTTATCATGAGCTCCCCAGGCATGTTACCAATTAATCATATCACAACCAGGAGCTTTGCCAAAGCCTCCTCACAGTCAGCATCACATCCATACATTCATCACAAGAGAAAACCATTTGCATCTCATCAAATCCACGGAGTCATCTCCGGTTTACCCATGAACATCACCAATCCAGACTACTGGTCCAGATGGGCTTCACACAGCATGCCTATGCCGTACTCCATATTTCTGGCTCTAGATGCAGACACAACAAAGGAATCACTTCACGAATATCCACCTCTTGGTGGAGGATTCCAAGCACATGCATAAAGAAAGGACTTCGATGTCCAAGAAGGAGATCGTTACCCTTGAAGATCGCTTCGGCGCCATGAAGTAGCCGGATGGAAATCACCGCCTCGGCTCTGCCTTCACGAATCCGCTCTCGGATCTTCTCTCCGCACTCCGCAGCTCCTATAGCAGCTAGTAGACTCCTCCCTTCTCTCTCCCTTAGGCCTTTGAAAGATATGGTACCTAAACACCTAGAGGGGGGGTGAATAGGTGACCTAAACCTTTTTAAAACTTTGTTGGCAGCAAAACAGTTATCACACAGATTTCTACAGCTAACAGCAATAACAAAATATAAACTGCTAATCCACAACACAACACAGCACAGCAGACACACAAATTTATAGTGGTTCCCCAATCTTTGGGTACATCCACTTTCCCCCTTCGCCTATCTAGCAGTGTACTAGAATCGGCCAAACTTCTCCACTATCACAGAACCCAACTAGGTTCCTACACCTCAGGCCCAAAGCCTTACACTCAACCACCAAGGCCTACACTCAGCCACCCAGGCCTACACTCAGCCAATCAAGGCCTACACTCAGCCAATTAAGGCCTACACTCAGAGTTCTTCAACTCCTACACTCAGGCAACCAAGCCCTACCCTCAGCCTTTATAATATAGGCTTACAATTCACTCAGATCCAATGGATCCTACAAGTTAAAATTGAATTACAATAACTAACTCTACAACTCAGAAAATAAGAGAGGAGTTGAGAGTTTCTTGAAGAGTTCTTGGAAGAACTCAGCTAGATCCAAACTGACTTAGCTTCCTTCAAAGCTTCTTGAGTAGAACTGAATTAGTTTGAATCCTCTGCAGTTGACCCTTGACCTCTGCTTCTTGAGATCCAGATGATTCTGAATCCTTCTTCTCAGCCTTAGTTTCCAAAGACTGAATTCTTGATTGGAGCTCTCTCTCTCCAACTTCTTAGATCTGCAGTTGGACTGCCAGATCTTCTTGTGTTGATACTCTGTGTACCACTTTTCTGACTACTTGAATAATCTGATCTATTACTTCAAATAGCTTCAACAACTTATTAACACCTTATCAACTTGTTATCTGTAAAAAGTCTGTGCCTATTTATAGGCCTTCTTCATGGTAACCGGCTGGTCCGGTTCATAACAGACTTCTGACATCTCTGACAGTTGCTGTAGACCGGCTGGATCGGCAGCTGTCATGTCAACCAGTCACTTCTTGAAATTCTCTAACTGTCAGATAGTGTCGAGACTTTCTGTTCTTAAGTGTCGACACTTATAGACCAAGTGTCGACACATGTTGTGTAAGTGTCGACACAAGTCTACAAGGTGTCGACACAACTCCTTGTATGTCTCGACACAGATTCTTCTTCAAGTGTCGACACTGAAATTAAGTGTCGACACAAGTACTTGATCTTCTGTAACTTGTTGAATTCTTCTAAGTGTCGACACATCTCCTTTGTGTCGACACATCTTCATGTGTTGAAACTGTCAAGTGTCGACACTGCTTCTTGGTGTCGACACAAGTCTTCAATTTTGTTTCTTCAGCTGAGTGTCGACGCATTCCATTAGTGTCGACACTTGTACTTAGAATATTTTGTAAACTTTTCTGTTCTTTGCTAAGTGTCGACACAGCTCCTTGTGTCGACACTTCCTTCAAGTGTAGAGTCTTCAACTGAGTGTCGACACATTGTGCTGGGTGTCGACACTTTCTTCAAGTGTTGACTCTTCTTGTTGTGTCGCGACACATTGTGCTGAGTGTCGACACATACTTCAAGTGTTGACTCCTTTGAGTGTGTGTCGACACATTGTGCTGAGTGTCGACACATTCTTCATATGTTGACTCTGCTGATTGAGTGTCGACACATTGTGTTAAGTGTCGACACTTGTCCTTAGTCTCCGCAGAATTTTGCTGAGTGTCGACACAACTCCAAGTGTCGACACTTTCTGATGTAGACTCAGCTCTTCTAGGTGTCGACACTTCTGCTAAGTGTCGACACAGCTTTTCTGCATTCTTCTTTACTGAGTGTCGACACAGCTCCAAGTGTCGACACTGCTTGTCTGGGTGTCGACACAAGCCTTCTCAAGTGTCGACACTTTCCCTCTGGGTGTCGACACATGGACTTAGAAACTTTTAGCTTCAGTCCAGTGTATACCTAACCTGCACAAGTAACTCAAACAAACATCAAATACATTATGATGTATATCATTGAGTTAGGTGAGGCTTCTTCAAATCAGGTACATTTGACCAATGTACCCAACAATCTCCCCCTATTTGGAGAAGTCATAACCCTTAGTCAATGATATACACCACTCATAATTAAAAATTATAAAATGATATAAAGCAGGTATATGTCAACAGGGTAAACTTAAACATGTAATAAAGCACACATGTATACTCATTAAACATTGCAGAACAAACAAGAAATAGACACATGCTTCTGAACAATCATAAGATATATTTATCAAAAATTGTTCTAACATTGTTTTAATACATTTCCATTGTTTTACAAAATATTTCATATGTAAAAGATTACAACAATGTTTCTTAGTCTAATCTTAGTCTAGTTCTGATCAGGTTCTTTTATAACTATTCCTTTCCCAGCTTGCACTTTGGCCTTTACAGCAGCAGCAGCAGCAGGCTCAGTATCAGTAGTCTTCTTTCCTTTGAGATCTTTCTTATCAGCCTTGATCTTTTGCCTCTCAAAGTAATGATAGGGCTTAGGAAAGTACTTGCTAGGCTCCACAGCTGTAGGAGGTAGCTTTCCTAACTTAGCCTTCCTTCTATACTGGACAATGGCTTCCTGCCTAATCTCATGCTTCCTCCATTCTGCTTCTGAGAACCATTTGTTCCTTTCATGAGCATTGTCCTTGGCTGCTTTCCAGGCTATGAGAATGATGTTCCTAGAAGTAGGGCTCCACTGTTCAAAATCTGGTTTTTGCTCAGCTAGTTCCCTAAACTTCTTCTTTGACAGCCTTGTCTCTTCTTCTTTGTCCAAAGCCTCTTACATAGCTGCTGTTATAGGTTGAACAACCTTTTCCAGAACAACATTTGACTTTCCAGCAGTTGGGCTATACATTGTGCTTACATCTGCATGAATCATTTCAAAATCTGGAGGTGGATAAATGACTTGAGCTACTTCCTGTTGCTCACCTCCAAGATATGCACTTTGAATCCCTGATTCAGCAACATTATCATCATCATATAGGGGAGGATATCCAAGGGTAGCCCTGATGGAATTTGATATCCACTTAGCATGGTCTGAGCTTGCTTTGACTAACACCCTCTCCCCCTTTATGACTTCTTGTGCAACATGATCTCTGACATCATCTTTTGGAACCTGATTTGGCTGTCCAAGTACCTGATTCCATCCTTAAAATAAGGTCTAAGCTTTGTAAGCTGTTCAGAAATGACCTTCTGTGAATCCTTGATTGCAGTCTTGACAACAGCAATTTCATCTTGAAAAGCTGTATCAAAATTCAGCCTTTGCAGCAGCAGATGATGTTGAAGGTTCAGCAGTCTTATTCTTCAGTTCAGTGACTATAGCATTGTGAGAAGCTGTCAGATTATCATTCATTCTCAACTGATTCTCCAGCACATAGCCTTGCTTCAGTGCTATATCATCTACTTGAGACTTGATCTTCTCTTGGTGGGTTGCCAGATAGACCACTGCATTACCACCCTTTGAAAAACATTCAGTCATCTCCTTTTTATTAAGGTTCATTTCAAACCTTATTGACTTGATTTCCTGTGCCAGAACAAATTGTAGGGTCTTGTGCCCTTCATCAACATAAGTCTCTATAGCCTTCCTTTGTTCATCCATTTTGATTTGCAGTGCAATCAGTAGAGCACTATAGTCAACAGTTGGAGCTTGTTGAACTATAGGCTGTGGGGCTATTGATTGCAAGGCTTTATTATAACTCTGACTTCTCCTCTTGAAGACATAGAGTTTCTTCTTTTTAGCTTGTTCAGTCTCATCTTCCTCAGACTCTGAAGTACTGGCTATATTCACCCTGTCCTTAGGGCTTGATGGTTGGTCAGCTTGCACATCAAGTGCTTTCTCACTTTCTTGCCTTATAGGCTCTTCCTGAACTTGCAGTGTCTCCCCCTCAGCAGCAGCACCCTTCTCTTCAGCAGCAGCATGCTTGTCCATGTCAAAATCCTATTGATCTAAATTAAGAAATAGATCTTCCATTGTGTATTCAGCTGGAGACTGTGCAGGAGAAGTACTGGGTTCATCAACTACTTTATCAGGAACTACTTCTTGTACTACTGATGTGTCTTGGAGAACAACATCTGATTCTTGATTTGCTTGCTGAGTTTGCTGATGGACATCAGACAAATCAGAATCTACTACAGAAAAATTGAAAGTATTAAGATCAACAAGTACCTCTTGGATGAGGATGGTGGCTTGCTCACTCTCCAGTGTAGATGGTTCTTCTACACCTGGAAGCTCCCCTGGCTTGGATCCCTAGGGATGGGGCTATTGTGAGGCAGCTCCCCCTGAATCTCAGCCACATCTTGAGCAGCAGGGGTTTTGACTACTGTCTCCTCTTCTTGCTCATCAGGTGTGAACACCACCTGTTCTTCACTTTCAGAACTGCTTGAGGACTCTTGTGCCACAACTGCAGTTTTTCTCTTCTTCCTGGGAGGAGAATCTTTCTGAGTAACTTCCTTCTCAGGTGTAGGTATATCCTTTGACAGCACCCTTTCCCACCTAGAAAAGATCCTCATGTCCATCTTTCTCATGTCGTTGATTTTGCTACCTGCAGCAGTGCTCATTACCTCTGGTATTGTACCAGCCAGGTAGAGACTTAGTATTCTGCCCAGATTGAGCTTCTTCAGACTCTCCTTAATTTTCTCATACACAACCATGGACCAGTCTGTTTTTAGGTTAAAGATAAGTCTGGTCATAACACTGAACATGGAGGCTGACACCCTGTCATGCCCTCCAGTCTTGCTGAGTATAACTTTGCCTACAATTTCAGACAGGAATTTTCCTTGGTTATTCATTCCTTTCCTGTTGAATACAGATCCTGTCTTCATCTTAGGATCTAGACCACACCAGGTAAGTGCTTCCCTGGTCTTAGATGTAGTCACTTCCTCTTCTTCTTGAATTTTAGGTAGCTGAAGTACCTTTCTCAGAGTTTTGGGTGAAATCTTGACCTTTGTTCCATGCACTCGTGATTTGATTCTGTAACCTGAGTCATCTACAGAAGCTTCAGTAAGGAATTCAAGAACTTCCTTCTTCCATATTTTGGTTGGTTCTGAAACCAAGTACTCCAATCCAGAATCGGTGACTAGGGTTACCACTGATTTGATTTCTTGATCGCCATCGTCGAACGCGCCACGAACCAGTTCATAGCCTTCATTGACGTTCTCCTCGAGCTTAGGAGCCATTAGGGTTTGTAGAATTAGTCTTTAGGAAAGAGTAATATCGACACAGTGGTTTGGTCTCGAAACTCTGAAAGCGTGTCGACACACAAAGACAGAATCCTATTTATACCTTTCTGGTTTGAAGACGAACAGGCGGGATGGATTACTAAAGATGTGTCGACACTGGCAATAAGTGTCGACACGGACTTATAATGTCTCGACACTCATGTGTCGACACAAGTTTAGTTAACAGATTTTATGTGTCGACACTTGGTTATGTGTCGACATCACACTACTCGACATGTAGCCGAGACGTTACTTAGAAAATTCGGAGTAAAACTTAAGTGTCGACACCACATTAGATGTGTCGACACCTACTCGACATGTGTCGACACTATCATTCTAAAGTGTCGACACCAACTTCCTAGATGTGTCGACACCATTTTCCTGAAGTGTCGACACTTACTATTCTGTGTCGACATAGACTTGTCTATGTGTCGACACCTTTTTACTTAGCCAATTTTTAGTTCTGTAAACTTAGTCTAAGTTTATCATACCTAGTTCAATTTTGAACCTATTGAACTTAGCTTCTTCTAAGGGCTTAGTAAACATATCAGCTATCTGATTATCAGTTTTAACATATTCAAGTGCAATATCATTTCTTTCTACATGCTCCCTAAGAAAGTGATATTTAATCTCAATATGTTTAGTTCTACTATGTGATACAGGATTATTAGCTATTGAAATAGCACTTGTAGAATCACAGAAAAGTGGAGTTCTACTTACCTGAAATCCATAGTCTTCTAGCTGATGTTGAATCCATAGAAGTTGAGCACAGCAACTTCCTGCAGCTACATATTCTGACTCAGCTGTGGAGATAGCCACACTGGTTTGCTTCTTACTACTCCATGAAATGAGTCTTCCACCTAGGAATTGACAGGATCCAGTAGTGCTCTTTCTATCTTCTTTGCATCCTGCAAAGTCTGCATCTGAATAGCCTGTTAGATCAAAATCTCCATTCCTAGGATACCAGAGGCCTAGATAAGGTGTGCCCTTTAGATATCTCAAAATCCTTTTGACTGCAGTCAAATGAGACTCTTTAGGGCAGGCCTGATACCTGGCACAAACACATGTAGCATACATAATGTCAGGCCTACTTGCAGTCAAGTATAGTAAGGAGCCAACTATCCCTCTATACAAGGTTTCATCTACAGGTTTCCCTGCATCATCCTTGCTAAGAGACATACTTGACCCCATAGGAGTCTTCATGGTACTGGATGAATCCATACCATACTTCCTTATGAGTTCTAGGGTGAACTTGGACTGACATATGGATAGACCACTTTCAGTCTGTTTAACTTGGAGACCCAAGAAAAACTTCAGTTCTCCAATACTACTCATCTCAAATTGACTTTGCATAAGCTTTGCAAACTTTTTGCAAAGGCTACTTTCAGTAGACCCAAATATAATGTCATCTACATATATTTGGACAAGTATGACTTTGCCTCTAGATTCCCTAAGGAATAGAGACTTATCTATTTTCCCCCTTGTGAACTTGTTCTCAATGAGGAAACTAGATAGGGTTTCATACCAAGCTCTAGGAGCTTGCTTTAACCCATACAATGCTTTCCTAAGTCTATAGACATAATGAGGTTGAGTTGGATCAACAAAACCTGATGGCTGCTCCACATAGACTTCTTCCTTAAGATTACCATTTAAGAATGCTGACTTGACATCCATCTGGTAAACCTTGAATCCTTGATAGGTTGCATAGGCCAAGAACATCCTTATGGCCTCCAGTCTGGCTACTGGGGCAAAGGTTTGATCAAAATCAATACCTTCTTCTTGCCTATATCCTTTTGCAACCAGTCTTGCTTTATTCTTAATGATGACCCCTTGTTCATCTAACTTATTTCTGTAGATCCACTTAGTTCCTATAACATTGTGGTCTTTAGGCTTTGGAACCAGCTCCCAAACCTTGCACCTTTTGAACTGATTAAGTTCTTCTTGCATAGCTTCAGTCCACTGTGGATCTTGTATAGCTTCTTCAAATTTCTTTGGTTCTATTTGAGACAGAAAACTTGAATATACTACAGCATTCTGATTTCTGCTCCTTGTCTGAACACCTTGTCTTGGATCTCCAATAATCAGCTCTACTGGATGATCTCTTAGATGCCTGTTGGCTGGAGGCATCCTTACTTCTGGTTGTACTTCTACAGCATCTTCATCATGCTGAGTTCCTTGTACTTCTTCAGCTCCTGGTACATGTAGTTCTCCCCCTGGACATAAGCCATCTTCTTCTACTTGCTGTCTTGCAGCAGGTACATCTTCTATGGTTAGCTTGTCCATCTTCTTAGTAAGACCTGTGGGGCTGCACACACTACTAGACAACTCATTGTTAATAAGTTTTGTCTCATCAAAAACTACATGCACAGACTCCTCTACAACTTGTGTAGTCAAGCTGTAGACTCTATAAGTCTTACTATTATTGCTGTACCCAACTAACACTCCCTCTTGGGACTTGGCAGCAAACTTAGTTAAGTAAGACTTCCCATTGTTAAGTATGAAGCATTTGCAACCAAAAATCCTGAAATAGGATAGGTTTGGTTTCCTGCCTTTCACAACTTCATAGGGGGTCTTATTTAACCTTTTAGTGATGGTAGCCCTATTTATCACATGGCATGCAGTGTTAACTGCTTCAGCCCAGAAATACTCAGGCAGTGATGTATCACTAAGTAGGGTTCTACCAGCCTCTATCAAGGTTCTATTCTTCCTCTCAGCAATGCCATTTTGCTGAGGTGTTCTAGGTGAAGAGAATTCTTGAAATATCCCAAAGTCTTCACATAGTTTTGTCATGCTTTCAGATTGAAACTCAGTACCATGGTCACTTCTAATTTTGACCACAGTACTATTTAGTTCATTCTGAATTTGCTTGACAAAGCTGTAGAAGACACTAGGTGTTTCAGATTTCTGCCTTAAGAAGAACACCCAGGAAAACCTTGAGTAGTCATCAACAACTACAAAGGTATAGACCTTCCTACCTAAGCTGTGAACTGGCATTGGACCAAAGAGATCCATATGCAAGAGGTATAAGCACCTCACAGCATCTTTGTTCTCAATGCTTATAAAGGTGGATTTGGTCTGCTTGCCCTTTTGACAAGCTGAGCAAATGCCATCTTTAACACACTTAACTTGAGGACCATTCCTCACTAACTCTTTGCTAAAGAGTTTGCTAATAGTCTTGTAATTAAGATGGGCAAGCCTCTTGTGCCATTTGACACATTGAGAGACTGTCTCATCAGCTACAAGACAAACTGGAGAACTATTGTTCTCAACCATAATGTCTAGACAATAGACATTTCTCTTCCTATAACCTGTCAAAATGATCTCTTGATCACTTGACCTCTTGATATGACAACCATTTTTAACAAATGAGATGTCATACCCTACATCACTTAACTGACTTATACTTATAAGGTTGTGTTTCAACCCTTTAACATAAGCCACTTGAGTAATGGTAACAAGGTTTGAAGAAATGTTACCAAACCCTTTGATGATTCCTTTTTCAGAACCACCAAAGGTCACTTTAGGACCATTTTTGATTGGAATGTAGTCCTTCAGTAGTCCCCTTGTTCCAGTCATATGTCTGGAACATCCACTATCCAAGTACCATATTGGGGTATGGCCACTTGGATTCACCTGCAAAACAAATTAATGAACCTTAGAACCCAAAGTAAACTTGGGACCTTGGTGATTGTTAGTTTGCAACATGACATAGCTACCTACTGGCTTTCCACCAGGTAGCTTGCTACTCCCATTGGCACTTGCATTGTGCCAACAGTCCAAGGAAAAGTGGCCAACTTTGCCACAGCACCAGCATTCAAACTTGTTGTACCTTTGCTTAGGTACAGACTTGGCTGTCTTGACTACAGCAGGCTTATTGAATGTTGGGGCTTTGCACTTGGACTTGGACTGATCCTTAACAGTCCTAGCTGGTTTAATAAAACCCAATCCAGCCTTTCCTTTATGATGAACAAATTCATCAATCAAGGGTAGCACTGATTTAGGTTTTGAAAACCTAGTAACTAGCTCTCTTTCCTTCTGAAGATTGATATCCAGTCTCTTAATTTCATCATTTTTATAGGTGATAGTTCCCATCTGAATCACAGTAATGTGTTTCAGCCTGGCTACCTCATTGAGCTTTTGATCAAATTTCTTCTCAAAATCTGTTGCAGCTGCCTTGAGATCAGCAATCTCCTTTGCCTGACTTTTGGCTAGGGTATTGCTTTTCTTATAGGCTTGCAACAGTACTTTATATTCATCTAAGAGCTGATGAATATCTCCCTCAGATTCAGAAACACTTCCATCACTTGATGAAGATGAATCTGACTCTGAACTAGAACTGGAATCTGAACTTTGAGTAGGACTTTGTACCTGACTAGGTCCTGGCTGCTCCAGGATTTTGGTACTTTCAGTCAATGCCATCAGTCCTTGGCACTGACACTCTTCTTGTTCATAGATTGATTCCATGATCTGCATAAACTCTTCTTCTTCTTCAGCAAATAGCCCTATGTAGGCTTCAGCATCTGTCTCAGTGTCTGAAGAAGAAATGTCTGAAAGAGTCTTCTCATTCTTTGCAACAAAGGACTTCTCCTTCTTTCCTTTGAAGTGAGTCTTCTTTTTGTCACTGGATTCTTTTCTTCTCTCAGGACAATCTGCAATAACATGACCCTGTCTATTGCAGCAGTAACACACTATCTTAGACCCAGTTGCCTTGCTAGTCTTTGTCTTTTTCTTGTCCTTCTTTGAAGGCTTCTTCTCCTGATACTGGACTTCTTTTCCTTTGGAAAATGAAGGTCTGGACCTCCACTGTTTCTTCTTCAAGAATTTCTGAAAATGTCTGGTGAATGCAGCAAAGTCGTCATCACTTTCACTGCTTGTAGACTTTGTGCTAACAGACTCATCAGATTCTGATTCAACTACCTCTGGAGGAGGAGTTGATGACTTAGTCCTGCCCTTTCTAGGTACTTCTGACTTGAAGGCAACAATCCTTTCCCTGTGCTCAGTCCTTGTTGATTTTTCCTCCTCTTTTCTCACTGACAGCTGCATCTCATAAGACAACAACTTGCCAAACAGTGTAGGAGGAGGAATTTCTCCCAACTTTGCCATTTCTCTGATGGCAGAGATCTTGGTGTCCCAATCATTGGTTAGGGACCGTAAGAACTTATCATTCAATTCATAGTTAGTGAACTCTCTTCCATAGGACATGAGTTCATTAACAATTCTATAGAACTTCTTGTAGCATTCAGTGATGCTATCTCCTCTTCCTTGCCTAAAGCTCTCATACTCTTGATTAAGCAAGGACTTCCTATCTTGCATAACTTCTTCAGAACCTTCCATATAGACAATGAGAGTATCCCACATCTCTTTTGCTGTTTTACAGTGAATTAAGTTCTGAAAAGTGGCATCATCAATGGCACTTACTATAATGTTTTGTGCCCTCTTGTCCATAGTGGCTAGGACAATTTCATCCTTAGTCATCTCAGAGAAATCCTTTGGAGTTCTCTGTGTAGCATCCAAAACTGAAATCTTCATGGGCACATATGGCCCCTCTTTGACTGTGATGTAGATTCTAGGGTCAGAGCCTCCATAAATAGCCTAACCCTTTCTTTCCAGATCCCAAAGATCTCTTTTCTGCATATGGGCAGTTTCATTGAACCCAATTCCTTGTGATTCTCTGAAGAACCCATGTTCTTGATTTTCTTGAAACTGTGTTCTGACTTACACTGAATCTGCCAAACTGGATCTCCTCAGACAGTTAGTCCTTTTTGAGCAACCTGGCTCTGATACCACTTGAAAGATATGGTACCTAAACACCTAGAGGGGGGGGTGAATAGGTGACCTAAACCTTTTTAATACTTTGTTGGCAGCAAAACAGTTATCACACAGATTTCTACAGCTAACAGCAATAACAAAATATAAACTGCTAATCCACAACACAACACAGCACAGCAGACACACAAATTTATAGTGGTTCCCCAATCTTTGGGTACATCCACTTTCCCCCTTCGCCTATCTAGCAGTGTACTAGAATCGGCCAAACTTCTCCACTATCACAGAACCCAACTAGGTTCCTACACCTCAGGCCCAAAGCCTTACACTCAGCCACCAAGGCCTACACTCAGCCACCCAGGCCTACACTCAGCCAATCAAGGCCTACACTCAGCCAATTAAGGCCTACACTCAGAGTTCTTCAACTCCTACACTCAGGCAACCAAGCCCTACCCTCAGCCTTTATAATATAGGCTTACAATTCACTCAGATCCAATGGATCCTACAAGTTAAAATTGAATTACAATAACTAACTCTACAACTCAGAAAATAAGAGAGGAGTTGAGAGTTTCTTGAAGAGTTCTTGGAAGAACTCAGCTAGATCCAAACTGACTTAGCTTCCTTCAAAGCTTCTTGAGTAGAACTGAATTAGTCTGAATCCTCTGCAGTTGATCCTTGACCTCTGCTTCTTGAGATCCAGATGATTCTGAATCCTTCTTCTCAGCCTTAGTTCCAAAGACTGAATTCTTGATTGGAGCTCTCTCTCTCCAACTTCTTAGATCTGCAGTTGGACTGCCAGATCTTCTTGTGTTGATACTCTGTGTACCACTTTTCTGACTACTTGAATAATCTGATCTATTACTTCAAATAGCTTCAACAACTTATTAACACCTTATCAACTTGTTATCTGTAAAAAGTCTGTGCCTATTTATAGGCCTTCTTCATGGTAACCGGCTGGTCCGGTTCATAACAGACTTCTGACATCTCTGACAGTTGCTGTAGACCGGCTGGATCGGCAGCTGTCATGTCAACCAGTCACTTCTTGAAATTCTCTAACTGTCAGATAGTGTCGAGACTTTCTGTTCTTAAGTGTCGACACTTATAGACCAAGTGTCGACACATGTTGTGTAAGTGTCGACACAAGTCTACAAGGTGTCGACACAACTCCTTGTATGTCTCGACACAGATTCTTCTTCAAGTGTCGACACTGAAATTAAGTGTCGACACAAGTACTTGATCTTCTGTAACTTGTTCAATTCTTCTAAGTTTCGACACATCTCCTTTGTGTCGACACATCTTCATGTGTTGAAACTGTCAAGTGTCGACACTGCTTCTTGGTGTCGACACAAGTCTTCAATTTTGTTTCTTCAGCTGAGTGTCGACACATTCCCTTAGTGTCGACACTTGTACTTAGAATATTTTGTAAACTTTTCTGTTCTTTGCTAAGTGTCGACACAGCTCCTTGTGTCGACACTTCCTTCAAGTGTAGAGTCTTCAACTGAGTGTCGACACATTGTGCTGGGTGTCGACACTTTCTTCAAGTGTTGACTCTTCTAGTTGTGTGTCGACACATTGTGCTGAGTGTCGACACATACTTCAAGTGTTGACTCCTTTGAGTGTGTGTCGACACATTGTGCTGAGTGTCGACACATTCTTCATATGTTGACTCTGCTGATTGAGTGTCGACACATTGTGTTGAGTGTCGACACTTGTCCTTAGTCTCCGCAGAATTTTGCTGAGTGTCAACACAACTCCAAGTGTCGACACTTTCTGATGTAGACTCAGCTCTTCTAGGTGTCGACACTTCTGCTAAGTGTCGACACAACTTTTCTGCATTCTTCTTTGCTGAGTGTCTACACAGCTCCAAGTGTCGACACTGCTTGTCTGGGTGTCGACACAAGCCTTCTCAAGTGTCGACACTTTCCCTCTGGGTGTCGACACATGGACTTAGAAACTTTTAGCTTCAGTCCAGTGTATACCTAACCTGCACAAGTAACTCAAACAAACATCAAATACATTATGATGTATATCATTGAGTTAGGTGAGGCTTCTTCAAATCAGGTACATTTGACCAATGTACCCAACAGCCTTTCTTCTCTCTCTCTCTTGGAATGAAGATGAAGAAGAAGAAGAAGAAGAGAAAAGAGGGTTAAATCCCCTTTTTCTCGGCCTTCACAACACCTGGACAAAGCCCAGCCACTGGATCCAGGAAGAGGGAAACAAACGGCTCAGATCTGGCCAGAAAAGCTAAAATACGGCCTGACACGCCCTGTGACACGCCCGTGTCACAGGCCGTGTCTCTCTAAGCAGCAGACAACCGACTCAATCCAGCCAGTACACGGCCGTGTAACACGCCCGTGTCTCGTGCCGTGTACCCGACACGCCCTCAGACACGCCCGTGTTTGAGGTCGTGTGCCTCAACGAAAATAATCCCAAACCAACCCCAGACTTCACACGGCCTGGCACACGGCTTGGCACACGCCCGTGTTCCTGGCCGTGTGCACCAGGACACACCCGTGTCCCGCAAACATGCCCTAGCTCGAACCGTCGAGTTGAGCTCGACGACCACTGACACGCCCTGTGACACGCCCGTGTCACAGGCCGTGTCCTCTCGACACTCGAATCTCGACGACCGTCGAGATAAATTCGTCGACATCACGGTCGATCGTCGACACGACCCCGATACGCCCTGCGACACGCCCGTGTCGCAGGCCGTGTCCGCTGTGTCGACTCCGAATTTCGTCGACTGCCCGACTCGACACTACCTAGGCCTGACACGCCCTGGGACACGCCCGTGTCCCAGGCCGTGTCACCCAAGCCTGAACCCGATTTTGCTCAAAATGATCCACTTGACTTCGGGGTGTTACAATCCTCCCCCCCTTCAAATAATTTCGGCCTCGAAATTTGACTCCAATCAGCCACAACATCATCAAAGCGTACACCCCAAGCCGCTGCACAAACTAACAAACATACATTACAAACAAACATCCCTATCTTCCCCTTGTGCACATTCAACCACAGAAGACCTCAAAACAAAACAACATGATTTCGTATCACCTTACCATCACACGTGCACCACATTTTAATCAAGATTGTCAACATCACGATTTTATTCATCATCTACCAATCTAGTTTACATACAACTATATATATAAACATCATGTACATACACCACTATGGATGATCCATCAAGTTTCGATTCAGTCAAAAATAATTCGCATCACACGTCACTTTCGCTTAGCCTCCCGATTTTGAAATTCATGATTAAGAGACAACTTAAACGCCCGAGGCTGAATTTCACCAACTGAGCTTTGCGGCTCTTGCACTTCCATCGCATGAAATCGAGATTGCGTCCGTGGTGCAGATGATTCGGCCACTGCTTTTCCTTTTTCTTCATAGGACGCACTCATATTTTTCTCACTCCCTGGAGGGGCATTCCGACAAAATCTTGCTATATGTCCTTGCTTCCCACATTTATAGCAGATACGTGTATCCACACGTCCTGACCCATAAGTCGCCCCTGAAGAAACAGTCGACGGAGCTGATTCCGCCGGCCTAAATCTTTTCTTCTCTTGTCGTCGTAACTCCGATTGATCCGATGGTGACATTTTAAACTCTGACTTCTCCGTTGCCCGTCTCTTATTCGCTTGTACTCGCTTCATATCCTTCTCCAAGGCACGGGCTGTATCGACCAACGCTTGGAAGCCTTGGCTCACTGAACTCGAAAGTGCCAACATCAATTCATCCCGCAATCCTTCATAAAACCGATTTGTCTTTCGCGCTTCCTCCGCAAAGGTAGATCCCGCATATCTCCCCAATCTTGTAAACTCATGCAGGTAAGTATCAATATCTCACTCACCCTGCACTAGACGGAGAAACTCATTTTCCATCGCAATCCTCTGCGACACTAGCACATACTTGGCTAAAAATATTTGGGAGAATTCCTCCATTGAAACCTCCATTAAACCTCGACCTGCCAAGTGGTACACTTCAATCTCGTCCCACCACAATCTCGCATCGCCCTCCAACAGAAAAGTGGCCAACATCACTTTCTGTTCCTCGACCGTCCGGATTGCAGTCAGGATCCTTTTTACCCTTGCCAACCAATCTTCCGATTCGGTGATGTTGCATACGAGCTTTAAGGATTCGTAGAGATCCGTTACGGCAAGATGTCGTTTGTGATGTGGTGTTGTTTTCCCCTTTTTCTCAAGTGAGTACATGTAGTCGGAACCGGACAAGGTTAGCTCCTCAATGACGGTAGATGGTTTCCTTGGTGGACAAGGTTAGCTCCGCATGAGTGGTAGATGGTTTACTTGGTGCGCGGGAACGCTGCAGTACAAATGAGGGACTAGGGTGGAATTGTCTTGGTTTGTGATGTGCCAAGGCGTGGCTGTGTCTCCGTGGTCGGCTGGCTATCCCGTGATGTACACGTCATGAGTGGAGAGTGTCCTGGCGAGACTAGTCCCCTTCTTTGAGACTGACGAGAATGCCAAGCTTGGGGGCAAGCCCGAGCAATGAGGCCTTGAGCGGGTGGGGTCCAGCAAGGCTTCTTAGAATCGGTCATTTTGTGTTTGTTGGAATCCTGACATGAGACGTCAGAGCTTGCAGGCAAGCCCGGGTCTAAGACCTTGAGCGGGTGGGGCCTTAGCAAGAGTTCCATGTGGCGGCTTGTGTGCCGTTGGGGGGATTGTGTTACCCCTTTGTTTGTGGCTTTATGCCAATGGGGAAGCGATGAGTACTTAATTGATGTGATGATGTGCTAGATGCATACGCTATAGGGTGCCTTGGGTGAAATACGGGTGTTGCATTCATGTTGCATAGTAGGCCCTAAAATTATATGCTCAACAGTAGAGAACATGTATGATGTTTGAGACATCCAAGCCTGTTCCTTTAGTTGCTTTTCTTGCTTATGAATATTGCATACGAAGTGCTAACTTGCAGGTTGGAAGAGTACCCCGGGGTCCGTTAGGGGCGGCCGGGAGGAGATGTGTTTGTTACACAGTTTGAGGTCAGCATTTGCTGACCCACGTTACTAATAATTTTTACAGGGCAAGGATCGCAAGCAGGAGCTAGCTCACCGGCCAGAAAGGCCTAAGCCTCGTGAAGTGTTACCTTTTGCTGTAGCTTTATGTTTATGGAATTGTATGTTTTATGCTCATTTTGCCCGGCTTGCATGCCGAGGTAGACTAGGTGTGCTTATGCACTTCCAGGACTGATGTATTATTTGAGTTTGGATTTACTCTTGTTGTAAGGCCTTAAGGCCATATTGTTACTCTTGTAGGCATGGATAACTTCTAGTCTTGTTTGTTGTTTCCGCTAAGTTGTGTTTTGAGTTTTGAGATTGTGTAGCTATATCATTTTATAATACTGAAGCTGTGGCGTCTGTATGCTATGGGGCCCCGGCCGGACCCATATTATACGGTCATTACAGGGGAGGTGTTACATAATTAACTCAAACAAGTGTAGAAAAAGGCAAAAATTTAGAATCAAGAACAAGTGGGAGAGCAAGAACACCACTTGCCTCGATTTATAGGAAAAAATCTCCAAATTTCCACACGTCACGATAGGAGCCGAAATCTGGACGAAAATGTCCGAAATAATGGTTAGGGCCGAAAACCCTAACAAGAAAATCTCGAGAAACGGGGAAGAAATTACCATGAGGGCGCAGCTCTCGACGAGAGCTTTCCAGATCTACGGTCGGTTGGAAAATCCAAGCACCGGAGCTCCGTCGGTGGTCACCGGAAGAAGCAAGCACGGACAACCTTCTCCTCACACGCCGCTCTGGTATGGGAGGCAGGAGAAATTCTAGGTCGGCTTAAAGATTAAGAAGAAGCAGAAAGTATAAATACTCAATAGCAGAAAAGACCGGGTTCAACAAAACCGGCCCGACGGTGTCAACACAACTGTGTCAACACCGGACGGCAGTGTCGACACCCGACGGCAGTGTCGACACCCGACAGCACAGCGGTGTCGACACAACTGTGTTGACACCCGACGGCTCAGCGGTGTCGACACAGCTGTGTCGACACTCGATGGCTCAGCGGTGTCGACACAGCTGTGTCGACACCCGACGGCTCAGCTTAGCGGTGTCGACACAACCGTGTCGACAATTGACCGCACAGCTTGACTCTGGTCGAACAAAAGGAAAAACTCCATTCAACGAATTCTTTTCGAAAATCGTCGAACGCAGAAAGCAGGGCCTGTTCGATGAACTCAACACCTAGAACCGCTAGACCTACAGCGAGCTCCACTCGACGCTTCGTCGAGCTCAGCACGACAATCGTCGAGCTCCGCTCGACGATCGTCGACCTCCAAACAATGCCCAGAAAAACTAACAATCGTCCAGCTCCGCTCGACGATCGTCGAACTCCAAGCAGCGCCCAGAAAAAAGCCAACAATCGTCGAGCTCCGCTCGACGATCGTCGAACCCAGACCGCGACCAGAAAGGAAAAGCGATCGTCGAGCTCCGCTCGATGATCGTCGAACCCAGACAACACCAGAAAGGAAAAGCGATCGTCGAGCTCTGCTCGACGATCGTCGAACCCAGACAACATCCCGGAAAAAAATGAAATAAAACCAAACATAATAAGGTTGGTTCGACGAAATCCCAATCCTTTAGAAGGACTTCCCGAGAATCAAATCAAGCAGTCAATAATATAGCAATTATCGAGTTCAGATAGTTGAACAAGGAACTATGAGATCAAAACAAAGGCTCAAACGCGCCATCAACTGCATGCTAAAGTAACGCCCTTACGACATTATGACGTCAACAAGGGGAGTAAATAATGCCGAAAAAAACAGGGGCGTTACAGCTGGCTCCCTGGCCGCCAAGTTAGCAGAACTACATTTCCGCTCAGTTTTCCGGGTGCGCCTTGGAGTTAATCCCCAAGGATCCCTACTGCAATCTACCGTTTAGAAACCCGAAAACACAAAGCACGGATTCTTCTACGGCAAACCATACAATATGCAACATCACTGATCCAGACCAACACGTCCGGGTAGGCTTCACACACAATGCCTATGTACGTACTTCGGTTCCGGACTCTATATGCAACACAAAGGGGACTATTCACGTCAACCCCAAGGAACAATGCACACTCACCACACACTCGCGGGAGCGGGTTTCCTTATACAAAAGAAAGAGAGCTTCACATGCTCAAGTAGATAATCGTTACCCTTGTAATTTGCTTTTGCGCCATTGGAATCTATCCGGATGGAAAGCTTCGCAAGGGAATTTCCTCTACAGATCCGGTCTCGGTTCTCGATTCGGTGCTCCGATGCTCCGCCGGTGGCCGGAATCCTCCTCTTCATTCCTCCTTGCTCTCTCCTCTCTCTAACTCCTTAGAAAGAGAAAGCTTAATAGAAAAATGAGGAATTAATCCTCAATTCTCAGCCTTAACAATGCAGGGACACACCTGGGCCGTCTGATCTTATTTAAAGAAAATGATCAGCTCAAATCCGCCCAAAATTCCTCAATCCTTGGCCGAACACGGCCTTACACACGGTCGTGTCCCAGGCCGTGTGCCTCAATCCAGGCATGATCGTCGAGAACAGAAAAGGACACGTGTCAAGACACACCCGTGTCTCAACCTGACACGCCCGTGTCGTGTCCTGACACGCCCGTGACCTAGGGGAGTGTCACAGATAACTGCCATGCCAACAGTCACGTCCCATGGGAACACGGGTGGTGACACGGGTATGCACACACCCGTGTCACGCATGACACGCCCCTGTCACTGCTGTGTTTCCTGTCGTGTCCTTTTCGGGACACAACTGGCCAACACAAAGGAAGACACGGCCTTGGACATGCCTGTATCATAGGCCGTGTACCCCTATTAAGGCATCAAAAATTCCTTAGGATGCGACCAGTTCGATTATGATTTTCGGGCTGTTGCAAATCTCCCCCCTTTAAAGAATTTCGTCCCGAAATTATGTAAAGGTAGACAAAATTTAAATATTACCTGAGTGGAATAACTCGGGGTATTCCTCCAACATAGTCTGCTCTCGCTCCCATGAAAGTTCCTCACGTCCTAAGTTATCTCAACGGACTTTAACAATTCAGATTTCCTTGTTGTGGAGTCGTTTGACTTCAAAGTCATCAATGCTTACTGGTTTGACCTTTGTCGTCAACCAGTAATCAACCGGCACTTGATCGACTGCAATGACCTGCAAAGGCTCTTGCACTGCCTTCCGCAACACCGATATGTGGACACATCGTGTAGCCCACTCAACTCCACTGACAGCTTTAATCAATACTCTACTCGCCAACCCGCTCCTGGATTTCAAACTGTCCAAGGTATTTCGGACTCAACTTCTTCAAGCGTCGAACCCGCGAGACACCCTTGAACAGCTTGATTTTCAAATACACCCAATCGCCAACACCAAACTCCACATTCCTATGCTTGACGTTATAGTATTTTGTCTGCCTGTACTGAGTGATCTTCAATCATTCCTGAACTCTACATATTGAAGTGGCGTCTTCCACCGCTTGACGTTTGAATAACTTTTACTTGACTGTCTCCAACCAAGAAAATGGAGTGCGACACTCTCTCCCATGTAAGGCCTCGAAAGGCGCCATTCCTATACTCGCTTGATAGTTGTTGTTATATGTAAACTCCACCATGTAGAGACAATCTTCCCACTGCTTTTTGAAATCCAGGACACACATGCGAAGCATGTCCTCCATCGTCCTGTTGACCCTCTCGGTCTGACCATCCGCCTGTAGATGAAAGGCTGTGTTGAAACTCAACTTAGTTCCCAACAGTCTATGCACCAGCCTCCAGTCATTAGACATGAAGCGTCCATCATGGTCTCTAACAATACTGTGGGGCACACCATGCAATCGAACAATATTATCCAGATAGAGTTTGGCTAACTTTTCCACCAGATCTTCCTTCTTGTTCGGGATGAAATGCGACACTTTTGTCAATCTATCTACGACCACCCAGATGGCATCGTTTTCCCTCAGCGACTTCGGCAAACCATGCACAAAATCAATAGAAATGTCGTCGAACTTCTACTCCGGGATAGGCAAGAACTTCAAGAAACCTCCGGGCTTCTGGCACTCCGCCTTCACCAAGGCACATGTTTGGCACTTGTCCACATAAAGTGCTACATCCTTCTTTAATCATGGCCACCAAAACAACTTCTTCATGTCTTTATACATCTTTGTTCTCCCCGGGTCGATTGAGTACTTGGTATGATGAGCCTCGTAGATCAACTCCTCCCGAAGATTATCCACACTAGAGATGCATAGGCGACCGTTCCTCCATAGCAGTCCATTCTCAACCGCAAATTGGGAATTTGACCCATCCAAAGATTCATATGAGATCTGCTTCATGCTGCTATCCTGAACCAAAGCCCGCCGAACTCTATCATCTAGGTCGTACTGCGCCTCTGTCCAATATAATTTTGCCTCGACACTAGTCTGCTTGTCGACAAAGGAGATCTATAATGCCTCCAAATCACGGACCAAACTCTCATCATGTACCGACAACCAGCTGTCCTGCTCAGGAGCCCTGCGACTCAATGCATCTGCCACTGCATTTCCTTTCCCAGGCACATAATGTATCTCGAAGGTGTAGTCCCCCAGGAACTCCATCCAACTCCGCTGCCTCATGTTCAGGTCCTTCTGATCTAATAAGTACTTCAGGCTCTTATGATCGGTGTAGATATCGACCTTCACACCGTACAAGTAGTGCCTCCACAGCTTTAGAGCAAATATCACGGCTGCTAACTCTAAGTCGTGAACCGGATAATTCCTCTAGTGAACCTTCAATTGCCGTGAACCATAGGCTATCACGCTCCCATGCTGGAGCAGAACACAACCCAAACCACTGCCCGAAGCATCACTATAGATTTCAAACCCTTCGGTCCCACTCGGCGAACATAAAATAGACGTCGTGGTCAACCGCCTCTTCAATTCTTCAAAATCCTGCTCACACTCCAGAGACCACACAAACTTTTGATCCTTACTTGTCAACGTCGTGAGTGGTAGCGCTATCCGTGAGAAGTTCTCTACGAAGCGCCTGTAGTAGCCGGCAAGCCCCAAAAAGCTCCGGACTTCCGCCACTATAGACAACACAGGTGTACAACCTTGGGCTCGCGAGAGGAGGTCCAGCGGGCGAGAAGGGGAGACTGGCGAGATGATAGGATACCCACCTGCAGGAGTCGAGATGGGGGATCCTCTGAAGTGGGCGAGACCTCCTAGTGGGAGAAATCATTCTAGGAGGCGAGAGAGCCCACATACCGAAAGGGCGGCGAAACGGACATGGCGGTTGTCTCGCCTGGCAGTGCCTTCCCCACTCGCCGCATGGGAGAAAAGATGCCTTTACCCTTTTACCCCCAAAGGGGGATTTTACCTTTGTGCCCCAGGTAATTTTACACTTCTACCCCTGGAGGTCTGAGTATAACTATCCAGAACAGCGGAGTTGGGTTGTTGGCAGGAAGGGGCCCGGCCGGAAAAAAGAAGGGCCTCACGGCAGGAAGGAGAGGACGCAAGCAAGTGGGAGATGGAAAATCTTGGGGAAGAAATGATGATGGCCATCATGGAAGACGAAGCCAGAGAGCAGGACGTGCTGGAAGAGAAGGAAGGAGAGGAAGAGCCGTCAAGGCTGAAAGTGGCTGTGGAGGTACTCGAGGTAGAGATCCGTACTAAGGAAGGCAGAGAGGAGGAGATAAAAATCAGCGGCGAGCTCATCCCGGAAGACCGAGAGAAGATCAAGGCATGCGTGCAGAAAAATATTGACATCTTCGCGTGGAGCGCCGCAGACATGCCCGGGGTCGATGAGGACGTCGCTTGTCACCGCCTCAATCGCGACCCCAACACTCGCCCCATACAACAGAAGAAGAGGGCCATCGCCTGCAAGATGGCCTGGCCTATTAGAGAGGAAGTAGAGAAATTGCATAAGGCGGGGTTTGTATCCGCCTGTAAGTATCCGGGGTGGGTGAGTAATGTTGTAATGGTTAAAAAAGGGAAGTGTAGATGGAGAATGTGTGTGGATTTTTCTCTTTTAAATAAAGCATGCACCAAGGATTATTACCCGCTGCCCCGAATCGACGCGTTGGTTGATTCAGCCGTCGGTTTTCCTTTTATGAGTTTCTTGGATGCGTTTTCCGGATATCACCAAATACCCATGCATCCTCCGGACGTTAAGGACGTCACCTTCGTCACGGAGGATGGATGCTTCTGTTTTAATATGATGTCTTTCGGTTTGAAAAACGCGGGAGCAACCTACCGAAGAATGATGGATCAGATCTTCCGAAAACAGAGAGGGAGGAACCTCGAGGTGTACGTAGATGACTTGATGATCAAAAGAAAGGACCTCGAAGCTCATATCCTAGATCTTGAGGAGACCTTTGAGACCCTAAGGAAGTATAAAATGAGACTCAACCCCCTGAAATGTGTTTTTGGAGCCAGTAGGGGAAAGTTCCTCGGACATCTTCTCACCCCATCGGGAGTGGAACCCAACCCCGAAAAAGTGAAAGCAATCCTGGAGTTGGAGTCCCCTAGAAATGCTAAAGAAGTTCAGCGTCTCACCGGCAAGTTGGCTGGGCTAAGCAGGTTTCTCTCTCGAGCCGGAGAGAGATGCTCGCCTTTCTTTCGGACACTACGGGGAGGCAAGAGGTTCGAGTGTACCCCAGAATGTGAGAAGGCTTTCCCGCCTATAAAGCAGCAGCTTACCCAGACGTCTTTACTCCAGGGGCCAAGGGAAGAAGAGGTCTTATTTTTGTACTTGGGGGTAGGGACTGGGGTGTGTGCTCGGTTCTTGTGCGAGAAGAAGGGAGGAAGCAATTTCCAATCTACTACGTGACAGGGTCTTAAATAAAGCATAGCTCGGGTATCCCATCCTTGAAAAGTTAGCATTTGCCCTCATTGTCTCGGCCCAAAAGCTCAGACCGTATTTCCAGGCTCATTCTATTCAGGTGGTAACGGATCACCCCCTCTGTCGCATCTTGGAGGGGGTAGAACATTCCGGGAGGCTGGCCAACTGGTCAATAGAGCTCAGTGAATTCGACCTCGCTTTCGTTCCTCGGCTCGCCATTAAGGCGCAGGCGGCGGCCGATTTCCTGGTGGACTACGTAGAGGGGGTCCAGGAGGCGGAAGTGTCCCCTCGAGCAACTTGGAAGATGTTAGTAGATGGTGCGTCGGGAAGAAATTACTTCAGAGGGGGAATGGTCTTGATAAGTCTAGAAGGGACCAGGATTGAACAGGCCTTGAAGATTCATTTCCCGATCACCAACAACCAAGCAGAATATGAGGTGATCACCGCAGGACTCAGGTTAGCCCTGGAATTGGGCATACAAGACATCGAGGGCTCGACCGACTCCATGGTGGTGGTAGGCCAAATCAAGGGGGAGTTCGAGACAAGGGAGCCTACCCTCCAGTTGTATCTAGGAAAGGTCAAGGGCATCATCAGACAGCTCCGAAGCTTTTCAATTCAGCACGTCCCGAGGGAGGAGAGCACTCAGGCTGACCAACTCGCCAAGCATGGCCCTCGATCCGGGGGAACAATGACGGAGCTCTTCAGGCCGTCTATAGAAGAAGGGGAGCTCATGGAGATTTGCTAGCATAGGTCTTGGATGGACCCCTTCATCACCTTTTTGGCGTCAGCACAGTTACCCGCGAAAGAACTTGACAAGAAGCATGCCAGATACAAATCAGCGTACTACCTGCTGAAAGATGGGGTTTTATATCGCAAGTCGCTGTCGGGTTTGCTGGCCCGATGTGTGTCAGGGGAAGAGGTTCCAAAGGTTCTGCAAGAGATTCACTCGGGAGAATGCAGGAGTCACTCATGGAGCCAGACATTAGAAGGGAGGGTGCTGAGACAAGGGTACTTCTGGCCTACCCTCAGGAAAGATGCGGAGGAATTCGCGAAAAGGTGTCAAAAATGCCAGGAGTTCGCCCCCCTCCAGCTCCTTCCGGCCCAGAGGTTGCGGACAATCACAGCTCCCTGTCCTTTCGCTATATGGGGGCTAGATCTGGTGGGTCCTTTTCCCCAAGCGAGTGGCCAGAGGAAATTCCTGCTAGTCATGGTGGACTACTTTTCAAAATGGCTGGAGGTGAAGGCGCTGGCTAAGGTAACATCACAGGTAGTCAAGAATTTCGTATGGGGGGAAATCATCTGCTGGCATGGGTTACCTCTAGCCATTGTAATAGATAACAGACCACAATTTGCAAGTAGAGAGTTCGTGGATTTCTGCATCTGTTTGGGAATAGATCTCCGCTTTTCCTCAGTTCATCATCCACGAAGTAATGGGCAGGTGGAAGCAGCTAATAAAGTCATTGTCAATCTGTTGAAGCAGAAAGTGGAGAATTTGAGGTGAAGCTGGGTTGAGCAGCTACCTTCAGTCCTTTGGGCCTTGAGAACCACACCAAACACTGCCACGGGAGAGACCCTGTTTAAGCTCTCTCATGGCTCGGAGGCTGTCATACCTATCGAGTTTGAAGTCACATCACCAAGAGTTGCTATTGCAAGGGAAGGAGCCGAAGGATGGCGAGCGGAGAATGAGGAAGAACAGAGACTCTCTCTGGATCTCGTGGAGGAACTCAGGGATTTGGCGATGGTCCGGCAGGAGGAGGTCAAGCGCCGGATGGCAAGGTACTTCAACAAGCATATAAGGGTCAAGCAGTTTGAGAAGGGAGATTTGGTACTAAAAAGGTAGATGTAGCAGGTAGAGGGGCCTCCGTTGGGAAGCTCAATCTCAATTGGGAGGGTCCTTTTGTAGTAAAAGAAGTCTTAAAGTCAGGAGGGTACCACCTCGAGGATGTGGACGGGGTATCCCTCGAGCGAGCCCGGAGTGGCGATGATATAAAGAGATTTTACCAGTAGCACTTTCTGTTCATTGCACTTTTTATTGTTCTACAATACTTGCAATTTTAATATGATGGGAGTGTGGGTGACCTTTCTATGGAACCAAGGGTGAGACGAAAGAGAGGAGACCCCGAGCAGAACCGCTGACTAGGCTCTCATCTAGCTGGCAGGGCTGTAGGCTCACTCGGTTGTTGGAGATGGATTGGATAGGAGACCCCGAGCAGACCCGCTGACCACGCTCTAATCTAGCTGGCAGGGCTGTAGGCTCACTCAGTGGTTGGAGATGGATTTGAGAGGAGACCCCGAGCAGACCGGCTAACCAGGCTCTCATCTAGCTAGCAGGGCTGTAGGCTCACTCAGTGGTTGGAGATGGATTGGAGAGGAGACCCCGTGTAGACCCGCTGACCAGGCTCTCATCTAGCTGGCAGGGCTGTAGGCTCACTCGGTGGTTGGAGATGGTTTGGAGAGGAGATCCCTAGCAGACCCGCTGACCAGGCTTTCACCTAGCTGGTAGGGTTGTAGGCTCACTCGGTGGTCGGAGATGGTTTGGAGAGGAGACCCCGAGCAGACCCGCTGACCAGGCTTTCACCTAGCTGGCAAGGTTGTAGGCTCACTCGGTGGTCGGAGATGGTTTGGAGAGGAGACCCCGAGCAGACCCGCTGACCAGGCATTCACCTAGTTGGCAGGGTTGTAGGCTCACTCGGTCGTTGGAGATGGATTGTAGAAGAGACCCCAAGCAGACCCGCTGACCAGGCTCTCATCTAGCTGGCAGGGCTATAGGCCCACTCGGTAGTTGGAGATGGTTTGGAGAGGAGACCCCGAGCAGACCCGCTGACCAGGCTCTCATCTAGCTGGCAGGGCTGTAGGCTCACTCGGTGGTTGGAGATGGTTTGGAGAGGAGACCCCGAGAAGACCTGCTAACCAGGCTCTCCTCTAGCTGGCAGGGCTGTAGGCTCACTCGATGGTTGGAGATGGTTTGGAGAGGAGACCCCGAGCACACCAGCTGACCAGGCTTTCACCTAGCTGGCAGGGCTGTAGGCTCACTCGGTGGTCGGAGATGGATTGGAGAAGAGACCCCGAGCAGACCCGCTGACCAGGCTCTCAACTAGCTGGCAGGGTTGTAGGATCACTCGGTGGTTGGAGATGGTTTGGAGAGGAGACCCCGAGCAGACCCGCTGCCCAGGCTTTCAGCTAGCTGGCAGGGCTGTAGGCACACTCGGTGGTCGGAGATGGTTTGGAGAGGAGACACCGAGCAGACCCGCTTACCAGGCTTTCACCTAGCTGACAGGGTTGTAGGCTCACTCGGTGGTTGGAGATGGATTGGAGAAGAGACCCCGAGCAGACCCGCTGACCAAGCTCTCATCTAACTGGCAGTGTTGTAGGCTCACTCGGTGGTCGGAGATGGTTTGGAGAGGAGACCCCGAGCAGACCCGCTGACCAAGCCTTCAACTAGCTGGCAGGGCTGTAGGCTCACTCGGTGGTTGGAGGTGGATTGGAGAGGAGACCCCGAGCAGACCTGCTGACCAGGCTCTCATCTAGCTGGCAGGGTTGTAGGCTCACTCGGTGGTTGGAGATGGTTTGGAGAGGAGACCCCAAGCAGACCCGCTGGCAAGGCTTTCACCTAGCTGGCAGGGATGTAGGCTCACTCGGTGGTCGGAGATGGTTTGGAGAGGAGACCCCGAGCAGACCCGCTGACCAGGCTTTCACCTAGCAGGCAGGGCTGTAGGCTCACTCGGTGGTCGGAGATGGTTTGGAGAGGAGACCCCGAGCAGACCCACTGACCAGGCTTTCACCTAGCTGGCAGGGCTGTAGGCTCACTCGGTGGTTGGAGATGGATTGGAGAATAGACCCCGAGCAGACCCGCTGACCAGGATCTCTTCTAGCTGGCAGGGCTGTAAGCTCACTCGGTGGTTGTAGATGGTTTGGAGAGGAGACCCCGAGCAGACCCGCTGATCAGGCTTTAACCTAGCTGGTAGGGCTGTAGGTTCACTCGGTGGTCGGAGATGGTTTGGAGAGGAGACCCCGAGTAGACCCGCTGACCAGGCTTTCACCTAGCTGGCAGGGCTGTAGGCTCACTCGATGGTTGAAGATGGATTGTAGAAGAGACCCCGAGCAGACCCGCTGACCAGGCTCTCATCTAGCTTGCAGCGCTGTAGGCTCATTCGGTGGTCGGATATGGTTTGGAGAGGAGACCCCGAGCAGACCCGCTGACCAGGCTTTCACCTAGCTGGCAGGGCTGTAGGCTCACTCGGTGGTTGTAGATAGATTGGAGAAGAGACCCCGAGCAGACCCGCTAACCAGGCTCTCATCTAGCTGGCAGGGCTGTAGGCTCACTCGGTGGTTGGAGATGGTTTGGAGAGGAGACCCCGAGCAGACCCACTGAACAGGCTTTCACCTAGCTGGCAGGACTGTAGGCTCACTCGGTGGTCGGAGGTGGTTTGGAGAGGAGACCCCGAGCAGACCCGCTGACCAGGCTCTCATCTAGATGGTAGGGCTGTAGGCTCACTCGAGGGAAAGTCAAGCGGCGAGAGTTCACGGGGAGAAATGTTCAGATTTATCAGGAGATTGGTGGAAAATCTCTAGAAAAAGGAAGGATTGGGGATCAGGCCAGGGAGGAGGGTCTCCGGCCGACACTCGGCATGGGCAGTCTCGCCGATAGCGAGTGGGCCTTCCTTGTTCAAGGCGCAAGCCGGGTGTAAGAAGGTGGGGCCTATCAAGTAGGGCGGCTGGTCTCCAGGGACTTCAACGTAGGTTAATCTTACGGTGAGACGAGCGCTAAGGGTCAGCTGATCTCGCGGGTAGTATAAGCGAAGAGAGGTCCAAGGTCTCGTGTTTTTGGCTAGCTATTAAGCGAGACGGCCGAAGATAAAAGCAGCGATTAAGTAACGTATAAAAGGTTTAAGGTCTCACGTTTTTGGTTAGCTATTAAGCGAGACGGCCGAAGAAAAAAACAACGATTAAGTAACATATAAAAGGTTTAAGGTCTCGCATTTTTGGCTAGCTATTAAGCGAGATGGCCGAAGATGAAAGCAGCAATTAAGTAACATATAAAAGGTTTAAACAGAATTTCCTTGGGACAAGAAGAAGAACACCTCGCTATTTTTGAGGAATTGTCTCCCAAAATTACAAGTACCAGAAAAAATAAAAAGAAAAAGGGGGAGAGAAGCCACTGGAGCTAGTGATTATTTACTCGCTGCCAGAAGAAGAGTTGTCATCCGTCTCACCGTATAAGTGGGGGACCAGGTCGTGGGCAGTAACCGTCTCGGCATCATCGAGCACCACCCCCAGCTCCTTCATCATTTTAAGAACAAGGACCGCTATCTTGATATTGGAGTCTCGGTAGAGGGCATCCACCTCGTCTAGAGAGTAGCGGGAAGGAACGGGAAATTTGTCTGAGGGGGGTGCCGCGCTGTTCTGAGGGCGGAGATTTTCAGCTTTCAATTTCTTGTTTTCTCCCTCCAACTCCTCAATGTGCTAGCGCATCCTGTCGGCTGTCTCGGCATCCTGTAGGAAGAGAACAAGTAAAGGACCATAATGAGCGGCGAGTAAGACTAGTAAAGCAATGGTAAGAAAACTTACCACACCACCCTGGCTCTGCGCGAGGAAGTTGTCGGCAACAACCAACCGCTTCTCCAGGTCACTGGATTTCTCCCGTTCCGCGGCGAGACCAGCCTCCGTTTCCTTCCACTTTCTATTGTTGAAAACCAGGCGGCGCGAGACCCGGTGCGCGAGTTCCAGGGAGCGAAATTGAGAGTGGGCACACTTCAGAATGAGATCTCGCGATGCCTCATTGTCTGCGGGCTCAGTGCCAAGGCCACCATATAGCCCAAACCCTAGGGAGAAGGCGTGACTGGTGGGGGGTCCTGATCTTTCCAAGAAGGAAGGAGAGTGGACACCGACACACGGTTAGCGTCCTTGTCCCATAGGAGCACCGGCTCGCCATCATCATCATCGGTCACAGGCCCCATGTTTTAATTGGGGTGCGAGGCGGGAGCCAGGCGACTGGAGGATCCAGCCTCGCCGGAAGTGAAATTAGCAGGCTGAACATTGGTGGTGGCAGCTGGCTCTTACAAGAACATCTCGCGGGCAGGCGTGACGGGTAGTCGGGGAGGTGAGGGAGACGATAAAGAGATGGGGGACAGGGATCCCGATGGCTCTTTACTTTCTTTGGCAGACCATTTCTCCTTTTTGAAAGACACGGATTTCTTCACCTTCTTCTTTGGGCTGTGCCGAGAAGTGCCCTCATCCCCGGGCCTCTTCTTTGGGGTGGGGGCCAGCGTGTCCTTCGCGGCCTCCGCCTCCATACTTGCTAAGGCGAGAGCCCAGTTACTCTGGTAAGGGGGATGAACAGGGATGGTTCTCTCTCCTAGGGGGAATAACAATCAGCAGAGAACCAGAATTTACAAGGCTAAGGGGGGACAGGAGTATACCTTCGCCGGGGAAGACGGCTGGAAGCGAGTCGAGGTCTCGCCTGAGGTAATTAACCTCAAAATTCTTCCTTGCGAAGAAGTCGCAAAGATCCTTCTCGGCACCCCCAACCTTGGGGGTTTCATAGAAGAATTCGGCAGGAGACACCGGGGCGAGAGGAATGCCTCCCAAATCCCCGCGAATGAAGACGAAGCTGGTCAGCCAATGGTGATTTTATTCGGTGTCTCGCACACCTTTAGGCCTTGGCCTGTGAAGTAAGAGACGCCGTCATCTTTTGCGTGGTAGGCGAACTGCCTGCGAAAGGCGGTAAAGCTAAATTCGATGCGCTCTCGCCGCAGGTAGCAGGCGAAAGCGATCATCATGGAGATGGCATTGGGGTTGAATTGGGCGGGGGCGACCCCGAAGTACTTAAGAACTAACTTGACCTCCGGCCAAAGGGGAAGTCGCAGCCCCGCCTCGAAGTGCAAGACGGGGAAGGCCAGTTTGTTGGGGTAGAAAGTGTTGATGCATTCGCCAACTTTGGGCAGGCGAGATAAGTAACCATCAGCGAGGTACTCACTGGCGAAGCGAGCATATTCTTCCTCTAGCAGACTGCCGAGAGGAAAGTCGTGGTCCACAAACAGCTTTCCGCAGCGGCTGCGGCCCTCACTTTCTTCCACCTTCTTCTTTCCCATAGCAGGCGAGAATGCAGCAAAGGGGAAGAGAATGTCTTAGGAGAGCGGGACGCGAGATGAGTGCACAAGAGGAGAGGTAGGAGGAAGCTCCAACAAAAAAGACGGCCAAGAATAACAGAAGTAGGGGTGTATCTGGATTTAAGGTATTTATAATGAATGAGGGAGAGAGTAGATTGAGCAGGAAAATCTAGCGGCAGGAAATGAAGAGGCACCCGACGCTTCGTCTCTCTCTCTCTCTAGAACCCAAGGGGTGGAGGCGTCGTAGCGGTTCTTTCGAGGTAAAAGCCATCATTATAAACCAACTAATTAAAAAAGGAGCTAATCATAGTAATGATGAAAAAACAGCATGATATGACAATCACAGTACCGTAAGGATAAAATAGTTCATCCCGCGGAAGGGGGCATCCCGCCCAAAAACGTTTATACAATGCATCAATAATTAAACATAATTAAATTAGCAATGATAATATAGGAGGGCCTGGAGAAGGCGAGATGGGACTGCGTCAGCTTAGTTCCGCACCCATTTCCAGCGGCCATCTTGACCTCCCGCAAATGGAGGGTGGCTGGGAAGATGAAAGGCGCGAGCGGCGACCACGCCGCGGCGCGCGAGATGTAGATGTTTGTCCGTCTCGTTCAAGATGGCTTGGGCGTCTATCCCGTTCATTACACCACCAGCTTCTATCTCGACAGAAGGGCGGTGACACTCTGTTTATAGACAGTCCATGTGCCGGTCAGAGGCATGCTTCTCCATCTCCATCTCGCGGATTATATGTGTGTATTTGCGGAACATCCTAGCCGTCCTCCGGTTCAACTCCAGGGTATCCATGGGGTCACCCAAGTAGTCCTCGATCTCGCCGGGATGAGGAAGAGGTGAGAGGGGGGGAGACGCGGGAGCATCTTCAGTGTCAGAATCAAATTGGATGCCTGCACAGGGAGCGAGAAATCATAAACAAGGATGAGCTCGCATGGGTTGGATAAAAGAAGGTGAATGGGAGGAAAAGCGAGAAGGGTAAATTCTTACTTGGAATGCGAGGGTTCCCAACAACCCGCGAGAGGTTTTCTTTCCGCGAGAGGGGTGGGTAGGATCCCTCAGGCGAGTCGGTACGCTTATGAGCTTGGTCAATATTATCAGGAGGATTGTCGGGCATTGGGGAATCAGCAAAGCTTCCCTGAAAAAGCGTGGTCAATAGGCGGGACGAAAGAAGAGAGAGAAGAATGAAAAATTACCCGTTTCTCTCCGGGAGAGGCGAAAGGATTGTCTGTTGATGTGGCAGAGGAGGCCGCGCCCGCCGAGAGGGGAGGGCAGGCGGGCTTCATCTTTTTCAGGCGAGAAGACGGAGGGGCCAAGGGAGAAATACGCCCCAGGTCCGGGAATAGGGCATCCGTGTTGGTTTTATTTCGCCTTCGCACCATCGCGAGGCGCTCGCGAAAACTTTGGCTATGAGACATCCTGAAGGAGAAGGAAATAAAGAAAGACAAAAGGGACCCTAATGAAGGCTGGGATCTCATATTTATAGGACCCATGGGGGGAGGGGGCCCACCAAAGATTCTCATGAGTGAATCCTAGCATCGCAAGCCGCAGTTGGACTTATCTTTCTGAGGTTAGGGCAACCTCGAAAAGAGCGGGGATTGTGTACAACCTTGGGCTCGCGAGAGGTGGTCCAGCGGGCGAGAAGGGGAGATTGGCGAGATGATAGGATGCCCACCTATAGGAGGCGAGATGGGGGATCCTCTGAAGTGGGAGAGACCTCCTAGTGGGCGAAATCATTCTAGGAGGCGAGAGAGCCCATAGGCCGAAAGGGCGGCGAGACGGACATGGTGGTCGTCTCGCCCGGCAGTGCCTTCCCCACTCGCCGCATGGGAGAAAAGATGCCTTTACACTTTTACCCCCAAAGGGGGATTTTACCTTTGTGCCCCAGGTTATTTTACACTTCTACCCCGGGAGGTCTGCGTATAACTCTCCAGAAAAATGGAGTTTGGCTGTTGGCAGACCCAACCTAGGGTGTTTTGGTCTTTTCGGGATGATTCAAAAGTGTTTTTTGCAGATCAGATTCAGAGGCCTATAAATAGACCGATAAAGTGCTTGGGATGGTTGTTGAACCTTTCCACTGTTTTCCTCACAGGCACCTAGCTCAGCATTGGCTAGGGAGGGGAATATCTTTAGTTCTTCCAGGAAAGAGGTGGGACCTCCGAGCTGAGACCCCTCAGTCTATTTTTTAGGTCTCCGACTCTCGTCAGGGTAGTAGCTCAGGAAGAGTACTTGTGGGCTGCATCCTGTTTTGAACTTTAGGAGGGACCAAAAAGCTGGTTCCAACATTTAGGTGGGACCTCCGAGCTGAGACCCCTTGGTCTGTTTTTTAGGTCTCCGACTCTGGTCAGGGTAGTAGCTCAGGAAGAGTACGTGCGGGCTGCATCCAGTTTCGAACTTTAGGAGGGACCAGAAAGATGGTTCCAATAACAGGCCACTCCCGTATCGCCACTATCTTTGCCGGATCCACCGCTATCCCTTCTCCACTAACAATATAACCAAGGAATGCTACCGAGGATAACCAGAACTCACACTTGGAGAACTCAGCATACAACTGATTCCTTCTCAACGTCTCCAACACCATATGTAGATGCTTGTAGTGATCATCCTCACACTATGAGTACACCAAGATATCATCGATAAATACTATCACGAAACGGTCCAGATACTCTCTGAACGTCCTGTTCATCAGTTCCATAAACACGGATGGCGCATTGGTCAACCCAAACAGCATTACCGTGAACTCGTAATGCCCAAACTGCATGCTGAACGCTGTCTTTTGGATGTCGCTTTCCCTTATCCTTAATTGGTAGTAGCCGAATTTCAGATCTAACTTCGAATATACTATTGACCCGACCATCTGATCAAATAGATCGTCAATCCTTGGGATCAGATACTTATTCTTTTCCGTAAGATTGTTCAATTCCCAATAGTCGATATAGAGTCGCAAGCTCCCATCCTTCTTCTTAACGAAGAGGACCGGTGCCCTCCTAGGCGATGAACTTGGACGCACATACCCTTGCTCCAACAACTCTTGCAGTTGCACCTTCAGCTCCGCCATCTCTATTTGCGCTATCCGATACGGAGAGCGTGATACCGGTTTGGCACCCGACATAAGCTCAATTGTAAAATCAATCTCCCGCTGAGGAGGGGCTCCTGGGAGATCATCTGGGAACACATCAGGATTCTTGGACACAACCAGAATACTACCCAGACATGGCTTATACGTTGAAGCCTGCACTAATGCGACAAACAACTCTGCCCCAGACCGAACTGCCTTGATCACTAGAAGGGCCGACATCAAATTCTTACTCGACCCATTCATACCCGCAAACATACTCTCCCAATCAGTATTCAGCCCCAACTTAACCTCCTTCCGGTTGCAATCAATGCATGCTCACTGCTCCGAGAGCTAGTACATACCAAAGATTATGTCGAACTCCACTAACGGCAGTACTGACGCTCGCAAATCAAACTCCTGGTCCGCAATCCGTATCTTTACCACATGGATTCTATCCGAGCGCATTGAGCACCCATTGGGTAACAACACATTGAACTTGTCTTTTACCATCGAGGAAGGGACTCCGATGCGCGATACGAATCTTTCGGACTAGATGGAATGTGAAGCTCCCGTATCAAACAGGTCTCTCGCCGGACAATCAAATATAAACACAAAGCCTGGCACCAACATTTAAAAGTTAACATATAAAAAGTTAACAACTATATAAAGTTAAACTACTATAACATAACTCATACCTGTCACCATGTCAGCTTGTTTTATGGCCTCTTGCAGACCAAGATTATATACTCTAGGCTGGGCTAGAGCATGATGGGATGCGGTTGACTCCACCACCTTCTCTTTTTCTTCATATGTTGCTGCAAGCTTCCTCTCGGACTTTGCACGTCCGCTCCAACATTCACGAGCAAAATGCCCCATCTTTCCACAGTTGTAGCAAGCTCCTGGGACTCGACTTATGGTTGCCCCCGTCACACCAGACGAAGGGACTGAGATCGAAGTCTTCGGCTTCTTGTTCCATTTGCGGAAACTCAACTTTGTATTCAACACTTTGAACACTGACTTCTTTTCCCCTGGGTCCTTCTTCTCTTGCACTTTCTTCACGACCTTTTCCAATGACCGGGCCGAATTGACCAAGGCTAGGAAGCCCTGTGCCTTAGGCCCAGCAAGGAGTAGCTGTAGGTCGCCATGTAGACCCTCATAAAATCGGTTGGTCTTCCGCACCTCCTCAGTAAACGTAGCACCGGAATAACGACCCAACCGTGTAAACCCGTGGAGATACTCATCCACGCTTCTATCTCCCTGAGTCAAGCCAAGGTACTGATTCTCCATCTCAAGCTTCCCAGCAAATGATAGATATCTGGCCAAGAACAACCTTGAGAATTCCTCCATATGCACATCTGCAAGTTGCCTTCCCACTAAGAGGTGAACCTCCAACTCTTTCCACCACAGCCTCGCCTCACCAGCCAATAGGAAGGTCGCTATGGTGGTCTTCTGCCACTCCTCAGTTAACGTGGCCATCAAGACTCTCTTTATCGTAAAGAGCCAATCCTCAGCTTGAGTTGGCGTTCCAATCCTGTCGAACATCGTAGGATTAAAGATCATTATGTGCTTGAGCTGCTTCTCCGTAGCTCTCCTTGGTGCTACTTGATCAACTACCACGCGTTCTACCACTCCCGGCTCTGCCACCCTAATCGGTTCTTGCTTATTAATAGGTGGTGCATGTTGTATTTGCCCTGCAGGTTGGGCATTTATCAGAGCAAAGACTGCTTCAGCCACCAATCTGATGGTTTCGGCTGAAGGAGGTGTTGTAGGCACGTCATTCAGTGCACTACTTTCCGCAAATCGCGGACGTTCTGATTGCCCAGTAATGCTCCTAGCTGCCTATAATAGCATAAACCCTTGATTATGCAACAAACAGATTGCTAAAAGTAATCATTGGAACAATCAGGTTTCTCAAAACAAGTGTATTTTTCATTCCTATGTGGACATTCATGGTTTCTTTTATGTTATAACGATGACGCACATACATGTGCTCACCACCCCTTAAAAGAATTCGCCCACAAATTCAAATAAAAAGGACCGACACCGAAGTCTGATACCAAATTGTAACACCGCCATCTATCGAATGGCATACAACAGAAGGTCCAGCTGGAACCCAACGCCATATACCACGGACAGTCGGAAGTGTTATATAAGAATATCAAAAATCCAACTATAACTACTCGCCCTAACACAGAGCATTCTAGCAGAAGCTTTTAAACAGTTGGAAAGAACCCATAATTGAATAACAACTATCATGAATGTCCACATACTACCATAGGAATGAAATAACAGATACTCTGAAAGTACTTGTCCTTATGTACTTACACGAGTTTATTATCAAATTAATGATTTACATACATCGGCTCGCATGCCGGCCACACATGACAAAAACAAAAAAAACAACAATTTGCTTTGGCCTTCGAGTGCCAGCTCAGCAACATGGGCTTCAGCCCGCTATTTGGTACTTGGCTCCGCGGCACCTTCGAGCAACATTCCACCGCACGGTAGCAAACAAAGTAACGGTCAGCCAAAGCCGACGAAATTATAACGACCCCGCCCCTTACTCGGGACGGCGGTGCTCCTTCCCTGCATTTCATTAGCCCAGCTAAATAATAAAGTACAAACATACTTCGCCACAGGTGTCGGCTCGCACGGCCAAACACCCCGTGCACTCAGGGCACATTATCGGTGAATCCGGTCAATTCTGTGGCTTCACCACCATCCCCGGGATGGCAACATCGTGAGCATTTTAGTCTTTTTTACCACAGTCTAAGACTCCGGACTATGCCAACGACCAGTCCCTCTTTTGGGTCTCTAGCACCAAACCATATAGCACATGTCCGATTCCACTTGCCGTTGCTCACTCTGCATAAACACTTTAAGACGTACGCATGGGCCAAGCTTCTCTCGAATCCGAAAACATTTCCAAACATCACATAACCCAGTTATGTTCAAGGCTGGCTCCCCGACTGCCAAGTTAGCAGAACTACATTTCCGCTCAGTTTTCCGGGTGTGCCTTGGAGTTAATCCCCAAGGATCCCTGCTGCAATCTACCGTGTAGAAACCCGAAAACACAAAGCACTGAGTCTTCTCCGGTAAACCATACAATATGCAACATCACCAATCCAGACCAACACGTCCGGGTAGGTTTCACACACAATGCATATATCCGTACTTCGGTTCCGGACTCTATATGCAACACAAAGGGGACTAATCACGTCAACCCCAAGGAACATTGCACAATCACCACACACTCGCGGGAGCTGGTTTCCTTATGCAAAATAAAGAGAGCTTCATATGCTCAAGTAGAGAATTGTTACCCTTGTAATTCTCTTTTGCGACATGGGAATTTATCCGGATGGAAAGCTTCGCATGGGAATTTCCTCCGCAGATCCGATCTCGGTTCTTGATTCGGTGCTCTGATGCTCCGCCGGTGGCCGGAATCCACCTCTTCCTTCCTCCTTGCTCTCTCCTCTCTCTAACTCCTTAGAAAGAGAAAGATTAAGAGAAAATGAGGAATTAATCCATAATTCCCGGCCTTAATAAAGCAGGAACACACCTGGTCCGTCAGATCTTATTTAAAGAAAATAAACGGCTCAGATCTGCCCAAAATTCCTCAATCCTGGGCCGAACACGGCGTTGCACACGGCCGTTTCCCAGGCTATGTGCCCTGATATAGGCACGATCGTCGAACATAGAAAAGGACACAGGTCAAGACACGCACGTGTCTCTAACTGAAATGCTCGTGTCGTGTCCTGACATGCCCGTGACGTAGGGGCATGTCACAGATAACCACCACACCAACTGTCATGTCCCTTGCGAACACGAGTGGTGACACAGGCATGCACACTCCCGTGTCATGCTTGACACGCCCGTGTCTCTGCCATGTTTCCTGTCATGTCCTTTTATGGACACAGCCGGCCAACACAGAGGAAGACACGGCCTTGGACACGCCAGTGTCCTAGGCCTTGTACCCTTATTAAGGCACCAAAAATTCATTAGGACGTGACCCGTTCGATTACGATTTTTGGGCTGTTACACGGAGCAGGAGGAAAAAAAAAGAACAGTCGGTGCTCTCGAGGCCCAGCGCAACGGAGAAAGGAAAGATGTTGCAGCCCAGCACTTCTTATTTCTGATTGGTATTTTTCGCATCAAGTCCGAAAACTTAATGCGGTTAAAACTCCAAAAATTGGTGAGGATGCGCGACGCCCCGGGCGATTTTATTTAAGTAGAAAAGCGAATTTGGTTTTTATTTAGAAAACGGGGCGCGCGTATTTATTTATTTGGATATAAAATGATGTGATCGAGTTTTAACGAAAGGAGGCAAGTGCACATATCGTGAGTAGTACAGGATATTCCGTGTGGAATATCGAGGTCATATTGTTCTCGGGGTCGGTTCGTCTATTTCTACTCTTCCCTGGTGGGGACTATTATTTTACGGATAATTACTTGTCGGGTAATATATATATATATATATATATATATATATATATATATATATATATATATATATATATATATATAATAATAATAATAATAAAAGGGGCAATAAAAATGAAAGCATAAAAAAGGTGGAGCCGATGAAGAGCTTAGCTCTATGGCACCGAATAAAATTGAACTAAAATATACTTTAAATAAAAAGAGATTCTAAGTTTCTAATTAATTAAGGCGGAGACTTGGCCGTGGAGGTTCCACTAAAATGAGCTCACCTATCTCTAGGACTATCGCTCACCTGAACGCTAAGACTATTTGACCGGGCTCTCGTCCGACGAATAATTCCTCTTAATGCCCGCATTACGGTAAGAACCCCGGTATTGGGTGGGGAACCCGATCTGGTACAGTTGGCGTGCCTCCTCTCTCGAGGGTTAGTGCGGAACTCCATTTACCAAGTGGTGATCGGTCCATATGTACGGCCTCTCGGCTAGCTAGCGTATGGACTACGAAAATAGGGCCCACACATCGATTATGAGGTCCTACGCGTCGTAAACCCTAGGAAAACCATAAGTGATTTTAATTAATTAGAAAATAAGGACCTTTAATTATTTTGAGCTATTTTATCTGTCCCAATGCTCTTCAATACTGAGGGCTAAGAATGTTAGCCACTCATTGGAATGGGGATGGCAGCGATGAAAAAGCAGAAAATTAAAGCAATAAAATAAAGTAGGAAAATAAAAGCAGTAAATGGAAAGCAGTAAATTGCAAGTCCTACTCAAACGAGTAGGACTGAAATAAAAGCTGTAAAAGTGCAAGTCCCGGCTCAAATGAGTGGGCGGGAAAAAGAAAGCAAGTCCTACTCAAACGAGTAGGAGAAAATAAATGCAATTACAAGTCCATTCCAATTATTACAATAAAGACCGACCATTTAACTCAAGTGAGTAGGCGGTAAATAAAATCCAGCCATTTAACTCCTAGCGAGTAGGCGGAAAATAAAAGCTAACACTCACGCACTCGACATAAAATTAAAACACACCCACTCTACAGAAAGTAAACACACTCTACTGGAATTGAAATACGCACACACACGACAGAAATGAAAATGCACACGTACAAGTCCTATTCAAATGAGTAGGCGGGAAATAAAAGCATGCCATTTAACTTTTAACGAGTAGGCGAAAATAGATGCAACACACGCATGCAGTCTATAGAATTGAAAGAAAGCAGTTTAAACTAACTCATACACGCACGCACAAGTACAAAAAAATAGGAAAAACAAAGTGACTGAAAAATTAAAACAACTACATTTCTACCGCTAGAATGCAGTAGAATTGAATAAAAAGTAAAAATAAAATTTAAAAGAACAAAAGTTTTTGCAAATAAACGAAAAGTGTAAGTGCTCGAAAAATTGAAATGAATATATTTCTACCGATAGAATGAGATAGAAATGCATAAAATGAAGAAATAAAATTTAAACGGGCAAAAAGTTTTTGAAAATAAAAGCGAAAATAAAGTGTTTGAAAAATTAAAACAACTATATATACGTTCCTATAACTCCGCAAAAGTGGTTAAAAAGTGAAAATCAAGTAAAAAGGACACAGTTTTACGACCTAAAAGGAAAATCTAAGTTAGTGAAAAATCAAAACCACTTTGAAAATGCTTTTATAGGTTTATAGGAATGCATAAAAAGCTAGAAAAAGCCTAAGTCTAACAAAAACTAAGTAAGAAATAATTAAGTATAATAACATGAAAATTAATCTCATACACACACGCGGCCCCTATGCAAAATTAATTACATAGCTTGGAAATGCATCTAACAGCCGGCCCCTATGCAAAATGGTGCCAAAAAGTGGAACAGTAGCTCAAACAGAAGGCTGTAATTTATAGAAAAAAAATTCATCGGGTACGCCCTCCGACACGGGCGTGTCAGGGGGCATGTCAGCACTATTCACAGTTGATTTCGGTGATCTGACGACGATTTGATGTTGCGGAGGAAATCGCGGCGGTCACGCCCCAAGTCACGGTCGTGACGGTGGGCGTGTCGGGGAGGTTGAATTGGGCGCCGTTTGCGTCGAAAGTCGTCGGCGGCTGTTTGTCGGGCCAGGTGGCGGGGTCACGCTCTAGGTTACGGGCGTGACTATAGGCGTGTCGGGTTGGCTCGACGAACGTCGAGCGAAAAACGTCGAGCTGATGGTCACGAGCTTGGGTTACGCCCCTTGTCAAATGACACGGGCATGTCACTGGGTGTGTCAGCTGGGTCGACAATCGTTGAGCGCTATTTCGTCGATCTGAATGGTCACGGGCATGGGTCACGGGCGTGACTCGGGCGACACGGGCGTATCACTCTATTTCTTCAAAAATTGTTCATTTCTCAGGATTTTGACGTATCACACCCTGGTCACGGGCATGACCAACAGTACGCGGGTGTGTACTCCGATTGTTTGACAATTTTTCCTGAAAAAATCAGGAAACAAAAATAACTCTAGGTTAGAAAATATTTAAAAAAAGGAAGCAATTTATTAAGGAAAAACAACTAAAAATAACTAAAAGAAACAAATACTGCTTATTTAATGTATATAAAAACACGTATATTTACAACTCATCAAATACCCTCATACTTAAGCTTTTGCTATTTCAGAGCAAAAGTTGGAGATGAACTTATAATAAATTAAGGAAATCCTAAGTTTATCTACCACTTGACTTAATTGAAAGAAGGATCTAAATAAATATCCGGGGTATAAGAGTTAAATACTAAATTATGCCAAAAATTTAAATAAAGGAAAAGTTTCATCTAAAAACTTCTCAATAAAATCAAATAGATAGCAAAAAATTTTATTTGTTAAGCTAGCAAAAATAGATTGGGTTTAGGATACTGTAGCTTGGAAGAATTAAAGGAAATAATTTAATTTACAAATTATACTCTCAAAAAGATTTTAAAAATAAATCTAGAATTTTTTTGAATTTTGCGGAGGGGAATATCGTGGTATATGAAGAAAGCTTTGAATTAGAGGCGAGGGTATATTTTTTCGCTCGAACATCTAATGAAATTTTTTGGTTTGAATGTGGATGTTAGGAAAACGAAATCTTATTTTCCATAACGTAATATTTTTTTTTAACATCTTCATAATAATCCAATGTATATGTGTAGGAGTAATGAATTTTATCCTCTTACTCCATAACATATAATCTTTTCAAATATTGGATGCCTATGTTTATGGAACGAAATCTTATTCTCATTGACATAGGATCTTTTAAGAATCGAAATCATGTCAAGTATGACATGAAAAAAAGGTGATAGAGTTTTTTCAAAAATAAAACTAGGTTTAATAAAAAACTTTTGAGAGCAACTTTTATAAATTAAACATTCCTAAATTTCAAAAGAAACTGGGAGTTATCATAACTTGAAATCTAAGATTGTTTTTTTTAACAAAATAAATATGAAACTATTTAGATAGATTAGAAGTGGTGCTGAAAACAGGTACATTATTTAAATAAAAAAAGCATACAAAAATTTTTAAAACTTAACCCCAGATATCTAAATTTATCGTTCTCCATTAATAAACGGATAGTAAGAAAATAATTAAAATAAGTCTCTTATAAATTATCTCGCAACTAGATTGTTGGAGAGAGAAAAGGGTTAAGAATTGGGAAATTCGATTTATTTGTTACAAATTGTTTTTGGATTTTTGGGGTTATTATTATTATTATTATTATTATTATTATTATTATTATCGAGTTTTTGTAAAAACTCGATGGTGGCCCGCGAACAGACTCTTTGGGTGGTTGGTTTGATGAATCAAACGTCGCGGGCATGCTAAAAAGCGAGGTTTACAAATAAGAAGAGGCGGGGAAGAAAGAGAATTATTTATACAAAAAGTATTTACAAAGGAAAAGAAAAAAAAATTTGTTTTTGAGTTTTTGTTTAATAATTTTTTTTAGTTTTTGTTTTATAATATATTTTTTTGTTTTTGTTTTATAATTTTTTTTGAGTTTTTAGATTATAAAAACAAGGAAAAATTTTTTTTGGGTTTTTAATATTTTTTTTAGGTGCAGAAAATAAAGATGCAGAAAATAAGAAACTAAGAATACACCCCCATACTTAAACCCAACATTGTACCCAATGTTACAATCTAAGTATACGAAACGATTAATATACAAAATATAATATGGGCAAAATAAAGGGGAGGGGGGTCAGAACCACCCTTACACGAGTTCGGGGAGGCCCGGGTTGAAACCCTGCATTATTTTAGAAGAAGTAGCAAAAACATAACAGAAAAATAAAACGAAAAAGATAAACTCGGCCTAAAGTGTGCGGGCGGTAGGGGCAAATGTGTAAGTGACGCGTAAGCTAACGTCTTAGCTGTTGAGTGGGACAAATAAGCGAGCCCCTAGTGTGCGAAACGTGTCGATGCAAATAAATATATAAGTTTTAGAATAAAAAGGTTTTATTTATTGAAGGTATTTATTATTATTGTTTTTTTTTTGGTAAAATGTTTTTGCTTTTTTGAAAAGGAAGAAGTTAAAAACAAACATATAGACGTAAATTTTTATTTTTTTTTGTTTTTGTGGGTTTTTTTTAAAGTTTTTAAGTTTTAAAGTTTTTTTTATAGTTTTTATTATTATTATTATTATTATTATGTTTTTTTGTTTTTTTTTTCATTTTTTTTAAGTTTTTAGATTCTTAAGTTTTTTTTTATTTTGAGGTTTTTTTTAGTGTTGGAATTTTTTTTGTCATAAAAATAATGAAAAATTTTTTTTAAAAAAGTTTTTCGTTTTTAGATTTTTTTTTTGGTTTTATAGGTGTTTCAAGTTTTTAGTTTGATAGGTTTTTTTTATTTTTTTTGGAAACAACACTATTTCAGTTGTTTTTTTATATATCTAAATATATATGAAATAATTAGTAGAAAATAAATTACTCTTTTTTTAGTTGTTTTTTTTGGAAATTTTTTTTTGTTTAATTTTGGTCATAAATATTTTGAAAAAACTAAAATTAATAATTCGCTAAAATTTCAAATAACAACTCGAAATTTTCCCCGGCAACGGCGCCAAAAAATTGATTGGTATTCGCATCAAGTCCGAAAACTTAATGCGGTTAAAACTCCAAAAATAGGTTAGGATGCGTGGCGCCCCGGGCGATTTTATTTAAGTAGAAAAGCGGATTTGGTTTTTATTTAGAAAACGGGGCACGCATATTTATTTATTTGGATATAAAACGATGTGATCGAGTTTTAACGAAAGGAGGTAAGTGCACCTATCGTGAGTAGTACAAGATATTTCGGGTGGAATATCGAGGTCGTATTGTTCTCGGGGTCAGTTCGTTTATTTCTAATCTTCCCTGGAGGAGAATATTATTTTAACGATAATTACTTGTCGGGTAATATATATATATATATATAATAAAAAAGGGCAATAAAAATGAAAGCAAAAAAGGTGGAGCCGATGAAGAGCTTAGCTCGATGGTACCGAATAAAATTGAACTAAAATATACTTTAAATAAAAAGATATTCTAAATTTCTAATTAATTAAGGTGGAGACTTGGCCGTGGAGGTTCCACTAAAATGAGCTCACCTATCTATAGAACTATCGCTCACCTGAACGCTAAGACTATTCGACCGGGCTCTCATCCGACGAAAGATTCCTCTTAATGCCCGCATTACGCTAAGAACCCCGCTATTGGGTGGGGAACCCAATCTAGTAGAGTTGGCGCGCCTCCTTTCTCGAGGGTTAGTGCGGAACTTCATTTACCAAGGGGTGATCGGTCCATATGTATGGCCTCTCGGCTAGCTAGCGTATGGACTACGGAAATAGGGCCCACACATCGATTATGTGGTCCTATGCGTCATAAACCCTAGGCAAACCTTAAGTGATTTTAATTAATTAGAAAATAAGGACCTTTAATTATTTTAAGCTATTTTATCTGTCCCAATGCTCTTCGATACTGAGTGCTAAGAACGTTAGCCACTCATCAGAATGGGGACGGCAGCGATGAAAAAGCAGAAAATTAAAGCAGTAAAATAAAGTAGGAAAATGACAGCAGTAAATGGAAAGCAGTAAATTGCAAGTCCTACTCAAACGAGTAGGACTGAAATGAAAGCTGTAAAAGTGCAAGTCCCAGCTCAAATGAGTGGGCGGGAAAAATAAAGCAAGTCCTACTCAAACGAGTAGGAGAAAATAAATGCAATTACAAGTCCATTCCAATTATTATAATAAAGACCGGCCATTTAACTCAAGTGAGTAGGCGGTAAATAAAATACAACCATTTAACTCCTAGCGAGTAGGCGGAAAATAAAAGCTAACACTCACGCAGTCGAGATAAAATTAAAACACACCCACTCTACAGAAAGTAAACACACTCTTCTGGAATTGAAATACGCACACACACGACAGAAATAAAAACGCACACGTACAAGTCCTACTGAAATGAGTAGGCGGGAAATAAAAGCACGACATTTAACTTTTAACGAGTAGGCGAAAATAGATGCAACACACGCACGCAGTCTATAGAATTGAAAGAAAGCAGTTTAAACTAACTCATACACGCACACACACTTGCAAAAAAATAGGAAAAACAACGTGACTAAAAAATTAAAACAACTACATTTCTACCGCTAGAATGCAGTAGAATTGAATAAAAAGTAAAAAAAAAATTTAAAAGAGCAAAATTTTTTGCACATAAATGAAAAGTGCAAGTGCTCGATAAATTGAAATGAATACATTTCTACCGATAGAATGCAGTAGAAATGCATAAAATGAAGAAATAAAATTTAAACGGGCAAAAAGTTTTTGAAAATAAAAGCGAAAATGAAGTGTTTGAAAAATTAAAACGACTATATATACGTTCCTATAACTCCGTAAAAGTGGTGAAAAGGTGAAAATTAAGTAAAAAGGACAAAAAGTTTTACGACCTAAAAGGAAAATCTAAGTTAGTGAAAAATCAAAACAACTTTGAAAATGCTTTTACAGATTTATAGGAATGCATAAAAAGCTAGAAAAAGCCAAAGTCTAACCAAAACTAAGTAAGAAATAACTAAGTATAATAACATGAAAATTAATCTCATACACACACACACACACACGCGAAAGACAACAAAAATAATGTTAAAACAAAATAAAAGAAATAAGATTGCATAAGAGAGGCATAGATCCATTCCAAAACCACATAAAGAGACAAAAATCAAAACATTTATTAAGCTAAAACGAAATTTACAGAAGGCTAAAAATAAATATAAGAGAGGGGGAGAAAGTAACTTTACTTAGCTTGGAAATGCATCTAACAGCCGGCCCCTATACAAAATGGTGCCAAAAAGTGGAACAGCAGCTCAAACAGAAGGCTGCAATTTATAGACAAAAAAATTCATCGGACACGCCCTCCGACACGGGCGTGTCAGGGGGCGTGTCAGCACTATTCACAGTTAATTTCGGTGATCTGACGGTGTTTTGATGTTGCGGCGGAAATCGCGGCGGTCACGCCCCAGGTCACGGGCGTGATGGTGGGCGTGTCGGGGAGGTTGAACTGGGTGCCATTTGCGTCAAAAGTCGTCGGCGGCTGTTTGTCGGGGTAGGTGGCGGGGTCACGCCCTAGGTCACGGCCATGACTCTAGGCGTGTCGGGTTGGCTCGACGAACGTCGAGCGAAAAACATCAAGCGGATGGTCACGAGCTTGGGTCACGCCTCGTGTCAAATGACAAGGGCGTGTCGCTGGGCGTGTCAGCTGGGTCGACGATCGTTGAGCGCGATTTCGTCGATCTAGATGGTCACGGCCATGGGTCACGGGCGTGACTCGGGCGACACGGGCGTGACATGGGCGTGTCACGCTATTTCTTCAAAAATTGTTCATTTCTCAGGATTTTGACGTATCACGCCCTGGTCACGGGAATGACCAACAGTATACGGGCGTGTACTCTGATTTTTTGACAATTTTTCCTAAAAAATTCAGGAAACAAAAATAACTCTAAGTTAGAAAATATTTACAAAAAGGAAGCAATTTATTAAGGAAAAACAACAAAAAATAACAAAAAGAAACTAATACATCTTATTTAATGTATATAAAAACAGTATATTTACAACTCATCAATTTCCAACCCATACAGCCAAGGGCGTATAACCTTGGGCAGCAGTAAGCGATCCGCCAACCCGATGTGGTGACTGGTCTGAAAGTTTGAGTTAATCTTTTTTTATCTTAGACATTCAAGATCGTTTATGTATGTTGTATATGTTTTAGGCTTTGTGTTAGTTTTTGGGTTCCCCGCTAGGGTATTGTTTGATACGGGAGCATCGCACTCCTTACTTGGGGAAAGCTTTATCCGGAGTATTGGAGTTGAGTCGTTCCCGGCGGACACAAAGCTGAAGTTGCGCATGCCCAATGGGTCATCCATGACTACCGGGGCGAAGGGGCGCAATTGTTGGAGTTTGGATGGAGTTGACTTCACGTTGGTTGCGGCGGTTCTACCGTTGGTTGAGTTCGATTTAATATTGGGAATGGACTAGATTGTAGAGCAGCGTGTCAGTATTGACTACCAATCTAAGGTGGTGACGTTGAGAAGTGAAGGGGAGGAAGAAATTACGTTTGAGTGCCTTAGTGGAGTGGACTGCTCCCTGATTTCGGCCATGTAGCTGGTGCATGCAGTTAACCAGGGAGGAGTAGATCTTGTAGCATTGTTGAACGTTTGCCTTTCCAAGCTATCACTTGGAGATGTGCCGGTAGTGGCAGAGTTTGAGGATGTGTTTCCCGAGGAGCGTCCTGGAGCACCTCCTCGACGGGAGATCGATTTCTTGATTGAGTTAGTGCCAGAGCCTAGGTCGGTGTCACGTCCTCCTTTTAGGACGGCACCAAAAGAGTTGGTCAAACTCAAAGTACTGTTGTAGGAACTGTTAGAGCAGGGGAATATTAGACCCAGTTCTTCACCTTGGAGCGCGTCAGTGTTGTTTATGAAGAAGAAAGACGGTAGTATACGGTTGTGCATAGACTACTGACAGTTGAATAAACTGATTGTTAAGAATAAGTATCTAATTCCTCGGATAGATGACCTGTTCGACCAGTTAGTGGGATCTGTGGTGTATTCTAAGTTGGACTTGAAGTCCGGATACTATCAGTTGCGGTTTCTACATGAGGACATACTCAAGAAGGATTTTGAAACGAGGTATGGTCATTTCAAGTTCTCGGTGATGTCGTTCAGGCTGACGAACGCACCATCAGTATCCATGAGTCTGATGAATCAAGTATTTTGTGAGTACTTGAACTCTTTTGTAATCGTCTTTATTTACGATTTCTTGGTATACTCCAAATCGGAGGCGGAACATGAGACTCATTTGCGATTGGTGTTGAAAGTGTTGAGAGAGAACCAGTTTTATGCAAAGTTCTCAAAGTGTGAGTTTTGGTTGGAGAAGGTGGCATTTCTGGGACATGTGATTAGTGGTGATGGGGTGGCAGTTGATCCTGAAAAAGTGGAGGCCATCAGAGATTGGCCAGTTTTGAGGACCGTGGCGGAAGTCCGAAGTATGCTTGGACTAGCCAGGTACTATATAAGGTCTGTGGAATACTTTTCGCGGACAGCTCATCCCCTTACTTCTCTAACACGTAAGGATCAGATGTTTGTGTGGACTCAAGAGTGCAATCGGGCGTTTGACCCCCTAAAGGAAAAAATGAAGACAACTCCAATCCTAAGACTGCCTAAAGGGACTAAAGGATTTTAGATTTCCAGTGACCCATCAGGATGTGGTCTGGGTTGCGTGGAGGTGTAACATGGTAGTGTCATAGTTTTTGTGTCTAGGCAGTTGAAGCCTTATGAGAGGAATTATCCCGTCCATGACTTAGAATTGGCTGCGGTAATTTTTGCACTAAAGTTGTGGCGGCACTATGTTTATGGTGCGAAGTTGGAGATCTTCACGGACCACAAAAGCATGAACTATCTTCTAGACCAAAAGGACTTGAATATGCGGCAGCGCAAATGTGTTGAATTTCTTGGTGACTATGAAGTGCCAATTCTGTATATGTCAGGCAAAGCCAACGTGGTGGCGGTTGCCTTAAGTAGGAAATACACTAGTCAAGGGAGTTGGATCGAAGTTCATGATGAGCGGTTGATGCGGGATTGTTAGTCCCTTCGCATTAAGTGCGTAGCAAGAGGTGAGTCAAGCATGGCTCGATTTAACTGGATCGAGTTACAGAATGACTTATCCGATCATATACGGGAAGCGACTAGTTTGGATGAAGAGTTGCAGCCATTCGTGGTGGAAGCCCAAACGGGCGAGGGTAGAGCTTAGGAGATTATTAACGGGATCTTGAAGAAGGATGAAAGGATTTGTGTTCCGCAGTTCGGCAAGCTCCGCGAGAAGTTGATGTTGGAGGCTCACTTTAAAAAGTACTCCATTCACCCGGGCAGTATGAAGATGTACTTGGATATGAAGAAATCCATTTGGTGGCCTTCTTTGAAGCGTGATATAGCTCTGTATGTGAGCCGGTGTCAAACCTCTGCCTTAGTGATGGCCTAGTGTCACAAGCCGGGCGGGTTCTTGAAGCCTCTTCTAATTCCCGAATGGAAGTTTGATGACATCTCCATGGATTTTGTGCATGGCAGGGAAACGACATGATTTTGGTGATTGTGGACCGCTTGACCAAAGTGTCCCATTTCATCCCAAACCGGAAAGAGGGCAACGTGGAGAAGCTGGTAGAGTTGTATGTTCGCAACATTATGCGACTTCAAAGGATTCCTAAGAGTATAATTATTGATCGCGACAGACAATTCACGTCCAAAAACTGGAGGTTCGTTCAGATAAGTCTGGGAACAAAGCTTAAGTTCAGTACGACGTTCCATCCTCAAACTGCTGGGCAAACATAAAGAACGAACCGTATAATGGAGGATATGTTAAGGATGTGTACTCTTGACTTTGGGAAGAAGTGGGAAGATCACCTCTTCATGGTAGAGTTCGCCTATAACAACAGTTACCAAGCAAGTATAAAGATGGTGCCATACGAAACTTTGTATGGAAGGTGGTGTCGAACGCCAATGTCCTGGATAGAGGCGGGAGACAGTAAACTGTTCGGAAAAGAAGTGGTGGCCAATGCATGCGAGTTGGTGCGAACCATTCAGGAGTGAATGAAGGTTGCCTGAGTGCAACAAGCAAAGTATTTTAATGCTCACCATAGGAATGTGGAGTTTGCGGTAGGCGACTGGGTCTATCTAAAGATCAAACCATTCAAAGGCGTTTCGCGAATTCACCGACTCAAAAAGTTGAGTCTGAGGTTTTTTGGACTGTTCGAGGTTATAGAATGCATCAGAGAAGCAGCTTACCGGTTGGCGTTGTCCATAGAATTGAGTTGATTACACGATGTCTTCCATGTCTCCGTCTTGAGGAAAGCCTTGGTGGAGGCTAATGAGGTGATCGAACCGACAACGTTGCCGATAGAAGAGGACTTGAGGACGAAAGTCTGTCCGGTGGGCTTAGAGAATTTAGAAGTTAGGCGGTTACGAAACAAATAGGTGAAACTCATAAAGGTGCACTGGGACAACTGCGGGCAAAATGAGTTCTCTTTGGGGCAAGAACAAACCATGCGTGAAGAGTATCCCGAGTTGTTTGTATAATATTGAATGTAAATGAGTGTGTAAAGTTGTAATAATATTTAAATTTGTTGCAACAATTTTCTTGCTATCTTTCTGCATGAAGATTAATTTCGGGGACGAAATTCTTTTAAGGGGGTAGGAGTTGTAACACCCCAATTTTAAGAACAAGTCTCTAGAAGCTAACGCCCAACGGTAGTAGTTATCGCCCGGTGGTAGCTTAGCATTGAGTGCCCAGGCGCTGAGAGCATTGAGTGGCCAGGCGCTGGGAGCATTGAGTTCTAGCGCGCACAATAGCTAGGTACCGCTCGGCGATAGCTCTGTTTCGTCGAGCGTCGATCGAAAGATCTGTTCGTCAAGCGCTGGATGATTACCGCCCGACGATAGTAGCTATCGCCCGGGGATAGCCCTGTTTCGTCGAACGTCAAACTTCTCGAGAAAAACTCTTCCGCGCGGCGATAGCAATATCATCGGCGTAGCGCGACATTATTTTCTGGCCGAGCGCTCGGGAACCTACCCCTCGGCAGTAGGTAGTTACCGCCCGGCGGTAGTGGACGGAAGAAATTCCATCGTTTGTCTTTATAGCCGTCTGATTTCATTTAGTGTTTGATTCTAAGACCCTAAACTCTCCTCCAGAGTGCTTATATAGGGCTGAACGGTTGTTTCTCTTAATTTTCTCATTTAGGAAGTGAGAGTTAGGGTTTGGAAGAGAATGGTGGGAGGAGGAAGAAGAGAGCTTTCTTCCGCCATTGACGGAGCTTCACACCTCCGATCGTCGTTCCGAGGATAGATCCGGGTAGAGGACGCGAAGGCGTTTGTTTTCATCCGTGCAAGACAAGGGTTTCATGGCTATGAAGAGGAGTCATAAGGTAACGACACTTCTTCCCTCAGTTTTAGGATGCGTGTGTGGCATCGACTCTATTATTTTTTTCCTTTAAGCATTCTAAGCATCAGATCTCTCAAATGCGAGGGATTAGGGTTGCCATGGTTCAAGAAGAGCCATCGGGTCGATTGTGTCTGTCCCCGGCATGTTATTGCACTAGAAATCTGATTCATTAGTGGATAAGGCATTGTCGGTGAAGCCGCAGTCGCGACCATTAGTCCGACTCAGTGATGTTGTATTGCGAGCCTTAATGATTTTGTAGAAATCCGTTAGCGGCAAGATGCCATCTATGATGATGTTGTATGCCCCCCTTATTCTGCTCGATTATGCGTAATCGGAACCGGACAAGGTAACATCTGCAATGATGGTAGATGATTTGCTTGGAGTGCGGGACCGGACAAGGTTAGCTCCGCTGTGACGGCAGATGGTTTCCTTATGGCACGGGACCAGAAAACGTTAGCTCCATTGTGACGGGAGATGGTTTCCTTGGGGCACCACATCGGACAAGGTTACCTCCATTGCGACGGTAGATGTCTTCCTTTGGGCACGGGAACGTTACAGTACGCACGTTAGATTTGGGTGGGAAAGGTTTGGGATTGTGATGTGCTAAGGCGTGATTTTTGTGTACAGTCTGCTAGCTAGCCTGTGACATTGCAAAGTCATGTGTGGAGTGTGTCCAAGCGAGACAAGTCCCCCTTCTATGGAACTGAAGAGAATGTTGAGCTTTGGGCAAGCCCAGACGATTCCAGCTGGGTCCTGCTGGGTCTCCTTTAGTGGACTTGATCACGATATTGGAACCGGGCCTGGGTCGTTGCAAACGGGTGGGGTCTAGCAAGGTTTCTTATCAGTTTGTTTGTGTGGCAGCTTGTAAGCCGTTTGGGGAAATCTAGAGTACCATAGTGTTTGCGGTTTATTTGCCGTTTGGGGGAATTTACAGTATCCTTGTGTTTGCAGCTTGAACGCCTATGGGTAAATTAGAAGTACCCAATGTGATGATGTGCTAGAAGCATATGCTTTAGGGTGCCTTTGGTGAAACTCGGGATTGCATTAATGCTGCATTGTAGGCCCCTTTTATTATATGCTCAACATAAAAACGTGTTTGCTATATGAGACATCCAAATCTATTTTTATAGCTTTACATGTTATTGTATTTTCCATACGAAGTGCTGACCTGCAGGGTGATGTCGTGCCCCGGTGTCCGCTAGTGACGGCTGGGAGGAGATATGTTGGTTACACAGTTTAGGTCAGCCTTTGCTGACCCACATTACAACCTAATTTTTACAGGGTAAGGATCGCATGCACGAGCAAGCTCGCCGGACAAAAAGGCCTAAACCTTCATGAAGTGTTACAAGATGTGTTATAGCTCTGTTTTGTGGAATGTGATGCTTTATGTTCTATGATTCTGGCTTGCATGTCGAGGTAGCCTAGGAGTGCTTGTGTACGTTGCTTTTGTGTAATGTTGTTTCAATCTTCTGGACAATTGGATATTATAAGGCCTTAAGGCCATTTATGATACTTCTGTAGTGGTGGATAGCTTCTACTTTTTTTTTTGTTTCCGCAATTTTATTCTGAGTTTTGAGATGGGTAAACTTATATCATCTTTTAATGCTTAAGATGTGGCGTCTATATGTTGTGGGGCCCCGGTCAGACCATATTATATGGTCATTACAGTGGAGGTGTCACATAAACATCCCCGACAGACAACTCATGTTATGCTAGAATCTAGATTTATAATAAGTATAGGAAATGTCTTTGCGCTAACTAGAAAGTAGTGTTTTAGTTTTGAAAGAGGTGGCAAGTATGAAATACTAATAATAATGTTTTTATAAGTTAAAATATCTAACATGCAACCTAGCATAAAGCCATCCCATAGATCAAGTATAAACAGCCACAGAAGACAGGCATACTCAGCAGCTTAGCAATGTAATTAGACATTTCGAAAGAAAACTGCCAGTGGTTGTCAACAACCTGACACGAAACCACTAGTGAGCATGTATGTCTCTACTAACAAGAGAACAACCGAAAACTACCTCACAACGGTGAGGAAGACCTCTGCAACATAGCAGTCCAATAACAACACCAACATAACTGCTCAACCGGCTATTGCCCTGAACCTGAGCCATTCAAAAGAAGAACACCTCAACAAGAAAATAAAAGTGGCAAAGGAAAATAATCATGTAATAAGTGCAAAGTAAGAGATGGGTTTACTAAACCCGAGTACAAAAATGTTGAATACCACAACTGCTTAGCCAAATAAATTTAAGTACTGTAAAATTCGAAGTAAATGAGTCAATTGGATAATTACACAAAGTGCGGAACGAAGCCACGCTTCGACAATATCTTCAAGGATTAACATTAAAGCATAGGCTGATCTAACAAGCAAACTGAGCAAAAAACAACTTGAATAAAACGTGAATCATTAACACTTGGCAAAAACAACCGGGCGGAGTCAGTGACCAATTGTCCCATACCAATCTCCTAAGCCCAAATGTCTCAAAAAAGGCACTGCGGTGGTGACCAATGTCCAAACCCAACCAAACATTCTCAGAAAACAGAGGCCAAACATCCACCAAGTGCAATGATCAACAAACCAACAACCAGTTGGTGATCATTTGTCCATTGCCAACCTTCATAGCCGAAGAAACATCAGATCCTACCAAAATCCCAAGTCTAAACCTTAAGAAAACTTAAAGCAATCCTAAAAACAACCTAAGGACCAAACACGCCGAATTAGATAAAAACAACGAAAAATTTCTACGTCCTAGCAAACTCGGCGACTATACCCGACGAAACACCTGCATACTCGAGAAATTCTAGGCGATACTGGACGAATCTCTCCATACTCGACGAGAATACCTTGCGACGTCCGGCGATACTCAACGATTTTCCTGTCGATACTCGACGAATGGACACACGACGTTTGTCGAACTGCATTAAGCTAACCTATGATTCTCGCCGAAAATGACTTATCTAATTCGGCGATACTCGTCGAATTGGGCTGGCGATACTTGCTGAATCAATCTTAAGCTAACATTTGGTTTTCGGCGACAACAAATGATAAACGCTGAAAATCACTTAACCTATTCGGCGATACTAACTGAATTCTTACCCGATACTCGCCGAAATCTACTTAGGCTACGTACTGTTACTCGACGAAAATTCCATACCTAAACCCGACGATACTCGACGAAATTCAACTTGATATACGCCAAATTTTACTTGAATCAATTTCTTGGTTTCTATGGTTTGGCCAAAAATCAAGATCTAACCTCGAGGTTCTTCCATACTCATCCTACACTACTCCTAATCTCTATGGGAGGAAGAAAAGTGGTAGATAAGGACCGAAATCAAAACAAGCAAGGAAAGAGATCCACTTGCCTCGATACTTTGGAGAAACATCGTCCACTCGCGCCACTTCAAGGATTTGGCCCTAAAATGCCCTAAGCATCGTTTCCTGAAATGTTTTTAGGAGAAAGGAGGTTAAAACTGAAAGAAATAGTGCCTAATCACCTAGAGGGGGGTGAATAGGTGAACTTTAACTTTTAAATTTAAGGCAGAAACACTTGAACAAATAACCCTGTATATGCAATTATCTATAGCAATTCAGTACAGCTAGCTCAGCAATCACAGAAATAAACCAACACAGAGTGCACACAGATTTTTATAGTGGTTCTCCAAGGTTTGGGTACATCCACTTTCCCCCTTCGCCTATCTAGTAGTGTACTAGATTCAGCCTAACTTCAGCACTTCTTCTCTGATCCTCAGATCTTACAACTCAAAACCCCAAACAGGTTCCTACAACTCAAAGTGTCCCCACTCCTACAACTCAGGCACAAAGCCATACCACTCAGTCTTCAACAAGACCTACACTCAGAGAACAAAGTCTCCTACAACTCAGGCACAAGGCCCTACCTTAGTCTTCAACAAGACCTACACTTAGAGCACACAGTCTACTACACTCAGCCTTTATAAAATAGGCTTACAGCTCAGATCTATACAAGATCCTACAGATATTTTGATTATACAAAGCAATTAACCACAACTATGAAAGAGAGAGATGAGTTGACTGGCTTCTTGATGAGTTCTTGGAAGAACTTGGCAGAGATCAACCTCCCTTGGCTTTCTTCAAAGCTTCTTGAATTAGAACACTGTAGGGTTGAATCTCCTGTGAAGATGATCTTCGATCACCTTCTATCTTGAGATTCAGATCTCAATCTGAATCTTACATTGCAGCCTGGTTCAGCAGCTGTTCTTCTTAGAAGGAGATCTCTCTCTCCAACTTCTTAGATCTTCTGTTGAAGATCTTCTTCTTTTGTGTTGTTATATCTTGATTAATTGTTGTCAATGAATAAATCTTATGTTGAAAGAGAAAGGTTTTTATATAGTCTTCCTCCAAGGTAACCGGCTGATCCGGTTTCTAACAACCTTCTGACGGCTCTGACAGTTGCAGTTGACCGGTTGAAATGGCAGCTGTCAAGTCATCCAGTCACTTCTTGAAATCACTGTCACTGCCTGAAAGTGTCGAGACAGATAGTCATTATGTGTCGACACAAATAGACTAAGTGTCGACACTAGCCATGATGGTGTCGACGCAACTCCTTGTGTTGTTGTAACAGCTTCTCGACACTGCTTCTTCAGAATGTGTCGACACTGATTCTGTGTGTCGACACAAGCCTTTTGTAGAATGTGTCGACACTAGTTGAGTGTGTCGACACAAATACTTCTCCTTTTTATACTTAGTTGAATTATGCTGTGTGTCGACACATCTCCTTTGTGTCGACAGATCTTCTTTTGTTGTTGATGCTTGCTGAGTGTCGACACATCTCCTTTGTGTCGACACATGCCTTCATGTGTTGAAACTTATTGAGTGTCGACACATATCCTTAGTGTCGACACATCTCCTTAGTGTCGACACATGTACTTTAACTTTGTTGAAGTTTGCTGAGTGTCGACACAGCCTCCTGGTGTCGACACTTTTGATGTCAACCAAGTTTCTCTGGGTGTCGACACTGCCTCTAAGTGTCGACACAGATTATGTTGACAATTCTTCACAGTGTGTCGACACTGCCTATATGTGTCGACACTTTTCTTCTGGTGTCGACTCTGTCTTTCTTGGTGTCGACACAATTACTCCAAGTGTCGACACAGCTTCTCTAGTTGTCGACACAAGCCTTCATAAGTGTCGACACTTCACCTCTAGGTGTCGACACATGGACTTAGAAACTTTTCTGCAATACTTGCAATTATTTAACCTGCACAAATAAACTCAAAGCACATCAAATACACCTTGATGTATATCATTGAGTAAGGTGAGGCTTCTTCAAATCTGGTATACATATTCCAATGTACACAACAATCTTCCCCTATTTGGATAAGTCATAACCCTTAGTCAATGATATACACCATTCATAACAAATACTCAGTATGATGTATAACAATATTATATGACAGGGTAAATACTAAACATGTATAAACAAAACATGTATAAATAATTATCTCAGAATAACAATGTAATAGATTGAACTTAAACATTGTTTTTACAACTTCCAAAAGTTTAATTAATCAAATTTTACATGAAGTTTAATGCAAATGATTACAAGGTTGTAAACTTAAGAAAATTCTATCCTATGGCTGCTCTGGCTCCTTGATAACAATGCCCTTTCCAGATTGAAACTTTACTTGAACTGGAGCATCATTATCATCAGCAGGCTTCTTGGCCTTAAGATCTTTCTTTTTTTGTTCTTCAGCCCTTATTTTCTATCTCTCAAAATAATGATAAGGCTTAGGGAAATACTTGCTAGGCTCATGTGCATTAGGAGGTAGCTTCCCTAATTTAGCCTTCCTTCTGTATTGTACTATGGCCTCTTGCCTATCTTCATGTTTTCTCCACTCTTGATCAGAGTATCATTTACCCCTTTCTATGAAATTATCCTTTGCAGCCTTCCAAGTAGTCAGAATAATATTTCTGGAAGTTGGGCTCCATTGCTCAAAATCTGGCCTTAATTCAGCCTGCTCTCTGAACCTCTTCTTAGATAATTGGGCTTCCTGCTCTTTTAATACTGCCTCTTGCTCTTTTAGTATTGCCTCTGGCACAGGCTGTACTACTTTCTCAAAGATAATATTCTGATTACCATCAGGAGGGCTATACATAGATTGTACCTCCTGATGTATCATATCAAAATCTGCGGGAGGGTAGATCACCTGAGCTACTTCAGCTTGTTCTCCTCCAAAATAGGCAGGATTTACACCAGATTCTGCTACATTATCATCATCACATAAAGGTGGATATCCAAGGGTAGCTCTGATCCTGTTCGAAATCCATTTAGCATAGTCAGAGCCTGCTTTGACTAGTACCCTCTCCCCCTTTATGACTTCTCTTTCTATATGATCCCTAAGATCATCCTTCTGAAATCTGATCTGAGCATTCAAATAGTTAACTCCATCTCTATAAAAAGGTTTTAACCTTTGTAGCTTGTCAGTATTTGCCTTTTGAGAATCTTCAATTACAGTTTTTACAACAGTTAGGCTCTCTTGTAATTGCTTGTGAAATTCAGCCTTGGCAGTAGTCCTTGCTGCAGTCTGAGCAGCTGCAAGATTCTGCATTTCAGTGACTATCACATTATGTGATTCAGTAAAATTGTCATTCATTCTTATCTGGTTTTCCGGGACATATCCTTGTTTGACTACCATGTCATCAACTTGTGTCTTTATCTGCTCTTGATGTGTAGCCAGATATACCACTACATTGCCTCCTTTATGAAAACAGTCAGTCATTTCCTTTTTATTTTGATTTACCACAAATCTAATAGATTTGATATCTTGAGCCAGATCAAATTGGAGTGATTTATGGCCTTCATCCATATACTTTTCTATAGCTTTCCTTTGCTCATCCATCTTGATTTGCAAAGCCACCAACAAAGAACTGTAGTCAGTAGTTGGGGCTTATTGTGGAGCAATGGTTTGCAGTGTTTTCTTGTATGTCTGGCTTCTCCTTGTGAAAACCTGTAACTTTCTTTTCTTGGCTCTAGCAGCCTCTTCATCCTCTAAAGCAGAAGTACTGGCAATGTCTACCCTGCCCTTAGGACTAGGAGGTAAATCCTTCTCAGTCCTTGGTAGTTCCTCAGCATTCCTTTGCTCATCAGTCTCTTTTCTTGCAGTTTCCTCTACATACTCCCCCTCAAGGTCTACCTACTCCCCCTCAACAGCTGCGTTCTCTCCCTAAAAATCAGTCTGTAAAAGATCAGGGAACAGCTCTTTTAGTGTAAACTCATGTTGAGGTTGGACTGAAAAATATCTGATCTCTATAGCATTATCAGCAACTGATGTGTCTTCCATGACAACATCTTGTGGTTGACTATGTATCTGAGTTGGCTGATCAACATCAAGTAATGATTCAGTCAATACTTCATCCTCAATATTTAAAATAGATTGATTAACTTCATTGATTACCTCAAGAATTGTTTGGGTAGACCTTTCACTATGCAAGTGAGTGGACTCATCCACATATTGAGGCTCCCCCTGGAATGAATCCAGGTGAATATGGCTAGCTGATGGTAGCTCCCCTGCCTCTGGGCATCTTCTTGTCTTGCTGGTGACTGTCCAGCATGGCCATCCTCTCCATCATCTGAATTAAACACTACTTGTTCTTCTAAGCTACTAGAGGATTCTTAAGCCACAATGGCTTTCTTCTTCTTCTTCTGATGAGGAACTTCCTTTTCAGGAGTATGCATTTCCTTGGTTAACACTCTATCCCACCTGGAGATAATTCTTACATCCATTCTACTCATATGGTTTATCTTAGAACCTGCAGCTTGGTTCATCGCTTCAGGGATACTTCCAGCTAAGTATAAACTCAGAATCTTACCCAGATTGGGCTTTTTCAGACTTTCCTTTATCTTATCAAACATTACTGCTTACCAATCAGTTTTAAGCTTGAAAATTATCCTTGTCATCAAACTGAACATGTGAGATGATATCATATCATGCCCACCAGTCTTGCTCAGTATCACCTTGCCCACTATTTCAGAAAAAACTTTCCTTGTATGTTCATTCCTTTCCTGTTGAAAACTGATCCAATCTTCAGGATTGAATCAAGTCCACACCATTCCAGTGCCTCCCTTGTCTTTGATGCAGGTACATCTTCCTCTTCTGTAGTTCTAGGTTGATGTAGAACCTTTCTTAGACTTTTCTTAGAGACCTTGACTTTTGCCCCATGGACTTTGGACTTAATCTTGAGTCCAGTTTCATCTAGGACAGCTGCACTAAAGAACTCAAGGACTTCCTTCTTCTAGATCTTAATTGGTTCTGAAACTAGATACTCTAATCCAGTCTCTGCAACTAGGGTTACCACACCTTGGATTTCTGGTTCCGTGTCATCAAAGGCATGTCGCACGAGCTCATAACCTTCATTGATGTTCTCTTCTAGCTTGGGCGTCATTAGGGTTTGGAGAAATTTTGAATTTAGAGAAGAGAGATGTCGACACACAAGTTTGGTCTCGAAACTTTGGTGAGCGTGTCGACAAACAATGGTGAAGACCTATTTATACCTTTCTAGAATTGAAGGTGAAAAGGCGCGTCAAAATACTTGAAATGTGTCGACACTGTGGAAAAGTGTCGACACTTACTTCTAATGTCTCGACAACCATGTGTCGACACAAATATAGTCGACAGAATATATATGTCGACACTTATACATCTTAGCTCGACGATTAGTCGAGAATCTACTTGACGAATTCTTTGTAAATTCTAAGTGTCGACAATACCCTGGATGTGTCGACACCTACTCTGGATGTGTCGACACTAATTCTCTGAAGTGTCGAAACTTACTGTCTAGATGTGTCGACACCATTTCTCTGAAATATCGACACCACTTCTATGTGTCGACAAAGACAACTCTGTGTGTCGACACTATTTTACTTAGCCAATTTTTTAAACTATTCTAAGTTTATCATTCCTAATTCAATTTTAAACTTATTGAATTTGGTTTCATCTAGGGGCTTAGTAAACAAATCAGCTAACTGATTATCTGTCTTAACATACTCTAGGGAAATGTCTCCTTTTTCTACATGTTCTCTAAGAAAATGGTATTTAATTTCTATGTGCTTAGTCCTACTATGAGAGACAGGATTATTTACAATAGAAATGGCACTTGTAGAATCAAAAAATAAAGGTGTTCTACTTATTTGAATAACATAATCTTCTAGCTGATGTTGAATCCATAGAAGTTGTGCACAACAGCTTCCTGCAGCCATATACTCTGACTCAGCTGTGGAGATGGGCACACTGGTCTGCTTCTTACTGCTCCATGACACCAGCCTTCCACCTAGAAATTGACAGGTTACTGTAGTACTCTTCTTATCTTCCTTGCGGCATGCAAAATCTGCATCTGAATAACCTGTCAGTACAAAATCTCCATTCCTAGGGTACCAAAGGCCTAGATAAGGTGTGCCCTTAAGATATCTCAAAATCTTTTTGACTGCAGTCAGATGAGATTATTTTGGGCACGCTTGGTACCTAGCACAGACACATGTAGCATACATGATATCTGGTCTACTAGCAGTCAAATATAGTAGGGAGACAACTATCCCTCTATACAAAGTCTCATCTACATGTTTCCCTGCATCATCTTTGCTTAGAGACATGCTTGACCCCATAGGAGTTTGCATGGTAGTGGATGATTCCATACCACACTTCTTTATCAACTCTAGGGTGAACTTAGACTGGCATATGGATAATCCATCTTCAGTCTGTCTAACTTGGAGACCCAAGAAGAACTTAAGTTCCCCCATACTGCTCATTTCAAATTTTCCTTGCATAAGTTTTGCAAACTTTCTGCAAAGACTACTTTTTGTAGACCCAAATATTATGTCATCTACATATATTTGGACTAAGATAATCTTGCCTCTGAATTCCCTAAGGAATAGAGTCTTGTATATTTTCTCCCTTGAGAATTTGTTCTCAATGAGGAAACTAGACAAGGTTTCATACCAAGCCCTTGGGGCTTGTTTCAACCCATACAAAGCTTTCCTAAGTCTATAAACATAATCAGGTTTGAGAGAATCAACAAAACCTGATAGCTGCTCTACATAGACTTCTTCCTTCAGATTTCCATTCAGAAAAGCTGACTTAACATCCATTTGATATACCTTGAACCCTTGGTATGTTGCATAGGCAAGGAACATTCTGATTGCCTCCAGTCTTGCTACTGGAGCAAAGGTTTGATCAAAATCAATACCTTCTTCCTGCCTATATCTCTTTGCAACAAGTCTAGCTTTATTCTTTATGATGATTCCATTCTCATCCAACTTGTTCCTAAAGATCCACTTAGTTCCAATAATGTTATTGTCCTTCGGTTTAGGAACTAGCTCCCATACCTTGCATCTTTTGAATTGATTCAGCTCCTCTTGCATGGCCTCAATCCAATGAGGGTCTAGGATTGCTTCTTCAAATTTCTTTGGCTCTACTTGGGATAGGAAACTGGAGTAAAGGACTGTACTCAGATTCCCGCTCCTTGTTTGCACTCCTTGTCTGGTGATGTAGGCTAGGCCTTTGAGATCCTACACGGAGGGCGTGACGACGACCTTGGCAACGTTAACGCTCCCTAACCGGCACACAAACGCAACGCATCGACCACAATGATTGTTTTTTATCGTTCGTGTTAACATATGGATAGCCGATCCGCAGGTGGAACGGAGAATGGCTATAGGCCAAAATCCTTTCCGGCTAAATGGAATAATATTAATTCCGATCGAGCTTTGGAGTTGTACCAAAATAAATCCACCAAAAAAAAATCATGATTCAAAAAAATGGTAGGATCTATCCCAATAAAAAAAAGCGAGGAGCGCCAATCCTCTCACGAGATCTTTTCGGAAAACCAATTAAAAATCTCAGATCAATTGTAGGAACACCGCGAAAATTTAGCAATTCGAGAAATCACGCAAAATCCGTCCACCACAAGAATTAATCAAAGAAGAGAATCTCTTAGGTAGGAATTTCGTTACCCCACTCGGAACGTAGATCCGAGATGTTGGATCCATAAAGAACGATCGCTCTTCCCTTTTTGGAATCCACGGGAAACGAGCCACGGATGAAGATCTTGTTCGCCTCCTTCGCTTCTCGCCGTGGTTGATTACCCCAACCTTGATTCTTCCTTGCATGAGATCTTCCCCTCCAAGGTGGCCGAAATTGTTAAGAGGTTGAAAATAGCTTGGTGGATGGAAGGTAGGGAGACGGGGATGATGGATTGCTAGAGGGAGAGGGGAGTAGAAAGGGGGGCGGCGGCTAAGAGGAGGAGGAGAGGAGATTAGGGTTGGCAAGCAAAGTTCTTTTTTTTTTATTTCAATAATTGTCTCCATAACAAATGATAACTTGGCCTTATATAAGGCTTACAACCATGTGGCTATTAGCAGCCCAAAATAAAAATGTTGCAGAAAATGAAATGACAAAATAACATAGTGTCAAATACCACATATAACCAGATAAAGGCAGACCAAATAATAAAATAAATTCAAAACTTATTTTTGTTGCGTGGGCGAATATTGTAGCCGTGCCCTCTACGGCGCCGCAAGTCTCTTGATGGTGGAGCATCGTCGTCATCTTCTGTCACAGTAACACCACCATGGTCGTCATATTCTGTCACGGTAACACCGCCATGGTCGTCGTCTTCATCACCCAATTGGCCGTCGTGGTGGTCGTCGCCATCATCTGGGATCTCCAATTATTTGATTGGGTGGGTGATCCTTTAAGTGTCTATTTGCTGGAGGCAGCCTGTCTTCAGGATGTATACCCTTAGTCTCTTCAATTAGCTGCACCTCTTGGTGTTCTTTAGCATCAAGAGTATCTTGTACTCCCCTGGACATCAGCCACCATCTTCCACTTGCTGACTTGCAGAAGAACCTTCTGTTAAGGTAAGCTTGTCCATCTTTTCAGTTACACCTGTAGAGCTGCAAACACTACATGGAAATTATTGTTAATGAGCCTTGCTTCATCAAAAACTACATGAACAGACTCTTCTATAACTTGAGTAATCAAGTTGTAGACCCTATAAGCCTTACTATTGTTGTTATACCCAACAAAGATCCCCTCTTAGGATTTGGCAGCAAACTTGGTTAGATAAGACTTTCCATTATTAAGTATATAACACTTGCAACCAAAGATCTTGAAATAGGAAAAATTTGGTTTTCTGCCCTTCACAATCTCATAGGGTGTCTTCTTGTGGCTCTTGGTGATAGTAGCCCTATTGATCACATGACAAGCAGTATTTACTGCCTCAGCCCAGAAATATTCTGGGAGAGAAGTGTCACTCAATAGGGTTCTACCAGCCTCTATCAAGGTTCTATTTTTCCTTTCAGCAATACCATTTTGCTGAGGTGTTCTTGGTGAGGAAAATTCCTGAACAATTCCAAATTCTTCACACAGTTTTGTCATACTTTCAGACAGAAATTCAGTACCATGGTCACTTTTGATTTTGACCACTGTACTGTGCAATTCATTCTGAATTTGTTTAACAAAACTATATAAGATACTTAGAGTTTCAGATTTTTGCCTTAGGAAGAACACACATGAATACCTTGAATAGTCATCTACAACCACAAATGTGTAGACCTTCCTACCTAGGCTGTGAACTGGCATGAGACCAAAAAGATCAATATGCAAGAGGTATAGACACCTCACAGAATCCTTGTTCTCAAGGCTATGAAAGTTGGATTTGGTCTGCTTTCCTTTTTGACAAGCTGAGCATATCTCATCCTTTATACACTTAACCTGAGGACCATTCCTCACAAACTCTTTGCTAAAGAGTTGGCCAATTGTCTTATAGTTAAGATGAGACAACCTCTTGTGCTATTTAACACAATGTGAGACTTTCTCACCAGCTACAAGACAAATAGGAAAAACATTGTTCTCACATACAAAGTCAAGACAATAGACATTTCTCTTCCTATATCCTGTCAGAATGATCTTTTGATCACTTGACCTACTGATATGACAACCATCCTTGACAATTGAAATGTCATATCCTAAGTCACTCAGCTGACTTATGCTAATGAGGTTATGTTTCAAACCCTTTACATAAGCCACTTGAGTAATTATAATTTGGTTACTAGAAATATTACCAAAGCCTTTGATGATTCCTTTTTTTGAACCACCAAAGGTAACTTTAGGGCCATCCTTGATAGGTGTATAGTCCTTCAGCAACCCCCTAGTTCCAGTCATGTGCCTGGAATATCCACTGTCCAAGTACCATATAGGGGCATGGCCACTTGGACTCACCTGCAAAACAGATTACTTAACCTTAGAACACAAATAACTCTTGGGTCCTTGGTGTAGTTTAGTCCGACCTTTAACAAAACTACCTGTAGCTCTTATAGCAGGCAGTTTGCTACTCTCCTTGACACTTGAATTGTGCCAACAATCTATGGCAAAGTGGCTTATCTTGCCACAACACCAGCACTCAAACCTGTTGTACCTTTGTTTAGGTACAACCCTGGCTGGATTATCCACTACAGGCTTCGTGTTTAGTGCTGGGGCTTTGCCCTTAGATTTGGACTTAGCTGTCTATGCAGGTTTTGTAAACCCCAATCCAGTCTTACCCTTTTGAGGTACAAACTCATCTATCAAAGGTAAAATAGATTTAGGTTTAGAAAAACTTACTACAATCTCTCTCTCCTTCTGAATTCTAGCCTCCAGATTTCTAATTTGATCATTCTTAAATGTAATAGTAATAACAGTAATGTTCTTCAGCCTGCCTATTTCATTCAGTTTCTGATCAAACAACTTGTCTGAATCAGCAGCAGCCAATTTAAGACTAGCAATCTCCTTTGCCTGAGTTTTGGCCAAAGTTTTGCTTTTCTTCAAGGCCTGCAACAAGTCCTTATATTCATCAATTAACTGATGAATATCTCCTTCAGATTCAGACCCACCCACATTACTTGATGCAGATGTATCTGATTCTAACTCAGTATAAGAAATTGAACTAGAAGAACAACTTTGTACCTTACTTGGTCCAGGCTAATCCTGGATTTTGTCTCCTTCAGATAAAGCCAATAGCCCTTTGCACTGATTGTACTCATGCTCATAAATTGAATTCATTAGCTGCATGAACTCATCTTCTTCCTCTTCAGCAAACAAGACAATATAGGCTTCAGCTTCTAATTCTGTTTCTGAAGATGACTGATCAGTTAAACTTTTGTCTTTCTTAGCAACAAAGGACTTTTCCTTTTTGCCCTTAAACTGAGTCTTCTTTTTGTCAGTTGACTCATTCCTCTTTTCTGGACATTCAGCTACTATATGTACCTGACTATTATAATAATAGCACACAATTTTTGATGATGTAGCTTTGCTTGGCTTGGATCTGCTTCTGTCATTCCTTGATGACTTTCTTTTCTGATAATAATCATCTTTTATCTGAGAAGTGGTAGGCTTAGACCTCCACTGCTTCTTCTTCAGAAACTTTTGAAAATGCCTAGTGAAAGCTTCAAAGTCTTCATCACTTTCACTTCTATCTGAATTCTTGCTATCTGAATTTTCTGTCACAGCCTCATCAACTATTTGAGGTGGAGATGGAGACTTGCTTCTATACTTCCTAGTGGCTTCAGTCTTGAAGGCCACAACTCTTTCCTTGTGCTCCACTCTAGTAGTCTTCTCTTCCTCCTTTCTTGTCAATAACTGCATCTCATAAGATAACAGTTTTCCAAACAAAGTTGGAGGAGGTATGTCAGCTAGTTTGGCCACTTCCCTAATGGCATAAATCTTGGTGTCCCAGTCTTTAGTCAGGGATCTTAAGAACTTATCATTCAGCTCATAGTTGCTGAATTCTCTTCCATAGGACATCAATTCATTGACTATCCTATAGAACTTCTTGTAACATTCAGTAATGCTATCAGACTTTCCTTGTCTGAAGCTTTCATATTTCTGATTTAACAAAGACTTCCTGTCTTGTCTTACTTCTTCTGATCCCTCCATGTAAACTATTAATGTGTCCCACATTTCTTTAGAGGTTTTACAATGTATTAAGTTCTAAAATGTTACATCATCAATTACACTAACAATAATATTCTGGGCCCTCTTGTCCATAGTGGCCAGAATGATTTCATCTATGGTCATTTCTGAATAATCCTTGGGAGTTTTCTGATTTGCATCTAGAATGGATATCTTCATTGGCACATATGGCCCTTCATTGACTGTAATGTATATTCTTGGGTCATATGCTTCCATAAAGAGTCTAACCCTCTCTTTCCATATACCAAAAATCTCTTTTCTACAGATTGGCAATTTCATGGACCCTAGCTCTTTGTGATTCTCACTAGAACCCATTTTTTTGATTCTTGTTTCTTCTGATTCTGCATACAGGATCTTACTCAGACTGTTATGTCCTTTTTGAGCAACCTCGCTTTGATACCAGTTGAAAGAAATAGTGCCTAATCACCTAGAGGGGGGTGAATAGGTGAACTTTAACTTTTTAAATTCAAGGCAGAAACACTTGAACAAATAACCCTGTATATGCAATTATCTATAGCAATTCAGCACAGCTAGCTCAGCAATCACAGAAATAAACCAACACATAGTGCACACAGATTTTTATAGTGGTTCCCCAAGGTCTGGGTACATCCACTTTCCCCCTTCGCCTATCTAGTAGTGTACTAGATTCAGCCTAACTTCAGCACTTCTCCTCAGATCCTCAGATCTTAAACTCAAAACCCCAAACAGGTTCCTACAAATCAGAGTGTACCCACTCCTACAACTCAGGCACAAAGCCCTACCACTCAGTCTTCAACAAGACCTACACTCAGAGAACAAAGTCTCCTACAACTCAGGCACAAGGCCCTACCTCAGTCTTCAACAAGACCTACACTCAGAGCACACAATCTCCTACACTTAGTCTTTATAAAATAGGCTTACAGCTCAGATCTATACAAGATCCTACAGATATTTTGATTATACAAAGTAATTAACCACAACTCTGAAAGAGAGAGATGAGTTGACTGGCTTCTTGATGAGTTCTTGGAAGAACTTGGCAGAGATCAACCTCCCTTGGCTTTCTTCAAAGCTTTTTTGAATTAGAACACAGTAGGGTTGAATCTCCTGTGAAGATGATCTTCAATCACCTTCTATCTTGAGATTCAGATCTCAATCTGAATCTTACTTTGCAGCCTGGTGCAGCAGCTGTTCTTCTTTGAAGGAGCTCTCTCTCTCCAACTTCTTATATCTTCTCTTGAAGATCTTCTTCTTTTGTGTTGTTAGATCTCTTGATTAATTGTTGTCAATGAATAAATCTTCTGTTGAAAGATAAAGGTCTTTATATAGTCTTCCTCCAAGGTAACCGGCTGATCCGGTTTCTAACAACCTTCTGACGGCTCTGACAGTTGCAGTTGACCGGTTGAAATGGAAGCTGTCAAGTCATCCAGTCACTTCTTGAAATCACTGTCACTGTCTGAAAGTGTCAAGACAGATAGTCATTATGTGTCAACACAAATAGACTAAGTGTCGACACTAGCCATGATGGTATCGACACAACTCCTTGTGTTGTTGTAACAGCTTCTCGACACTGCTTCTTCAGAATGTGTTGACACTGATTCTGTGTGTCGACACAAGCCTTCTGTAGAATGTGTCGACACTGGTTGAGTGTGTCGACACAAATAATTCTCCTTTTAATACTTAGTTGAATTCTGCTGTGTGTCGACACATCTCCTTTGTGTCGACAGATCTTCTTTTGTTGTTGATGCTTGTTGAGTGTCGACACATCTTCTTTGTGTCGACACATGCCTTCATGTGTTGAAACTTGCTGAGTGTCGACACATCTCCTTACTGTCGACACATGTACTTTAACTTTGTTGAAGTTTGCTGAGTGTCGACACAGCCTCCTGGTGTCGACACTTTTGATGTCGACAAAGTTTCTCTGGGTGTCGACACTGCCTCTAAGTGTCGACACAGATTATGTTGACAATTCTTCATAGTGTGTCGACACTGCCTGTATGTGTCGACACTTTTCTTCTGGTGTCGATTCTGCCTTTCCTGGTGTCGACACAATTACTCCAATTATTGACACAGCTTCTCTAAGTGTCGACACAAGCATTCATAAGTGTCGACATTTCACCTCTAGGTGTCGACACATGGACTTAGAAACTTTTCTTCATTTCCTGCAATTACATAACCTGCACAAATAAACTCAAAGCACATCAAATACACCTTGATGTATATCATTGAGTAGGGTGAGGCTTCTTCAAATCTGGTACACATATTCCAATGTACCCAACAAAAACCTCAAACCCAAACTCACAAAAATAGGGGAAATGGGAAGATCTTACCACGATCGCGAAGCCCTTGCCAAGAGCTTTCCAAATCTATACACAAACGTCAAAACCGACCACCCAAATACTCGATTTCACCGGCCGAAAGCTCCGCACGTCTGCCGAACTCCTTGTTTCACGAAATATGCCGCAGTCGGGTTGGGTAGAAGGTGAATAGTAGCACTAGTGTTCAGTTATTGCATGTATATATATGTAAATATTATAATAATAATTAATTTATTTACAATACAATATTAATAATTCCCAAAATAATCTGAAATCCAAAACAAGCCGAATTTCTACGAAATTCGCCCCATAGCTAAATACCGACGCTACAAATCCAACGACGATGTCAAAACGCAAATCGACAAACCAAACTATGGAAAACACCTCCCGAAGCCAAAACACAAGCATTCCCAAAAAGGCTTCACCGAGTCACCAGAACAGACCCAGCTCGCATGGGAATCCTGCAAACATGCTAAACCCAGCCACAATGAAAACTCAAAGAACAAAACCATGCTCTAACCTTGGTACAAGACAAACATATGTTTACATAACACCCTGAAGTAAAGATTACGCCACTATAATAATAAAAAATAAATACCGAAAAATCAGTAGCGTTGCAGCCACCCCTCCTAAAAAAAGTTTTGTCCTGAAACTTAACATAAACAGGATCAAATCCCAATCAGAATAAAAGCAATCATAGGCTACAAAGAAGACACTTACCAAAATATCTGGAGAAAAAATGAGGATGAGCCTCCATCATAGCTGACTCCCACTCCCAAGTCACGCTTTCCACATCTTGGTTCCTCCACAAAACCTTAACCATCGGTATTGTCTTCCTTCGCAATTCCCGATCTTGAGCATCCAAAATACGAACAGGCACTTCCACATATGAAAGGTTAGGCTCCAACTGGGGCACAGAATCAATAACTTGCAAATCGCTTAGCACATACTTCTGCAATTGGCTCACGTGAAAAACATCATTCACACCAGGAAAACATGCGGGTAAATCCATCCTATAAGCTGACACACCAATCCGCTCAATAATTTTAAGAGGACCCACATACCTAGGGTTCAACTTATGGTTCTTACCAAACCTTTTAACTCTAGACATTGGGGAAACTTTAAGAAACACCATATCCCCTACAACAAACTCCAAATCGGATCTACACTGATTGGCATTCTTCTCAAATCGCTCTTGAGCTATTTGAAACTTCTCTCCAATATTCTTTGTAGAAACATCCATCTCTTTTAATGCTTAAGGACCCAACAATGGTCTCTCACCTACCTCGGCCCAAAACAAGCGAGTTCTGCAATGCCTCCCATACAATACCTCAAATGGGGCCATCTGCAGACTTTCCTAATAACTCTTATTATAATCGAATTCCATCAGTATCAAACGATCATCCCACGCTCCTCTGTGGTCCAAAACAAAACATCTGATCATATCTTCAACGATCCGATTAAATCTTTCTATTTGACCATTAGTCTGCGGATGATAAATGTTGGAATACCGCAGATCAGTATCCAATCCTTCCTGTAAACTCTTCTAAAAGAGAGACATAAACCGGGAGTCTCGATTAGATATAATACTGACAGGCACTCCTTGTAATCTGATGACTTCATCCAAGTATAATTTAGCTATTTTCTTCATGGAGTAGTCGATCTTAAATGGCACAAAGCGAGCACACTTCGTTACTCTATCCACAATAACCCAAACTAAATCGTGTCCTTGGGGAGATCTCGGCAATAAAGTAATAAAATCCATCGAAATGCTCACTCACTTCCAATTTGGAATCTTTAAGGGAATTAACTTCCCCCAGGCCAACAATGATCGGCCTTCACGCGCTTGCAAGTAAAACATTCTGATACAAACTTAACTATATCGTCCTTCATTTCATACCACCAGGAAATCAGATTCAGATCTCGATACATCTTAGTAGAACCAGGGTGGTAGGCAACACTGGAACCATGCATCTCATTGCATAATTTAACTCAGATATCTTCAACATTTGGGACATAAAAATTGCCGCGGTACTTCAAAGTACGCGCGTTATCAATCGAAAAGTCTGGCAATTCCCCTTTCGCAGTTCTATTATAAAGGTGCATCAAATCAAGATCATCTCTTTCATGTAGCCTCGTCAGTGAAATCCATGAAGTCTCTAACACTTCCAAACTACCGTGTGAGTCGCTACTCCCCACCGATATATACATCAGAAGGAATTCTTCCACCAGCGAATCCACAGAAAGATTAAAAATCTTCGCTGACTTCCTACTCAGGGTGTCGGCAACCACATTACCTTTGCCTGGATGATACTGAATCTCAACATCATAGTCTGCAACATACTCCAACCACCTCCATTAGATCAAATTCAACTCCTTTTGAGTGAACACATACTTTAAAATCTTATGACCGGTGTAAATTTTGCACAAAGCGTCATATAAAAGACGTCTCCATAACTTTAAGACGTAAATCACAGCTGCAAATTATAGATCATGCGTAGGGTAATTCCTTTCATGAGTCTTTATCTACCTCGACCCCCACTCTATAACTTTGCCCTATTACATCAACACAGAACCAAGTCTCACGTGTGATGCGTCCACATACACATCATACTCTATCCCTTCAGTAGAAAGGTCAAAATCGGAGTACTGCACAATCTCCGGTTCAATTCTAGAAAAGCTTCCTCGCATTTACCGCTTCATACAAAAGTTGCATTCTTCTGCGTCAGTTTATCCAATCGTGCAGACAGCGTAGAGAAACCCTCAACAAACCTTCTATAATAGCATGCCAGGCCTAGGAAACTCTTTATCTCCTTGGGAGTGGTAGGCTTATTCCAATCCATGACAGCAGCTATATTTTTAGGGTCCACAGATATTACATCCTTATTAACCAAATGACCCAGAAACGAAACCTGAGGAAGCAAAAACTCGCATTTACTTAGCTTGGCATACAACTTATGCTCTCTCAAGGTAGACAAAACTAGATGCAAGTGTTGGGCATGCTATTCTGCACTACAGGAGTATACCAGGACATTATCTATGTATTCAACCACGAAACGATCCAGGAAATCCTTAAATACCATGTTCATCATATCCATAATGGCAGAGGGTGCATTAGTCAATCTGAAAGAGATTACCAAAAACTCAAAATGCCCATGCCACGAATGGAAAGTAGTCCGAGGAATATCTATCTCACGAATTCTCAACTGGTGGCAGCTTAAACTAAGATCAATCTTTGAAAACACAGAGCTACCATGCAACTGATCAAACAGGTCATCAATCCTTAGCATGGGATATCTATTTTTGATGGTCACCTTATTCAACTTCCTATAATCGATGCAAAGCCTCATCGATCCATCCTTTTTCTTTAAAAATAATACAGGAGCACCCAACGGAAAAGTACTAGGCCTAATATAACCATTGTGATGTAACTCATCCAATTGGGAACGCATCGCCTCCAGCTCACGTGGGGCTATACGCTATGGAGCCTTAGCAATAGGACGAGTACCCGGCCCTAGATATATGACGAACTCCATGTCTTTCTCGGGCGGAAGACCAGGAAGATTATCATGAAATACATCCGAAAACTCGAACACAACAGCAATCTCCTCGACTCGCGGCAAACTACCATCGGTCGCCAATACCGAAACCAAACAAGCAAAACATCCGGAATTTACCAACTTCCGAGCACGTATCGCAGAGATAATCAGAGAAACTTGGCGAGGGAAGCAATAAACGCTCCTAGGTTGACCGTTGTCCATCTTGAAGTCCAAACGCTTGACCTTGCACTAGATAATCACATCATACTTGGACAAACAATCCATGCCCAGAATCACATCGAAATCTTCCAAGTCTATCATCTTCAAATCCGCAACCGCTTGAAAATCACATAATAGAATCGGACAACTCTGAATTCCTTGGTCAGATACAACAAAATCTCCAGAAGGAAACTTGACACTAAATGCATCACCAATAAGATAAAGGATCAAACCGTGACGCTCTACGAAAGTCCTAGCACAAATGAGTGGGTAGCACCGAAATCGAACAGAACACGCGCCCAGTGGTTCTTTACCTTAAAATTTAGTATATAAATTTGTTTACGCAACTAAGGAAATAAACGTAGAATTATAGCTACAAATGGAAAACAATGAACAGGTTATAATCTAACTTGAAATAACATGTGAATATGTCTGGACTTCCTCCAACGAAACCACGTTCAGCTTGCTCTTCCCCTTGTCCAATAGTTGTGGCAGTGATGCATTGAACGACAAGTGTACCGGTCGCACAAGTAATATAAAATGGTCGAATGTCCCCAAGTATCAATCTCTCAAGGACACAATAAGGTGGAGTTAATTTTGAGGAGGACTTGAGATTGAACTCCTTCGGTTGGAGTTAATGAAGGGGGTTTTGATTCTTGCAGAAAAAGAAAGTAAAACACCAATAAACTACACCTAAGCAACACCACTATGCGATGCTTCGCCAGGCGGTATGAAAGACTACTCCGGCAGCTATACACCAAATCGCTAGGCAGATGGACGAGTAGGCTTACGGATGAGGTGGTTAGAATGGAGAAATGATGGTCGAGAGCACCTCTTCGCTACGCACGCCACTAGAAATTGCTAGTGCGTCAATGTGTGGTCTTCCATCCCGCCTGGCGAAGCATCGAATAGCGGCGTTGCTTAGGAGTAGTGTATTAGTGTTTTACTTTCTTTTTCCGCAACAATCAAAACCCCCTTCGTTAACTCCGACCTAAGGACTTCAATCTCAAGTCCTCCTCAAAATTAACTCCACCTTATTGTGTTCCTTGAGAGATCGATACTTGGGGACATTCGCCCATTTTGTATTATTTGTGCGACCGGTACACTTGTCATTCAACGCATCAAGGTTTTGGCGCCGTTGCCGAGGAACACAGTCGTGTGAGTTTTTGGAGAGGGAGATAGGAGATAGAGGCCCTTTTCCATTTGTACGTTGTATGTTTCTTCTTTGCTTTAATTTTTAGAATTTGTTACTTATTTTTTTTCCCTTTTCTGATTTTTGGTAGAAAGCGGGTCCGTGCTATTTTTATTCTAGTGTGTAACATCCTTTCGGTAAATATTTGTGTTCGCAATGTATCCCGTAGCCGAGTGCCATCTCTATGACACTTTGCACCAATACATCGACGTCATGGTTGTTATGAATGTCGAGCATTGTATTCGATGTTTGCTATGTCATGGTATAGGCCATATGGTGAAGGATTGTCCGCGCTTGTGCGAGCCTTCTCCCTCTGAGGGCGTGTGCACAGCAACCTCCCATTCGTAGAAAACTGTTGTGGATAGGCCTACCAAAGTATTGCCTGGCCCATACACTAACATCACTCATCTAGATCATTCTTTACCCGTTGAGATTATCGAAGAATCTCTCACTGCATTCAGAGCCTTCGTGGGTCCCTCGCTCCCTTTTTACGAGTTTTCCTTGAGCGATGACGATCACTCTATTGTTAGACAGCAAAAAGAGGATCAAGAACACATGAGCGCTCTTGTATGGGATGTAGAGATTGTTCCTGTCGACGGGGTGGCGTCAGCGAATGATTTTACGATGGGGCCTGCTCATTCAGTGCTTGATTTTGAGAGCAGTTTTGCCCCTCCGCAATTTTTGCCTGAGTTTGCTACTCCTTTTTCTTGTGAGTCGGCTGATGATGTCGTATTCATGGGTGATTCGTGTTGAATTTTCTGGATCTTGGAGTGAGCTGGGGTTATCTCAACTAAGTCAGTTACAACCAGAAACACATGCAGCAACAAGAGTATTTATTGATTACCAACTAACTTCTTTACAAGGCAAGACATACATGGCGAGACATGATTCGCCAAAACCACCACAGGAAAAGTAGTGACAATTACAAAGACATATCAACACAAGCCGCACGGACTCAAACCCGAAGCCGCCGATCTACTGCTATGGAGTCCGCACAATCCGCCAGGTCGCCAGAACGCAACTCCAGCCGCGCGGACTGCCCGTTATTCAATTGCTAAGCTCTAGCCGTCAATCTGCAAGCCACCTGACCACGAGGTCGCTTAGCCGCCAGACAACACAAGCTGCAAAGCTGAACTGAACAGGCCGCCTGAAGCACGCGACTTATTGAACCCTGAACAAAAGTTGCCAAAGAGAAAACCGTCTGGTCACTGTCCGCGACCTGCTATTTACCAACTATTGCTTATCCGTAGAGTCCGCACTATCCTTGACCGCAATCATTGCCAAGTCTTGGCTTTCCAGCTCTATCCGCACAACCTACAGCACAAACCTGTCAACTCTATCAAACCAAATGGATACTAAAATCCAGTCCGCAGCAACTGTTGGCGGGCTCACTTACTGTTCATTCATTTTTTTATTCCTGATGTGACATGGGTCCTAATTATAGTCACGATGAGAAGTGTGGTCACCGCCCTAGCCGATAGGATCACCACCACATCCTGCAGCAACAATAAGTCTTCGCAAACCGCAGATACATTCCAGTCTGCCGTGACCTGTGCAAGATAGCCAGTCTGCCTAGACTTCACCAATGCCGGACAGAACGCCAGTCCGCCTCGTCGCCGAAGGCCAATCTAAGACTGCCACAACCGAACTCTACACAAACTGTATGCCTATCCGCCGACACAGCTATAGTCCACTTATACCAAGACCACAGCCTCGCCACCAAGGCAAATGGCGGACTCAGCGGACACAGCTCCGGTTTGCATATACAGCGGATACCTCCAGTCTGCATATCTCGCAGAATGCTCCAGTATGAATATCCTGAGTTCACGACCATGCCAGCAAGATAGCTGTCGGACTCAGCGTACCCAGCTCTAGTCCGCATGACCTTGCGGATGAAATCTCCAGTCTACATTCTCCAAGCTCACAATCAAGGCACATGACACTTCTGCCAAGCTCGGCGGACTGAGAAGCAGTTTGCGCTTCACTGCGCGATCTCCCTGGACTAAGCCAAACCTGGACTTGGTTCAGAACCAAGCAAGTCCACACCATTGGCCACAAAGGTCAGTCTGCAGTTATTGGTGGACACTGGATTCAGTCCAACTTCAATGGCGAACACCAGCACCTGTCCGCTCTAACTGGCGATCTCCGCGAATTCCACTTGCCGCTCCACCAGAGCAAGACCAAGGCTTCTGCCAAGTCGGTCTGCCAATCTCCAATTCTTCATTCCGATTCTTATCGGACACCGCAGATAGAGTTACAATCCGCTCGGTTACCTTCTGTGATCAAACTGCTTGCTTAGCATACGCCGGCCTGGCGAACCACCACTGCTGTTCACTTAGTCTATGCGAACAGGCCGCCCATGCCGCCACATAACAAGCCGTCTGCAACAGCATTGCCGACCTTGCTGTCCGCCAACCCTGTCTGCGTAGTCCGCGCGGATAGGTTTCCGAAGACATCCAATCACCCACTTTCACTTCACAATTTTCAACACTCCCCCTTGAAGTGAGAAGGGGTGAACAGCTCCAGCAACTCCCGTAACCTTGCACATAGTCCCTCCGATAGTGCCTTCGAACAGATGTCCAAGATATAGTCCTCGTACTGCATATCCTGGACCATGAGGGATCCCTCCAGCATCTCCCAAATGGAGCCATGCTTCCCTCTGCCTTCTTCTTCAGCTTTGACCTCCACTCGTGCGTCACAGGAGTATCACCAATGACCTTGGGCACAAGGTCCCAAACCTCGTCACCTCTGATAGTAGTCACCTCCTCAGCCTTAGCGTCATCCACCTCCTTAACTCTAGTGGTGTCATCATAGCTAGAAGGTACTCGCTCGACCTGAGGGCTTACAAGGAAACATGAGACCAAGCTCGTTGTGTTCTCTTCGCTATATCGAGCTGGTGGGTTGCTGATTCTCTTCGATCTCCGAAGAACCTGATCACGGCTAACCACCTCCATTGCTCCTCCAGATCTTGTTCCATTCCCGGGCAAACCTGGAACAATGCTCCCACTGCTTCCTGAATAAGAAGCCACCACAATAGAACCAGGAGCACCTGGAGCAATGCTCCCCCTGCTACCTAAACTAGAAGACTCCGCTCTCGAACAAGAACTACCTGGAACATCTCTCCCCCTACTTCTCGAACCAGAAGCCTCCGTCTTCGAGACATAAGCACCTGGAGAAATGCTCCGCCTACTTCCCTACCCTGATGCCTTTGCCCCGGAGCTAGAATAACCTGGAGCTCCTGGTGACTCAGGAAGCTCCAACTGATCCTTAGTAGCAGCCTCCTTCAGCCCACCATCTGACCTGCTCATCTCTAGCTCCACACATGAGCTATTTCAATATAACGTCAGCTCATCGAAGAAAACGTCTCTCGACACGATGAACCTACTCATCGCAGGATCCATACACCTCCATCATCTCTTCTACTCATCATACCCAACAAAGACTAGCATCGTCTTGAGAGCATCTGGAGCGTGTACGTAGCATGTAGATTGAAAGGGGAAACTAGATCTGATATACTCTAAAGGGGGGGTGAATAAAGTATATGGTGCTTTTTAAAATACAAAGAAAAACTTTTGCAAAGCTTTACAACAATTGTTGTAATGAGTGTAAGCAGGGAAGCAGAAGTAAAACTAATCACAAAACTAAGCTATGCAGAAATTAAACACAAGAAAATCTAGGCCAGAAACAAAAAGAAAACATGCAGAACCAGATGACACAAGGAAATATAGTGGTTCCCAAACTTGGGTACATCCACTCTTCTACCACCCTAGGTAGGAATCCACTGCAGGATGAGTTGATCAGGTGTCCTGGGCACCAATGAGCTTTTGATAAGGTGCTCAAAAACCAAATCAGATTTTTTGATCAGGTGTCTTGCCACCAATGAGCTTTTGACAAGGTGCTCAAAAACCAGATTCAAACTTTTGAAGGGAGTTTGAAAAACCCTTTACAGAGAGGGGGTTGAGAGAGTTATGGCAGTCTTCTCTTTTCTCAATCAACTGAGAAGACTAAGTGGATTGATTTCAAAGCTCCCCCTGAGTCCTTGATCTTCAGGAAGATGAGCTTTGCTGAGGGTGATAGGCCTTCAAAGATAGATCTCCAGCAAAAGATGATTTCAGCAAGCTGAAATGTTGAGTGTCTGGAGTCTTGAAATGATGTTGGCCTTGAACACTTTGAAAGCTGAAGAGATCTGAAGAATGTTTGAAAGCTTGATCTCTTCTTGATGAGTGTTCTTCTGAATTCTTGCTGACAGAATATTTTTCAGAGTCTCTGTATATTGAGGGTGTCCTATTCTTGTCAATCTCCTTCTGTTCTTGTCAATTCTCTGTCTTTATTCAAAAACATTCTATCTTTTATTCTCTGAGTCTGAATAGAATATTACTCTGTCAAAGATAACCGTTGGTCTGCATTGATTACAGCCTTAATTGCATAATCTGTTCTGAAGGAAAGTCCACTGAATTGTTCCTTGAAAAATTCCTTGAAACTTGCTCCAGAAGTAAATGAAAACGGCTGGCAGATCTTCTGAATTAAATGCAGAATAACTTCTATCTGATTTGAATTTGAATTCTGAAAGATAACTGAAATCGTCGAACTGAGCTCTGCTATCGTGGAGCTGAGCTCAGCGAACTGGAAAATGCAAGCAGCAAAGAAATCGTCGATCTGAGCTCAAGAATCGTCGAACTGAGCTAAGAGATAAGGATCCAGTGCAGAGTCAAAATCGTCGACCTGAGCTCAGCGACATTGAGAAGTTGAGCTCAGCGATCGTCGACCAGAGCTCGACGATATTATGAGGTTTGAGCTCAGCGATCGTCGAATGGAGCTCGACGATCTGTCAATAGTTGAGCTAGACGATCGTCGACCGGAGTTCGACGAAACGTCGTGCTGAGCTCGATGATTTGGACTTAGTCTCCAGAAAAACTTGGGTCTTCAGGGCAGCTTCCAATCCTAGCCTTCTAACCCTTAGACTCAATTCTAATTGACCTATTAAGCTATACAGAAGGTCAAAACATAGATTCCTAGAGACATAGTGATCCTGACCCAAATTAGTAATAGGGTGTTCCAACAATCTCCCCCTATTTGGGTTAGGAAAACTATTTACAGACATAGGAAAAACAAACATCATACAGTCAGAAAAACATAAAAACAACAGCAGCTAGACATCACAGAACAATCACAGAGATATATATAAACATGATATCCAGAGGGCAGTCAGAAAAACCAAGAGTTATCACCTTACAGAGTTATTCCTTTTCTTTGTCTTTTACCATTTTAATTTCTCTGTTAGGATTTAATGCTTCTTTGTTGGATCTTGTATCATCAGCTGCTCCCAGATATGTTTGCTTAGAAGTCCTTGGAACCACTGCAGCAGGATGCAATTCCATGTACCTGTCTGCATCAAAAAATTTGCTGGAAGCATATCTTTCTAGTTCTTTCTGTCTTTGTTCTGACATTGTGGAGATGTTGGAAGTGTCTAGGCCTTTCTCTTTGGCTTTCTTTATTTGATCTAATGCAGCCAGCTCTTTCATTCTAGCAGTCCAAGCCACAGGATTCTTCTCAGGGTCCTCAAATGGAACAGGTGGCTCATACCTGTTGGAAGAAGTATCTTGAGGAGTCCTGGCAGTCACAGTATCTTTGAGCTTATAGGGGAAAGGACCAGAAGATGTGTCAGAAGGAACATGTCCTCCCCTGGAGTAAGGATGCTGCCTGGAATGCCCTTTGGAGTAAACCTGAGTCTCTCTTTGGTTTCCCCTATATCCTCCCCTTCTAGAGTAAGAGCCCCTAGACTGGCTTTCCCTTTGATATGTTCTAGCATGAGGTTGGTAGGGAGCCTGGCTTCTAGCAGGGCCTGAACTTGCTGAGCTGCCACCTGCACCTGCATCAGGTGGAGGTGGTGGAGGAGGATGAGGGTGCTTGAACTGAGTGGAACCTTTCTCATACTTCCTCTTCTTCTTCATAGCCTTTAGCTGGTTCTTAGAGAACTGCATCCAATGCTCAGTGATTGGGCAGTTGTGCAGAATATAGTAAGGGACATCATTGTCATCTCTAACTTTGGCAGGAGGAACCCTCTTCAATGCCTTACTTCTTGCTTTCCTTTTCTTTGCAATGGTGGCAGATGAATCATCAGAAGCAGTGTTATAATCCTCAGATTCAGAACTCTGTGCATCATATAAGGCATCAATCTTCTTCATCAATGTTTCTTTCAGTTGAACAGCAGCTGATGGGGCAGAAGTAGAAGGGGCAGCAACAGGAACAACAGCAGATGGGGCAACAGATACAGAAGCATCAGCAGATATAACAACAGGTACTGGAGCAGCAGTAGAGGCAACAGTGATTATTTCAGGAATTTTGGCAGCAGCAGGCTCAGATACAACAACAACATCTACAGCAGGCTCAAAAACAACAGCCTCTGTCATCAGAGAGTCCTGGGGGATGGGCTCAACAGAATCCATTTGATTTTCAGCAGCAGATGGAACATTTGCTTCAACAGCAGCAAGAACAATTTCAGAGGCAGATACAGCCTTGTTTTCAGCAGCAGCAGCAGTAACATCATCAGAAGCAGCAGTCACTGAAAGAATAAAAGCAGAAATGATACTGGGGTCACAGCATGAGAAGGGCACCAGAGCCTTGGACAGATCTTCAGAGGGCTGGACAGCATAGGGTTCTGGAAGGCAGCTATAATATGCAGTATCAAATGTAGATAGCAAAGACCTGAGGTCTATTGCTAGGGCTGGAGTAGCAGAGGCAACTGGAACAGAAGAGGTAGCAGACACAGGAGCAGCAGCAGCAGCAGCAGCATGAAGATTGTCTTCATAGGGCATCTCCCCCTGCCTGGATGCAGATACCTCTGGATCAAGGCAACCTGCTGGTGGGGCTGCTGGAGGAAGGAGAGAAGAAAGCCTGGCAGAGAGAGCTACCACTGACAAGTGCAGAGGAGCCAAAGAGGTCTCCAAGAGAAGGGAGAGCCTGGGGGCTATGAGCTCATACAGCTTGTCAGCAAGGGCTGAAAGATCTACTTGCTCAAGAAGAGGAGCAGAGGTAGAGGGTACAGGGATGGCTGATGAAGCTAGAGGAGGAGGGCTGAAGGGTGGAATGAATGGCTCAGGAGAGGGGATGGTGGAGATGGAGGATAATGGGATGGATATGGATGGAGTGAATGTGGGTTGGGCAATAATGTGGTGGAGAAGGTCTTGAAAAGAGGTGGAAGAGGATGGTAACTCTGGAGGAGAGGAGGTGGAATCATCCATGTAGGATTCATCCAGAAGTGTGAAGGATGGAAGGGATGGGGATGAGGTGACATCTGGTGGGGGATAAGAGAATAGGGGATGGAAGTGGTCTGCTGGTGGAGATGAGATGGTTGCTGGAGATGGAATAGAAGTTGGAGATGGGCTGGAAATTGTAATGGTGGAGGGAGCTGGAGTGGTGGATGGAATGGGTAGGGTTGGGCTTGGAGGAGAAGGAGAAGCAGCACTAGCAGCAGGCAGGTCCTCTGCAGGGGCAGAGACCTGGGGTGGAGTGACTCTTAGAGTCCTGGTGCCTGAAGGGGCAGATGGAGAGGGCCTGCTGGGCTTGATGATTTGCCTGTCCCATTTCCCAAATAGGGCACAGGTGAGTCTCTTGGAGGCATTGATGTGCACTCCAGAGGAGACTAGCAGAGTAGGGCACTTAGCCTGAAGGAAGACTCCCAGAATTCTTCCATAATTCACAAAGGTTTTGTTTATCTTTTTCTTCAACAGATCAAAAAAGACTTCTCCCCAGTTCAAGCTTTTCCTATCTACCAGAGCTCCCATGAGGCAGAGCTGATATCTGGAGATGGTGTCATGTGCAGAATGTTTGGCCAACAGAACCTTGCCTACAACATCTGCCAGAAACCTGTATTCAACTGACAGGTTCCTCTTAAACAACTTGCTAGGGTTCCCCTCAGGATGACCCATCCTGGCAAGTATATCAGAGAATTCTTCTCCAGAAAGTTCAGCAGAGTCTTCACCATTTCTTAATCCAAAATCCTCTGTGAGGACTGTTGGGGTCAGAGGTACCTGGGTGCCACCAATGGATCCAACAATGGTGTTGTTGTCAAGGTTGTGTGCAGTATATACCCATTCTTTGATTTCATCTGAGGCAAGTTTGATTCTTGTGGTCATGAGGGCAGATAAGTGCTGATCTTTGAATAAACTGAGGATGTCCTGGAAGACTTGATCGGTGGTGTTGAAGGAGTCTAGATCAATGTCAAATCCTGCATCAAATTTCATGGCGGCTAGCACAGCAACTGAAACGGCCATTGTACCTGCAAAAATCAACAGACAAAACGACCAAGTGTAGAACTGTTTGGAGGGAAGAAAATTTTGCAGAGAAATTGAAAGTGCAAGAGAGAACGACGGCGAAAAATGAGTTTTATATTAGGGTTCGACGCAGAAATGGAAAGATCGTTGAACTCAGTTCGACGATTGAGGCTTCTAAAGGAATCTGAAGAGACTCCAAAATCGTCGATCTCCGTTCGACGATTTGGAAAGGCGTCGAGCTCCGTTCGACGATCGTTCAGTGAACAAAATCGTTGAGCGCCGTTCGACGATCGTTGACCAGAAGAGATAGTCCATACTATCAAAGGAGCACTGAACTCAGTTCGACGATTCAGGAAATCGTCGAACTCCGTTCGACGATCTTTGTGAAAATCGTCGAGCGCAGTTCAGAGATCAGAGAAATTTTAGACACTAAGGAAAATCAGAATTTTGCCTAGTCTTGGTCATTTTTAGCTTTCAAAATCTTGGATATTATTTGAGACTTCCTCCATCTAACATTCCTAACTGATTTAGAAAGAAGGTGTGTTTCTTTTCATCCAAAGGCTTGGTGAAAATATCTCCCCTTTGTAAATCAGTTGGGATATATTACAGTTCAATTTTATTCTTTTCAACATTGTCCCTTAAGAAGTGATGCCTAATCTCTATGTGTTTTGTCCTACTATGGAGGACTGGATTTTGAGCTATGGAGATAGCACTTGTATTGTCACAAAAGATTTTTGACTTCTCTAAGTTGTAACCATAGTCTAGGAGTTGATTTTGAATCCACAGAATTTGTGAACAACAACTGGCTGCAGCCATATATTCAGCTTCAGCAGTTGAAGTTGACACAGATGTTTGTTTCTTGCAAAACTAAGAGACAAGTCTATCACCAAGGAACTGACAAGTTCCATTGGTGCTTTTCCTGTCAATTCTGCATCCAGCATAATCAGCATCAGAGAATCCAGTTAACTCAAATGCTGAATCTTTTGGATACCAGAGACCTAGATTTGGACAACTTTTAACATACCTAAGAATCCTCTTTACTAATGTGAGGTGTGACTCTCTAGGGCTAACTTGGAATCTAGCACATATACATGTAGCAAACATTATATCTGGTCTACTAGCTGTAAGATACAGTAAAGAGCCAATCATTGCTCTATATGTTGTCTAATCAACAGGTTTCCCATGTTCATCAGCATCCAATACAACATTGGTAGGCATGGGTGTTTTCATACAAGATGCCTCAGACATGCCAAATTTCTTAACCAGCTCATTAGCATATTTGGTTTGAGAAATAAAGATGCCCTCAGCATGTTGTTTGACTTGCAATCCTAGGAAGAAGGATAGCTCACCCATGCTACTCATCTCAAATGTAGAATGCATTAGGTTAGAAAACCTTCTGCATAGTTTTGAGTCAGTAGAACCAAAAATGATATCGTCTACATAGATTTGTACTAGTAGGGTATGGGACTTATGGGTTCTAATGAAAGGAGTTTGGTCTACTCTACCCCTTATAAAACCATTTTTCAAGAGAAAGCATGCTAGGGTCTCATACCATGCTCTAGGAGCTTGCTTGAGACCATATAATGCTTTATTTAATCTAAAAACAAAATCAGGATGAGTTGGAGAGATAAAACCTGGAGGTTGTCTGACATAGACTTCCTCTTTGATGTCTCCATTTAAGAAGGCACTCTTGACATCCATCTGATAAACCTTGAAGCCTTTGTGAGCTGCATAAGCTAAAAATATCCTGATGGCTTCTAATCTTGCAACAGGTGCAAAGGTCTGGTCGTAGTCAATTCCTTCTTCTTGAGAATATCCTTGGGCAACTAGCCTTGCCTTGTTCCTTATTATTACTCCTTGATCATCCAGTTTGTTTCTGAATACCCATTTTGTTCCGACAATGGAATGATCCTTAGGCTTGGGCACTAGTTCCCATACTTTGTTCCTCTCAAATTGATGCAACTCTTCTTGCATGGCAATGATCCAGTGTGGATCGTGCTCTGCATCTTGAATGGACTGAGGTTCAATTTGAGAATGAAAGTAGGTGTGCAACAGGTTTTGGTTGACCTGATTTCTGGTTTGCACACCAGCTGAGATTTCTCCAATTATCTGGGAAATTGGATGGTCTCTTGATGTTACTAAATCAACCGGGGGTGTTGATTGTTCACCAACCTGTGTTGTTGTTTCCTCTTGTGGTACAACAACTGGCTCTTCAGGTTGTGCTTCAATATGTTGAGCATTGCTTTCATCTTCACTACTTTCGTCCTCTTGAGCAACATGTAGCTTGTTCATATCTTCAACTAGAGAGTGTTCCTGCAAAGGTTCTATGGTAGAAGAAATCTTCTCCTTGAAAGACATGTTAGTTTCATCAAAAGAAACATGAACAGATTCCTCAATTTTCAATGATGATTTATTATAGACCCTATAGGCCTTGCTGATCATGGAGTATCCCAGAAACACTCCTTCATCAGCTTTGGCTTGAAATTTTGCTAGATATATCTTATCATTATTGTGAATATAGCAAATGCAACCAAAAATTTTGAAATAGTCAACTTTAGGTTTCTTCCCTTTGAGTAATTCATAGGGAGTCTTTCCCTTCAGTTTATGTATCAGACTTCTGTTCAGCACATAGTTGGAGGTGTTCACTGCCTCTGCCCAGAAGGATAGAGGTAGATGAGCATCTGACAACAATGTAGTGGCAGATTCAATAAGGGTTCTATTTTTCCTTTCAGCTACCCCATTTTGTTGAGGAGTTCTAGGAGCTGAGAAAGTATGCCTGATCCCTTCACTCTGGCAGAACTCTTGCATAAGAAGAGAATCAAACTCTGTCCCATGATCACTTCTGATCAGGGCAATGTGAGTATTGAACTCAATCTTTATACATTTGAGAAACTCTATCAGACACTTAAAGTTATCAGACTTCTTCCTTAGAAAGAACACCCAAGTGAATCTAGAGAAGTCATCTACAATCACTAAAGTGTAGGATTTCCCTCCTAGGCTTTGTACTGTGATGGGTCCAAATAGATCCATGTGTAACAGATACAATATCCTAGGTGAATCACTCTTATTAAGTGACTTAAAACTGTTCTTAGTTTGCTTGCCTAATTGACAAGCCTTGCAGAGTCCTTCCTTCTTGTAGGGGCCAGAAGGTAGTCCTCTAACAAGGTTGTCCTTGGAGAGCCTAGCAATAGTTCTAAGGTTTAGGTGTCCTAATCTCTTATGCCATAAAACATTTGGTCTACAAACTGAATTGAATAAACAGATATCTATAGTAGTTGAAAGAAAATCTACTAGGTAGATGTTACCTTTCCTTTTACCTGTCAACACAGTTGTGTTGTCCTCTGACTTGATTTTGCATGAAGTTTTGCTGAAGTTCACCTGGTAGCCTTCATCACATAGCTGACTGATGCTGATTAGGTTGTGCTTCAGTCCTTCCACATATGCTACCTTCTTGAAGGTTACAGAACCAATCTGGACTGCTCCATATCCTTTAGTTTGTCCAAAGTTGGAATCACCAAAGATAACTTTGGGTCCAAGCTTGGCTCTAAAGGAATTTAGGTTGTCCTTGTTCCCTGTCATGTGCTTAGAGCACCCACTATCCAAATACCATTGCTGGTTAGATGTTGGATAGGTCTTCACCTGCACATGAACCAATTCACTTGTTTTTGACCCAGTTTACCTTGGGCCTAGGTTGATAACCTTTAAATTCAGAAATGAAAGATATCCCTGGCTGACTCTGATATCCTTCAGGATGATATATCCTTGGAGGTATAATCCATTCAGTATAAGGGTTAAAGGTTTGGGATGAAGAACCCTTAGGGTTCAATTTTGACTTGCCCTTAAAAAAAATTCCAGAACTCTGACCTCTGTTCGACGATCTTGGAGCTGCGTTCGACGATCGTGGGTCCGATCGTCGAGCTCCGTTCGACGGTCGACTATGGCTGAGGTCAGGTATATGGGATCGTCGAGCAGCGTTCGACGATCTTGGCTGAGATCGTCGATCAGCGTTCGACGATTTGTCCTGAGATCGTCGAGCTGCGTTCGGCGATCGTCGATCTTCATTCGGCGATCGTCGATCTCCGTTCGACGATTTGTGCTGGACTTTAGTTTTTTGAGGCAGATCAGAATTTTTCCTGGCAACCTCTACAACTCCCTTTCCCTTGTCAGAAATGAACTTGATAGGGGTTGTTAGAACAATAGGTTGGCTGGATGAGGCACCCAAGCCCAGTGTACTGTTGAATCTTGAGTTCACTGTGCTTGTGATGTCCATCAGCTTGATGCTTCTCCCATTGAGAGATTCTTCAAGCTTCTTGGCCTCAGAGAGCTCACTCTTCAGTGAAGCTATCTGTTCCCTATAGTTCTCCAACTCCTGAGAGAGTTTGAGGTTTTCTGATTTTAAAGCATTTTGTTCAGATAATTGATTTCTGAGAGAGATGATCTCTTTCTCAGACTTTAGCAGGTCTAAACATAGTGCTTTAAATTCAAGTTTAAAATCTTCTGAAGTGAAATCAAAAGAGCTGATTACCTGATCTTCTTCAGGTTGAGTCTCTGAGTCTGACTCTGACTTCTCTTCCTCTGAGTTGTGTTGTGAGGCATTGATTGCCATCATGCAGAACTCCTTTTCCTCTGCATCGTCCTCATCATCACTTGAGCTGGAAGAGGCTTCTGACTCCTCTTCAGTCTCACTCCAGGATTCACCAACAAATCCTTTCCTTGTATGCTTATTTCTGCTGGAGGAAGGTTTGCTATTTCCATTCCTTTTGGAGTCCTTCTCCTTTCTTCTTTCTTTTCTGTCCCTTCTATCCTTGTTCTTGTTTTCTGGACAGTCAGGAACCATATGCCCTGGTTTCCTGCAACCAAAGCAAATAATGTCTTTGCTATTGCCAATGGACTTGTCATACCTTGGCTTATCCTGCTCCTTGTATGATCTTCTTCTGAAGTCCTTTTTGGCCATCTTATAGAATCTTTTGGCCAACAAGCTGAGAAGTTCATCATTGGCTGTTCCTTTTTCTTCAGGCAGATCCTCAGTTGCCTTGAATGCTATAGTCTTCTCCTTTCTTGTGGCTGGTGAAGCAGCCTTCTGTTCTTCTTCTCTGTTCTTGATGAGTAGCTCATAAGATTTGAGCTTACCCAACAAGGCTTCAGTGGTGATCTCATTCAGGCTTCTGGCATCTTTAATTGGCTAGATTCTTGAATCCCAAGTGCTGGGGAAGCACATTAGGATCTTGTCATTAAGTTCTGTCAGTGAGATCTCTTTGTCTAATGTCCTCAGTTCACTGACAATTAGACTCAGTCTGTTGTACATTTCTCCCACTGACTCAGTTTCTCCCTTCTTGAAGTTCTCATATTGGGAGATGAGATGGGATCTTCTGTCCTTTCTCTCATCAGCTGATCCTGAAACTATTTCTGAGAGCTTGTCCCAGATCTCCTTGGCTGAATTACATTCAACTACCTTCTGAAAAATGTCATCTGACATTGTCTGAGCTAGAATGTTCATTGCCTTGGCATCAGCTACTTTCCACTTTTTGATGTCAGCATCTATTCCTGATGGAGGTGGAACAACATTTGTGCTTGTGCTCTCTGGAGGTCTTGGACACACTGTCAAAACAGAATTAAAAATATCTTCGTCAATAGAATTCATGTAGAGTTTAATCCTTGTTTTCCAAAGTGCAAACTTTGATAGATTGTACACTGGAGGTCTGGTGCTAGCATAATCTTTGTTTTGGGCCATGATTTGTGCAAGCTAAATCTAATAATAAAATACAAAAGAAGGATCTAGTTTGGGATCTTGGGGTTCAGGTGTTAGCCTGTACAACCAAACAGATATGGTATGATTAACCAACCTCGCTCTGATACCAATTGAAAGGAGAAACTAGATCTGATATACTCTAAAGGGGGGGGGTGAATAGAGTATATGGTGCTTTTTAAAATACAAAGAAAAACTTTTGCAAAGCTTTACAACAATTGTTGTAATGAGTGTAAGCAGGGAAGCAGAAGTAAAACTAATCACAAAACTAAGCTATGCAGAAATTAAACACAAGAAAATCTAGGTCAGAAACAAAAAGAAAACATGCAGAACCAGATGACACAAGGAAATATAGTGGTTCCCCAACTTGGGTACATCCACTCTTCTACCACCCTAGGTAGGAATCCACTGCAGGATGAGTTGATCAGGTGTCCTGGGCACCAATGAGCTTTTGATAAGGTGCTCAAAAACCAAATCAGGTTTTTTGATCAGGTGTCTTGCCACCAATGAGCTTTTGACAAGGTGCTCAAAAACCAGATTCAAACTTTTGAAGGGAGTTTGAAAAACCCTTTACAGAGAGGGGGTTGAGAGAGTTATGACAGTCTTCTCTTTTCTCAATCAACTGAGAAGACTAAGTGGATTGATTTCAAAGCTCCCCCTGAGTCCTTGATCTTCAGGAAGATGAGCTTTGCTGAGGGTGATAGGCCTTCAAAGATAGATCTCCAGCAAAAGATGATTTCAGCAAGCTGAAATGTTGAGTGTCTGGAGTCTTGAAATGATGTTGGCCTTGAACACTTTGAAAGCTGAAGAGATCTGAAGAATGTTTGAAAGCTTGATCTCTTCTTGATGAGTGTTCTTCTGAATTCTTGCTGACAGAATATTTTTCAGAGTCTCTGTATATTGAGAGGTGTCCTATTCTTGTCAATCTCCTTCTGTTCTTGTCTATTCTCTGTCTTTATTCAAAAACATTCTATCTTTTATTCTCTGAGTCTGAATAGAATATTACTCTGTCAAAGATAGCCGTTGGTCTGCATTGATTACAGCCTTAATTGCATAATCTGTTCTGAAGGAAAGTCCACTGAATTGTTCCTTGAAAAATTCCTTGAAACTTGCTCCAGAAGTAAATGAAAACGGCTGGCAGATCTTCTGAATTAAATGCAGAATAACTTCTATCTGATTTGAATTTGAATTCTGAAAGATAACTGAAATCATCGAACTGAGCTCTGCTATCGTCGAGCTGAGCTCAGCGAACTAGAAAATGCAAGCAGCAAAGAAATCGTCGATCTGAGCTCAAGAATCGTCGAACTGAGCTCAGAGATAAGGATCCAGTGCAGAGTCAAAATCGTCGACCTGAGCTCAGCGACATTGAGAAGTTGAGCTCAGCGATCGTCGACCAGAGCTCGACGATATTATGAGGTTTGAGCTCAGCGATCGTCGAATGGAGCTCGACGATCTGTCAATAGTTGAGCTAGACGATCGTCGACCGGAGTTCGACGAAACGTCGTGCTGAGCTCGACGATTTGGACTTAGTCTCCAGAAAAACTTGGGTCTTCAGGGCAACTTCCAATCCTAGCCTTCTAACCCTTAGACTCAATTCTAATTGACCTATTAAGCTATACAGAAGGTCAAAACACAGATTCCTAGAGACATAGTGATCCTGACCCAAATTAGTAATAGGGTGTTCCAACATAGATCCAAACACTCGTAGGTGCTTTATACTGGGCTTCACCTCAAAAAATACCTCATATGTACTCGTCACATTGATCGGACTAAGAGGCATCTGATTGATGACTTGTGCCACACAGGCCATCCCTTCTGCCCAAAAAGCCTTGGGAATGCCTTTGCACTGAAGCGAACACTTGCAGGTCTTCGTCAAAAGACGGATCATCCGAACTACAACATCACCTTGCTGTGAAGTATTTCCACGAGAAAGCTCCCTTTGGATCCCATGCTTTCTGCAAAAGTTTGAGAACTCGGTGGAGACGAACTCACCACCGATGCTTGTCCTCAACTTGTTGATCTGCAGGCCAAGCTGGCCTTCCACAAGCTTCTTGAACTCCACAAACAAGTGGAACATGTTCGACTTCTCCTTCATGAAGTATACCCAAGTATACTTCAAATAGTCATGAACCAATATCAGCATGTACCTACTATCTCCAAGACTGGCGGTGACGGTCGGTCCAATCAGAGCACAATGGACAACCTCCAAATGTGCTTTACATCCAGACTGTGCCTTATCAACCGTAAAGCGATAAGCTTCACCATGCTGACATCTCGCGCATCCCTGACCATCGCCATAGGATGACAATCTAGGCAAGCCTCGTACGAGTCTTCTTACTGCCACTTCTTTCAGCTTGTCAATCCCTATATGCTCTAGTCTTTCATGCCAGATAGCCACACTATCACTGACCTTCATTCGATCTGCACCTGAACTTGTCGATGACCCAACTAAGTCCTTCTCCTTACCTCCAACATGAGATACGTTCCCCGAGAGCATGACAACCTTGCACTCCTTCCTGAGGTGACCATGCTGCTTGCATCTATAGCACCTTGGTCCTTCCTTACTATTCATATCACGCCTAGGAGAACCACTCCTTTCTTGCTGATATGAAGTAGAAGGACCATCCTCTGCAGCAACCTTCACCTACTTATTGAACAACCCATCAAGGGAAGTCCAAGCCTAAGCAGCTGACTGACATCCACTAATGTGGTCCAAGAGCTCCGATGAGATCACCTGATTGAGAATAGACTCTGCTTTCTCATTTGTCTCCTTCCAAGATCTCATCTCTCAGGATTGCCAGCAATAACCTCTTGTCTTTCTGCTCCGCATACCACCTCCCAAAGGTCCTCGTCAAGAAGAAAGCTCCCATATAATACTTCCACCTCTCAAAGTTTGTATCTATAAGGAGTTCAATTCGAAGACTACTTGCATCTTCCACTGCCATGGATCTACCACTTGTTCCCTCTTCACAAGAGCAACAACCACTTCAGTTGATCACTTCTAATCCACTCGAAACACCCTCTAATACCTTGTTGAATTTTTCTGATCTTGGAGTGAGCAAGGGTTATCTCAACTAAGTTAGTTATAACCAGAAACACATGCAGCAACAAGAGTATTTATTGATTAACAACTAACTTCTTTTCAAGGCGAGACATACATGGCGAGACATGATTCACCAAAACTATCACAGCGAAAGCAGAGACAATTATAAAGACAAGTCAACACAAGCCGCACGAATTCAAACACGAAGCCTCTGATCTACTGCTATGGAGTTCGCACAATCCGTCAGTTTTCCAGACCGCAACCCCAGCCGTATGGACTACCCGTTATTCCAATGCTAAGCTCTAACCGCTGATCTGCAAGCCGTCTGACCGCGAGATCGCCTAGCCGCCAGACCACACAAGCTGTGAAGCTGAACTGAACAGGCCGCCTGACGCTGGAGACTTATTGAACCCTGAATACAAGTTGCCAAAGAGAAAACTGTTTAGTTGCTTTCCGTGACCTACTATTTGCCGCTAGTTTCTTAACCGCAGAGTCTGCATTGTCCTGGCTTTCTAGCGCTATCCGCACAACCTACACAGCACAAACCGGTCAACTCTATCAAACAGCGCAGATACTAAAATCCAATCCGCAACAACTGTTGGCGGGCTCACTTTCTGTTCATTCATTTTTTTATTCCTGATGTGACATGTGTCCTATTTATAGGCACGATGAGGATTATGGTCACTGCCCTAGCCGATAGGATCATCGCCACATCCCGTAGCAAGAACAAGTCTCCGCAAACCACGGATATATTCTAGTCTGCCGCGACCTGTAGAGTATAGCCAGTCCGCCTAGACTTCACCAAGACTGCCACAGCCAAACTCTGCAACAACTATCCGCTTATCCGCAGACACAGCTCCAGTCCGCTTATATCAAGCCCACAGCCTCGCCACATGGAAAATGCCGGACTCAGCGGACACAGCTCCAGTCTGCTTGTACTACGGATGTAACGCCCCGAAACTTAAAGGAGCGACGGGTGACTTTTTGGGCCAGTTTTGGGTTCTGGCAGGAGGCACACGGCCTGGGACACGGGCGTGTCCCAGGGCATGTCAGGCTTGTGTCGTTGAGCTGGTCGAAAGGTCGACGATTTTGAAGTCGACGATCGTCGAGTAGAGAACACGGCCTGCGACACGGGCGTGTCGCAGGGCGTGTCCAGGCCGTGTCGACGATCGACCCAGGGTGTCGACGAATTTCACTCGATGTTATGTCGAGACAGGGCACACGGCATGCGACATGGGCGTGTCAACCCGTGTCGACACTCAGCCCGCGAAGTCAAAACTGCGCTCGATGAAGTGTCGAGACATGGCACACGGCCTGCGACATGGGCGTATCGCAGGATGTGTCGACCCGTGTCGACACTCATCCCGGGGAGTCGACATTTTGCTCTCGACGATGTGTAGAGACAAGGCACACGGCCTAGGACACGGGCGTGTCCAAGGCCGTGTCATCAGGTCGACGATCTTCGCTCAACGAAGTGTCGAGTGTCGAGACCATGTACACGGCCTGGAGCCCAGGCATGTTGAGGTAGACACGGGTAAGGACACGGGCGTGTCCTATAACCCGTGCAGTGCTCGGGTTGTTTTCGGGATAAATCGATGGGGGTACACGGCTGGCCACACGGCCGTGTCAGGTGGAAAATAGGCGTGTCAGCTCGAACACGGGCGTGTTCGATACCCGTGTGTTATTCCAGGCACGTCGATTTTGACGGCAAATGAGGCACACGGCCCTGGACACGGGCATGTGCCAGGCCGTGTGCGGCCCAGATTGGACATTTCAGTCCCGAATCAAAGCCGTTCATTTCTGTATTTTGGGATCCAATGGCTGAGGGTTGTTCCTGATGAGATATACCCGGGATTGGACTTAAAAACCCTCACTTTTCATGAGTGGTTATCTTTCTAAAAGCTTAGAGAGAGAGGAGAGCCAAGGAAGGAAGAAGAAGCTAGATCCGACCATTGGAGCTTCGAAGCTCCAAATCGCGAGCCGACTCCGAATCCACGGAGGCAAAGCTAGTGTGGTGATTTTCATCCGCTTACTTTTCCATGACGCAAAAGAAAAACTCAAGGGTAACGATTCTCTTCTTGATCATGAGTAGCTCTCCTTCTTTGCATAGGAAGCCCGCTCTCACGAGTTTGTAGTGAGTTGGAGGCATTCCTTCGGGTAGATATGTGAAGTCCCCGTTATTTAGAGTCCGTAAGCGAGAACGGAGATAGGCATGATGTGTGAAGCCTACCAGGACATGTTGGTCTGAATCTGTGATGTTGCATTGCATAAATGCCGGAGAAGACTCTGTGCTATTGATTGTTTTTCGGGTTTTCTACACGGTAGATTGCAATAGGGAGCCTTGGGGACTAACCCTAAGGTGCACCCGGAAAACTGGGCCGACGCGTGATCTTGCCAACATGGAGGCCTAAGAGCCAACTTGAACATAACTGAGTTATGTGAAATTGTGTGATGAAAATGGGACTCGGGAGAAGTTTGACCTGCGCATATGGCTTAAATTGTCGTTGCGACATGAGCACGGGTTAGATGGAACCGTACCCACTTCTATGTCATTCAGTTTAAAGAGACCTAAAGTTACGTGGCACTTGTCGTTGGCATAAATGAGGGTCTTCGGCGGTCTATGGCTTAAATTGACGTGACCCATGTCGGGAAGACAAATTGCTCATGTGTTTGGCCGTCAAAGTGGCGGTGGTGGGTCCGGAATGTCTATGGCTTTAACTGATGTGACATTGACCGGTTAACCGAGAATGTGCCCTGAGTGCACGGGGTGTGTGGCCGTGTGAGCCTACGCATGTGATGAAATGAATATTATTATAATGCTCTCTTATGCTAATGAAATGCAGGGAAGGAGCATCGCCGCCCCGAGTTGGGGGAGGGATCGTTATAATTTGGTCAGCATTGCTGACCGTTGCCTTGTTTTGCCACCGTGCGGTGGTTTGTTGCTTGCAGGTGATGCTGGACCAAGAGGTCAATAGCGAGCTAAAGCCCAATTTGCGAAGCCGGCCCTCGAAGACCTAATTGGAGGGTTTACTGTTTTATTCATGCATGACCATCTTGTGTGTCGTGGTTTGTAAAACATGTAATATGAAGTGAACAATTTTGTAAGGCCTTAAGGCTTGTACTGGTGTATGTTTAACATTCCTATTTGGTACTAGTTGACATTCATGCTTTAGTGCTGGGTTCTTTATTGCAACTTATATAAACTTCTTCCGCTAGAATGCTCTATGTAGGACGTTATGATTGGTTGGATGGTTTCCATGCGTAACCACTCGGTCTGTCTGTGGCATACGACGTCGGGCCCCTGCCAGACCTACTGTTATATGCTATGCGACGGATAGGGGGTGTTACAATTTGGTATCAGACTACTGGTTTTGGTCGGGCTTAAAATGAATTCGTGGGTGAATTCTTTTTAAGGGGTGGTGAGCACATTGTGTGCGTCATCGTTAATAACGGTAAAAGAACCCATGAATGACCACTTAGGAATTAAAATACACGTGTTTGAGGAACCTGCATGTTCCTATAATTGTTGTTCGCAATTTTATTTGGTCGCTTAACGGTGTTTAGTAGCACTATAGGTGCCCGGAAGCGGTGCTGGACCGCCAGAATGTCCGGTTTCTGAGGAGCATAGTGCACCCGGTGAGGTGTTTGGGACTCCTCCTTCATATGAAACCGTTAGAAGGATCGTCGAAGCAGTGTTAGCTGTGATGGGTACACAGCTTGGAGGAAATGTACAACCCTGCGCCCCTGTTGTGGCTTCAACGCCGGTGGGCGTGATGTAGCAGATGAGCTTTGGTAGACCATCGGGGCAGCAGCTGAATATGCATTTAGTGCAGGTAGCACACACAGTTGAGGAATATTTGCAAGCATTTCTTATGATAAGTCACTACCCATGCTTCGAGTTGGATAATGAGCAAGATACAGTCGATAGATTTTATAATGGCCTGCGCGCCGAGTTACGAGTTCTACTGCTAGGACCAAAGTTATTGGGATTCCGATCCTTCGCGGAATCAGCTAGATCTTTGGAGGCAGATTTGAGGAAGACCCTCCCGATGCCAGCGACCATGGTATCGAACTATACAAGCCCCATAAGGGTTGCATCCGTTGGAATGCTGGAGAAAGGGGCTATGACATCGACTAGCAAAGCTACTTACACATGTTTTACTTGTGGTAAGAAAGGGCACTTTGCCCGAGACTATTGGAAAGGTGCTCAAAAGGCCAATAAAGCTATGTCAGGAGTAGTCAAGGACTTTAGTGCAAAGGAGACGGCATTCAAAATGCCGAACACCTCAAAGGCTGGTTACCGTAGGCGGTATAAGAAGGCTTGGACTTCGGGTCCAGCCCCCTGTGCTGGTGCTTCTGGGGTGACTACGGGTCGAACCCCGAGCGCATGTTTCACTTATAGAAAACTGGGGCACTTTGCCCGAGACTGCTGGAGCGGGCGTCCCAAGTCCGAGAAGAATCATGCCGTCGTAAGGGCAGGTATGGTTTAAAAATAGTTTTGCCTTAAATACTTGTCGCCCTTGTGCATGTTAGCTTAGAACTACTGGTGCTAAGCTTTATTATGGCTTTACTTTATCTGCGAGAGCACCGTTCATTTAGGGAGCTTCGCATTCCTTTATTAGGAATTTAATTGTGCTTCAGAGTACCTCCTTCGATGGTAAGAGACAAATTGGATGCGTTATAGTCCAATGGTGCTCACTGTGCGCGGGTAGAATTTGTTCCGCTTAGTTTTGGATTGGGAATCAGGAGTTCGATCTACAATCATCGTTACTTCCGTTGGTGGAGTTCGACGTTATATTTGGCATGGACTGGCTCTCGGAGCAGCAAGCCTATATAGATTGCGGTAGCAAGGAAGTCAAGCTGGGAGCAAGTCGTGAGATGACCTTTACGGGCTCGAAAAGGGCGAGCAAGACGTTGGTGTCTGCTCTTCAGGTGGTGAAGGAGGTTCGTGCTGGTGCAGAGCTGTCCTGTACACTAGTGGCGGTTGCAAAGCCGAAGCCCGCGTTGGTTAATATCTCAGTGGTATCGGAGTACCCTGATGTGTTCCCTAGAGATCTTCCTGGAGCCCCGCCTCAACGGGAGATAGATTTCATGATTGAGCTAGTACCAGGTGCAAAGCCTGTGTCACGCTCTCCATATTGGCTAGCGCCTAAGTAAATGGCGGGGTTGAAGGTGCAACTGCTAAAAGTTGTTGGAGCAAGGGTATGTGCGTCCAAGTCCTTCGCCTTGGAGCGCACCGACCCTCTTTATTAAGAAGAAGGACGGAAGCTTGAGGCTATGTATGGATTATCGGGAGCTCAACAAGTTAACAGAAAAGAACAAGTACCCAATCCCAAGGATTGATGATCTTTTTGATCAGTTGGTCTGGTCGACAGTGTACTCGAAGTTGGATCTCAAGTCTGGGTACTATCAGTGGAGGTTAAGGGAGAGTGGTATCCCTAAGAAAATGTTCAGTACAAGATACGGGCATTACGAGTTTACGGTCATGCCGTTTGGGCTGACCAATGCGCCGTCAGTGTTCATGGATTTGATGAATAGGACCTTCAGTGAGTACTTGGACCATTTTGTGATTGTCTTCATCAACGACATTTTGGTGTACTTGCAGAGTGAGGAAGATCACTTCAAGCATCTTCTTTTGGTTTTGGAGACGCTAAGGAGGAATCAGTTGTATGCCAAGTTCTCGAAGTGCGAGTTTTGGTCATCCTTAGTGGCGTCCTCGGTCTTATAGTGAGTGAGGAAGGTATTGCAGTGGATACGGCGAAGATTGTTGCGATACGGGAGTGGCCTGAGCTTTCTACGGTAGCGGGAGTCTGGAGCTTTCTGGGGCTTGCCGGCTATTACAGGCGCTTCGTAGAGAACTTCTCGCGGATAGTGTTACCCCTCACTACTTTGATGAGGAAGGAGCAGAAGTTCATTTGGACGCCGGAGTGCGCGCGAGCTTTTGAGGAGTGAAGTGTCGGTTAACGACGGCGCCTGTGCTGAGTTCGCCATGTGGGACCGAAGGCTATGAGATTTATAGTGTTGCTTCAGGTAGCGGTTTGGGTTGCGTGCTACTGCAACACGGAAGTGTATTAGCCTATGGCTCGAGACAGCTAAAAGTGCATGAAAGGAACTATCCGGTCCATGACTTGGAGTTAGCGGCCGTGATTTTTGCCTTAAAGCTTTGGAGACACTATTTGTATGGTGTGAAGATTGTTATCTACACCGATCTTAAGAGCCTGAAGTATCTGATTGATCAGAAAGATCTGAATATGCGGCAGCGTAGATGGATGGAGTTCTTGGGAGACTATACATTCAAGATCCACTACGTGCCTGGTAAAGGGAATGCGGTTGCGGACGCATTGAGTCGCCGAGCCCCAGCTCATGCCAAGTGGCTATCGGTGCATGATGAGCGGTTGGTGCGGGAGTTGGAGGCGTTGGGGATTGTTTGTGTGGATATGCAATCAAGTGCTGAAGCAGTTCTGAATTGGACTGAAGTCCAATATGACCTGGCTGATCGGATTCGGCAGGCACAAAGTCCATAGAGATGTCGTCGAATTTCCACTCCGGAATAGGCAAGGACTTGAGAAATCCTCCCGGCTTTTGGCACTCCGCCTTCACCAAGGCGCAAGTTTGGCACTTCGCTACGTAGAGCGCCACATCTTTCTTCAAACCAGGCCACCAAAATAGTTTCTTCACATCGCGGTACATATTTGTGCTCCCCGGGTGAATCGAGTACTTGGTATGGTGTGCCTCGTACAACAATTCCACCCGCAAATTTCCCACACTGGGGATGCACAAACCACCGTATTTCCAAAGCAATCCGTCCTCCACAACGAATTGGGAATTTTATCAGCAAATGTTGGGGACAAAGTTAAAATTCAGCACAGCCTTTCATCCGCAAACGGATGGGCAGACTGAGAGGGTCAATAGATCTATGGAAAGCATGCTCAGCATGCGTGTCTTGGACTTTAGAAAGCAATGGGAAGACCATCTTTATATGGTAGAAGATTTTGCACGCCGTTGTCCTGGCTGGAAACGGGTGAGTCAAGTTGTATAAGCGATTAGAAGTGGAGGATGCTACTTCTTTGGTGAGAACCATTCGGGAGAGGTTACTTATCGCTCAGGACCGGCAAGCGAAGTACTATAATGCCAAGCACAGGAACGTGGAGTTCGCTGTGGGCGACTATGTGTACTTAAAGATCAAGCCGTTCAAGGGTGTCTCGCGGGTGCGGTGATTGAAAAAGCTAATCGCGAGGTACCTTGGGCCGTTTGAGGTTCTGGAGCGAGTTGGTGAAGCGGCCTATCGGTTGAAGCTTTCAGTGGAGCTTAGTGGTTTACATGATGTATTCCATATTTCGGTGCTTCGGAAGGCTGTGCAAGAGCCTACGCAAGTGATCGCGTTTGATCAAGTAACGGTGGATAATGGGCTGACGACAAAGGTCAAGCCCGTGCGGATTGAGGACTCGGAGGTCAAGCGGCTATGCAATAAAGAGATCAGGATGGTCAAGGTCCGGTGGGACAATTGCAGTCGTGAGGAGCTCTCTTGGGAGCGAGATCAGACTATGCTTGACGAGTATCCGGAGTTGTTCCGCTCAGGTACAAATTTTGGTTTTGTACATGTCTTTCCTTTAAATAATTTCGTGGACGAAATTCTTTTAAGTGGGGGAGATTTGTAATGCCCCGAAACTCAAAGGAGCGATGGGTGACGTTTTGGGCCAGTTTTGGTTTCTGGCAGGAGGCACACGGCCTTGGATACGGGCGTGTCCCAGGGCGTGTCAGGCTTGTGTCGTCGAGCTGGTCGAGAGGTCGACGATTTTGGAGTCGACGATCGTCGAGTAGATAACACGGCCTACGACACGGGCGTGTCGCAGGGCGTGTCAAGGCCGTGTCGATGATCAGCCCAGGGTTTCGATGAATTTCGCTCGACGTTGTGTCGAGAAAGGGCACACGGCCTGCGACACGGGCGTGTCGTAGGCCGTGTCGACCCGTGTCGACACTCAGCCGGACTCTAAACAACGGGGACTTCACATATCTACCCGAAGGAACGCCTCCAACTCTCCTCAAACTCGCGAGAGCGGGCTTCCTATGCAAAGAAGGAGAGCTACTCATGCTCAAGAAGAGAATCGTTACCCTAGTGTTCCTCTTTGGCGCCATTGAAAAGTAAGCGGATGAAAAGCACCGCACTAGCTTTGCCTTCGTGGATCCGGAGTCGGCTCGCGATTCGGAGCTTCGAAGCTCCTCCAATGGCCGGATCTAGCTCCTTCTTCCTTCCTTGGCTCTCCTCTCTCTCTAAGGTTTTAGAAAGATAACAACTTAAGAAAAGTGAGGGTTTCTAAGTCCAATCTCGGGTATATCCCTTAAGGAACAACCCCCAGCCGTTGGATCCCAAACTAAAGAAACGAACGGCTTTGATTCGGGACTGAAATGCCCAAACTGGACCGAACACGGCCTGGCACACGGCCATGTCCAGGGTCGTGTGCCTCATTCGCCGTCAAAATCGGCTCGCCTGGAACAACACACGGGTATCGAACACGGCCGTGTTCGACCTGACACGCCCGTGTTCCACCTGACACGACCGTGTGGCCGACCGTATACCCCCATCATTTTTCCCCGAAAACAACCCGAGCACTGCACGGGTTCTAGGACACGCCCGTGTCCTTGCCCGTGTCACCTTGGCACGCCTAGGCTCCAAGCCGTGTACACGGTCTCGACACTCGACACTTCGTCGAGCGAAGATCGTCGACCTGATGACATGACCTTGGACACGACCGTGTCCTAGGCCGTGTGCCTTCTCTCGACACAATGTCGAGACCAAAGTGTCGACTTCCCGGGACGAGTGTTGACACGGGTTGACACGCCATGAGACACGCCCGTGTCGCAGGCCGTGTGCCATGTCTCCACACTTCGTCGAACGCAGAGTGTCGACTTCGCGGCTAAGTGTCGACACGGGTCGACACGCCCTGCGACACGCCCGTGTCGCAGACCGTGTGCCCAGTCTCGACACAATGTCGAGACCAAAGTGTCGACTCCCCGACTTAGTGTCGACACAGGCTTGACACGACCTGGGACACGCCCGTATCCCAGGCCGTGTGCCTGCATCCATAACCCAAAACTGGCCCAAAACGTCCCCCGTCACTCCTTTGAGTTTCAGGGCGTTACAACTCTCCACCTCTTAAAAGAATTTCGTCCTCGAAATTATATAAATGAAAGACATGTACAAAACCAAAATTTGTACCTGAGCGGAACAACTCCGGATATTCATCAAGCATAGTCTGCTCTCTCTCTCCCAAGAGAGCTCCTCACGACCGCAATTGTCCCACCAGACCTTGACCATCCTGATCTATTTATTGCGTAGCCGCTTGACCTTCGAGTCCTCAATCCGCACGGGCCTAACCTTTGTCGTCAGCCCACTATCCACCGGCACTTGATCAACCGCGATCACTTGCGTAGGCTCTTGTACCGCCATCCGAAGCACCGAAATATAGAATATATCATGTAAACCACTAAGCTCCACTGGAAGCTTCAACCGATAGGCCGCTTCACCAACTCGCTCCAAAACCTCAAACGGTCCAAGGTACCTCGGGCTTAGCTTTTTCAATCGCCGCACCCGCGAGACACCCTTGAACGGCTTGATCTTTAGGTACACATAGTCGCCCACAATGAACTCCACGTTCATGTGCTTGGTATTATAGTACTTTGCTTACCGATCCTGAGCGATAAGCAACCTCTCCCGAATGGTTCTCACCAAAGAAGTAGCATCCTCCACTTCTGATCGCCTATACAACTTTGACTCACCCGTTTCTAACCAAGACAACGGCGTGCGACATTTTCTACCATATAGGGCCTCGAAAGGCGCCATCTGAATACTCGCTTGGTAGCTATTGTTGTATGCGAACTCCACCAAATAAAGGTGGTCTTCCCATTGCTTTCCGAAATCCAAGACACACATGCGAAGCATGTCTTCCATTGTTCTATTGACCCTCTCGGTCTGCCCATCCGTTTGCGGATGGAAGGCTGTGCTGAATTTCAACTTTGTTCCCAACATTTGCTGCACTACCCTCCAATCATTGGACGTGAACCGCCCATCTCGGTCACTCACGATGCTGCGGGGCACACCATGAAGTCGTACTATGTTATCCACATAAAGTTTTGCCAACTTCTTCACCGGATCATCCTTCCTATGCGGAATAAAATGCGACACCTTCGTTAATTGATCAACAACCACCCAAATGGCGTCGTTCCCCTTTTGCGACCTTGGCAAACCGTGCACAAAGTCCATAGAGATGTCGTCAAATTTCCACTCCGTAATAGGCAAGGACTTAAGAAATCCTCCCGGCTTTTGGCACTCCGCGTTTACCAAGGTGCAAGTTTGGCACTTCGCTACGTATAGCGCCACATCCTTCTTCAAACCCGGCCACCAAAACAGTTTCTTCACATCACGGTACATCATCGTGCTCCCCGGGTGAATCGAGTACTTGGTATGGTGTGCCTCGTACAACAACTCCACCCGCAAATTACCCACACTAGGGACGCACAGACGACCGTCCTTCCAAAGTAATCTGTCCTCCACAACGAATTGGGGATTTGACCCATCCAGACCCTCTACCATGAACTGCTTCAAATGAGCATCCATATCCAAAGCCTACCGAATACGATCAGCCAGGTCATATTGGACTTCAGTCCAATTCAGAACTGCTTCAGCACTTGATTGCTTGTCCACACAAACAATCTCCAACGCCTCCAACTCCCGCACCAACCGCTCATCATGCACCGATAGCCAATTGGCTTGAGCTGGGGCTCGACGACTCAACGCGTCCGCAACCGCATTCCCCTTACCAGGCATGTAATGGATCTTGAATGTATAGTCCCCCAGGAACTCCATCCATCTACGCTGCCGCATATTCAGATCCTTCTGATCAATAAGATACTTCAGGCTCTTGTGATCGGTGTAGATATCAATCTTCACACCGTACAAGTAGTGTCTCCACAGCTTCAAGGCAAAAATCACGGCCGCTAACTCCAAGTCATGGACCAGATAGTTCCTCTCGTGCACCTTTTGCTGTCTCGAGCCATAAGCTATTACACTTCCATGTTGCAGTAGCACACAACCCAACCCGCTGCCCGAAGCATCGCTATAAATCTCATATCCTTCGGTCCCACTTGGCGAACTCAGCACAGGCGCCATGGTCAACCGACACTTGAACTCCTCAAAAGCTCGCGCGCACTCCGGCGTCCAAACGAACTTATGCTCCTTCCTCATCAAAGTAGTGAGAGGTAACGCTATCCGCGAGAAGTTCTCTACGAAGCGCCTATAATAGCCGGCAAGCCCCAGAAAACTCCAGACTTCCGCTACCGTAACAAGCTCAGGCCACTCCCGTATCGCAACAATCTTCGCCGGATCCACAGCAATACCCTCTCCACTTACTATATGCCCGAGGAATGCCACTGAGGATAGCCAAAACTCGCACTTCGAGAACTTGGCATACATCTGATTTCTCCTTAGCGTCTCCAACACCAAATGAAGATGCTTGAAGTGATCTTCCTCACTTTGCAAGTACACCAAAATATCGTCGATGAAGACGATCACAAAATGGTCCAAGTACTCCCTGAACGTCCTGTTCATCAAATCCATGAACACTGACGGCGCATTAGTTAGCCCAAACGGCATGACCGTAAACTCATAATGCCCGTATCTCGTACTAAACACTGTCTTCGGGATATCACTCTCCCTTATTCGCAGCTGATAGTACCCAGCCTTGAGATCCAACTTCAAGTACACCGTTGACCCGACTAACTGATCAAAAAGATCATCAATCCGGGGGATCGGGTACTTGTTCTTCTCCGTCAGCTTGTTGAGCTCCCGATAATCAATACATAGCCTCAAGCTTCCGTCCTTCTTCTTAACAAAGAGGACCGGTGCGCTCCAAGGTGAAGAACTCGGGCGCACATACCCTTGCTCCAACAACTCTTGCAGTTGAACTTTCAGCTCCGCCATTTCCTTAGGCGCTAGCCGATAAGGAGATCGTGACACAGGCTTTGCACCTGGCACTAGCTCAATCGTAAAATCTATCTCCCGCTGAGGCGGGGCTCCAGGAAGATCTGCGGGGAACATATCAGGGTATTCTGATAACACTGAAATACAATCCAACGCGGGCTTCGGCTTTGCAACCTCCACTAGTGTACAGAACAGTTCTGCTCCGGCATGAACCGCCTTCACCACCTGAAGAGCAGACATCAATGTCTTGCTCGACCCCTTTAAGCCCGTAAAAGTCGTCTCACGACTTGCTCCCAGCTTGACTTCCTTACTACCGCAATCTATATGGGCCTGCTGCTCCGAGAGCCAGTCCGTGCCAAATATAACATCGAACTCCACTAATGGAAGTAAAGATGCCTGCAGATCGAACTCCTGATTCCCAATACGAATCTTAACATCGCAGATCCTATCCGAGCGCATCGAACACCCATTGGGCAACAACACATCCAACTTATCCTTCGCCATCGAAGAAGGGACTCTGATGCGTGGTATAAATCCATCGGACAAGAAGGAGTGTGAAGCTCCCGTATCGAAGAGTGCTCGTGCCGAATTTTCACAAATCAATACAAATCCTAAACAAGCAGTGGTAAGGTAACATGTGCATAACAAGTATTTAAAGAAATTGACTTGCTATAAATTAAATTGTACCTGTCACCACATCAGCTTGTTTGATGGCCTCCTGTTGGCCAAGATTATAGACCCTCGGTTGGGCCGGAGCATAGTGGGACGCGGTCGACTCCACCGCCTGATTGTCTCTTAGATATCTGCAAAGAGAAAATAACCAAACTAACAATTCATCAAGGCAAGTATACCTATCGAAATGCAGCTAGGGGACACAAGTGTCGTATTGAAATCCGGGAACAGTTGAGTAAGCTTACTCATACGAAATCTATTATTTTATCGACAGAAAAATTAAGTTTTTTAGAAGAAAGCTAAACGTGCTAAAGAAAGAGAACTACTTGCAATGAAAGAGAGCTACTTGCATGAAAAGTTAAAGAGAGCTAAAAGAGCGATTAACTTGAGCTTAGTAACGATGAAGGGGAAAATGCACTCGATCAGAAATCACCTCGGCAAGAGTGGTTAGAAAAATACGATAAATAAACCTAAGCTAATTAGGGTAAAGGTCATTGACCGTGGAGGTTCCATGAATATTGACACGCTTCTCTCGAAGACCGTGCCTAACTGAGTTTAGGAAGGTCCGACTGACTTTCGCCTAAATCGGAGGCCTAAAACTGCCTTTACGCAGTGAACCCCTCTAATGTATTTTACTCCAATCCGGGAGATTTGAACGTCTGCCTCTCTCGAGGGGTGCGAACAACTCCTTTTACTCTTTAGTGCTCATTTCAAACTTTCAGCCTCTCGGCTAGCCCAGAATGAAAGCAAAGGTGGAGAGTATATATCGATGATATACCTCCAACCCATGATAAATCAAGAGTAATTCAAAGCTAAACCCTAAAAAGAAAAGGTAAGATTCAAAGCATCATAACCTAATCACTCGAACCTCGGATCATTAAGATCGAGTACATGGAGGATTAGTTAATCATGGTGAGGTGGAAGAGGGGGCATGAGTAGAAGAAGAAAATGAAAACAGAGCAGAAACGTATAAGAAAACAACACTTTTTATTAATAGAAACAAAGATCTTACAGCTTGAAAACCAGAGATTACAAGTGCAAGGAAAGGTAAACTACACTATCATTAACATTATACTACAGAACGAAGCTAGGAACTACTACAGGGAAAGCATAAAGCTACAGCTAAGAACTAAAAATGGAAAGACATGCTTAAAAAGTTCAGAAATACAGAGGACAGAACCTCCCCTCTCCAAGCAAAAGGTGTCCGTGAACCCCTAGAGTTGGGCTCTATTTATAGAATTTTTCGGGTCGGGTCACGCCCCCCTGTCATGCCCTGGTCGGGCGTGACCCTGGGGCGTGACACATTCGATGCGACTTTTTCGGGCTGGAATTGAATTCTGACGGAGTTGTTGCGGTACACGCCCACAGGTCACGCCCTGGTAGGGCATGTACCTGGGGCGTGTTGTTTGCGGCGTGACTTTGTTGAGCGGAAATTGAATGCTGGAGGTGACGGGCGGAATTGCTGAAGTACACGCCCATATGTCACGCCCGGGTCAGGCGTGACCCTGGGGCGTGACACTTTCGGTGCGATGGTGGAGCGGGAAAAACGAGCGCGCTGCGGCGATTCCTCGAAACCTGGGGACACGCCTCTAGTACACGCCGGTGTCGGGTGTGACACGGGCGTGACCGAGGGCATGTACACTACGTTTCCACGGAATGCAGTTTCGGACCAATTGCTTCATTCCTCTAGGTTACACGCCCTAGGTACACGCCCTGGTAGGGCGTGACCTTGGTGCGTGTCACAGCAAACTTCGGCTGAAAGCCGTGAAAACCTGCAAAAAGTAGAAAAAATGCATTAGCGACAAAAATATATACAAAAGGGAATAAAAACAAGTACTTTACAAGACATGATTTGCTCTAAAACCCCGAAAATATCCTAATAAAATTGACTGCAAACCGTATTATCAAATTCCCCCAAGCTTAAGTTTTGCTTGTCCCCAAGCAAAGATATAAAGACAAGCTAATCATAAAAAGTGACTAATTCAAAAAGTTTTAATCATACTCACACAAGTACTATGCGAAATTTTTGGCAGGGAGAATGTAAAACGTAAATCTAAAACAATTATTTAGGTATGGTTTAACTTTTATAAACTTTACTTAATAAAAATAAATCATCCAGAATTTTGACGAAATTCTTTAAATAGATTTGAGCAAGACAATGATAATGAAAAGAACGTATTGAGTTATTACTAGATCCAAGCAACGCATTATAATTATATCAATTAAATAACAAAAATCTAATTTTAAATCCAAAACTAAAACTGATTTACTTTTCGTCGTTTCTTAGTTGTTAAATAAAATTAAAAAAAAGCGTGAATCAAAAGGACTTAATAGGACCGAAACGTTTGGTTTAGGAATATGAATAGGAGTGGAATTCAAATATAAACATGGAGGCTTAAAAATCACACTAAACCAAAACAACGAGTTTCAAAAAAAAAAATTTATTTTAAACAAAATATGTATAAATAAATTTTTTTTTTCTTTATGATTATTTATCCTTTTGTTTTTTATTATTATTATTTTCATTCATTTTTTTCTCTTTTATTTTTTTTGCAATACATTGCTTTTGAGTACAATTTTTTCAACAATTTCTCCAAATATAACACAAAATTTCCTATCAAAAAAATTAGCGTGATTAGATAGGTAGGAATTCGGGCTTTGGTGAAAATGAAATGCTGTGTGGAGTTATCAAATGAATTTTGAAAAAAGGCTCAAAAGCGGCTAACTAGTGGTAAAAGATTTTAGGTTGGCAGGAAAGCTCAAACGTAAACAAAAAGGGCCTAAATCATTTTCACGCTTTTTTTAAATTTATTTAAAACATAGAGTCGATAAATTTCAAAAAGCAAGTTCGAGATAATAAAAGAAGATTGATGAAATTATCTTGAAAATAAAAATAATATGTGACTTGGATCGTCCATATCTACTACGTTATTCAAAATTTGTTCTTACAAAATTATCTAAAGACGAAAAGGAAAATAGTGGATGATAAATTTTTAGAGAAAGTAAAGAAAATAAAGAACGAAAAACCATAATAGAAATGCACGTTTTAGAGAAATATTTTACCTTAACATGCTACCGTGAATTAGAAACACAGCATGACCAACATTTTACTTGTGAAATATGATTAAAAAAAATGATTAGAAAAATTATAATTAACTACGTTGTTTATAAAGAAATTTGAGAAAAACAAAACATAAACATGGGGTACTTATTGAAATACCAAAATGCAGCTATATATATATAATAACTTGTTTTGAATTTTTTGAATTTTTGTTTTTTTTGGGATATGTACAAAAAGCAAAAATGAGGAACTCATCCCCCAAGCTTAAAATCTACATTGTCCTCAATGGAGAAGGAGGTCGGAGAACGAGAGAAAAGTAAAGTACAAAAAGGAAAGACAGAATTGAAAAACAGGTACTTCCCCAGTTTAATTTTGCAGGGAAAGGTGAGTGATGCCATTCCTCCATGCCGGTGCTGTGGATCTTCAGGAAACGTCGTCTGGTCGACTTTGTCAAGGAAGCAGAACCGGTGGAGCAGGCGATCGCAGAATTTTCAGCTTGCCGGAGCCATTCGGGGCAAAAAGTGTAAAATAAAGAAAACAGAAAAAGATAACTTGGGTTGCCTCCCAAGAGCGCCCTTTGTTTAAAACGTCGTTTGGGCTCGACGCATCAAAATAAGAGTGTCCCAAATATTATTTAAAAATAAAGTTCGAATAAAGTTCAAAGTTGAGGAGAAAAATAAAGTTCAGATTAATCAAATGTCAGGACCGGAAAGATAGAGTTAACAGGGTTGAGACTGACATCATCACAGAAATACAGTTTAAGACGCTGACCATTCACTTTGAAAGTACCCTTATCAGGGTGGGAAATTAAAACAGTACCATAAGAAAAGACTTCTAAAACAGTAAAAGGCCTAGACCAACGTGATTTTAATTTACTCGGGAATAAATGTAAACGAGAATTATAAAGAAGCACTTGGTCGCCCGGCTTAAAGATTTTTGGGTGCCTAAGATGTCGATCGTGTAAACGCTTCGTCCGCTCTTTATAAAGTCTGTTATTTTCATACGCGTAAGAGCGCCACTCGTCGAGTTCGTTAAGTTGAAATTTTCTAAAATCGCCGACGGAGTGGGGATCGAAGTTTAAAAATCGTAAGGCCCAAAAGGCGCGGTGCTCTAATTCTACGGGTAAATGACACGATTTTCGTAAACCAACCGATATGGCGTACATCCGAGGGCGGTTTTGTACGCTGTTCGGTAGGCCCATAGAGCATCGTCTAATTTGGCTGACCAGTCTTTTCTAGATGTTGAAACAGTCTTTTCTAAAATTCTTTTTATTTCTCTATTCACTACTTCGACTTGTCCGTTAGTTTGGGGGTGGTAGGCAGTGGAAAGCTTATGAGTAACGCCATATTTAGTTAGGATTTTTGAAAATTGCGCGTTACAGAAATGGGAACCCCTATCACTAACGATAGCACGCGGCGTACCGAATCGAGAAAATAATTTTTTTAGGAAATTAACTACGACTCGGGCGTCATTCGTAGGAAGAGCTTGGGCTTCGGCCCAACGCGAAACATAATCAACGGCAACTAAAATGTACTTATTCCCGAAGCTAGAAGGAAAAGGGCCGACAAAATCAATCCCCCAGAGGTCGAAAACTTCGCACTCTAGGAAATAATTTTGTGGCATTTCATTTTTATTCGAAATATTCCCCGACCGTTGGCAACTATCACACCTACTCACAAAGGCATGCGCGTCTTTAAACAGGGTATGCCAGTAAAAACCTGCGCTTAACACTTTGTGAGCGGTGCGAGCAGCTTGATAGTGCCCACCTGTCGGTCCTTCATGCAAATGTTTAATAATATCTAATCCTTCATAAAAAGAAACACACCTCCTGATCACTTGGTCTGCACAGACTTAAAAGATGCGGGTCCTCCCAAAAATAGTTTTTCAGCTCAGAAAAGAATTTCTTCTTTTGCTGAGATGAAAACTCTTTTGGGAGCACACGGGCCACTAGATAGTTGGCGATGCGGGCAAACCAAGGAGAAGTAGATGTGTTAATTATGAAAAGCTTCTCATCAGGGAAATAGTAATGAAAAGAATTTTCGTCTAATTGTTCTATAAACGGGTTGTCTAGGCGCGAAAGGTGGTCGGCGGCCAAGTTCTCGGCACCTCGCTTATCACGGATCTCTAAGTCAAACTCCTGGAGGAGTAAGACCCAGCGAATCAAGCGAGGCTTGGCATCCGTTTTAGAGAGAAGATATTTGAGGGCCGAGTGGTCCGTAAAAACAATAATTTTCGAAAGAGTAATATAAGGGCGAAATTTGTCAAAAGCGAATACTACAGCTAAGAGCTCCTTCTCGGTTGTGGTGTAATTTTCCTGTGCAGATGTGAGTGTTTTACTAGCGTAATAAATGGGGTGGAAGTTTTTGGAAATACGTTGACCTAGTACGGCTCCCACCGCATAACTACTCGCATCACACATTATTTCAAATGGAAGATCCCACACCGGAGCTATCATGATTGGCGCATTAACTAATTTTTCTTTTATTAAATTGAAGGCAGCTAGACAGAGGTCATCAAAGATGAATGGGGCGTCTTTTTCTAAGAGATGGGTAAGGGGCTTGGTGATTTTGGAAAAGTCCTTTATGAAGCGGCGGTAGAAACCCGCATGACCCAGGAAACTTCTTATGGCTTTTATGTTCGTAGGTGGCGGCAGTTTCTCGATAACTTCTATTTTCGCAACGTCTACTTCAATACCCCTTTCAGAAATTTTATGTCCCAAAACTAACCCTTCCCTCACCATAAAATGACATTTTTCCCAATTTAGGGCGAGGTTAGTTTCTTCGCATCGCTCTAAGACTTTTTCAAGGTTCTCTAAGCAACTATCGAAGGAATTCCCGAACACGGAGAAATCATCCATGAAAACTTCCATAATGCTCTCTACGTACTTGTCAAAGATGGCGAGCATACATCGTTGGAATGTAGCTGGCGCATTGCACAATCCAAACGGCATTCTTCGGTAGGCGAAGGTGCCGAAGGGACAAGTAAACGTAGTTTTCTCCTGGTCCTCGGGGGAGATGGGGATTTGAAGATACCCCGAGAGGCCATCGAGAAAACAATAAAAGCTATGTCCGGAAAGTCGTTCTAAAATTTGATCAATGAACGGCAAGGGGAAGTGATCCTTGCGGGTGGCGTCATTCAACTTACGGTAATCTATACACATTCGCCATCCGGTCACCGTCCGAGTCGGGATTAATTCATTATTTTCATTACTTATGACCGTTATCCCTCCCTTCTTTGGTACTACCTGTACTGGGCTAACCCACTTACTGTCGGATATAGGATAGATAATTCCTGCGTCTAACAATTTCATAACCTCGCCCTTAACTACGTCTTTCATGTTTGGGTTTATACGGCGCTGAGGTTGTATAGAGTTACGTGAATTATCTTCCATTAAGATTTTATGAGTGCAGAAAGATGGGCTTATGCCCTTAATATCAGATATCTGCCAAGCAATAGCTTGGCGATGCTTTTGTAAAATTGAAAGAAGTTTATCCTTTTGTGCATCCGTGAGGTAGGCCGAAATTATGACAGGCAGCTTGGAGTCCTTTTCTAAGAAAGCGTATTGAAGGTGCTCTGGTAGTTCTTTCAGTTCCAAGGTAGGGGGGTCATCATACGAGGTTTTGGAAATTTGTTCTTTTTCAAAAACTATGTCCTCGTACACTTTTTTATATGTAAAATTAAAAGGGGTGTTGCTAGCGGCCATGGCGGCTTCGTGCAGCGATTCAGTTGGAAAAGTAGAAGAGGAACAGAAATCAAAAAATTCTTTTTCAAAATCAGAGGGGCGGGTGGAGGATTCTTCACTTAGGTGTAGAGATTCAGTTGGAAGAGGAGGAGAGGAACAAAAATTGGAAAATTCTTTTTCAAAATCAGAGGTGGGAGAGAAGGATTCTTCACTTACGGTATCCATGAAAAAACAGGAGTCATCATTAGCTAGTGTGTTCTTCATCGAGGGGGTGATAGAGAAAGTTACCTCATCGTCGCCCACTCGAAGGAAGAGCTTACCATTGCTTACGTCAATGATAGCTCGGGAGGTGGCAAGGAAGGGTCGGCCAAGGATCAGGGGAACCTCGACGTCTTCTTCGATGTCCAAAATGACAAAGTCCACCGGGAAGATGAACTTGTCAACTTTGACTAGGACGTCCTCCACTATTCCTAACGGGTATTTGACTGACCTGTCGGCTAGCTGGATACTCATGCGTGTGGGGTTGAGACTACCAATTCCTAACTTTTTAAACAACGAGAGGGGCATAAGATTAATACTCGCACCTAAGTCGGTTAAAGCGTGTTTGACAAAGAGATCACCAAAGACACACGGGATAGAGAAACTACCCGGGTCACTGATTTTCTTCGGTAATCCGTTTGTCAAAACCGCCGAGCATTCGACATTTAACGTGACATGCGAAAGGTTCTCTAACTTCTTCTTGTTAGTTAGGAGGTCCTTAAGGTATTTTGCGTACTTCGACATCTGGGATATGGCTTCGTGGAAAGGCAGATTTACGTGGATTTGTTTAAACATTTCTAAAAAACGGGTGTATTGATCATCCTGTCGTTGTTTATTAAGTTCGGAAGGGTATGGCGGGGATGGATTGTTTTTAAAGGTGGGTGGTGGAGTGAGTTCTTTTTCTAAGATAGGGGTGATAATTTCTTCGACAGAGGGTGGAATTTTTAAAACGGGAACGGAGCTTTGATTTTTTAAAACGGGAGCGGAGCTTGCCTCGGGCTCTTCACTTATCATACCGGGAACTTTCTTCCCACTCCGAAGAGTTATAGCTTTCGCTTGCTCTCTCGGGTTGGGCTCGGTATTGGAAGGAAGAGACCCTACGGGTCGCTCAGAAATCATTTTAGCGAGCTGTCCTACCTGATTTTCTAAATTTTTAACACTTCCGGTTAAGGTCCTAATCGTAGCGTCATTAGCATTCATGTATTTTGAAAACACTTCCTCCAAATTTGGAGGTTTTGGAAAACTTTGAGGAGGTGGTGGTGGAGCAGAAAAATCACTTTGCGGTGGCGGGCGCACAACATTCGATGGATTGCTCCACGAAAAATTCGGATGATTTCTTAACGCAGGATTATAACTATTCGGAAAATTAAAACCAGGAGGATGATAATTCGCAGCAGAAAAATTATTAAAAGCAGTTCTAGGCATATTATTTACATAATCCAAATGTTCGGCGGGAGGAGTTGCAGATTCCCATACCTGAGGGGCGGAGGCAGCAGTCATCTCCGTAATTTTTTTGCTTAATATTTCAACTTGCAGTGCGAGTTGGGAGACGTTGTCCACTTCAAAGAGACCTGCAGGTTTGTTTGGGCGGGACCTAGGCACATTCCACTGGTAAGTGTTCATGGCCATGTCTTCAAACAGCTCAAGAGCTGCTTCCGGGGTCTTATGGTTTAAAGTACCGCCAGAAGCTGCGTCTATCATTTGCTTCGTGCTTTGATTTAGCCCATTATAAAACGTCTGCACCTGCAACCATACAGGCAGAGCGTGATGTGGGCATCGTCTTAATAATTCTTTAAATCTTTCCCAAGTTTCGTAAAGGGTCTCAGAGTCTATTTGTCCAAAGGCAGAAATGTCATTCCTAAGTTTAGCAGTTTTAGCAGGCGGAAAATACTTGGCCAAAAATTTTTCAGTTAATTGCGTCCAAGTAGTTATGCTATTTTTAGGAAGGGTGTTCAGCCACTGCTTAGCCTTAATTCTAAGAGAGAAAGGAAATAATCTTAGCCTAATAGCATCATTTGTGACACCATTTATCTTGAAGGTGTCACAAATCTCAAGAAAGCTGGCTATGTGTGCGTTCGGGTCTTCATCTTGAAGCCCGTCAAATTGCACATACTGCTGCACCATTTGAATTATGCTAGGCTTCAGTTCGAAATTATTATTATTTATTGCAGGGCGAACTATACTAGTTTCTGTACCCTCGAGATTCGGTCGTGCATAATAGGACATAGGCCTTGCACGACTTCCTCCACGTTGGGTTCTGCCATTCTTAAGGTAGAAAATGACTCGGAATCCTCAACCGGCACTTGGGTAGTAGGGCCTTGAAATCGCGATCTTCTCCGAAGAGTACGCTCAATTTCGTGGTCCAGGTCCAAAGTAACCGACGGACTTCCGCGGGTCATACACTAGAAGAAGAGAGGAGAAGAAAGACTAGAAAATAAAAGAGCTAATGAAGTTCGAAAATTTTTTTTGAAATAGATTTTTTATGTTTTAACTCCCGAACTTCCCAAGGGCTACCCGGTGAAGGGTTCGCAAGGTACTAGACAAGATAGTGGCATTTAGAGCCACTTTGCCCTTTTCGAGAGAGTTAGGTGGTGTAGAAAAATTTGTGATGTGTGTTTCTATTAAGTCGGCGGTAATTAAAATCCAGCCATTTAACTCTGAGCGAGTAGGCGGAAAATAAAAGCTACACTCACGCACTCGACAGAAAATTAAAACACACCCACTCTACAGAAAGTAAACACACTCTACTGAAATAAAGCCTGCCAATTAACTCAAGTGAGTAGGCGGAAAAATAAAAATACGCACACTTGCTTGAAATAAATCCAGCCAATTAACTCAAGTGAGTAGGCGAAAAAATTTAAAAAAAATGCACACTTAACAAAATCCAGCCATTTAACTCAAGTGAGTAGGCGGAAAAAATTTTAAGAAGGAGGCTGAGAAAGAGAAGTGATAAAATTAATATATTCGCGTTTTCAATTTATCAACGAGCGTTGCTTCCCCGGCAACGGCGCCAAAAACTTGATTGTCTCTTAGATATCTGCAAAGAGAAAATAACCAAACTAACAATTCATCAAGGCAAGTATACCTATCGAAATGCAGCTAGGGGACACAAGTGTCGTATTGAAATCCGGGAACAGTTGAGTAAGCTTACTCACACGAAATCTATTATTTTATCGACGGAAAAATTAAGTTTTTTAGAAGAAAGCTAAACGTGCTAAAGGAAGAGAACTACTTGCAATGAAAGAGAGCTACTTTCATGAAAAGTTAAAGAGAGCTAAAAGAGCGATTAACTTGAGCTTAGTAACGATGAAGGGGAAAATGCACTCGATCAGAAATCACCTCGGCAAGAGTGGTTAGAAAAATACGATAAATAAACCTAAGCTAATTAGGGTAAAGGTCCTTGACCGTGGAGGTTCCATGAATATTGACACGCTTCTCTCGAAGGCCGTGCCTAACTGAGTTTAGGAAGGTCCGACCGACTTTCGCCTAAATCGGAGGCCTAAAACTCGCTTTACGCGGTGAACCCCTCTAATGGATTTTACTCCAATCCGGGAGATTTGAACGTCTGCCTCTCTCGAGGGGTGCGAACAACTCCCTTTACTCTTGAGTGCTCATTTCAAACTTTCGGCCTCTCGGCTAGCCCAGAATGAAAGCAAAGGTGGAGAGTATATATCGATGATATACCTCCAACCCGTGATAAATCAAGAGTAATTCAAAGCTAAACCCTAAAAAGAAAAGGTAAGATTCAAAGCATCATAACCTAATCACTCGAACCTCGGATCATTAAGATCGAGTACATGGAGGATTAGTTAATCATGGTGAGGTGGAAGAGGGGGGATGAGTAGAAGAAGAAAATGAAAATAGAGCAGAAACGTAAAAGAAAACAACACTTTTTATTAATAGAAACAGAGATCTTACAGCTTGAAAACCAGAGATTACAAGTGCAAGGAAAGGTAAACTACACTATCATTAACATTATACTACAGAACGAAGCTAGGAACTACTACAGGGAAAGCATAAAGCTACAGCTAAGAACTAAAAATGGAAAGACATGCTTAAAAAGTTCAGAAATACAAAGGACAGAACCTCCCCTCTCCAAGCAAAAGGTGTCCCTGAACCCCTGGAGTTGGGCTCTATTTATAAAATTTTTCGGGTCGGGTCATGCCCCCCTGTCACGCCCTGGTCGGGCGTGACCCTGGGGCGTGACACATTCGGTGCGACTTTTTCGGGCTGGAATAGAATTCTGACGGAGTTGTTGCGGTACACGCCCACAGGTCACGCCCTGGTAGGGCGTGTACCTGGGGCGTGTTGTTTGCGGCGTGACTTTGTTGAGCGGAAATTGAATGCTGGAGGTGACGGGCGGAATTGCTGAAGTACACGCCCATATGTCACGCCCGGGTCAGGCGTGACCCTGGGGCGTGACACTTTCGGTGCGACGGTGGAGCGGGAAAAACGAGCGCGCTGCGGCGATTCCTCGGAACCTGCGGACACGCCTCTAGTACACGCCCGTGTCGGGTGTGACACGGGCGTGACCGAGGGCGTGTACACTACGTTTCCACGGAATGCAGTTTCGGACCAATTGCTTCATTCCTCTGGGTTACACGCCCTAGGTACACGCCCTGGTAGGGCGTGACCTTGGGGCGTGTCACAGCAAACTTCGGCTGAAAGCCGTGAAAACCTGCAAAAAGCAGAAAAAATGCATTAGCGACAAAAATATATACAAAGGGGAATCAAAACAAGTACTTTACAAGACATGATTTGCTCTAAAACCCCGAAAATATCCTAATAAAATTGACTGCAAACCGTATTATCACCGCCTTGCCCTTCTCTTCATAAGTAGCTCCCGGCCTTCTCTCGGACTTAGGACATCCGCTCCAACAATCACAGGCAAAATGCCCCGTCTTTCCACAAGTAAAACACGCACCCGGGGTCCGACCCGTAGTCGCCCCAGAAGCGCCAGAAGGAGCTGTACCCGAAGTCCTATGCTTCTTGAAAGACCTCCGATAGCCGGCCTTTGAAGTAGTCGACACTTTAAATTTAGATTTCCTATCACCCAAGCTTTTCTTTGCTTGCACATTCTTCATGTCCTTCTCCAAGGACCGGGCAGTATTGACCAAGGTTAAGAAACCCTGCGTCATTGGCCCCGAAACTAGTAATCTCAACTCATCTCTCAAGCCTTCGTAGAAGCGATTAGTCTTGCGCTCCTCATCCACGATGGTGGAGCTAGCATATCGACTTAAATGAGTGAACTCATGGAGATATTCATCCACGCTCTTCTCACCCTGAACCAACTTCAGAAACGCATTCTCCAACGCTATCTTCTATGTCGAAGGGAGGTATCTAGCCAAAAACAATCTCGAGAACTCCTCCATCGAGACATCACCAAGTTGCCTACCTCTCAAATGATGCAGCTCCAAACCTTCCCACCATAATCTCGCTTCACCGTCCAAGAGGAACGTAGCAATGGTGGTCATTTTCCACTCCTCCGTCTCCGATGCTGTCATGACTCTCTACACCCTGGAGAGCCAGTCTTCAGCCTGAGATGGGGTTCCCAACCCCAAGAATAACGGAGGGTTAAAGCTCATTACATGCTTAAGCTGCCTCTCGGTTGCCCGCCTTGGCACCACCGGTTACACAACCACTTGCTCCACTCTCCTCGGCTCAGCCTCTTGAAGAGGTTCCTGCTCCATCACAGGAGCGGGCTGCTGCGTTTGCCTTGCAGGCTGCACATTTATCATGGCCAACACCGCTTCAGCCACCAATCGTATATTCTCAGCCGATAGAGGTGTTGCAGGAGCAACATCCGGTGCACTACTAGCCTCAAAAACTCGGCATTCTGACGGCCCAACCACACTTCTGGTCACCTATAGTGGTACAAAACACTGTTAAGCGACCAAATAAAATTGCAAACAGCAATTATAGGAACATGCAGGTTCCTCAAACACGAGTATTTTCATTCCTAGGTGGACATTCATGAGTTCTTTTACTGTTATAATGATGACGCACACAATGTGCTCACCACCCCTTAAAATAATTCGCCCAAGAATTCACTTTAAGCCGACCAAAACCAGTAGTCTGATACCAAATTGTAACACCCCCTATCCGTCGCATAGCATATAGCAGTAGGTCCGGCCGGGGCCCGACGCCGTATGCCACAGACAGACCGGGTGGTTACTCATGGAAACCATCCAACCAATCTCAACGTCCTACACAGAGCATTCTAGCGGAAGCAGTTTATAAAAGTTGCAATAAAGAACCCAGCATTAAAGCATGAATGTCCACTAATCCAAAATAGAATGTATACAAATACCAACAGTAGCCTTAAGGCCTTGCAAAATGTTTCACTTGATATTACACGATTTACAAACCACGGCACGCAGGCCGGTCATACATGAATAAAAACAGTAAACACTTCCATTTGGGCCTTCGAGGGCCGGCTTCGCAAAAAGAGCTTTAGCCCGCTATTGACCGCTTGGTCCAGCAGCACCTGCAAGCAACAAACCACTACACGGTGGCAAAACAAGGCAACGCTCAGCAATGCTGACCAAATTATAACGATCCTGCCCCAAACTCGAGGCGGCAATGCTACTTCCCTGCATTTCATTAGCATAAGCGAGCAATATATATATACAGCCAATACAACACAGACGCTAGCTCAAACTGCCACACGCCCCGTGCTCTCAGGGCACATTCTCGGTGAACCGGTCGATGTCACGATAATTAAAGCCATAGACATTCCGGACTCACCACCGCCACTTTGACGGCCAAACCTATGAGCAATTTGTCTTCCTGGCCTGGGTCACGACAATTTAAGCCATTGACCGTCGAAGACCCTAATCTATGCCAACGACAAGTGCCACGTGCCTTTAGGTCTCTTTAACCGAACGACATAGAACGGGTACGGTTCCATCTAACTCGTGCTCACAACACAACGACAATTTAATCCATTTGCGCGGGTCAAACTTCCATCGAGTCCCATTTCCATCACAATTCACAAAACCCGATTATGTTCAAGTTGGCTCTCAGGCCACCAAGTTGGCAAGATCTCGCATCCGCCCAGTTTTCCGGGTGCACCTTTGGGTTAGTCCCCAAGGCTCCCTGCTGCAATCTACCGCGTAGAAAACCCGAAAAACAAACAATAGCACAGAGTCTTCACCGGCATTTATGCAATGCAACATCTCCGATCCAGACCAACATGTCCGGGTAGGCTTCACACATCATGCCTATGTCCGTTCTCGCTTACGGACTCTAAACAACGGGGACTTCACATATCTACCCGAAGGAACGCCTCCAACTCTCCGCAAACTTGCGAGATTGGGCTTCCTATGCAAAGAAGGAGAGCTACTGTTGGGTATTGTATCCACAATTACCTGGATTTGAGGAAGCCACCTGTCAAGCTAAGATGAATTCACAATGTATTTGATGAAACATCTTAAGTTGTGCTTGCAGCTCCTCCACGCTAAGTGCACACCAATGTCAAGGTGCAATAGGTCAATATACACGGGTCTGCAAGACGTAATCCCTCGTTGAGCAGATCAGTGTGTTGGCCTACGTGTACTCTCTCTATTGGAGTGCACTTACTTTCAAGTACAGGGCCGTTCATATGCAAGAGAAGACAAGGAGCATGGATGGGTCAAGGAGCAGCTCCTGGGTGGAAGACGAAAATTCGTCCAAGGAAAATTCGACGAGAATCACCAAGTGATTCTCGCCGATTCGGCGAGAATCACTAGTGATTCTCGCCGAATCGACGAGAATCATTTGTGATTCTCGCCGACCCTTCTGGCTACCTCAAAATGGTGCCAAGTAAGATTCGGCGAGAATCACTAGTGATTCTCGCCGAACCAGTGGTTAAGCAGCTCATGAATACCAAGTGAAAATCGCTGAGAATCAATAAGTGATTCGGCGAGAATCACTAGCGATTCTCGACGAATCGTCGAGAATCACTTGGTGATTCTCGCCGATTCGTCGAGAATCACCTGCGATTCTCGCCGATTTTCACTTAGCGATTTCTCGGGATGCTGCTGGACCGGATTATGCCGCTGGACTAGTTTGAACCGGATTTCGGGTTTCTACTTGTGGGACCCACAACGGTCATATTGTATGGGTCTTCAATGTATAAATACATGGGTATTTTTGAACATTGTTTAAGCGAAGAAAACCAGACATACGCGAGGACGGACAAACCCTAGATCGCTGCTTCCGCTCCGTCGCCGCCGCCACCGCTCGCGATAAGTTGGTCGCCGCTGTTGATCACTTCTCTTCCCGATCTCCGGCGACAGAAGCTTAGCAAAGCTCTGAGTCTCACGTGTCTATCCGGAGATCTCTTGTCTCTCGATTTGTTGACCGGGAAAAACTCCCCCGTCCGAATCGATCGAGACGACTGATCCTAGAGTGACCGTTGGTAGACCTAGCTTGCTTCGGAACGAAGATTGGATCTCTATTTTCAGCAGCCGCTCATCATCATAGCCGCCGATCCCGAAGCTAGCCGCCGCTCGTGTTGCCGCCGCCGGTTCCGGGGAGATCCTCTCCAAGAGAGACCAAGGTTGTAGACTCTTCGTTGACTTCACGAACACGTCGTCGAACGAAGAGGAACACCGTAGTCTCCAAACGAAGTTTGTATCTCGTGTACATTCTATATTTACTTTTGTTGTAAAGGAACGATTGTTCCGTGTTGTAAGGGTTGGGTGCAACCCGTTTTGTGGGAGTGTTGACTCTCACGTGTGGAAGGGTTCCTTCCGATAGTGCAGGGATTGGATTTCAATCCTGTTGGAGAAGAGACCGAGTCGTCCCTTGTTGGGAGATAGGTCGAAGGGGGAAAGTGGATGTACCCAAGTCGGGGAACCACTATAAATTGCCTGTGTATTCTGTGTGCTGTGCTTTTTATTTTTATTGTGCAGGTACATTCGTAAATTCCGCAAAAGCGCTACTCGTCACCTATTCCCCCCCCCCCCCCCCCCCCCCGCCATAGGTGCACATAGCTGACACTAGGTGGACTTTCAAGTGGTATCAGAGGGAGGTTGCTCTTCAAAAAGGTTAACACCTTGAGTAGAATCCTGCCACCAGTGTCAGAAGCATGGATCTGGATTATGAGATACCGCCACTCAAACTCCCCGCATGCACAAAGGATTATTATCCCATCTGGAGAATGAGAGTGTCATTTCACCTTGATGCTATCGATCCTCGAGCATCCTTCATCCTGGAAGAGGGTCCGTTTATTCCCATGAAGACCTCCGACTCTGGGATCCAAGTGCCCATGGGCATTGTTGAGATGTCAGAGACGGAACTATCACTATTTCACTTGGACGAGAGGATTCGTCAAATTATTATGGATATCTGGTCTGGAGCCTCTCGCTCTAGATTGGAAAAATGTAGGACGGCTAAATCCATGTGGGTGATGATATCAGAGTTGATGGGGGAGTCAGAGAAAGCTGGAATATGTTGTCAACCAGACGAGGAAGCCTATGTGGGGGTCCTCACCTCTGAAGATGAAGGCAAGCATCACTCGGACAACATCAGAGCTCCAGTGTCCGTATCAGAGACTGACGAGACCAGTGAGGAAAGCAGCTCTGATGAGGATGACACAATGGTCACTGGATCGAACGACAATACCACAGACGAGCAGGTAACTTCTTCATCCTGCCCCATCTCTCTTGAACTCTCTGAAGACAGGAACTGCTCTCCTCCAGAAAATTCTGATTCTCTGACGAGAGCCCTTCAGTCAAGCAACCTACTTGCTGAGGAGCAAGCTCGAGAGATTGCTCGACTGAAGATCTTGTTGGTTCTCCAATTGGCATCCAACAAGGTCAAGGACTCTAAGATCTCAGCTCTAGAGAGTAGTCTAGAGAATGAGAAACGTATAGTATCAAACTTTTCCAAAGTTGATGCTATAAAGAGAAAGCAAGAAACCGGGTGGATCTCCCGGATTATCAAGGCATGGAGGAATGGGGAAACGGTATTCCGACCCCCAACTCCAAGCAGGAAGGCAACTCATCATGCCTTCAGGTATGACCACAGGAATAGTCGTGGTCACTGCAAGGGTGATCTGTCCCCATGTGGAAACGCCCGGAGTGCAAGGGCCGTCATGGCCACCCATGAGGAAATACCTAAGGCTCATTCTGAGCCCTTCGTATTCACTGCCACTGCCTCAACTCAGTGTGAATTTGCATGTCCCCGCTCACAGAAGACTTCTCACCACTCGAGGGCACGGGATAGAGAGGATAGAAGTCATGATGTCAGGTTCCATGGGGCCTCAGGAAGGGGGATGCCTGAAAGAATGGCACCACCTTCCCAGCCTCATAACGCTCACAACATGCATTCTTTCCACCCTTCCACGTGTCACGATGGAAGAGGAATTTTTGTGACAAGATCATGCCCTATCCCGTTTAGACCTAGGACCGTGACTACATCAGTCACTAGATCAGGTCGGAAACGGCGATACAACATTCACCCATGTTGGTGCTGCGGCAAAGTGGGGCACTTTGCCATCGACTGTTGGCACAACCCCTCTGTGCCCACGGCAAGGGCTTATCCACATTCTCGGGACAGAGGTAGTCTTCCAGACAGGTTTTCTGAAGGAAGGCAGTTGCGTGCTTATGCTGACAGGAACCTAGGACCCAATATGATTTGGGTTCCTAAGGTAAAGTAATTCTTTCTTGCAGGGTAGTCTATGTTCCCGTGAATATGATGAGAACTAGACAGTAGGTAGCTCAAGACTAAATTGGAACAAGCGTCTGAAATAACAGATGTGATATCTACTTGAGCATACTCACATTGAGCTTCTAAAATGTTCTACCTGTGGGACTTAAACGATGACTCTCAAAATCCCAGGTACTCATGATCAGTTCCAAGACTTGAGTCGTTTTCAATTGACAATTACCTATATATATATATATCCTTATATACAGATACATCTTTGTATATTAGTGTATGTATGCACATCTAAGGATAGGTTAACACGATACATGCAAACCTTTATACATCAATAAAAAGTTAACGAAGATATGTCATTGTGAATCTCGACAACTCACAATTGACATCAAGAAGTGTTTGGAGAAGCCTCGCTCAAATCCAAATAGATTGTCTTTACAATAAATATGTATTTATCGTTCTTATTTTGACTTGACATCAGAAGAATTCGAAAATGTTGCAATGCTTCCTATCGTGAAAATTCCCAGTAGAGAAACCTTTCAATTTCGGATTAGACAAATCCCGCCGACCCATTATATACTCGGAATCTTGGTATCATTTTTTTTTACTTAAGAATCCCGCCGAAAGGGCTCGCCGACCCTTCGCCTTCCTTAAGAGTCCCGCCGAAGGAGCAAGCTACACGAGTCCCGCCGACTTTCGCAGAATCCACGCCAGGATCCGCAACACCAAAGTTCCCGTAAGGAAGCTCTTCGCAGAATCGCAAGGTTTCTTCCGTTGGACTCGCAGGAAGCTCGTCGCACCGCCTACGCCAAATCCCGTCGAATCACGCCGACACTTCCCATTCTCACCGACTCGCCGAAGCACGCCAAACCTCGCCGACTCTCCTCCGCTGGACACTCGCCGAGGGGCAACTAACCGCCGCAAGGGAAACTTACCGGAGGATAACTCGCCGACTTCTGCTGGAAAGCTCGCCAAATTCGTCTCCATCAAAGGTCTCTCGCAAGAATCCCGCCGAAGCTTTCACCGACGAACTCTTCAAGTTTCGATTCTTCTCCACTCGAACTAACTCACCGTCTACATCGCTAGGTATCCCCTCACCCGTACTTGGACATCCTAACTAGTGACGCTTTCCTTTTTGAATGTTCATTAAAGCTTAGAGTAGGGCTTCTCTCTCTAGATCTGCAATGGCTCCAAGGACAACTGCTGGGTTGGTCACCGGTTGCGAGCTTGTTCGAACTGGGTTCTCTCACGCCTCGGACGAATTCCGCAACATCATTCTGATGCTGGAAGAGGTTGGGCTAACTTTCGTCCTGGAGCACCCTTGCAAAATCCTGGACAAAGAAGTACTGGAGTTCTTCGCCACCGCAAGACTCCGAAATGGCGACTCACTAATCAAAAGCAAGGTGGCTGGGGTAAAGGTCAAGCTGTCTGCCAGCAAGCTGACTCGCTTCCTGCAGCTTTCTAGCTCGGAGCATGAGGACTATTTGGAGGACGATGATAAAACCAGAACTCTCTTATTCTGCTGTCTCCCACGGGGAACTCGGTCAATAAAGAGAAAAGAGATGAATGAAGAAGGGAAGCTCCTGTCTGACATTATTGGAAAGGTGCTCATCTGCAAGCCAGGCTCTCATGACCATATCTCAGGGTATATGTTCAAGATCCTGATAGCTGTCGTCTGCTGCAAGAGGTTTAACTGGGGGGAGTTGCTGTTCGAGAAGATCAAGGACACCTTGGGCTCTCCAAGTTTTGGCCGCATGTTAAGTATATATCTAAACCAGCTAAATGGAGACAAATTCGACATGAGTAAAGGTGTCCCTCTCCACTACCTGAAGAAGATGGACTCAAGTGTGTTTGATCGATGGGAGAGGCATATTGGGCAGACTGCAGTGGAAGAACAACAGGGAGTATCTCCAGTAGTCAACCCCAGTGAAGTTCCTGATACCCTGTCTGCAGGAATCGAGGGGGAGCCTCTACTCTCGCATACTGATGTAGTATCTGACATCTCCCAGGTGGCCAGGGATGCAGTGGCCGAAATTCAAGAAGAAAGTGACACTGTATTAGAGACTGCTGACAAAGAATTGGAAGAGACTGCTGATAAAGAATTGGAAGAGGCTGCTGATGAAGATGAGTTCATGGATGATGACGAAGAAGATGAAGGGCACAACGGACATGAAGTATTTGAGGCTCCGAATCCTGTTGAACCTCCATCTGACAAGCCTGCACCAGTGGAGGGGGAGACTGAAACATCTAAAGAGGCCGCTAGCATTCCTCCATTAGAGACTGTGATTGTATCCAGCTCTACAGATGCGTCTGCTGAAGAGCAAGGCCAAGAAGTTCCTCCAACTATTCCGTTACGAGATGAGCTAGCCACTCACACTGTCAATGTCATTCAGGGTATAGTGAATGAACTTAAAGCCTCTTTTGATAAAGCTCAGAAAACACTGCTGAAAAGAATCAAGACATCTGAAAATCTCATGCTCAAGAATATGGTGGAGATCAACCATAAACTTGACGTGATGGACAAGAAATTTGAAGAAAAGTATACCGCGGCCGGCGAAGCTGTCACACTCCTTATGGCCGGATTGAAAAAGAACACTGATACTCTTGCTGTCGTAAATCAGAATGCACATGTTGTCGCCAACAACATTCAAAAGTTTGACGGTAATATGGTCACTCTTAACGCCAATCAGCAGGCCTTGGTCTCTGAATTCTCCAAGACCACGAAGCATATTGATGACTCCCTACATTCCTATGCCAACTTCATAGTTGTAGAAGCCAAAAAGGGGGAGAAAGAGTATCTAGCTAAGATGGCTGAGCTCCGAGAAGTCATGATCCTAAACTTCGAACAGTCAAACAAGTACGTCTATGACAGCTGTCGGTGGATGCTCCACCAGGCGTTAGGCATCCATCCTTGGCTGAAAATCCTGTAGATATTCATCCTCCTGAGACATCTATGGCCGCTGAGGGAGTAAGTGCTGCTGAGGGAATAAGTGCAAGTGCTGCAGATGTTCCCATAAGTGAAGCTGATGCTAGGGCTCTCTCCAAAGCTAAACTGAGGAGCATGTTTGATCAAGAGGCCCTAGCAAAAGCCAAGGCCAAGAGAAAAGCTCGGGAAGGGACCTCCAAGGAGACACCAGCTGAAAAGAGGATCAGAATGAGTGAGGAGGACGTACGAAACGAAAAATGGAGTCCAGTTTCAAGGAACATCATCTTAGACACCTTCTGGCTGCAAGAAAGAGGAGAGATCAATCGAAACGAAGTATATAGCCAGTATGAGTGGGAAACGCACAAAACGTTTGAAGCGAAACGCAACATCTTTTTCAGAAACAACAAGGATGCAGATAAAGTTCCTCCTCCTAGGTATTACCCGAAGCCCAAAGAATACATGGAGAGGCAAAGCAAGAAGTACTTGGCTCAAAATCCTAAGGGTGACTTAGCTAAGGAAAAATAGTCAATAACTTATAGCTTGTCACTTTGTCTTAAGAACATTTAATGATTATTGTTATCATATGAACAATTCTGAGATTATATGTGTATATATATATATTGGCATATATATTTGAATTTGTGAATGACTCAAGTCCTGATCTGGTTGCATATATTCTCTTATGCTGCATGTTTAATTTCTGAATGCTATGTTTATTATTTGATAGGTGTTATTCATCTTAGCTAGTAGGGTTTTGGCTTCGTCAAATAGGGCGAGATTGTTGGGTATTGTATCCACAATTACCTGGATTTGAGGAAGCCACCTGTCAAGCTAAGATGAATTCACAATGTATTTGATGAAACATCTTAAGTTGTGCTTGCAGCTCCTCCACGCTAAGTGCACACCAATGTCAGGGTGCAGTAGGTCAATATACACGGGTCTGCAAGACATAATCCCTCGTTGAGCAGATCAGTGTGTTGGCCTACGTGTACTCTCTCTATTGGAGTGCACTTACTTTCAAGTACAGGGCCGTTCATATGCAAGAGAAGACAAGGAGCATGGATGGGTCAAGGAGCATCTCCTGGGTGGAAGACGAAAATTCGTCCAAGGAAAATTCGACGAGAATCACCAAGTGATTCTCGCCGATTCGGCGAGAATCACTAGTGATTCTCGCCGAATCGACGAGAATCATTAGTGATTCTCGCCGACCCCTTCTGGCTACCTCAAAACGGTGCCAAGTAAGATTCGACGAGAATCACTAGTGATTCTCGCCGAACCAGTGGTTAAGCAGCTCATGAAAACCAAGTGAAAATCGCTGAGAATCAATAAGTGATTCGGCGAGAATCACTAGCGATTCTCGACGATCGTCGAGAATCACTTGGTGATTCTCGCCGATTCGTCGAGAATCACCTGCGATTCTCGCCGATTTTCACTTAGCGATTTCTCAGGATGCTGCTGGACCAGATTATGCCGCTGGACTAGTTTGAACCGGATTTCGGGTTTCTACTTGTGGGACCCACAACGGTCATATTGTATGGGTCTTCAATGTATAAATACATGGGTATTTTTGAACAGAGTTTAAGCGAAGAAAACCAGACATACGCGAGGACGGACAAACCCTAGATCGCTGCTTCCGCTCCGTCGCCGCCGCCACTGCTCGCGATAAGTTGGTCGCTGCTGTTGATCGCTTCTCTTCCCGATCTCCGGCGACAGAAGCTTAGCAAAGCTCTGAGTCTCACGTGTCTATCCGGAGATCTCTTGTCTCTCGATTTGTTGATCGGGAAAAACTCCCCCATCCGAATCGATCGAGACGACTGATCCTAGAGTGACTGTTGGTAGACCTAGCTTGCTTCGCAACGAAGATTGGATCTCTATTTTCAGCAGCCGCTCATCATCATAGCCGCCGATCCCGAAGTTAGCCGCCTCTCGTATTGCCGCCGCCGGTTCCGGGGAGATCCTCTCCAAGAGACCAAGGTTGTAGACTCTTCGTTGACTTCACGAACACGTCGTCGAACGAAGAGGAACACCGTAGTCTCCAAACGAAGTTTGTATCTCGTGTACATTCTATATTTACTTTTGTTGTAAAGGAACGATTGTTCCGTGTTGTAAGGGTTGGGTGCAACCCGTTTTGTGGGAGTGTTGACTCTCACGTGTGGAAGGGTTCCTTCCGATAGTGCAGGGATTGGATTTCAATCCTGTTGGAGAAGAGACCGAGTCGTCCCTTGTTGGGAGATAGGTCGTAGGGGGAAAGTGGATGTACCCAAGTCGGGGAACCACTATAAATTGCCTGTGTATTCTGTATGATGTGCTTTTTATTTTTATTGTGCAGGTACATTCGTAAATTCCGCAAAAGCGCTACTCGTCACCTATTCCCCCCCCCCCCCCCATAGGTGCACATAGCTGACACTAGGTGGACTTTCAGCTACTCATGCTCAAGAAGATAATCGTTACCCTAGCGTTCCTCTTTGGCACCATTGAAAAGTAAGCAGATGAAAAGCACCGCACTAGCTTTGCCTCCGTGGATCCGGAGTCGGCACGCGATTCGGAGCTTCGATGCTCCTCCAATGGCCGGATCTAGCTCCTTTTTCCTTCCTTGGCTCTCCTCTCTCTCTAAGGTTTTAGAAAGATAACAACTTAAGAAAAGTGAGGGTGTCTAAGTACAATCCCGGGTATATCCCTTCAGGAACAACCCCCAGCCGTTGGATCCCAAACTAAAGAAACAAACGGCTTTGATTCGGGACTGAAATGCCCAAACTGGACCGAACACGGCCTGGCATACGCCCGTGTCCATGGCCGTGTGACTCATTCTCCGTCAAAATCGGCTCGCTTGGAACAACACACGGGTATCGAACACGACCGTATTCGACCTGACATGCCCGTGTTCCACCTGATACGGCTGTGTGGTCGGCCGTGTACCCCCATCATTTTTCCCCGAAAATAACCCGAGCACTGCACGGGTTCTAGGACACGCCTGTGTCCTTGCCCGTATCACCTTGACACGCCTGGGCTCCAAGCTGTGTACACGGTATCGACACTCGACACTTCATCGAGCGAAGTTCATCGACCTGATGACACGACCTTGGATACGCCTGTGTCCTAGGACGTGTGCCTTCTCTCGACACAATGTCGAGACCAAAGTGTCGACTTCCCGGGACGAGTGTCGACATGGGTTGACACGCCCTGCGACACGCCCGTGTCGCAGGTCGTGTGCCATATCTCGATACTTCGTCGAACGCAGAGTGTCGACTTCGCGGCTAAGTGTCGACACGGGTTGACACGCCCTGCGACACGCCCGTGTCGCAGGCCGTGTGCCCAGTCTCGACACAATGTCGAGACCAATGTGTCGACTCCCCGGCTTAGTGTCGACACAGGCTTGACACGGCCTGGGACACGCCCGTGTCCCAGGCCGTGTGCCTGCAGCCAGAACCCAAAACTGGCCCAAAACATCCCCCGTCACTCCTTTGAGTTTCGGGGCGTTACACTAAAACCCTAAGATATCTTCTATTTATACCCAGAGGAATAAACACTAGAAAGTCGTCGCTATTGGCAGACCCATAATATATGGAATATAATTGGATGAATTAACACTTGACTCGACGAATCATTGAGTGGTCACAACGCACTCAACGCCTACCAATGGCCTCAGCACTTGAATTGATGAATCAACATTTGACTCGATGAAGCTTCGAGACACTTAATGCCTAACTCGATGAATCAACATTTGACTCGATGAAGTGTCGAGTAGACTCAACACTCTCAATTCCTAACTTGACGCTTCAACACTTGGCTCGATGAATCATTGAGTGGTCTCGACGCACTCAATGCCAACTCGACGAATCAACATTTGACTTGATGAATCGTCGAGTTGTCTCGACGCATTCAACTCGTGGAAGTATGTTTTCAACACACTTAATGCCTAGCTGCTTAGTCCTTCACTCATCCCATGAGTAAGCCCAACAAAATCCATTCCTCCAATTTCTCAAATGGTCTTATGTGAGACCATATAGGCTCATATTGTGTTGGCAGTGAGACTACATATTTGATCACTTCTATATCATAATGGTAACACCAACACCACCACACACCCGAAAGATGAGAGAGAGCTTCCCCTCCCTATCCAATGCTGAGCTGTGCACCTTGGAGTGAGCTTGGGGCTAACCAGGACCAACTAGAATAGTAGGAGACAAAGAAATGGATCCCCTCCAAAGATGCCCATGGTGTTTATTTATAGTTTTCAAAGTCTGGCCTGCAAATAGCAGAAACCCGCCTTTTGGTTTTACTATACGCATCCTAAAGCAGTTTGTTAACAGTGAAAGTCCGCTGTTTGGAGGGGCTATTAGTGGGCCAAAATGAGGCCCCTGATGTATGGATCTTGCCTCTAGAGCTTGGATCTTGCCTCTAGCGCCTGGATCTCACCTCTGGAGCTAGGATCTCACACCTAGAGCCAGTATCTTGCCCCTGTATCCTAGATCTCACCTTTGGACCCTACCTCTCTCCCTTCGAGACTGGTTCTTGCTTTGTACCCTAGACCTCGCCCCTGGAGCCTGGATCTCGCCTTTGGAGCCTGGACCTCACCTCTGGAGCATCGATCTTGCCTTTGGAGACTAGATCTCATCCATAGATCCTAGATCTTGCCCCTAGAACCTGTATCTTGCCTATGGACCGTACATATCACCCCTAGAGCCTGGATCATGCCCTAGGACCCTACATCTTTCCCCTGGAGCCTGGATCTCTCCCATCGATCCTATATCTTGAATATTGACCTTGGATCTTGCCCATAGAGCCTAAATATCGCCTCTGAACCCTAGATCTTGCCCTTGGAGGTGACTTCTCCTGCACTCACCCTAGGTGGGTGAGATCCTCTAGGCCATTCTCGGTCATCTCTGATCTTGATGAATTACGTGTTATACACCTGAGAATATTAGGTTAAATAAATTGTAAAACACCGAACGTTGGCGCCGCATCTTTCACACTCTCTCTTGTTCAGCAAAGAAAATCACTCCATAACAAATAATATGCATCTCAAATAGTTCCCAAGAGAAGCACTTTTGACAAGATCAACACCGACAGTGAGGTAGTACACAGTGGATTTAAGAACTATTCAGAAGAAATTCAAAATGTCATCTTTCTTCTCACTATTGTTAGGCTAGAAGTAATCTTATCATAATCTACAGGGAATTTGCTAGAAGAAGTAGAGGAATTTTTAAAGAATGCAGAGATAAGTGAATTTGGGAAGTACATAAATACCTATATCTTCAAAAACAACTTGAGAATCACTGGTTGGAGCCTTAGTCGGACAGTTGACCTACCAGTACTATCAGAAGGAGAAGAAGACGAGGAGATAACCAGAGTAGATCGTGAAGCAGACCTAAAATGGTGTGATTATTCTATAGAAGAGTATGGCTCTCTAGAGAGGGGTAACATGAACCCTCCATGCAAGTTACTATATGATATAGTATGCAAAGTACTATTATGCAAACTAGGATCCCATGATAGAATCTCCAAAGAGATGTTCAATATCATGATAGTCATTATTCTTATAAAGAAAACTGACTGGAGTCAGTTTATTTTTAGGAAACAAAAGGGACGCCTGAATGTACCCAACATAGGGAGAATTGTTTACATATACCTCTCTAAATGCCTAGGCGACAAGCTTGATGAATCACCTGAGGCACCATTGCACTACCTATGAAAATGGACTATAATACAATTGAGGGGTGGGAGAAACCCTTCCCTAAATCAGAGAAGATGGGAGAAAGATCCAAGAAAACTCAAGATGGGAAGAAGAGCAAAGGCAGTCATCGGAGAAAGAATGAAGAGAAGAAGAAAAAGGTTAAAGAATATGAAAGAGGTTACTTTGAGCCCCATGAACACCCCCAGTCATGTTGAGGGGTAGCATCCTAAGGAATTTGATACAGTTAGACCTGGGATAGTGGTCCTAGAAGATCTAGAAGCACATCCCCTACGGAAGTTTCCAGGGAAGTTGCTAGAAGAATTTATGGAAATGGGAGAAGTTTATCAGGAACTTGATGCACAAAGTATTGAAATGATCATAATGGGAGAAGTTCATCAGGAACTTGCTGCCCAAAGTGTTAAAATTGTGGAAATGGGAGATGTTAATCAGGAACTTATTACCCCAAATACTACACTTGTAATAATGGAAGAAGTTCATTATGAAATTTTTGTCTCAATTACTATAATAGTTTAGGGGGGTTCTTCAAGGAAAACCCTTCTCAAGAGACTGAACAGCTACAGAAGATGAAGAGAGGATTGTCAATGAAGTGGTTGAGGGGGAGTCACAACCACTATACTATGCCTGAACTGCTCTTGACCTAGATGCAGTGCATCAGGTCATCAGGAGGATTGTTGAGTCCACACTAACACTACCACTTACTTAGGAAGAATCAGAAGAAATCATCCTAACAGGAAACAAGATTGTGTTATGGAAGGGGAAGAATATATTAAAAGAGCCAGACACTTAAAAGAAAACCTCGAAGGATTCCACACCTGATTGTTTGTATGAAGATTATGAATCAGACACAGGTCCTTCCTACAAACCACATGTAGAAGAGCCCAAGGTTACACCTCCAACAACCAGCGAAGAACCTCATAGTTCCTTCATGGCTCAACTACAAACAATACTTGATAATCAAAGGAGGTAAATAGAAGGATTTGTGCAGAGGTCAGTCCAAGGTTTGAGGACTGAGATGAATGAGAAGATCGTTATACTCCAAGAAGAGATGTATCACCAGAATGCCCAAACTCTCCATTTTTCATGATGGTTTATCAGGTGGTAGATCATATTGTCCAACAAAATGATATGACTAACCAAGGACTTTAAGCCATCATAGATAATCAAGTTGCTAACTGGTAAAATTTGTACCTAGCCTTTCATGAGACTGTTGAAATTTATGAAGTCAAAATGTGGGTGATGGTGCTGGCCGGGCAGTCTGAGCGGTCTGAGTCCGTGGACTGGGTGGACTGATGTTGCGGCATTGTTGTCTTTTCGGTTGGACTTGGTGGCTTGGCTGTTCTGGTAGAGCGGCATGTGCGGCCTATCTTTGGCAGTCTGGTTGTCGTGCTCTGCTCGACCTGTGGTTCTGCAATTAAGACGGTTCTTGTGGTAACCGGGCGGATTGCGTGGTTATCCGCGGTAGTTGTGGCAGACTTGGTTGAGTCTGCGATGTCCGCCTTAGCGGTCTGATTTTGGAGATCGGCTTTGGTACTTGCCGATCTCTCTAGTGATGCAGTAGGTGTTGGCCACATTCTTTGTGGAGGACTGTCGTGATGTTGGCAGTCTAGGTCTTTTGTGTCCGCCATTCTCGCGCCAGTTGCTTGATGGGCAGCTAGACTTGGTCATTTTCTGTGTCAAGTCTATGGTATTCGTAGTGTCCGCAGAGTCCGTTGTTGACCGGGCAGACTTCTTGTTGGTCGTGGACTCGTGGCGGACTGTGGCATTTCTCTCGAGCTGTGTGGACTGCCACTTTATCTGCGTATAGTGTGCGGGCTGATACAGCATGGGCTGTGGCTGTGTCCGCATACTTTGTTGAGTGGAGGACTGGTGCTATAGTTACGTGCAGTATAGATCGACGTAGTGTCCGTATGGTGGCGGTCTGTTTTTTGACCTGGCTCCTGACGGATTGTTTGAAGTCTAGCCAAGTCCTTGCGGACTCGGCGGACTAGGATGTGTTAGCCGCGAACTGGGGCGGTGACTCTATTCACTAGGGCGGTGACCACACTCCTCACCCTGCCTATATATAGACCCGCAGGAACGTCTATAGTAACTGAATGAACAGTAAGTTGAGTCTTGGTTAATTGTTGCGGTCTGGGTTTTCCTGTCAGCGCGGGTTAAGAAGAGATAATTGATTGTTGTTTGCAGGTTTTGCCGCTAGCACTGTGGTGGTAGGAGTTTGGCTTTGACTTCAGTCAGGATCCGTGAAGTTTGCGGTTACAATCGGCGGTCTCAAAAATTCGCTACTGCGGCTTGTCAGTTTTCTCTTCTTCAGTTTTTCCAAGTTCAATAACCTGCCCACCGGACTCGGGTGGGTAGGCGGTCTGTTCTTCAGTTCGGCAGTAGTCAGCGAATAACGGTGTGTCCGCACGACCTCGCGGTCTCGGCGGACTACGTGTTCTATTCATCTTCTAGCAACAGCAGTTCGGGCGAGCTCGGCAACTTTGGCGGACTAGGCGGTCTCGGCGATCTCTTGTTCTATCTGCTCGGATTGTTTTGATTCTTTCTGTTTTTCCTTGTGTACTGGCGAAATCATGTCTCGCTACGTATACCTCACCTTGTAAAGAAGTAAATAAATATATGATCTGCTTGTTCCTTCTACTTACATTTGGTGTTTGAGCTTGCTTTCCTGGTTTCCGCTTGATCAAGGTGTGATCTTGATAGCTCCGAGAATATTAATTTGGCGTCAGACTATCTCATTTACCTCTTTGAGAAAATTCAACATGTATCAGAGGAAGGTCAGTTGCTTAAGCAGTAGTCAACTTATGCTGTGCTCTGTGTTTCCGAAAGCTTAGTCCAAGGTTGTTGCAATGGAAGGGAGCTATGCAAGAGGTCTGGGTATTGAACTCTCAACCATGACTAACTTTAAAAAGTGGAAATCGTGCATGAAGATTTTTCTTTTGGGCGAGGAGCAATGGGAGGTCGTCGGTGGTGATGACAGACAGGAAGTTACAGCTGCATTTGGGACTGCTAAGTAGGTGAGAGTCTGGAGGAAAACTAACACAAATGCTGAGTTTACACTCAAGAGGGCTGTTTCACCGGAGCTGTTTTATCACATCATTGGATGTGAGTCGGCTGTTGATATTTGGACAACTATTGATGGGTTGTTCAACAAGAAAAATGTGGCAAGGCTATAGTTCCTGGAGAATAAGTTGGCTAGGATGACTTAAGGAGACCTGGCCATCTCTAATTTCTTTCTGAAGATGAAGAGTCTGTGTGCTGAGATATCAACGCTTGATCCTGATGATCCCATCTCTGAGCCCCAGTTGAAAAGGAACATTATCCGCGGCTTGTGGAAGGAGTATGTTGCCTTTGTAACCTCAGTTCAAGTTTGGGCCACTCAGCCATCTCTGCTGGAGCTTGAGAACCTGCTTGCTTCGTAGGAAAGTTTAGCCAGACATATGGCTGGAATCACTATCTCTAAAGAAGGTAGTGAGGCGTTGTTCACAGGCAAGAATAAGAAGAGATGGGAAGGGAAGAAGAAGAACACCACTTTTGAAAATGAGCCTTCAACCTCTTATCATCCAGAGCGGAGAGCTGCTCCTAAGAAGGATTGGAAAAAGAACTTGAAGTGCTACAGGTGTCATCAGCGGGGACACTTCAATTGTGACTTCAAAGCCAAACTGCAACCTGGGCAAGCTGCATGCAAGGAGGAAGCTTGCTCTAATACTGAGGAAGCTGGATGAGGTGGAGCTTTCATGATAGACACCTGTGTTTGTGCCTAGTCCGCTGTCGACTTCAATGACGAGTGGATCGTGGACTCTGGCTGTGGTCATCACCTCACCGGAGATAAGTCAAAGTTCTCCTCGCTGCAAACTTACTCATGTAACGAAGCTATCATTACTGCTGATAATACTGTTTATACAGTAGAGAAGAAGGAGGTTGTGTCCTTGGGTAGTTATAAGGGGCCACTCACGTTAAGGAGTGTGTATCATATACCGGGCATGAAGAAGAACCTCTTTTCTGTGTCTAATGTAGTAGACGCAGGTTATCACGTTCTGTTTGGGCCAACAGAAGTGAAGTTCCTTCGCAACGTAGCAACGGTAAAGGCTGATGTTGGTCATGTTGGGAGGAGAGTAATGAACTTGTTTGTTCTTGCAACAAACTCTTACATTGATCGGATGTGGGCTAATGATAGGGCTGCTATATGGCATGAGAGGCTGGCGCATGTAGGAATGGATAAGTTAAAATCTATTGCAAACAGGAGCCTTGTAAGTGGCTTGCCTAAGCTATCTTTCTTTGGCGATGGTCACGTTTGTGCGGGGTGTCAGTATGGTATGGCTCATTGCCTTCCATTTGATAAGTCACAAACGAGGAGCAAGAGACCATTGGAGTGTATCCATAGTGACTTGATGGGACCAACCGTCACTGCTAGCCTTTGTGGGAGCAAATACATGCTCGTTCTGATTGATGACTACTCAAGATAAACCTCGGTATATTTCTTGAAGGAGAAGTCAGAAGCTTTCTGGTTGTTTGTGGAGTTCAAACAGCTAGTGGAGGGCCGGCTTGTCTTGTGGATCAAGAAGTTTAGATCAGACAACGGTGGTGAGTTTGTCTCCTCCGAGTTTTCTAACTTCTGCAGGAAGCACGGGATCCAGAGAGAGCTTACTTGTGTTCATACTCCATTATAGAATGGAGTAGCAGAGCGGAAGATCTGTCATCTGACGAAAACCTACAAGTGTTGGCTTCATGCGAAAGACATTACTAGGTGCGTCTGGGTAGAGGGGATGTCTTGTGCTTCTTATGTCATCAATCGAATGTCGCTCAGTCCGATCAACATGAAGTCTCCTTTTGAGATGTTGCTGAAGGATAAGCCAAGAATGGAACACCTTCGGGTGTTTGGATCAACTTGATATGTGTATGTCCCGGATGCTTCAAGGACAAAGCTTGATGCAAAGGCAAGGAAACTTGTCTCTGTAGGCTATGATGAGCGGAAGAAGGGATGGAAGTGCATGGATCCTGTGAAAAAGAAGTTTGTTGAATCAAAATACGCGTTCTTTGATGAACTGACATCATATGGAGGAAGCTCGGTTGATCTACCAGAGAGCAAGGTTGAAGAAGAACAGAAGGTGGCTGCTGAAGTTCTGGAAGAGGAGCTTGATGTATCACCAGCAGCTCTTGTTGCTTCAAGCTCTAGGGCAGAGGCTTCTGGTTCAGGAAGCATGGGGAGCATTTCTATAAGTGTGCCCAGGAATGGAGCTAAGACTGAAGAAGCAACGGAGGTGGTAAGCAAGGATCGGACCCTTCAGAAATCAAAGAGAATTGTCAAGCCATCAGCTTGATACTGTGAAATTAATGCAGTGAGCTTTGTCCCCTGTTTCTTTGCTAGCCCTCTTAATCAGTGAGTGCCTTCAAACTTCAATGAGGACACTGGAGTCAAGGAGTGGAAGATGACATGGAAATAGAGATGACTACTCTTAAGAAGAATGAAACCTGGGACCTTGTGCCCAGGGTTGATGGCATTACTCCAGTGACTTGCAAGTGAATGTACAAGTTGAAAAAGAAGGCTGATGGGAGCATTGATAGAAACAAGGCTCGCCTTGTTGCTCGAGGATTCTCACCACAGTATGGAGAGAACTATGAGTAGACATTTAGTCCAGTTGCAAAGATGACTTCGGTTGGGGTGGTGATCGCCTTGGCTGCTTGCCAGGGATGGAGGACGTGGCAGCTTGATTTGAAGAACGCTTTTCTTTATTGAGAGATTGATAAAGACATCTTCATGGATCATCCACTTGGATTTGTCTTTGAAGTTCATCCGGACTATGTCTGCAAGCTCGGGAAGGCTCTTTATGGGTTGAAGCAGGCTCCAAGAGCGTGGTATGGGAAGATAGTAGAATATCTCCAATTCTGCGGATATCTTTCTTCCAACTCGGATTCAAGCTTGTTCATTAAGAAGAAGGGGGAGTTTCAGGTCTTGGTCCTGTTGTATGTTTATGACATGATCATCATAGGGAATTCTAAAGAACAGGTAAATAGGCTCAGGGCTGAGCTAGCTATTCTCTTCGGTATGAAAGACTTGGGAGAGCTTCATCACTTTCTTGGTCTTGAAGTGAAGAGGAAAGAGAGCGGGATACTCATTTGCAAGAAAGGATATGCGGATCGCATTGTGAATCGATTCTGCATAAAGGAAGGTAATAGTTGCTCTACTCCTCTGGATTTTGGGTTGAAGCTTCGACGAGATGAAGGAAGGATTCTTCCTGATCCCTTGGTGTTCAGAGCTCTAGTGGGGAGCTTGATCTACTTAACAATTACAAGGCCATACATTGCTTACGCTATTGGCCGAGTAAATCGGTTTATGACTGAGCCAAGGAAGTCTCATCTGGTAGCAGCAAAGAATATCTTGAAGTATGTCAAGGAGACTTCTGATATGGGACTCCTCTATAGAAGGGACATGGGCTTTTCTTTGCTTAGATACACGGATGCTGATTATGGTGGTGACTCAGATGATCGAAGATCAACTTTGCGTTATGTTTTCACTTGTGGATCAGCTTGCATCTCATGGTGTAGCAAGAGCAGGACTCAGTGTCTGTGTCTTCTGCGGAAGCAAAGTACAATGCTTCGGCCTTGGCTGCTCGAGAAGCCATCTGGTTGAGGAGGCTTGTAGAGGATGTTCATGAGGAAGTGCAAGGTCCTACTTTGCTCCGAGGTGAAAATGAGAGTGCTCTCAAACTGGTGAACAATCCTGTTTGTCACGCAAGTACCAAGCATATTGAGATCGAGAACTACTTTATATGGGAGAAGGTGTTGGAGGGATCTCTCATGGTCGAGCATTTTCGGAGTGAAGACAATCTTGTTGAAATCTTCACGAAGCCGTAGTTGAAGGGGACATTTCAACGGTTACGAGGTTTGCTGGGCTTGATCAACACTTCTCACATCAAGGGGGAGTGTTGAAATTTATGAAGTGAAAGTGGGTGATGGAGGAGGCCGGGCGGTCTGAGTCTGCGGCCTGGGCAGACTGATGTTACGGCCTGGGTGTCTTGCCTGTTAGACTTAGTGGCTTGGCTGTTCTTGTGGAGCGGCATATGCAGCCTGGATTTGGCAGTCTGGTGGCGGTGCTCTGCTCAACCTGTGGTTCTGCATTTAAGCCGGTTCTGGTGGTAACCGGGCGGATTGGGTGGTTATCCGCGGGAGTTATAGCGGACTTGGTTGAGTCTGCGGTGTCCGCCTTAGCGGACTGATTTTGGAGATAGGCTTTGGTCCTTGCCGAGCTCTCCAGGATGCAGCCGGGACTTGGTCATTTTCTATGACAAGTCCATGGTGTTCGCAGTGTCTCCAGAGTCCGTTGTTGACTGGGTAGTCTGCCTGTTGGTCGTGGACTCATGATGGACTGTGGCGTTGTTCTCGAGCTGTGTGGACTACCGCTTTGTCCGCGTATAGTGTGCGGACTAATACAGTATGGGTTGTGGCTGTGTCTGTGTCCTGTGTTGAGTGGCGGACTGGCATTGTGCTTGTATGCAGTACGGACTGGAATACTGTCTGCGTGGTGGCGGTCTGTTTTTTGACATGGTGTCTGGCGGATTGTTTGAAGTCTTGCCAAGTCCTTATAGACTCAGCGAACTGGGATGTCTTAGCCGCGAACTGGGGTGGTGACTCTATTCACTAGGGCGGTGACCACACTCCTCACCCTGCAAATAAATAGACACCCCAGGCACGTCTATAGTAACTGAGTGAACAGTAAGTTGAGTCTTGGTTAATTGTTGCGGTATGTGATTTCATGTCCGCGCGGGTTGAGAAGTGATAACTGATTGTTGTTTGCAGGTTGCGCGGCTCGCAATGTAGAGCTAGGAGTTTGGCTTTGACTTCAGTCAGGATCAGTGAAGTTTGAGGTTACAATCGGCGGTCTCAGCATGTCGCTTATACGGCTTGTCAGTTTTCTCTGCTTCAGTTTTTCCAAGTTCAAAAACCTGTCTGCCGGACTCGGGTGGGTAGGCGGTCTGTTCTTCAGTTCGGCAGCAGTCAGCAAATAACGACATATCCGCGCGACCTCGCGGTCTCAGCGGAATCCATGTTCTATTCATCTTCTAGTAGCAGCAGTTCAGGCGAGCTCGGCGACTTTGGCGGACTGGGCGGTCTCGACGGTCTCCAGTTTTGTCCGCTCGGATTGTTTTGATTCTTTCTATTTTTCCTTGTGTACTGGTTAAATCATGTCTCGTCACGTATACCTTGCCTTGTAAAGAAGTAATTAAATATATGATCTACTTGTTGCTTCTACTTGCATTTTGTGTTTGAGCTTGCTTTCCTAGTTTCCGCTTGATCAAGGTGTGATCTTGATAGCTCTGAGAATATTAATTTGGCATCAGACTATCCCGTTGACCACTTTGAGAAAATTCAACAGCCATAACAAACAATATGGCAGCACACAGAATAAATATCCTTGACAGAGTGGACCTTTGTAGTTAATTATTGGATGAGCACCTTCTATAAAAATACGAACGCATCACAACATGGGTGAACATGCTAGAACAGAAGCTATCTGTATAACCCCGTGTTCGCCGAGTGGGTCCACCAAGCCAGGTGAGCGGACCAAGACAACCTGCCCGCACCAGAACAACATGCGGGCAAACTGAGAACGGCCAGCTCACTCTTGCCAAAGCTAGGTGCGTGAGCTGTGCGAGCCGGTCCACCCAGATGACATTCCCATAGGAGACCTGGATGCCAGCCTGCCTCAGAACAAGGGTTGACGGACTACACCGGCCTGACTCACGCTCTCCTAAAGATGGAAGGCGAGTTGCGTGAGCCAGACCGCGTCCGCCTCAGCGGGATGGTGAGTTGTGGCGAGCTAACCTCCAGAATCTTGGAACCTGCCCAGTGGGGCCTAGAGGGAAAATTACCTCGGTGCCCTTGCCAGGGGTGCAAATAGCTTGTTAGAACAACGGAGTTACGTTGTTGGCAGACCCAGTTGGGCTGCACATAGCTGTTCAAAACAGCAGAGGCTGGTTGTTAGCAGACCCAGTTGGGTTACACAGAGTTGTTCAAAACAGCGGTGGTTGGCTGTTGGCAGACCGTTCCCAGAAAAATATAAATAGACCCAAGGTGGCACCTCAGAAGGCATGCTTACTAGTGTTATGATGTTCTTGCGCTTTCTGAGGTAGCCTTAGCTCGGCCTTTGCCTAAGGATGGGAAGCGCTCTATGATCTTTCGGGATTGACTTCGACCAGACCTTCGCACCAGTGGCAAGGCTCGAGGCAATCAGACTGTTCCTGGCGTATGCTTCGCACAAAGGATTCACAGTCTATCAAATGGATGTGAAATCAGCTTTCTTGAATGGAGACCTGAAGGAGGAAGTATACGTCGCTCAACCCCCAGGTTTTGTCAATCCTACTTATCCCAATCATGTATACTTCCTTAATAAAGCTTTATATGGTTTAAAACAAGCTCCGCGAGCTTGGTATGAGACTTTATCTAGTTTTCTTCTTGAGAACAAGTTCTCTAGAGGTAAAATAGATAAAACATTGTTTCTCAGGGAAGTCAAAGGCAAGATTTTGCTGGTGCAAATCTATGTCGATGACATAATATTCGGCTCAACAGACAACAATCTTTGCAAAAAGTTTTCCAAACTTATGCAAGGAAAGTTTGAAATGTGCAGTATGGGAGAGCTAAAGTATTTCTTGGGACTTCAAGTGAAACAGTCTGAGGATGGAATCTTCATCTCTCAGACGAAGTTCACAAATGAAATCCTCAAGAAATTCGGCATGGAGAGTGCAACCTCTATGAGGACCCCAATTGGATCCACTATGTCTCTGGATAAGGATGAGAAAGGTAAACCTTTCGATGAAACCAAATACAGAAGCATCATTGGATCCCTGCTCTACCTTACTGCCAGTAGACCGGATATCAAGTTCTCCACATGTGTCTGTGCCAGATATCAGGTGAACACTAAGGAATCTCACTATGTCGCTGCAAAGCGAATTCTAAGATACCTTAAAGGTACTCCCAATCTTGGCTTGTGGTACCCGAGAAACAATGATGTCGAGCTAATAGGTTTTTCAGATGCTGATTTTGTAGGGAGTAGGGATGACAGGAAAAGCACTTCCGGGACGTGTCAATTCCTCGGAAGAAGGCTTATCTCATGGAACAACAAGAAGCAGAATTGTGTAGCTACCTCCACAGCAGAGTCTGAGTACATCTCGGCAGGCAGCTGTTGCGCACAACTCCTATGGATCAGAAACCAGTTAGCCGACTATGACCTTCAGTTCAAGGAAGTACCAATGTACTGCGACTCCTCCAGTGCAATTGCAATTGCCAACAATCCGGTATCGCACAGCAGAACGAAGCATATTGAAGTGCGTGTTGGAGTTACCATGATCATCTGGAAGTAATCAAACATGTAATCTCACTGCCAACGCGATATGAGCCTGCAGGGTCGCACATAAGAGATGTGGAGAAGTTGGTTGATTGACTGTGTTGGTAAAGGTTACCAATCACCGACCTGAATAGGGTTGTGGGCAAAGTGTTGCCTTAAAGGATTGTCGGGTTGGGCAAATGTTGCCTTGGAAGGCTGGTTAGATTGTCGTCCGAGGGTCGATAGCATTCGTCGAGAATCGTCTTTCTGATTCCCTCCGATCGACGAGAATCATCTCTTTGATTCTCGCCGATCGACGAGAATCGTCGAGAATCAACATGCTGATTCTCGACGATCGACGACTTCGACATGTATCGTCGACCGCGGCTCGACGATCGACGATTTCGTCGTGTATCATCAAGTCATGCTCGACGATCGGCCAGAATCATCGAGTATTGCACTCTGATTCTCGCCGATCCATTATGATGCTCGATGATTGATTCTCGCCGAACCTGCTCAGTGATTCTCGCCGATTGTCGCCGATTCTAACCCATTAATACTCGCCGATTCTGAACCCTATTTCGGGGTGGTCTGCGGATAGCGATTTTCCTGGGTTTATTTATACCTTTGGTATAAATAGGACACTTAGGGTTTTCGGGAAATCTCTCGCGATTTTCTCCTGTAGCGAATCGAACCCGACGGAAGAGTTCTGCTCGTTCGCTCCGCCGATCCCGATTCCCGCCGCCGGAAGAGTTCCGCCGCCGTGTTCGCTCCCTCGACCTCCTCTTCTCCGGCGACTGTCGCTGGTGCTGCTCTTCCTGGCGTGGACCTAGCAGTCCGTGGAATAGCAGAGGTGCGGTCTTCTCCATCCCGATCTTCTGTGTGACGGAAAGACCGGTGTTCTCCCGCTCGTGTGGACTTCTGCAGAAACATGGACATTATTCCACGTAGAACTCGCCACCAGCAGAAATCAAAGTTTGGACCATCTCCGTTGAGTTGTGACTCAACGCCACCGAGGTAATTTTTGCCTAGTTTTTACTAACTTCTTAATTCAACGTTCATGGCCCGATCCACATCTCTTTGGGTTTTTCTTGATGTTTATTTTTCCGCTGCGTGCACAAGCGTTGTGCCATCCTCATAGAGAAACCCAACAGTGGTATCAGAGCGAGGTTTCGGCCATGATCGTTGTTTTGGAAGTTTGTTATTCCAGTGCGTGTAAACCTAGGGATTTAGAAGTGTTCTAAATGTCTAGATTTATTCTTGGTCTCCTCCAAGAACGTCTGGGATTTCGTGGGAATTTCTAAGTGTTAGAAATTGTTGTCTCCTTAGCAGTAACCATCCCACGAGTATGTTTTGGATTATGAATCCAACATAAAGAGATGAGCTTGTCTACTGCTTTAAGTTGAGTTGTCTTTGCCTTTGTCCAATGCATGTAAATCTGAGGATTTGGAAGTTTTCGGATGTTCAGATTTAGCCCTCCCTTCTATCAAATGTTGATGGTGTTAGGATGTGCACATAAGGGATGCATGTGGTTTTAGAAGAATTTTGTTTTTCTTTGGATGTGCACATTAATCAAATGTTGATCATGGTTAATTGTTAACCTATAATTGAAAAATCCCTTCATCTAATATTAAGTGTTCGGATGCCTTCTGATGGATGACACTCTTCCTGCCTCGATCGATGAAGTGTGGGCTTGCCAAAGCAAGGTGCATTAATCTATCTTGGTAAGGGTGCGAGCGGATAATTGTGATATCCCACTGTCGACATCGGGTCATACTTAACTAGGTGATCTCAAAGGTTGAGTGCCTAGAGGCATAGTGTTGGCATGCACCATATGATGGATGCGAATAAGGAGTTATTCACCAACCATACAAGAATTGCATGAGGATGCAATTGGCAAGCGTTGCCTACCTAAATAATCGCATCGTGAGAGGAACGCCAAAGCGGACTCATAGTGTTGGTGAAATACGGATCTTGTCCACTAAGAGAGTAGCTCGCATGAACTCTCCGATTTGTTAGTGAGGGCTATCATTTCGAATAAAATAGTGGGAGTATTTTTAATTCAAGTCCAAATTAAAATAAATTGTATTTGAAATTTGGTACTGATTTTATTCTGCATAAATTCTTGTAGAATTCCATGGCAAGTGTTTCACACTCCACGTTGTCTTTAAGAGCCATCCTTGAGAAGGATAAGCTCAGTGGGACAAATTACATGGACTGGTACAGGAACCTGAGAATTGTTCTCAGGCAGGAGCAAAAGCTCTATGTATTGGAAGAAGAAGCCCCCGAGGTGCCGACCGGGAACTCTTCCCGTGCTGAGAAGGATACTTATAAGAAGTATACTGACGATGCTTTGGATGTCGAATGCCTTATGCTTGCCACCATGAACTCTGAGCTTTAGAAGCAACATGAGAACATGGGGTGCAAGGAGATTGACGAGCATCTCAAGAAAATGTTTCAAGGGCAGGCTCGTCAAGAGAGGTTCGACATCACGAAAGCGTTGTTTCAGTGCAAGATGGTAGTTTGAGACTCAGTAGGGACTCACGTACTCAAGATGATTGGGTATATCGAGAGCCTTGAAAGGCTGGGTTTTTCCTCTTGGTCAAGAGTTGGCCACGGATCTGATCCTGCAATCGTTGCCGGACAGTTATGAGCAGTTCGTCTTGAACTACAACATGAATGAGATAGACAAGACACTGCCCGAACTCCTAGGCATGTTGAGAACTGCCGAAATCAACATGAAGAAGGCCAAGCCTGCCAGCCCCATACTGATGGTGCATAAGGGCAAGGGCAAAGCCAAGGGTTCCAAGAAGACGAAGGTGGGACCTAAGTCATATCTTGAGCCCAAGTCTTCAGCACTGATGAAAAAGAAAAGTACGGTGAAGGAAGGGAAATGCCACCACTGTGGCAAGGCTGTTCATTGGAGGAGGAACTGTCCTTCATACATTGAGGGTCTGCAGAAATTGAGGAGAGGAATGACTTCCGCTTCAAATATTTACGTTATAGAGATAAACCTTTCTGCTCCTTCTTCTTGGGTATTGAATACCGAATGTGGTTCTCACATTTGTACAAATGTGCAGGAACTGGGAAGGAGAAGATTGCTGAGTAAAGGGGAGGTGGACCTCCGCGTCGGCAATGGAGCAAGAGTTGCTGCTGTAGCCATAGGGGTTTATCGTCTTTCTTTGCCCAGTGGGCTTGTAATATAACTTGATAATTGTTATTTCATTCCGGCCATAACTAGAAACATTATATCTATTTCATGTTTGGACATGATTGGATTTTCTTTTATAATTAAGAACAATTGTTGTTCTATATTTAAGAATGATGTTTGTTATGCTGTAGCCCAATTTTTTAATGGTCTTTATGTTTTGAACTTGGACCATCTGATGTGTAATGTAGATAACAATAAAAGACTAAGAACAAATGACTCAAATCCTACGTATCTCTGGCATTGTCGTTTGGGCCATATCAACGAGAAGCGCATATCCAAGCTCCATAGAGATGGACTTTTGGACTCATTTGATTATGAATCATTTGAGCGATGCGAATCTTGTTTGTTAGGCAAGATGACTAAAGCTCCTTTCACTGGTTATACTGAGAGGTCTGGGGATCTCTTGGGTATTGTACATAGTGATGTATGCGGACCCATGAGTTCCATGGCTAGAGGTGGGTATTTCTACTTTGTTACATTTACTGATGATTTCAGTAGATACGGATATGTGTATCTTATGAAGTGCAAATCCGAGACCTTTGAAAAGTTCAAAGAGTTCAAGAATGAAGTAGAAAACCAGTTGGGTAAAAAGGTTAAAGCACTCCGATCTGATCGAGGTGGCGAATACCTGAGTCATGAGTTCCGTGATCATCTGAAAGAGTGTGGTATTGTATCACAGCTCACTCCACCTAGAACACCGCAACATAATGGTGTGTCTGAGAGGAGAAATCATACTCTGTTAGACATGGTACGTTCGATGATGAGTCATGCAGACTTGCCTGTTTCCTTTTGGGGTTTTGCTTTAGAGACTGCTGCAATGACATTGAATCGCGCTCCAACGAAAACGGTTCTGAAGACACCATATGAGATATGGACTGGGAAGCATCCTAGTATGTCGTTCATTAAAATTTAGGGCTGTGAGGCATACGTGAGACGTCAAATGCCTGACAAGCTAGAACCCAAATCGGATAAATGTTATCTGGTGGGATATCCTAAGGAAACGAAAGGGTATTACTTTTACCTACCGTCTGAGGGCAAAGTGTTTGTCACAAGGACTGGTGTCTTCTTGGAGAAAGAGTTCTTATCAAGAAAGACTGAAAGGGTAGAGCTTGAAGAAGTTCAAGAACCACATGTAATGAATGAACCGGAATTAGATTCTGAGACAGGACTACAAGATGTTGTAGCTAGAGAACCTGCTCAGGGAACACAAGTCCTACGTAGATCTGGTAGACTGAGGTTTGAGCCTGAGAGATATGGATTTCTCGTGTCTCAAATAGGTAATGTGTTGCTTATGGATCATGATGATGAACCAGCAACCTACCATGAGGCTATGAATGGACCGGACTCCGACAAATGGCTTGAGGCTATGAAATCTGAAATGGACTCCATGTATGCAAACCAAGTTTGGAACTTGGTGGAACCACCTGAAGGGGTACGACCCATAGGGTGCAAGTGGGTCTTCAAGAAGAAGACCGACATGGATGGGAATGTACAGACATTCAAAGGGCGACTGGTGGCTAAGGGTTTCAAGCAAATTCATGGTATTGACTATGATGAGACTTTTTCCCCTGTTGCCATGGTAAAGTCCATAAGGATATTGCTTGCTGTTGCTGCGTATTATGACTATGAAATCTGGCAGATGGATGTCAAAATGGCTTTCCTTAATGGAAACCTCCTTGAGGAAGTGTATATGACACAACCCGAGGGTTTTGTATCCCCAGATGAAGCCACTAAAATATGCAAGCTGAATAAGTCCATTTATGGACTGAAACAGGCCTCTCGAAGTTGGAATCTTCATTTTGATGAGAAAATCAAAGAGTTTGGTTTCATCAAGAATGAAGATGAGCCTTGTGTTTACAAGCGAATCAGTGGGAGCATTGTTGTCTTCCTGATATTGTATGTAGATGACATACTGTTGATTGTGAATGACATTCCTACCCTGAAAGTTGTTAAGAACAACCTAGGGAACTGCTTTTCAATGAAGGATTTGGGTGAAGCGACTTATATACTCGGTATTAAGATCTATAGAGATAGATCGAAGAAGTTGCTGGGTTTAACCTAGAGTACGTATATCGAAAAGGTGTTGAAGCGGTTCAACATGCTTGAGTCCAAGAAAGGATTTTTGCCCATGTCTCATGGTGTGAATCTCTCTAAGGACCAGTGTCCAAAGTCTTGTGAAGATAAGGACCGCATGAAGTTGATTCCATATGCTTCGGCAATTGGATCAATTATGTACGCGATGTTATGTACTCGACCCGATGTCTCCTTTGCTTTGAGCATGACTAGCAGGTATCAGTCAGACCCCGGTGAGTGTCACTGGATTGCAGTCAAGAATATCCTGAAGTACTTGAGAAGGACTAAGGACGTGTTCTTGGTGTATGGTGGAGAGGAAGAGCTCGTTGTAAGTGGTTACACGGATGCTAGCTTCCAAACTGATCGAGACGACTCCAATTCTCAGTCAGGTTTTGTGTTTTGCCTGAATGGAGGAGCTGTGAGCTGGAAGAGTTCCAAGCAAGAGACAGTTGCTGATTCTACAACAGAGGCCGAGTATATCGCATCATCTAATGCGGCGAAGGAGGCTGTATGGATTAGGAAATTCATCGGCGAGCTTGATGTAGTTCCTAGCATTATTGGTCCCGTAGTTCTCTACTGTGATAACAATGGTGCAATTGCACAATCTAAGGAACCTAGATCTCATCAGCGCTCCAAGCACATACTTCGGCGGTTTCATCTTATTCGTGAGATTGTCGAACGAGGAGATGTAAACATTTGCAGAGTGCTGACTGAGGAAAATATTGCGGATCCGCTGACAAAGCCTCTCACGCAGAGAAAGCATGATGGTCATACTAGATCGATGGGTATACGATACCTAAATGATCAACTCTAGCGAGAATCTTGTGGGTTGCATGTAATCTTGTATTTTATTGGCTGTTTGTTCATATGATGAACTGTGTACCTAATTTTCCTTTTACAATTAATGGCAAATTCTTTTATTATGTTTTTCTATATGATAGTTAAATGTTAACATAATAGATACCCTGAGAATGTTAGCTTCCATGGGACATCAAGTACGTGACCTGAATGTGAGAGCCCATAATTTATTTGAAGCTTCATTCTTAAAGGTCCCTGGTCGAGTATCATCATAGAAGCTAAGGGTGATGATGGTACATGGAGACTAGCACGTGTGTTGACTGATGACCGATTCTCACAGGTCATGATATTGTGATATCAAGTCATCACGTGGGTACTTGTTAGTGAACAAGTTGTACTGGACAGACCCAACCTGAGACTGCTCTGTGGATTGTCATCCAATCGTGTCATGAGTAGGTCTCAATTGACAATGGTGTTGTGATCCTTTGACCTGAAGTCACAGCATTCATCAAGTGAGGAAGAGCGTGCTTTGATGCCATCTAAAGTCTTCCTTGAGAAAGGTTGATGATAAGGGTGGTTGTTGGGCATGTTACGAATCATTTGGGTGTTTGAGTGTGAGCAGATATGGGATTTGTCCTCCTGTATGACAGGAGTTGCATCCATGGGCTCCTTGATGGAACTGGACTGAGGAATGCATGGCCATGCTTGGTTGAGTCAATATGTGATATTGGACTCACCATTCTCTGGAAGTCCGTCCTGGATCAAGAAACTTGGATTGAGCTATTACGAGGATGACACGGTCCATGCCTCTAGTTCTTTCCGGATGTAAGGGACAAAGGGACAAAGACAACGCTGATACATTGGTCATAAAGGCTTATGAGTTATAAACTCTTATTGCTTGGGGAGCAATGATGCATTGCTAGATGCCGCTCATTGTTTGTGAGGTTTTTGCTTTGATACTTTCGAGATCAAGTTGGAGTCTGTTGGAGTTACCATGATGATCTGGAAGTAATCAAACATGTAATCTCACTGCCAACGCGATATGAGCCTGCACGGTCGCACATAAGAGATGTGGAGAAGTTGGTTGATTGACTGTGTTGGTAAAGGTTACCAATCACCGACCTGAATAGGGTTGTGGGCAAAGTGTTGCCTTAAAGGATCGTCGGGTTTGGCAAACGTTGCCTTGGAAGACTGGTTAGATTGTCGTCCGAGGGTCGATAGCATTCGTCGAGAATCGTCTTTCTGATTCCCGCCGATCGACGAGAATCATCTCTTTGATTCTCGCCGATCGACGAGAATCGTCGAGAATCAACATGCTGATTCTCGACGATCGACGACTTCGACATGTATCGTCGACCGCGGCTCGACGATCGACGAGTTCGTCGTGTATCATCAAGTCATGCTCGACGATCGGCGAGAATCGTCGAGTATTGCACTCTGATTCTCGCTGATCCATTATGATGCTCGATGATTGATTCTCGCCGAACCTGCTCAGTGATTCTCGCCGATTGTCGCCGATTCTCACCGATTGATACTCGCCGATTCTGAACCCTATTTCGGGGTGGTCTGCAGATAGCGATTTTCCTGGGTTTATTTATACCTTTGGTATAAATAGGACACTTAGGGTTTTCGGGAAATCTCTCGCGATTTTCTCCTGTAGCGAATCGAACCCGACGGAAGAGTTCCGCTCGTTCGCTCAGCCGATCCCGATTCCCGCTGCCGGAAGAGTTCCGCCGCCGTGTTCGCTCCGTCGACCTCCTCTTCTCCGGCGACTGTCGCTGGTGCTGCTCTTCCTGGCGCGTACCTAGCAGTCCGTGGAATAGCAGAGGTGCGGTCTTCTCCATCCCGATCTTATGTGTGACGGAAAGACCGGTGTTCTCCCGCTCGTGTGGACTTCTGCAGAAACGTGGACATTATTCCACGTAGAACTCGCCACCAGCAGAAATCAAAGTTTGGATCATCTCCGTTGAGTTGTGACTCAACGCCACCGAGGTAATTTTTGCCTAGTTTTTACTAACTTCTTAATTCAACGTTCATGGCCCGATCCACATCTCTTTGGGTTTTTCTTGATGTTTATTTTTCCGCTGCGTGCATAAGCGTTGTGCCATCCTCATAGAGAAACCCAACAATGCGATACCACTTCATTCGAGAGCACGTGGAGAACAAGGACATCTCTCTCTGTTATGTCCCCACGGACAAGCAGATTGCAGATATATTCACAAAGCCCTTAGACGAGACCAAGTTCAGTCTTTTCAAAACTGAATTGGGGATGCTAAACTATGAGGAATGAAGACTACAAAAGCTCCAGGCTCGTGCATCTATGGGGAGCCTCTGCCAGGAACTCAAGTGAGAGCACAGGTTCAAGAACTGAGGGGGAGCAAGGGGTCAAATGCAACAGACCTAGATTTGCAGAAGCCGAAAAGGGGGAGATTACCCTCTCGGCTAAGGCTAAGGTGGCTCCAAGTTTGCTCCCAAGAAATTGGTATTGGTAATGAATAACTCACTCAACTCAATTTCAAGTTTATGATTTTCATTCCCATATGCTCTATTCACCTTAGCTTGTGCGGTTTAGGCTTCTTCAAATAGGGGGAGATTGTTGGGTATTGTATCCACAACGTACCTGATTTGAAGAAGCCCCTGAACAAGCTAAGGTAAATAGACAATGTATTTGACAAAATATTTCAAGTTGTGCTTGCAGTTTTTCCACGCTAAGTGCACACCAATGTCAGGGTGCAGTAGGTAAATATACACGGGTCTGCACGACGTAATCCCTCGTTGAGCAGATCAGTGTGTTGGCCTACGTGTACTCTCTCTATTGGAGTGCACTTACTTTCAAGTACAGGGCTGTGTTTATGCAAGAGCAGACAAGTAGCAAGGATGAGTCAAAGAGCAGCTCAGAGGCGTAAGATGAAAAATCATCTAAGTAAGAATCGACGAGAATCACTAGTGATTCTCGCCGAATCGTCGAGAATCACTGGCTGATTCTCGCCGGCTAAATCAGAGTGCAATCAAGTCAAATTCGACGAGAATCACTTTGTGATTCTCGACGAATCGTCGAGAATCACTTTGTGATTCTCGCCGAATCGTCGAGAATCACCCTTGATTCTCGACGATTCGACGAGAATCACAGGTGATTCTCGCCGATTTTGACTTGGGCGATTTTCTGGAACTCCCTGAACCGGACTCTGTCGCTAGCACTATTTTGAACTGGGGTTAGGGTTTCTTCAGGTGGGACCCATAACAGTTATAATGCAGTATTTCACCGTATAAATATACGTGTATTTTGAACAGAGTAGACACATAGAAAGAAGTCGAGCGACGATCTTGACCTAAAATCGCGAAACTGCTCCGCCGTCGTCGCCGCTCGTCCAAGTCGATCGCCGCCCGTTTGATCGAGGTTTCCTCCAGATCTCCCGGCGATAGAAGCATATCCAAGCATAGCATCTCACGCGTCTAACCAGAGATCCCTTGTCTCTTGATTTGTTGATCGGGAACACCTTCCCCGTCCGAATCGATCGAGATGACCGATCCTAGTGTGACTGTTGGAAGACCTATCTAGCTTTGCTACGAAGTTTGGATCTCCAAAGTACAGCAGCCGCACATCGTTGTCGCCGCCGATCCCGTGAACCAAGCCGCCGCCCATCTTTGCCGCCACCGGTTCCGGGGAGATTCTCTCCAAGAGAGATCTAGGGTTGTGGACTTTTCGTGGACTTCAAGAACACGTCGAACAAAGAGGGACACCTTAGTCTCCAAATGTAGTTTGTATTTCTTGTACATTCTAGTTTATTTTTGTTGTAAAGGAACGTAGGTTCCTAGTTGTAAGGGTTGGGTTCAACCCGTGTTGTGGGAGTGTTGACTCCTACGTATGGAAGGGTTCCTTCCGATAGTGCAAGGATTGGATTTCAATCCTGTTGGTGAAGAGACCGAGTCGTCCCTTGTTGGGAGATAGGTCGAAGGGGGAAAGTGGATGTACCCAAATCGGGGAACCACTATAAATTGCTTGTGTACCTTCTTTGCTGTGGTGTTTTATTTTCTTGTGCAGGTTCAATTTTAAATTCCGCAAAAACGCTGCACGTCACCTATTCCCCCCCCCCCCCCATAGGTGAAGATAGTTGACACTAGGTGGACTTTCACAACCTTCTAGAATATGTCATCAAACATAGTTTCTGTAAGACCACCTTTTTTGCAACAACCACTGGGGTCTTATGCCCAGAGTCGTCATTTTGCGGTGACACCGACTCTCGGGAGGGCCGCCACTACAAAACGCCGATTCTGCCGGCCTTTTCTGTTAACAAGAGAGAATGTATAGTGATTGGAAAAGCTAAAAACAATCAAGTCCACAACATTGAAAGAGGAAAATCACATGACAAATAAAGAGTCCACACCGCTATATACGGACTTATGCCCGGTACATAAAGACCTCACTACAAGCCACTCATATAAGTAAAACTACTACTACTCAGCTCCACTCACGGATGTGGATGCCTGTCCACCCGAACTATACTGGCTTGTCTCCATCTGCACGGTGCTCTGCTGTTGCTGCATCTCCTCCTGATGCTCCCTGTATCTTATCCGGAGTGCCTAAAATATGGTGGTCAAATGACCGTCTGTCAAACTAGACTCAGTCAACAGTCCTCCACCCCTCTACCCATGAATCCTAGGAACTGGGCGGAAGGAAGTGAAAAGGAGGACCAAATAGCAGGGTGTAATCAAGCAGATGACAACTATCCTAACAAAAGTGTTATAACATTAAAAGTGCAGCAGGAGTTAATCAATAAAAGGTAATGCAGAGTTGTAAGGTAAGCATGAAGAATTGAAAGTAAGAACTGTACAAATAGTAATTCAGTAACCATTGATTTATACGGATTACCCCTATAGACCACGGGGTCGTTTTGCAGGGCATATCGTATAAACGGTCCCATACCAATTTATACGTTAGGTGTTAGGGGTTAAATGCAATGACTATGCTATGACATGCAAGTATGCTAGGGTATGAACATGCAAGTGCAACACACACACACGACTCTATGCACACAGACCTTTAGTTCCCCAGTTTGGAGTTAGCTAAACTATCAGGAGCCTCTCGTCGTGGCCAATGGAGACAGTGGGTTGTGCCTCTCCACTCCTCGACTGGTAATCACACTACCCAGCCTAGCCCCTCTCATACGTTTCCGTACTATTTCTAGCAAACCAGCTAGTCTCCCCGAGTCAAAGTACCGACGACGGTGTGATCGATCGTCCAATACCGAGGACCCACCACAGTTATGCACATGCAAGCTTGTATATTATACCTTACCTAAATCTCTGAGCCCTTAGCTCACCAAACCATCAAGTCTAAAAACAAGCCCTCTAGCATACAGCTCCCCGGACTACCAAAACAGTTCCAAGTCCCTTTAACTCGACCAGTAAGCCCATCGACCATGGGTCTATGCTATCCATTCATTACCAATTTGTCTCACCACGTGTACAAGTGTGAGTGCAAGGTGGAGGTATTATTGAGGTTACTCCTGTCCATATTATCCCTAAAGTTTACGTTAGCCCAGGACTGCCCAAGGTATTCCCCATGAAGGGCTCTCGAAGGCACTAGGAACTACGATGGGATTACGCCCAAAGTTCCCTTAGACAAGGAACTTAATATTATTGATTCCTACCCTTGACCAGTCCTCTCATTTATTTCAGTGTGGCTCTCGTACCTTAGTTCAAGCTCTCCGAGCTAGCCTATTTCAATCCTATGTACTATATGCAGACCATGCTAAGTTTCAGGATGCTCCCACTGAGGGGGTACTCCATTTACTCATACATCAGAACCAAAACAAGTACTGGGAGTCTACCATGACCTATTTAGACTAACTCCAGAGTTTCATAATCTTCCTAATTAATTGGGCATTCATTCTAATTACCCTAAGACTCCGGATGCCCTACTTTGAACATGAAATGCACTTTTAAATCAGTAACATACCACCACTAAATCATAATAAATACTCGGTAACATTTCTACAGCAAATCCAAGGTCTAAGAATTTTTAGAATTGTTTAGGCCCCAAATCCACAATTTAGAACATAAAGTCGATAATACCATTTTAAGAAGCAAAGGCCAGCAATATTGTTCTAAAAATTATGATAAAAATTCATTAAGACCATCATAGCCTAAAAACACCCTAGAGGTACTCTCCTAATTTTTCCAGTGAACAGTAACCCTTAATTTAATTTTAATTCAATAATTCCATAACCATTAGTTATTGAAGCAAGTACTGTAAATATTCAACTAATAATTATAACAAAATTCAAGGAGATAGATGATGTTCTAAAACTAACCCTAACCAAGTTTTACAATTTTTCCAATATATGTGGGGCTCTGAATCTAATTAAAAGTAATCTTCCTAATTTATAACCTTGTGAAGCAAGTACTGTTTCTAATGACCTAAAAATTATGAGAAAATTCCAGATCCTACATATTGACATGGAACACTCTATGACCAAATTTCATAATTTTCATAGCAATATTGTTCTCCAAATCTATTTTTGATCAGAAATCCACAATTCATAATTTATAAAACAAGTACTTAAAATAATCATCTAAAAATTTCAATGAAATACAGAGGGGACTAACATGATGCAAAACTTCCAAATACTAAATTTCACAACTTTTCAGTGGACAGAAATATCATAGCAAGCAAAACAAACTTAAGGACACATCTAGGGTTATAAAGGAAGTACTAATTTTTTTAGTGCAAAAATTCCACCAAAATTATTTTAGAGTTCTTTTTAACAGCAAAATACCCGGCCCAAGTTTCAAGTTATTGTGAGGTGTTTTGATTGCGTAAACCCAAATATTAGGTTTTGTGCCCTAAACTATGTTAGGGATTTGAGGGGGGGTTAAAGGCTTCCAAATTCAACAAAACTTCAACCAGAGGACCATAGCCACCATGTGATCCCTTCCACCAATTCCCAAGCCATTCCAATGTCATTTGACCCCATGACCTTCAAACCCTAAAAATCTCCAAAAAAAGGGACCTATCGTAGGGTTCTAGGGATACCCTACCCCAAACCATCTCAAATCTCATTTAAGGGTGTTACATGCCATTTAAAATCAGTGGCCAAAATATCAGCCTCTGTTGAGATAATTTGACCAACCAAACATCAAAATAGCTCCTTGACCAAATTAACCCTATAAGGGTATACCTAGGGTTGGATCAATACCTAATCAAAACATATCCAAATGAGGTGAAGTTTTACCAGAGCCTTAGCATGCCCTATAAGACCACCCACCCAAATTTGGGGGAGTTTTGAGATGTTTAGGATACCTAATTATTTATTCATGGATTATTAAATTTTTCCAAAAACTATAAAAAACGTTTCTCCAAAAATTTTGATTTTTGGGCGAATTCTAGATATTGATAAGAATAGCCCATACCGCAAATTTCAGGTCTTTTGGAGGTCTGGTTTAGAGTGGGCATCCAATTTACTCTATGATCAGCCCTAAGGATAGACTCCACCAAAAAGAGTGATGAGTTCTAACCAGGGCTCCAAATGCCTTGAAAGAAATTTTAAAATAACATAGAGACTTAGAGCTACAACTTTGATGTTGATCACATTTCCAGCAGGAGCCCCTAAGTATTTTTAATATTTAAAACCATATAATGCTAATAATCTCTAGAAAATCAAATACACTAATATCATTTAAAATACCTTTATCAAAATGGATGGCATCCGCTCATCCTCAACCTCCAGCCAAGGGCCGTGATTGCCCCGACCTGGAGCCTCTTCTAGTCCTCTTTCCGACCACCCCGACCACCTCCCTGGCCGGCCACCACCACCACCACCTCCGTTGAGGTGGTGGCTAGCGTTTTGCGGCGACCATGCCGCCGGAGGCGGCGTTTCCGGTGAACTCACACCACCATTTTTCCATGAAAAATCCGAAAATAGAAGCTTCCATTCATTCTCAATTGAGCCCAATTTCTCTACCTAAACTGATCTAGATCTAGCACAGATAGAGAGGAAGATGATTGGACCTCATTTGGAGCATTTCCTTACTCCAGTCGCCGGCCGCCATTGCTCCTCCTCAAAGCCTTCGGTGTCATGGTTTTTCCTCCCCCCGAGAGCTCTAAGTGTTCGGGAAAATGGGAAATTCCACTCCTCAAAGGACTCTAAAGATGATGGAGGGGTCAGTTGGGGGGGGGGGGGGCTTTAATTCTATTATCCATGGTTGACCTCTTCACCTCCCCTCCCATGGCTGACCCTATGCATCCCCCCTTCATTAAATGTCTCTGGAAACTACTGGAATCCCCTCTAATTCATCAGGGAAGATGAATGGGAGCATAATGGAGGGATACTGAGGGGTGTATAAACTTAATGACCATGAATGGCGACTTCCTCTCTCCTCCACATTGGGGGAAAACATAGAGCTTTCTCTCTCCTACTCACCATGGCCGAATTTTGGGTGACACGGCTGTGACACGGGCATGTGTCATCCGACACGGGCATGTCGGGTGGGCGTGTTCCCTTCTGTTTGACGAAATGAGCTCGATGATCATCGAGCTAAGGACACGCCTGGTGATACGGCCGTGTATCATCCAACACGGGCGTGTCAGGTGGGCATGATCCCTTCTGTTCGAAGAAATGAGCTCGACGATCATCGAGCTAAGGACACACCTGGCGACACGGGCGTGTATCATCCCACACGTGCATGTCGGGTGGGCGTGATCCCCTATGGTCGATGAAATGAGCTCGACGATCGTCGAGCTGATGACACGACTGGAGATACGGGCGTGTCTGGGCTGACACGGGCATGTAAGACCCGAAAGAGCTGTTTTCAGGGAATTTGTGTGGCTGTTTATTTCTTCCTATGGGATCTGATGGTTCAGATCTCCCCCTGTTGATATAAGGCTGAGCTATAGGCAGACCAAGGTGTTTTTCACCTTGGCCTTGTTCACTTGGTCCCTTGGGCTTCCTAGGGTTTTGTCATGACCAAAACCAATCTTAGGGGTCTAGTTGCAAATGGGATGTTACAAATCCCAACACATAATAAAAAAAATTTCATCCCCGAAATTAAGGTTAGCCCCGCGGTGTTCTACCAGAGTATTAATTGTAACATCCCAATATTTAACTAAAAACAAAATTTTACCTGACGTAAAGAGCTCCGGTTATCTCTGCTGCATCAAGTCCCGTGGCTCCCAGGTGTGCTCCTCCTGGCCATGATTTCTCCAAAGGGCCTTGACCAGCGGGACCTTCTTGCAGCGCAAGACCCGCATATCCGCGTCGTCAATACGGACCGGCTCCATGTGTACTGACCGATCTGATGCTACCGGCCCATTCATGGCGTCTATCTACTGCTCTGAACGTAATAGGGCCCACCTGAGGGAGGAGACATGGAAAACATCGTGCAGGCATTCCAGCTCTCGTGGTAGCTCCAGCCTGTATGCCAAGGGGCCGATCCGCTCCAAGATCCTATAGGGCCCCATGTATCTCGGGTTGAGCTTCTTCCTCCGTCTGCGAACTCGAGAGACTCCGTGCATCGACCGTATCTTCAAAAACACTCTGTCTCCTACCTTAAACTCCACTTGATGATGCCGCGCATCGTAATATTTGGCCTGCCTACTCTGCGCCTCCAACATCTGGTCCCACATCAGTCTTACCTGGGCCTTGTTGTCCTCCACAAATTCCGAGCCCAGGAACTTCGGGTCTTCATCTTGTATCCATGAAAACGGAGTCCTGCACCTCCGCCCATACAAAGCCTCGTAGGGAGCCATGCCTATACTGGACTGATGGCTGTCGTTATATGAGAACTCCACCAGTGGTAGCATCTTCTCCCATGGCTCTCCTCGGTCCAGAATGCACAGTCGTAGCAGATCTTCCAATGTCTGGTTGGTGCGCTCTGTCTGCCCGTCCGTCTGAGGATGAAGGGTTGTGCTGAAAGTCAGGCGGGTACCCAAATATGCTTGAACTGACCGCCACTCCCTAGACGTAAATCGCCGATCACGATCTAACACTATTGACCTGAGCACGCCATGGTAGCGACTGAACTGCTCCACAAACTTCCGCACCAGCACTCCGACTGAGTCTTCCTTCCTGATCGGTATGAATCGAGCCACCTTTATCAGCCGATCGACGATCACCCATATCGAGTCATTTCCCAATAGAGACCGGGGAAGCCCATGTATGAAATCCATGGCTATGTCGTTGAATTTCCACTCGAGCACCGGCAGTGGCTGCAATAGTCCTGCGGGGTTCCTGCACTCCGCCTTCACTAGCTGACATGCCTCATAATGAGTCACGAAGTAGGTGATATCCTTCTTCATGCCCGGCCAATACATCATCTTCTTCAAATTCGCCTCCATCTTCGTGATTCACGGGTGCACCGAATACCGGCTGCAGTGCGCCTCCGTCATAATCTCCTCCCGGATCTGGCCTCCCTCCGGTATATAAACCCATCCTCTGAAACACACCAGGCCATCCCTCAGTGTGTAGTCTCCTGCAGCACCTGCCTCTAAGGCCTGGAAGATGGGCTCTAGTTTGGCATCCTGCATCTGTCCTTTTCTGACTCGGTCCCTAATGTCATTGGTGATGCCCATCGCGGTCAGGTACTCCTCATAGAGCTCAGGATCGTCAGACGACACCAGAGTAATATACATGTACTCCAAACTCTGCAGCAGCTCCATAGACATCAACTGACACTCTGCCCCAACTATGGCGGCTCTCCTGCTCAGTGTATCTGCTACTACGTTCCCCTTCCCCGGGTGGTAGTGCATCTCGTACTAATAGTCCGATAAAAACTCCACCCACCTCATCTGCCTGATATTCAGTTCCTTCTGCGTGTCCACGTACTTAAGGTTCTTATGATCTGAGTATATATCACAGTGGACTCCGTAGAGGTAGTGTCACCATATCTTCAGTGCAAACACAACTTCACCCATCTCCAGGTCGTGTACTGGATAGTTCTTCTTATGGGTCTTTAGTTGGCGGGAGGCATACGCTATGACATGCCCGTTCTACATCAGCACCGTACCCATCCCCTGATATGATGCGTCAGTGTATACTTGGAATCCTTCCTTCCTAGATGGAAGGGCACGGATAGGGGATGAGATAAGTCGGTTTTTCAACTCCTGCAAGGCTGCCTCACACTGTGGCGTCCATACAAAGGGTACATCCTTCTTCATCAATGAAGTGAGTGGAAGGGCGATTCGAGAAAACCCCTCCATAAATTTCAGGTAATAACCGGCAAGCCCCAAGAAACTCCGCACGTCCGTGGCCATCTTTAGTGGTGGTCAATCCCTGACTGCTTGAACCTTTGCAGTGTCCACCGCTAACCTGGCTCCGTTGATAATGTGGCCCAGGAAAGCCACCTCCTTCAACTAGAACTGATACTTGCTGTACTTCGCATAGAGGCGATGCTCCCACAATCTCTCCAAAGTTAGTGCAAGATGCCATGTACGGTCCTCCTCCGTCCAAGAGTAGATAAGGATGTCGTCTATGAATACTATGACAAACACATCTAAATAAGTCTCGAAGACCCGGTTCATGAGGCTCATAAATGCCGATGGAGCATTTGTGAGCCCGAAGGGCATCACGGTGAACTCATACAGGCCATATCTGATACTGAAGGCCGTCTTCGGGATATCTTCCTCCTGGATCCGCATCTGGTAGTATCCTGACCTCAAGTCCAGCTTCGACAAAAAATGGGCTCCCTCAAGCTGATCGAACAACTCATCTATCCTTGGGAGCGGGTAGGTATTCCGGACGGCCAGCCTGTTCAGTGCTCGATAGTCTATGCACTGTCGAAGTGTCACATCCTTCTTCTTCATGAATAGGACCAGAGCTCCCCATGCCGAGGAACTCGGTATGACGAATCCTGCCTCCACCAGCTCCAGCAACTGTGTCCGAAATTCTGCAAGCTCCCTTGGTGCCATCCGATAAGGGGCCTTGGATACCGGCTTAGTGATGAGTCCAATTTATATAGGGTGTTTCGGACTCATCTGGGCTAGTTTTCACGCGTTTTCACTTCACTTTTAGTTCTACATCGTTCATATTTTATCTTGTATATATTTCCATAGGAAGTGCACAGTTAGGCGCGTGGTTGTGTATTTTTGTACTTTTAATGTTTGTACTCCCTTTTTGTGATTGGCTGGAATGTCTGCAAATATCAGTGGTCTGTTTTTCTTATTGGTACAGTGGTCGTGTGCATGTTACGGGGATGTTTGGAAGCAGGAGTACTGCGGACGATCATCGGATATAGTGCGCACGACCACTGGTCGTGCGCCACTGCTCGTGCGCAAAGTTCCCTGATTTCCAGAATATACCTGGTGTATGCACACTATCACTGGACACAGTGCGCACGACCACTGGTCGTGCGCCGCTGATCGTGTGCATTGATTCCATATTTTCCCAAGTTTTGGCTGGGGAAAACGCAATACCACTGGACATAGTGCGCATGACCACTGGTCGTGCGCCACTGGTCGTTTGCATTATAATTTCTGCAATCTATAAATTCACAGGTTCTGCCCAAATTCGGGATTGCTCGACATTTCTCCACCGTTTTCGTCTTCGAGGAAGGGTTTCGCTATTACCCTTCATCTTCCATCGTAGGGAGGTGCTCCGGGCAAGCTTTCACCTCCAAATCCAAGCCGAAGATTCATCTCGGCCTCCTCCTTCATCTTTGAGCTTCAAGAAGAGCTTGACCTAGCTTTATCCATCAAACTAGGAGAAGTTGTGCCATCCTCCACCGGATCGTTACAAGAAGAAGATGGTCCATTGGAAGGTGGTGATATCCCTTCACTACCCAGGACGCAGTTGAGGACCGAGCTTTGACGCGAATTGATAACCCGATGATTCCAACCGTGAATCCTCAGCAAGACTTTGGATCTGCTCTATTTCACACACTTTTCTTCTCTTGTTGTTGAATAGTATAGTTCATCTCTTGTTTATGATGAAGTTGTACTTATTTTGATATACATTTGTATCAAATTATGTCTATGTGATTTCATATTTTTGTTATTTTCTTGAGGTGCGCCATATTCCATCCACCACCATCCACACTTGTAGCACTAGAAATTGCTAGTGGCATGCGTAGCGAAAAGGTGCTCACGACCCTCATTCCGCCATTCTCACCACCTCATCCGCAAGCCTACTCGCCCATCCGCCTAGTGATTCGGTGCATAGCGGCCCGACTAGTCGTCCATCCCGCCTGACAAAGCATCGCATAGCGGCGTTGCATATGAGTAGTTGTTAGATTTTTACTTCCTTTTTATCGCAACAATGAAAACCCCCATCATTACCGCCGACCCTAAGGACTTCAATCTCAAGTCTCCTCGAAATTAACTCCAACTTACTGTGTTCCTTGAGAGATCAATACTTGGGAAAACTCGCCCATTTTATATTTCTTGTGCAACCGGTTCACTGCCGTGATCTTTAGCATCAAGTTTTTGGCACCGTTGCTGGGGAACACAATCGTGTGAGTTTTTGCAGAGGGAGATAGGAGATAGAAGCCCTTTTCCATTTGTATATTTCATGTTTCTTCTTTGCTTTAGTTTTTAGAATCTGTTTCCTGTTTTTATTTGTTCTCATTCTAGTTTTAATTTTTCTGTAGCAGATTTTTCTATTCTTTTATCTGTGGTGTGTAGTTAATTGTTGCTTAGAAACTTTCTGTTGGTGAATTCTTCTTGTTGCACGATATATTCTTATATGAATATTCATTGTCGATGGTGCGGGGATTATAGGCATGGTAGTGATGTGTGCCGCACTGAAGATTGGGAGCATAATTCTCGTGGTTCTCTGTATGGAGCACCGTCTTCCTATGGTACTTCATACACCCAATCCAGGTCTTATGGTCACTCCTCTTCTATGCATTCATCTTTATCTTATTCCTCTCCGGTCCCACCTGGATTGATAAGTAATGGAAAATGATGTTTGTGTTGTCGTAGCATCGACCATGTGTTGAAAGATTGCGCAGAATTTCAGCGCCAGTTGGAGGAGGATGATGAACCGGGTATCTGATTCACTTTATAACCCTCTCAAATGGCCGCCCCTACCGATTCTGATAATATATTTGCAGCACCACCATGTCTATAGGCCACTGCTGCAAATATGCCCATTAGACTTTCTGCTGATTGGTGTGACTACATTGTGGCGTTGTCTCTCCCCATGCACTCTTCCCCTCTTGTTGATTCACCCCCGGAGGAACCTGCCCATATTTTCTCTGATGTTGTTGTTCCTCCGCCTTCTTTGCAAGAATTATCTATCCCTATTTTTAGTGTGTCGGTTGATGATGTTCGGCCGGATTGTGATTCTGAGCCTGAGGATGTGCCCATGTTTGACGAGGATATTATTTTCATTAATGTAAAGTATTACATCTTGGAACATGTGGATGCACCGAGGTGCGTTGATGAGGAGAATCTCTTTGTTGAGGAAGTTTCCACTTCCTTGATGGATGAGGAGGTCCAAACCACCACCGAGAACCTCAAGCTCGCGGATTCCCCTCGCCATGACTCATATGACTCCATCGATGATCTATGTTGGGATCCTACTAGGAGTGTGACCTGGACCAGTCCCCCTATTTTAGATTATGTTAGTTCTTCTTCTCCTTTATTTCTTGATCCCCCTTCTTTATCTGAGCCTGGGCGGGTTGAGTCTCCGCAGGAGCTTCGGAAGGACTTGGAGCTTTCAGCTCGAGTCATCGATGATAGCATTCTGTCTCATGAGGAGGTTGATTCCTCCTCTGTTAAGGAAGCTACATTGATTGCTTTCTCCTCCTGCCTTCTCCCTGTAGTAGATGATACCTTGCTGGGCAAGGATTCATTTTATGGTGAGAAGAGTGAGGACCAGCGCTCCTTATCTTCTTAGTTCCTATTTCATCTGCCTGCGAGGAGTAGGTATGATTTTTTAGGATGAGGGGTAACTTTTCTATCGCTGTATTGGTACCCGTTACCGAAACGGATATTGGAACAGTTACCTGTGTATTTTTCTTTTCATAGGCTCATTAGCAAGAACCTTTTCGTAGCCAAATAAGTCGTGCTGGGATGACAATAACCACAGTACTTATCTTTCATTTTCTGCATTTAGTTTTTCATGTCTATGTAGTTTTAGTATTTCTTTGTAGTTTGTATATTTTTGTTTTGTTTTTGCGGAGCTCACCCCTACAGGTATTCATGGCAAATCGCATTGGTGGGGTTGTGATTCTTCGTATGGCGGGCCTACTTCAGGTTTCCATGCATCTTCTGGTATACTTACTGGCTGAGAATTGGGTAACCTCTTCCCTTAGCTCTTTATGATTTTAATTTCTCTATCATATGTTGTATAGTTTAGTTTAAGTCTGGGGGAGAGCCAGTTTTGTTACCTTTTGCATGTGCACATCTCATGTGCATACTAGAAGCTTTTATAGTTTTATTTTGATTAGTTCATTGCACTGCACACCATTGTACCCACTTGAGCATGTGGTTAGTTGTTAGTGTGTCGCGAGTTAAACTCATTTCTTCGTTAGATTTGGGAAAATTATGGTGATGGATTAGGATTGTAAGACAACGTAAAATGTTGACCTTGTTGTGTTTCTAGTCAACTGCTCTCGTCTCGTTTAGAAATTCGAGTAGATATAATTTTTCTGTATGCTTATGGTTTTATGCTTTTCTATTTGCGTAAAGATATTTTTATTCTACTAAAAATTTGGTGAATCCGGTGTGAATCAAACGGTAGTATAGGAATGTGTGTAGCCGGCACTAGACTCGTTTTGCTCGAGTCGGGAGGATGGATCATCTTTCTCGATGGCTAAGAACTTGCCCCAAGTTACTCTCGAAGCATGGGTACTTGGTTACTCAATCGTAAGCATGATGTAGGCCATCATTTTGGCCCGGTTGAGCTTTGTATCGTTCCTAACGTCATATCCTCGCTAGCCCCGTTGTGCCTACCCTTCTTTTGATTCAGCTCCACCTTCATTCACCAAAGCCCCATAGCCAATCCTAGTCGCACACCCAAGTCGAATTTATTGTTTTTTATTTTCATGTTGGGATGTGATGTGGTGTTATTATTTGTGAAAATGTGGAAGTGCTTCCAAGTTTATATCTGCTGAATTGTGAAAATAAAATGAAGAAAAAAGAAAAAAAAAGAAAAATATTTGTAAAGAAACGAAAAGTGAAAAGAAAAAGTTTAAATTGAAAATCTTTTTGGAAATGTGATTATATTTGGAGTAGGCGGTGCACACACCCATATGCTAATAGTTAAGTCTGGAGGTGTGGTGTACCTGCATATATTGTGGTTAGCTGTTGGACTCTTTTTAGGCTAGCTCATTTGGGTTAGGTGCATAGCCTTTCTTTCTATCATTGTTTACCTCACTGTAACCCAAGCCCCGTGATTATCCTAAAGTCCTACGGATTTGCGCTTCAGTCTAACTTGTGCCGTGTAGAGAGTGTGAACGGGCATGTGTATGGTCCCCGACATTGGTGGATTCCTTTGGAGGTGATCCTGAGCCCCGATCTTTGGCAAAGCTCACCTTAGTGGCTTGCCTACTTTCTTCCTATGCATGACCGGTTGATTCACCGTGATTCTATTTTTGAGTAGTAATAAAATTTTGATACGCATTGTGAAAAATATAAACTATTCTGAATACTTAGAAATTTTCTCTATTGTATTTTTACGCACATGAGCATGAGACTTCGCATGGTACTTTGTTTTTCAATTTCTTGTTAGCTAAATCATTTTCCCTATCTGCTTAGATTTTGTTTGCTCGGGACGCGCAAACAGTTAAGTCTGGGGGTGTGATGAGTCCAATTTATATAGGTTTTTTCGGACTCATCTGGGCTACTTTTCACGCGTTTGCACTTCACTTTTAGTTCTATATCGTTCATATTTCATCTTGTCTATATTTCCATAGGAAGTGCACACTTAGGCCCGTGGTTGTGTATTTTGTACTTTTAATGTTTGTACTCCCTTTTTGTGATTTCCTGGAATGTCTGCAAATAACAGTGGTTTGTTTTTACTCTTGGTACATGGCTCGTGTGCGTGTTTCGGGGATGTTTGGAAGTAGGAGTACTGCGCATGATCATCGGATATAGTGCGCATGACCACTGGTCATGCGCCACTGCTCGTGCACAATGTTCCCTGATTTCTAGAATCTGCATGGGGTATACACACTATCACTGGAAACAGTGTGCACGACCACTAGTCGTGCGCCACTGATCGTGTGCATTGATTCCATATTTTTCAAAGTTCTGGTTGGGGCAAATGCTCTACTACTTGACATAGTGCGCAAGACGACTAGTCGTGCACCACTGGTCGTGTGCATTATAATTTCTGCAATCTATAAATTCGCAAGTTCCGCCCTAATTCAGGATCGCTCAACATTAATCCGTCGTTTTCGTCTCCGAGGAAGAATTCTGTAATTCCCCTTCATCTTCCATCGTAGGGAGGTGCTCCGGGAAAGCTTTCACCTCCAAATCCAATCCGGAGCTTCCTCTCGGCCTCCTCCTTCATCTTTGAGCTTCAAGAAGAGCTTGACCTAGCTTTCTCCATCAAGCTAAAAGAAGTTGTGCCATACTCCGCCGGATCGTAACACGAAGAAGATGGGCCATTGGAAGGTGGTGATAGCCCCTCTCTACCCCGGACGCAGTTAAGGACCGAGCTTGGATGCAGATTGATAACCCAATGATTCCAACAGTGAATCCTCAGCAAGACTTCAGATCCGGTCGATTTCGCACACTTTTCTTCTCTTATAGTTGAATAGTATAGTTGATCTCTTGTTTATGATGAAGTTGTACTTATTTTGATATACATTTGTATCAAATCATGTCTATGTGATTTCATATTTTTGTTATTTTCTTGAGGTGCGCCATATTCCATCCACCACCATCCACCCTTGCTGCACTAGCAATTGCTAGTGGCATGCATAGCGAAGAGCTGCTCACGACCATCATTCCGCTGTTCTCACCACCTCATCTGCAAGCCTACTCGCCCATCCACCTAGTGATTCGGTGCATAGCGGCCCGACTAGTCTTCCATCCCGCCTGGCAAAGCATCGCATAGCGGTGTTGCATAGGAGTAGTTGTTAGATTTTTACTTTCTTTTTATCGCAACAATGAAAACCGCCATCGTTACCGCCGAACCTAATGTAACATCCCATTTCCAACTAGACCCCTAAGAGTGGTTTTGGCCATGACTAGGTCATGACAAAACCATAGGAAGCCAGAAATGGGCCAAGAGATAGAAGACCAAGATGAAGATCACCATGGTCTGCCTGTGGCACAACCACATCACCAAATCTAGGGTTTGACCTTAGGGCTTCACCATGACTCCATGACCACACCCCAACATCACTAACTCATTAGAGTGTCCACTAGAGCCTTAAGGGTCCATTGGAGTCAACCACAGGTGGCCAATTTGACCTAGGACCACTTTAGGCCTAAATTGGGCAATGTGCCCTAACTAAGGGTAGGAGCCTAGTAAAGCCCAACTAACCCTACCATGGACTTCCTAGACCTAAAGTAGGGTCAATGGGCCTCTAATGACCCAAAAAGGGAAGTCCAAGAGGTTAAGTTGACCAAAGTCAACTCTAACCCTAAATAGGTCAAACTGGTCTATATATGGTCAATTGACCATCCCCCAAGCCAAGTGGACCCCACCCAAGCCCACCTAACCCTAGAGTGAGGTCAATGGGTCACCTAGGACCCATTGGGGTCCACCCAAGAGGCTAAGTTGACCAAAGTCAACTCTAACCCTAAATGGGTCAACCTAACCTACATTTGGTCAAACTGACATACACAAGGGCCAATTGAAGTTTCCTTAGCCAAATGGACCCCACACATACCCTCATAACCCTAGTGAGAGGCCAATGGGTCACCAAGGACCCATTGAGACCAATCAAAAAGGCTAAGTTGACCAAAGTCAACTCTAGCCCTAAAATGGTCAAGTGCCCTACCTAAGGGTCAAATGACCTCCAAGGGGCCAAGACAACCCTACCTAGGTCTTAGGGGAGTCCAATGGGTCACTAAGGACCCATTAGGGGCAAGCTCAAAGACCAAATTGGCCAAGTTCAACCCTAGCCTAAGTTTGGGTCAAGCTAGCCCAAATGGGCTAACTCAAGCTCATTGACAATTCTCTTGGGCTAACCTTGTTTGGAGGGGTGAAATAAACATGTGGGCTGCCATTAGGGTTAGGTAGGAGTCAAAATTCAGCTTGATGTATAGGAGAGAGAAAAAGCTTCAAAGGGAAGAGAGAGAAAGAGAAGAGAAGAAATGGAGGAAGACTTGGTCTCATCCTTCCCCTTCCCCAACCTTCCCCAACCTCCATTCAATTCCCTAAGACCAGATGAGTGCAACCAGCTACCCATTGACTGGCTGGAGCCAGCATTTCCCCCCTACCTACCATGGCCTCCAAGCTTGACCAAGAGCCAATAATGGCAAATGCATTTCCAGCCACCTAACACACCTTCTCTTCATTTTAAAAGCTTCACTGGACTCCAAGGAATCAATACCACCCCTTACCCGAAGGAACCAGAGCTGTTCACTGTGTTGTTGCAGAAATCTGACCACCACCACCATAAAAATGGCATTCCGGCGATCGGCAAGGATTCAGGCCACAAGAAAGGTCCTCCTCCACTACTTCACTTATGGATAGTTCTTAGCAATCAATAGGTTCAAGGTTCGGGCTCAATTGAGCCCGAATCAATTTAGAATTTTCATGGTTTTTCCATGGAAAATCAACTCTCGGGATCGCCGGAAAAGGGGCTTCCGGCGGCCAAGCCGCCGCCTGGCGACGACCACCACCTCAACGGAGGTGGTGGTGGCGGTGGCCGGCCGGGGAGGTGGCCGGATCGCCGGCGGTGGCGTTTTGAAATTGCTCCAGGTGGGACGAATCGCAGCCGTAGGCTGGAGCTTGAGGATGACCGGATCCCGTTAATCCTGCGCCAAGATTCGTGCAAGCCTGATGAATGAAACTATAGTTTCTAATATGCATTTTATTCATTCTGTCACACCCTTTTATATTTAATGTTTCTATTTTTTATAAATACATAGAGGCTGTTTCATAACAAGTCATCAACATGAAACGTGTAGCCCAGTGAGTCTACTTTAATATAAAATTGGTTTGGACCAATTTGGGTGCCTGGTTTGATCAGGGCACCCATTTTGGTGGGGCCTACACATAGGGCTAGGCAGAAATTAAATTGAGTGCTCACCTTTCATCTGTGGTCCAAATGAGTTGCAATTTTGGCAGGGAGTCACCCTAGACCATATCTAGGTGCTGCCCAAACATGGAAATTTTTGGGGACAATTTTTCTATAGTTTTGTAAATTATTTAATTTATCTAGGGTAAATTAATTTAAGGGCCAAATGACCTCCAAACTCACCCAAATTTTGGTCAGTGGTGCTTGGGGTCATTATAGTGCTCTGGTTAAAATCTGATCACAATTGGATGTGTATTGGACTATAATCATGCAAATCCTAGCCTTGCCCTAAAAGGGTATTTTGGTCAAAAGTGCACTTTGGTGTTTTGAGTGGCCAAATAACCTCAACAGAGGATGAAATTTATACCACTGACTTGGCATGACATTTAGCACCTCTCCATGGAATTTGGGGTAGAGTGGAATTGATTTGCCCTAAGTTCCTAGGCCAAACCCTAAGGAAGGACCTTTGTGCCTTGTGAAGGGCATGGGTCCTAAACACCTTTGATGAACTTCAAATTTTGTATGCAGGGTCCTAGGGTATATAAAACCCTCTGGTAAAAATCTTAAAGAATTTTGAAATGGGTAGGGCCTACAAAACCCTAACCCTAGCTTAGGTCATAAAAATTCTAGTACTAGTTTAGGTTAGCTAAACTCCTTGAAATATAATACAATTTGGGTAGTGTGGGAATAAGGATATAATGAGCCTCTAGTAATTTATTTGGGAATTTTTGATCAATATTTGTAGCACTTCATTTGTAACCAATAGGATTGCCCTAATTAATAATTTGACTGTTGAGATCTCACTGCCAATTGAAAGGTCATGAAAATTTGGCAGAGGTAGTAATAGAGCATAATGATCATATATGAATTTTAATAGAATTTTTGGATTCATAATTATGGTATCTCCTTCACAAGTGCATTATTTTGGTTACATGCTAAATAATTCCTACAGAGCTCAATACTTGTTTAACAATTATGAAATTTGATACATAGTGTTACTAGTTCATCATTATCAAGTGGGAATTTATTTGGAATTTTGTGATGGATAATTAGAATACTTTGTTCATTGATCCTTAAACTTAGAATTTCATGAGAAAATCAAGTATAGCCTTATTATTAAATGATAAATTATGAAACTTGCTCTAGAGTATTTATATTCCATTATAACCATCCTTGAAGTTTATCTGAATTTTTGGAGGTATTATTGCTGTAAAATCTTTTAAAATGACTTATTATGAGATATATTTGAAATTAAGGCTAAGGGCCTAAAACTTGCTGAAAAATTGGAAGACTTAGGATTTAGAGTTGACTATTCATTTTGTAATTAACATAAATTTAGTGGATTATTATCATGTCTGACATTGATACTTCATGTTCAAACTTGGGCTTTTTGGATACTAGAATAAATAAATAAATTATCAGACAAATTAGGAAAATTATGAATTTCTGGATTTATGCTAAAAATATCATTATAGCCCTCTAATAATTATCATAGGGGTACTGGATGATTATTTGATGTACCTCCCATTTTACGAGCCATATAGCTTAAGTTGTCTGCATATAGTAAAAACTGCAGAAATCATGTTGGAGTATAAATTGGATGCATGTCTTGGGATAAGTGGTAGGCTGGTTTGGATAGATAAAAATAAGTTCATTATTGGTAGTAGGAGAAGTAGAGGGATGGATTGGCTAGAGTTAGGCGGTGCCCGGGATCGACGAAAGATCGTCTTCCCCGAGGTGAGGTAGAGTCAAATCACCCTAGGATTAGCCTATTGTAACATGAGAAGGTAATGGCTAAGGGAATCAACTAATAATAATAATAAGCACCTTGCGAAAAGGAACGTTGGGCGTAATCCCAACATAGTTCCTAGTGCCCCTTGAGAGCCGTTCAAAGGGAAGACCGGGGGCAGTCCTGGGTTAATGTAAACTGTATTAACAAGCTGAAAAGAGTAACTTAGTAATTAGGGTTGAACATTTCACGAACACAGATAGCACTGGAAGATAGTTGGAAGCTTCGGCTTGGATGGTTATGAGACGGATGTTTGGGTCCGGGGAGCTTCGGCTCGATTGTTTAAGACGGACATTTTGGTCCGGGGAGCTTCAGCTCGGTTTTTGGATACGTTAAATTTGCATGTGCATAAAATGAAAAGAAATTTAAGGTGTTGGGTCTTCGGTATTGGAGGGTTGATGCATCGACGCCAATACGCTGACTCGGCAAGTGTGGTTAGCACTTTGCCAACACAAGTCTGGTGCGCCAGCCGGCAAGAGTACGCAGGACTCCGCTTCATGCACCAAGCGTTGAGGCGTACGATAGGTCTGACCGGTAGTGCTTTACTGGTTTAGAGGTGGGCAAGGCCCAACCCACCGCTTCTGTCTGCCACTATGGAGGTATCCTGGGAGGTTATGGCTCCAGAAAGGGGGAACTAAAGGTCTGTGTGCACAGAGTCGTGTGTGTATGTTGCACTTGCCTGTTCCATCATACCCACTTGCATGTCATAGTATAATCGATTCATTTAACCCTGACACCTAAAGTATAAGTGGAATGGGACGCTTATACATTAGGACCTGCAAAACGACCCCTTAGTCTATAAGCTTGTGTGGGCAAGTTTATAAATTAAAGGTTAAATTCTTTATATATATAATGTTGTTATTAACCGACACCCCAACGTATAAATTGGTATGGGACTTTTTATACGATGGGAGCCCTGTAAAAGATCCCTTGCTTATACGTTCCGTATAAGTTAAGGTTATTTTTCATACTATGCTTTACTGCCGCATGTACTATAAAAATTGTTAGTATAGGTCCGCTGCCATCTGATTTTTGTTTACTCTCCACCTTCAAGTCCTCCCCTTTCTTCCTCTCCGCTCGGTGCCTAGGGTCCATGGGGGAAGGGGCGGAGGATGATAGGACTTATTCTTTTAGACTAACGGTTTTCGAACCACATCATTTTAGGGGACCGTGGAGCCCAGCATGGAGGAGCAGCCCTAGAGGTCGGAACACTTGGAGATCGGGCAGTCTAGTTCCGGAGTTTAGATGGCAAGGACTGTGAGTCCTGATCGCTACTAGTAGTTATATTAGTTTGCTTCCGCGTTGAGAGATTTGTAGTGAGGACTTGATGTACTGGGCATAAGCCCAAGATCTTATATTTCTGTGTATCTGTGGACACTCCCTTCGTGGAGAATATTTACATATATATTTGATTTCTGTGGACTTACTTTAATATTTTGCTACAGTTGCGATCGATTTGGCCGGCAGGATCGGCGTTTTGTAGTGATGACCTTCACGGGTGCGAAGGTATCACCGCAAAGCGACGGTTCTGGGCCTAAGACCCCGGTGTTTTAAAAAGAAAAAAAAGGGGGTCTTACACCTAAGGACTTCAATCTCAAGTCCTCCTCGAAATTAACTCCACCTTACTGTGTTCCTTGAGAGATCGATACTTGGGAAAACTCACCCATTTTATATTACTTGTGCGACCGGTTCGCTGCCGTGATCTTTAGCATCACTTAGCCCCTAACACCAACTGAATCTGAAAGTCCTTCTCCCTATGCGGAGGTAGTCCTGGCAGCTTCTCTGGAAATACATCGACATAGTCACAGACCACCGGAATGCTAACAATCATGTCCTTCTCCTCAGTCAGTTCGAACAAAACCTGATATACCTCGTCTCCCTGTAGGTGGGCCTTGACGGCCTGAATAGATGAAAGGAGGCGGCGGTAAACCGGAGTAGTACCTTCAAATATCTCATAAGTATCGTCGTATCTCAACACGACCCGCCTCGTCAGGCAGTCAATCTGGGCATGGTTCCAGACCAGCCATGTCATGCCCAAGACAAGGTCGTAGTTCGACATTCTCAGGATCGTCGCTGGGGCCTCGAGTGTCAACCCATCTTTGGTAACCTTCAGGAGGCACTTCTCTATGGACTGGATCTCCATCCCATTGGGGAGACGCACCCTCCTGTCATCTCCCGTATAATATCGAATCTAGCCCAGATCCTTGACGAAATCCTCCGACACAAAGTTGCGTGATGCCCCCATGTCGAACAGGGTACGAGCAGGTTTGTCGCACACCATCACTATTCATAAATTAGTTAAAGGAAAAAAACAGCTTAGGTCTTAAGTTTTCTAACGTAGGTTGTGTAGTTATTCTACCAATACTTAAAATTGCTCTCATACCTGCAATAACACTGTTCGGGTTCCGGGGCTGCGCTAAGTCCAGAGCGTAGGTCTGCTTCACATCCTGCCTGTGTTCACCGCCCTGAAATCTACGTCCGCGACCACGTCATTGACCTCCCATCTGGTGAGCTGGTGGGCCACCCCGTGCAGCAGGAGTGTCCCCATTTCTCGTAGGGCAATTAATCTGAATGTGCCCTGGCTGATGGCAGTGATAGCACAGTTGTGGTGTAGGTCTTCCCTGCCCTATCCTGGGCACCTCCCTCATCTGTAGCAGTTGCGGAGCCAGCACTGCCTGCTCCCTTGGCTCCTGCCTTTCCTCCTAACAGGGTTGATCCACGTTCCTTCTCTCTCCCATGACCCGGCCACGATGCGGGTCCCTTCTCCCTCCTAGCTCTGGATCATGCCCATGTCTCTTCCTGCCCCGAACAGCAAGCTGGTCCGCGTCCAGCTTCTTGGCCATCTCCAAGATCCTGGAAATGGTACCATCAGACACGAACAAGAGGGCCTGCCTTGGGTCATCACGGAGGCCCTTGTAGAATCTCTTGGAGTAACCCACATCATCATGCTTGTAAGAATCCGCAAATCTGGCCAAATGAGTAAACTCCCGTTGATATTCCAGAACTGTCCTGTTCCACTGCTTCAACTACAAGAATCTATCCTCCAATTCGTCCATTACGGACTGCGGTACAAAATGCTCTAGTAGTGCCGCCCTAAACTCCTCCCAACTAATGCCCGCGATCTCCACTCCCGCATAACTGGTGTCCATCACCGACTTCCACCACCTCTTCGCATGCGACTCCAGACAAGAAACCACCAAAGATACTGCCAGGTCTGTTGGGTATTGTATCCACAATTACCTGGATTTGAGGAAGCCATCTGTCAAGCTAAGATGAATTCACAATGTATCTGATGGAACCTCTTAAGTTGTGCTTGCAGTTCTTCCACGCTAAGTGCACACCAATGTCAGGGTGCAGTAGGTCAATATACACGGATCTGCACGACGTAATCCCTCGTTGAGCAGATCAGTGTGTTGGCCTATGTGTACTCTCTCTATTGGAGTGCACTTATTTTCAAGTACATGGCCATGTTTATGCAAGAGAAGACAAGGAGAAAGGATGGGTCAAGGAGCAGCACTTGGGTGGAAAGATGAAAATCCGTCTAAGTATAATTCGACGAGAATCACCAAGTGATTCTCGCCGATTCGGCGAGAATCACTAGTGATTCTCGCCGAATCGTCGAGAATCATTATGAATTCTTGCCGACTCCTTCCGGCTACCCCAAAACCGTGCCAAGTAAGATTCGGCGAGAATCACTAATGATTCTCGCCGAACCCGTCGCTGAGCAGGTCATTAATACCAAGGGAAAATCGTTGAGAATCAACAAGTGATCCGTCGAGAATCACCAGTGATTCTCGACGAATCGTCGAGAATCGTTAACTGATTCTCGCCGATTCGTCGAGAATCACCAATGATTCTCGACGAATTTTACTTGGCGTTTTCTTGGGATGTTGCTGGACCGGATTCTCCCGCTGGACTATTTTAAACCGGATTTCGGGATTCTACTGGTGGGTCCCACAACGGTCAAATTGAATCTATCTACAGTATATATATACGGGTATTTTGAACAGTAGGTGGATCGAGAAAAGAAACACGCGAGCACGGAAAAACCCTAAGTCGCCGCTTCCGCTCCGCTCCGTCTCCGCCGCTCGTGTCAAGTGGTCGCCGCTGTTGATCGTGTTTCTTCCCGATCTCCGGCGACAGAAGCTTAGCCAAGCTTAGAGTCTCACGCGTCTATCCAGAGATCTCTTGTCTCTCGATTTGTAGATCGGGAAAGTGTTCCCCATCCGAATCGATCGAGACGACCGATCCTCGAGTGACTGTTGGCAGACCTAGCTAGCTTCGCTACGAAGTTTGGATCTCAAAGTACTGCTGCCGCGCACCTTCATTGCCGCCGATCCCGAACCAAGCCGCCGCTCGGATTGCCGCCGCCGGTTCCGGGAAGATCCTCTCCAAGAGAGACCTAGGTTGTAGGCTCTTCGTTGACTTCACGAACACGTCGTCGAACGAAGAGGAACACCGAAGTCTCCAAACGAAGTTTGTATCTCGTGTACATTCTATTTTACTTTTGTTGTAAAGGAACGATTGTTCCGTATTGTAAGGGTTGGGTGCAACCCGGTTTGTGGGAGTGTTGACTCCTACGTGTGGAAGGGTTCCTTCCGTTAGTGCAGGGATTGGATTTCAATCCTGTTGGAGAAGAGACCGAGTCGTCCCTTGTTGGGAGATAGGTCGAAGGGGGAAAGTGGATGTACCCAAGTCGGGGAACCACTATAAATTGCCTGTGTATTCTGTGTGCTGTGCCTTTTATTTTTATTTTGCAGGTACATTCGTAAATTCCGCAAAAGCGTTGCACGTCACCTATTCCCCCCCATAGGTGAACCTTGTTGACACTAGGTGGACTTTCAAGTGGTATCAAAGCGAGGTTGCTCATCAAAAAGGTTAACACCTTGAGTAGAATCCTGCCACCAGTGTCAGAGGCATGGAGTTGGATTATGAGATACCGCCACTCAAACTCCCAGCATGCACAAAGGATTATTATCCCATCTGGAGGATAAGAGTGTCATTTCACCTTGATGCTATCGATCCTCGAGCATCCTTCATCCTGGAAGAGGGTCCGTTCATTCCCATGAAGACCTCTGACTCTGGGATCCAAGTGCACATGTGCATTGCTGAGATGTCAGAGACGGAACTGTCCCTATTTAACTTGGACGAGAGGATTCGTCAAATTATCTTGGATATCTGGTCTGGAGCTTCTCGCTCTAGATTAGCAAAATGTAGGACTGTTAAATCCATGTGGGTGATGATATCAGAGTGGATGGGGGAGTCAGAGAAAGCTGGAATATGCTGTCAACCTGAGGAGGAAGCCTATGTGGGGGTCCTCACCTCTGAAGATGAAGGCAAACATCACTCGGACAGCATCAGAGCTCCAGTGTCCGTGTCAGAGACTGACGAGGCCAGAGAGGAAAGCAGCTCTGATGAGGATGAAACAATGGTCACTGGCTCTAATGACTATAACACAGATGAGCAGGTAACATCTTCATCCTGCCCCATATCTTTTGAACTTTCTGAAGACAGAAACTGCTCTCCTCCAGAAAATTCTGATTCCCTGAAGAGAGCCCTTCAGGAAAGCAACCTACTTGCTGAGGAGCAAGCTCAAGAGATTGCTCGACTGAAGATCTTGTTGGTTCTCCAATTGGCGTCCAACGAGGTCAAGGACTCTAAGATATCAGCTCTAGAGAGTAGTCTAGAAAATGAGAAAAGAATAGTATCAAACTTTTCCAAGGTTGATGCTATAAAGAGAAAGCAAGAAAACGGGTGGATCTCCCGGATTATTAATTCGTGGAGAAATGGGGAAACGGTATTCCGACCCCCCACTCTAAGCAGGAAGGCAACTCATCATGCCTTCAGGTATGACCACAGGAATAGTCGTGGTCACTGCAAGGGTGATCTGTCCCCATGTGGAGACACCCGTAGTGCAAGGGCCGTCGTGGCCACCCATGAGGGAATACCTAAGGCTCCTTCTGAGCCCTTTGTATTCACTGCCACTGCATCAACCCGGTGTGAATCTGCATGTCACAGCTCACAGAAGACTTCTCACCACCCGAGGACACAGGATAGGGAGGATAGAGGTCATGGTGTAAGTTTTCATGGGGCCTCAGGAAGGGGGATGCCTGAAAGAAAGGCACCACCTTCCCGGCCTCATGACGCTCACAACATGCATTCCTTCCACCCTTCCACGTGTCACGATGGAAGAGGAAATTGTGTGAGGCAATCATGCTCTATCCCGTTTAGTCCTAAGATCGTGACTACCTCAGTCACTAGATCAGGTAGGAAACGGCGATACAACATTCACACATGTTGGTGCTGCGGCAAAGTGGGACACTTTGCCATCGACTGTTGGCACAACCCCTCTGTGCCAAGGGCAGGGGCTCATCCACACTCACGGAACATAGGTAGTCTTCCTGACAGGTTTTCTGGAGGAAGGCAGTTGCGTGCTTATGCTAACAGGAACCTAGGACCCAATATGATTTGGGTTCCTAAGGTAAAGTAATTCTTTCTTGTAGGGTAGTCTAGGTTCCCATGAATATGATGGGAACTAGACAGTAGGTGGCTCAAGACTAAATTAGAACAAGCGTCTGCAATAACAGATGTGATATCTATTTGAGCATACTCACATTGAGCCTCTAATATGTTCTACCTGTGGGACTAAAACGATGACTCTCAAAATCCCAGGTACTCATGATCAGTTCCAAGACTTGAGTCGTTTTCAATTGACAATTACATATATATATATATATATATATATATATATATATATATATATATATATATATATCTTTATATATAGATACATCTTTGTATATACGTGTATGTATGCACATCCAAGGATGGGTTTACTCGATACATGCAAACGTTTTTACATCAATAAAGAGTTATCAAAGCAATGTCATTGTGAATCTCGACAACTCACAATTGACATCAAAAAGTTTTTGGAAAAGCCTCGTTCAAACCCAAATAGATTGGCTTTAAAATATATCTGTATTTATCGTCTTTTTATTGACTTGACATCAGACGAATTCGAAAATGTTGCAATACTTCTTAACGTGAAAATTCCTAGTCAAGAAATCTTTCAATTTCGACTTAGACAAATCCCGCCGACTTTTTATAGACTTGGAATCTCGCCGAGCTTTCAACTTCATTACGGATCCCGCCGAAGGAGCAAGATACACGAATCCCGCCGCACTTCGCAGGAAATATCCCGCAAGAGCTCTTCCGCCGCTTCTTCCCTTACCCGCCTACTCGCTGAAACCCGCAGGAAGCTTGTCGAATCATCGTCTCGCAAGAGTTCTTCCGCCGAATCTTCCCTTATCCTCCGACTCGCCGAAACCCGCAGGAAGCTCGATCATCTTCTCGCAAGGTACTCGTCGGATCCTGCACCGTCCTCGCTGTTTCCCGCAAGGTCTACACCAAAGGTCTTCCCAAAGGACGCTCAAGGATGATCTCTCGCAGGAAGCCCACCAACTCATTTCCGTCTAAGCCTTTAGGTAACCTCTTCCTCACCCATACTTGGACTTTATCACTTGTGACGCATTCCTTTTCATTGATCATTATAGCTTGAGTAGGGATTCTCTCTCTAGATCTGCAATGGCCCCAAGGACAACTGCTGGGTTGGTCACTGGTTGCGAGCTTGTTCGGACTGGGATCTCTCACGCCTCGGACGAATTCCGCAACATCATTCTGATGCTGGAAGAGGCTGGGCTAACATTCGTCCTGGAGCAGCCTTGCAAAATCCTGGACAAAGAGGTGCTGGAGTTCTTCGCTACCGCAAGACTCCGAAATGGCGACTCCCTAATCAAAAGCAAGGTGGCTGGGGAAAAGGTCAAGATGTCTGCCAGCAAGTTGACCCGCTTTCTGCAGCTTTCTAGCTCGGAGCATGAGGACTATCTGGAGGACGATGACAAAAACAGAACTCACTTATTCTGCGGTCTCCCACGAGGAATTCGGTCAATAAAGAGAAAGAATATGAATGAAGAAGGGAAGCTCCTGTCTGACATTATTGGAAAGGTGCTCATCTGCAAGCCGGGCTCTCATGACCATATCTCAGCGGATATGTTCAAGATCCTGATAGCTGTTGTCTGCCGTAAACGGTTCAACTGGGGGGAGTTGCTGTTCGAGAAGATCAAGGACACCTTGGGCTCTCCGAGTTTTGGCCGCATCATAAGTCTATATCTAAACCAGCTAAATGGAGACAAGTTTGACATGAGTAAAGGTGTCCCGCTCCACTACATGAAGAAGATGGACTCAAGTGTATTTGACCAATGGGAGAGACGTATTGGGCAGACTGCAGTGGAAGAGCAACAGGGAGTATCTTCAGCAATCACCCCCAATGAAGTTCCTGATACCTTGACTGCAGGAATCGAGGGGGAGCCTCTACCCCCTCATACTGAGGTAGTATCTGACATCTCCCAGGTGGCCAGGGATGCGGTGGCCGAAATTCAAGAAGAAAGTGACACTGTATTGGAGACTGCTGACAAAGAATTGGAAGAGGCTGCTGATGAAGATGAGTTCATGGATGATGACGAAGAGGATGAAGGGCATGAGGGACATGAAGTATTGGAGGCTCCGGATCCTGTTGAACCTCCATCTGACAAGCCTGCACCAGTGGAGGGGGAGTCAGATAAATCTACAGAGGCCGCCAGCATTCCTCCATTAGAGACTGTGCTTGTATCCAGCTCTACAGATGCGTCTGCTGAAGGGCAAGGCCCACAAGTGCCTCCGCTTATTCCGTTACGAGATGAGCTAGCCACTCACACTGTCAATGTCATTCAGGGCATTGTGAATGAACTTAAAGCCTCTTTTGATGAAGCTCAGAATAAAATGCTGAAAAGGATTAAGACATCTGAAAAGCTCATGCTCAAGAATATGGTGGAAATCAACCATAAACTGGACGTGATGGAGAAGAAATTTGAAGAGAAGTATACCGCGGCCGGCGAAGCTGTCACACTTCTTATGGCCGGATTGAAGAAGAACACCGACACTCTTGCTGTCGTAAATCAGAATGCACATGTTGTAGCCAACAACATTCAAAAGTTTGACGGTAATATGGTAACTCTTAACACCAATCAGCAAGCCTTAGTCAATGAATTCTCCCGGACCACCAAGCACATTGATGACTCCTTGCACTCCTATGCAAACTGTATCGCTGTTGAAGCCAAAAAGGGGGAGGAGGACTACATAGCTAAGATGGCTGAGCTACAAGAAGTCATGATCACAAACTTCGAACAGTCAAACAAGTACGTCTATGACAGCAACTGGTGGATGCTCCACCAGGCGTTAGGCATCCCCTTTGCTGAAAATCCTGCAGATATTCATCCTCCTGAGACTTCTACGGCCGCTGAGGGAGTAGGTGCTGCTGAAGGAATAAGTGCAAGTGCTGCAGATGTTCCCACAAATGAAGCTGATGCTAGGGCTCTCTCCAAAGCTAAACTGAGGAGCATGTTTGACCAAGAGGCCTTAGCAAAAGCCAGGGGAAAAAGAAAAGCTCAAGAAGGGACCTCCAAGGAGACACAGGTTGAAAAGAGAACTCGACTGAGTGAGGAGGAAGTAAGAAATGAAAAGTGGAGTCCAGTTTGAAAGAACATCATCTTGGACACCTTTTGGCTACAAGAAAAAGGAGAACTCAATCGCAACGAAGTATACAGCCAGTATGAATGGGAGAGGCATAAGACGTATGAAGCCAAAAGGAACATATTCTTCAGAAACAACACGGATGCAGATAAAGTTCCTCCTCCCAGATATTACCCGAAGTCTAAGGAGTACATGAAGAGACAAAGGAAGAAGTTTTTGGCGCAGAAACTCAAGGATGACTTAGCTAAGGAAAGATAGTCAACAACTTGTAGCTTGTCATTCTCTCCTAAAAACATTTAATGATTATTGTTATGATATGAACAATTCTGAGATTATATATATATATACATTCGTATTTGAATTTGTGAATGACTCAAGTCCTGATCTGGTTGCATATATTCTCTTGTGCTGCATGTTTAATTTCTGAATGCTATGTTTATTATTTGATAGGTGTTATTCATCTTAGCTAGTAGGGTTTTGGCTTCGTCAAATAGGGGGAGATTGTTGGGTATTGTATCCACAATTACCTAGATTTGAGGAAGCCATCTGTCAAGCTAAGATGAATTCACAATGTATTTGATGGAACCTCTTAAGTTGTGCTTGCAGTTCTTCCACACTAAGTGCACACCAATGTCAGGGTGCAGTAGGTCAATATACACGGATCTGCACGACGTAATCCCTCGTTGAGCAGATCAGTGTGTTGGCCTACGTGTACTCTCTCTATTGGAGTGCACTTATTTTCAAGTACAGGGACATGTTTATGCAAGAGAAGACAAGGAGCAAGGATGGGTCAAGGAGCAGCACTTGGGTGGAAAGACGAAAATCCGTCTAAGTATAATTCGACGAGAATCACCAAGTGATTCTCGCCGATTCGGCGAGAATCACTGGTGATTCTCGCCGAATCGTCGAGAATCATTAGTGATTCTTGCCGACTCCTTCTGGCTACCCCAAAACCGTGCCAAGTAAGATTCGGCGAGAATCACTAATGATCCTCGCCGAACCCGTCGCTGAGCAGGTAATTAATACCAAGGGAAAATCGTTGAGAATCAACAAGTGATCCGTCGAGAATCACCAGTGATTCTCGACGTATCGTCGAGAATCGTTAACTGATTCTCGCCGATTCGTCGAGAATCACCAATGATTCTCTACGAATTTTACTTGGCGTTTTATCGGGATGCTGCTGGACCGGATTCTGCCGCTGGACTATTTTGAACCGGATTTCGGGATTCTACTGGTGGGTCTCACAACGGTCAAATTGAATCTATCTACAATATATATATACAGGTATTTTGAACAGTAGGTGGATCGAGAAAAGAAACACGCGAGCACAGAAAAACCCTAAGTCGCCGCTTCCGCTCCGCTCCGCCGCCGCCGCTCGCGTCAAGTGGTCGCCGCTGTTGATCGCGTTTCTTCCCGATCTCCGGTGACAGAAGCTTAGCCAAGCTTAGAGTCTCACGCGTCTATCCAAAGATCTCTTGTCTCTCGATTTGTAAATCGGGAAAGTGTTACCCATCCGAATCCATCGAGACGACCGATCCTCGAGTGACCGTTGGCAGACCTAGATAGCTTCGCTACGAAGTTTGGATCTCAAAGTACTGCTGCCGCGCACCTTCGTTGCCGCCGATCCCGAACCAAGCCGCCGCTCGGATTGCCGCCGCCGGTTCCGGGAATATCCTCTCCAAGAGAGACCTAAGTTGTAGGCGCTTCGTTGACTTCACGAACACGTCGTCGAACGAAGAGGAACACCGAAGTCTCCAAATGAAGTTTGTATCTCGTGTACACTCTATTTTACTTTTGTTGTAAAGGAACGATTGTTCCGTATTGTAAGGGTTGGGTGCAACCCGATTTGTGGGAGTGTTGACTCCTACGTGTGGAAGGGTTCCTTTCGTTAGTGCAGGGATTAGATTTCAATCCTGTTGGAGAAGAGACCGAGTCGTCCCTTGTTGGGAGATAGGTCGAAGGGGGAAAGTGGATGTACCCAAGTCGGGGAACCACTATAAATTGCATGTGTATTCTGTGTGCTGTGCCTTTTATTTTTATTGTGCAGGTACATTCGTAAATTCCGCAAAAGCGTTGCACGTCACCTATTCCCCCCCCCCCATAGGTGAACCTTGTTGACACTAGGTGGACTTTCAAGGTCCACCGGGCACTGTATTCCCACCAACATCTCGTGCATAATGTCTAGCCACTCCTCTGTGCGCACTGCCGTCTCCGTCCCCAAGTATGATGGTGGGGAAATGCCCCGGAATGCACTCAACCAGTTCGCTCCGGGGTTCGGCTGAGGAGTCGGAGCCTACTGTTCCATAAAGGCCTCCAAGATGGCCGTCAAAGTTTGTCCCAGCTCCGTCTGCTGCAACGGGGTCGAAGCCGGCGGTGGTGGAATCACATTCGGGGCGGGAGGTGTCCCCTGTGGCAGGGGAGGATTCGTCGCACCCTACAAAAAGACGGTCTTAAGTTTAGTAAATTGAACTAAAACTCTTTGTTATTAGAAGCATTTCACATGATTCCTCCCATGGGCACACCATTGCTTCCGCTGCTAGTTTCACCTCAAACTAAGCCTGCGCGGGGTGTCTTATGTTTTGTTGACTACATTCGCTCGGATCGAGGTTTCCTCTGATACCACTTGTAAGACCCCCATTTGTTTTGCAACAACCACCGGGGTCTCATGCCCAGTGTCGCCGTTTTGCGGTGGCCCCGACTCTCGGGAGGGCCACCACTACAAAACGCCGATTCTACCGGCCTTTTCGATCAACAAGAGAGAATGTATAATTATTGGAAAAGCTAAAAACAATCAAGTCCACAACATAGAAAGAGGAAAATAACTTGACAAATAAAGAGTCCACACCACGATATACAGAATTATGCCCGGTACATAAAGACCTCACTACAAGCCACTCATATAAGTAAAACTACTACTACTCAGCTCCACTCACGGATCTGGATGCCTGTCCACCCGAACTACACTGGCCTGTCTCCATCTGCACCGTACACCGCTGTTGTTGCATCTCCTGCGACTGCTCCCTATCTCCCATCCGGAGTGCCTAAAATGTGGTGGTCAAATGACCGTCAGTCAAACTTGACTCAGTCAACAGTCCTCCACCCCTCTACCCGTGGCTCCTAGGCACCGGGAAGAAGTAAGTGAAAAGGAGGACCAAATCGCAGGGCATAATCAAGCATATGAAAACTATCCTAACAGGAGTGTTATTAAATTAAAAGTGCAGCAGGAGTTAATCAATAAAAGGTAATGCAGAGTAGTAAGGTAAGCATGAAGAACTGAAAGTAAGAACTGTACAAATAGTAATTCAGTAACCATTGATTTATAGGGATTACCCCTATAGACTAAGGGGTCGTTTTGCAGGGCCTATCGTATAAACTGTCCCATACCAATTTATACGTTAGGTGCCAGGGGTTAAATGCAATGACTATGTTATGACATGCAAGTATGCTAGGGTATGAACATGCAAGTGCAACACACACACACGCGACTCTATGCACACATACCTTTAGTTCCCCAGTTTGAAGTTAGTTAAACACTCAGGAGCCTCTCGTCGTGGACAACGGAGACAGTGGGTTGGGCCTCTCCACTCCTAGACTGGTAATCACACTACCCAGGCTAGCCCCTCTCGTATGTTTCCGTACTATTCCTAGCAAACCAGCTAGTCTCCCCGAGTCAACGTACCGAAGATGGTGTCATCGATCGTCCAATACCGAGGACCAACCACAGTTATGCACATGCAAGTTTGTATATTATACCATACCTAAATCTCCGAGCCCTCGGCTCACCAAACCATCAAGTCTAAAAACTAGCCCTCAAGCGTACAGCTCCTCGGACTACCAAAATAGTTAAAAGTCCCTTTAACTCTACTAGTAAGCCTATCGACCATGGTTCTATGCTATCCATTCATTTCCAATTTGTCTCACCACATGTGCAAGTGTGAGTGCAAGGTGGAGGTATTATTGAGGTTACTCTTGTCCATAATATCCCTAAAGTTTATGTTAGCCTAGGACTGCCCAAGGTATTCCCCATGAAGGGCTCTCGAAGGCACTAGGAACTATAATGGAATTACACCCAATGTTCCCTTTCGCAAGGCACTTAATATTATTGATTCCTACCCTTGACCAATCCTCTCTTTTATTTCGGTGTGGCTCCCCTACGTGAGTTCAACCTCCCGAGCAAGCATATTTCAATCATATGTACTATATGCAGACTATGCAAAGTTTCATGATGCTCCCACTAAGGGGTTACTCCATTTACTCATCTATCAGAACCAAAACAATTACTGGGAGTCTACCATGACCTATTTAGACTAACTCCAGAGTTTCATAATCTTCCTAATTAATTGGGCATTCATTCCAATTACCCTAAGACTCCGGATGCCCTACTTTGAACATGAAATGCACTTTTAAATCAGTAACATACCACCACTAAACCATGATAAATACTAGGTAACATTTGTACAACAAATCCAAGGTCTAAGAATTTTTAGAATTGTTTAGGCCCCAAATCCACAATTTAGAACATAAAGTCGATAATACCATTTTAAGAAGCAAAGGCCAGTAATATTGTTCTAAAAATTATGATAAAAATTCAGTAAGACCATCATGGCCTAAAAACACCCTAGAGGTACTCTCCAAATTTTTCCTGTGAACAGTAACCCTTAATTTAATTTTAATTCAATAATTCCATAACGATTGGTTATTGAAGCAAGTACTGTAAAAATTCAACTAATAATTATAACAAAATTCCAGGAGATAGATGATGATCTAAAACTAACCCTAACCAAGTTTTACAATTTTTCCAATAAATGAGGGGCTCTGAATCTAATTAAAAAAAATCTCCCAAATTTATAACCTTGTGAAACAAGTACTGTTTCGAATCACCTAAAAATTATGAGAAATTTCCAGAGCCTACATATTGACATAGAACACTCCCTAACCAAGTTTCATACTTTTTATAGCAATATTGGGCTCCAAATCTATTTTTGATCAGAAATCCACAATTCATAATTTATAAAACAAGTACTTAAAATAATCATCTAAAAATTTAAATGAAAATACAGAGGGGACTAAAATGATGCAAAACTTCCGAATACTAAATTTCACAACTTTTTAGTGGACAGAAATATCATAGCAAGCAAAATAAACTTAAGGACACAGCTAGGGTTATAAAGGAAGTACTAATTTTATTAGTCTAAAATTACACCAAAATTATTTTAGATGTCTTTTTATCAGCGAAATACCCTGCCCAAGTTTCAAGTTATTGTGACGTGTTTTGATTGCCTAAACCCAAATATTTGGTTTTATGCCCTAAACTAGGGTAGGGATTTGACAAATTCAACAAAACTTCAACCAGAGTACCATAGCCACCTATGATCCATTCCACCAAGTCCCAAGTCATTCCAAGGTCACTTGACCCCATGACCTTCAAACCCTAAAAATCTCCATAAAAGGGACCTACCCTAGGGTTCTAGGGCTACCATACCCCAAACCACCTCAAATCTCATTTAAGGGTGTTACATGCCAAATAAAATCAGTGGCCAAGATATAAGCCTCTGTTGAGGTAATTTGACCAACCAAACATCAAAATAGCTCCTTGACCTAATAAACCCTATAAGGGTATACCTAGGGTTGGATCAATACCTAACCAAAGTATCTCCAAATGAGGTGAAATTTTTACCAGAACATTAACATGCCCTCTAAGACCACCCACCCATATTTGGGGGAGTTTTGAGATGTTTAGGACACCTAATTAATTTATTCATGGAGTATAAAATTTTTCATAAAAATATAGAAAAATATTCTCCAAAAATTTTGATTTTTGGTTGAATCCTAGATATAGATAAGAATAGCCCATACCCGAAATTTCAGGTCTTTTGGAGGTATAGTTTAGCGTGGCCATCCAATTTACGCTCTGGTCATCCCTATGTATAGACTCCACCAAAAAGAGTGCTGAAGTCTAACCAGGGCTCCAAATGCCTTGAAACAAATTTTAAAATAGGCTAGAGACCTAGAGCTACAACTTTTATTTTGATCACATTTCCATAATGAGCACCTTCATATTTTTAATATTTAAAAACATCTACTACTAATAATCTCTAGAAAATCAAATACACTAATATCATTTAAAATACCTTGATAAAAATGCATGGAATCCGCTCATCCTCAACATCCAGCTAAGGGCCGTGATTGGCCCGACCTGGAGCCTCTTCCAGTCCACTTTCCGGCCACCCCGACCACCTCCCTAGTCGGCCACCACCACCACCACCATCGTTGAGGTGGTGGCTAGCGTTTGGTGGTGACCATGCCGCCGGAGGCGGCGGTTTCCGGCGAACTCACACCACCATTTTTCCATGAAAAATCCGAAAATACAAGCTCCCATTCAGGCTCAACTGAGCCCGATTTCTCTACCTAAACCAATGTATATCTAGCACAGACAAAGAGGAAGAGGATTGGACCTCATTTGGAGCGTTTCCTTGCTCCAGTCGCCGGCCGCCATTGCTCCTCCTCAAAGTTTTCGGTGACATGGCTTTTCCTCCTCCGAGAGCTCTAAGTGCTCGGGAAAATGGGAAATTCCACTCCTCAGAGGTCTCTAAAGATGATGGTGGGGTCGGTTGGGGGGTGTGGGGCTTTATGTCTCTTGTCCATGGTTGACCTCTTCACCTCCCCTCCCATGGCCGACCCTATGCATCCCCCTTCATTAAATGTCTCTGAAAACTGCTGGAATACCCTCTAATTCATTAAGGAAGATGAATGGGAGCATAATGTAGGGATATCGAGGGGTGTATCACCATAATGGCCATGAATGGCCACTTCCTCTCTCCTCCACATTGGGGGAAAATGGAGCTTTCTCTCTCCTACTCACCATGGCCGAATTTTCGGTGACACGGCTGTGACACGGGCATGTATCATACGACATGGGCGTGTCGGGTGGGTGTGTTGCCTTCTGTTCGACGAAATGAGCTCGACGATCATCGAGCTGATGACACACCTGGCGATACGGGCATGTATCATCCGACATGGGCGTGTCGGGTGGGCGTGATCCCTACTGTTCGACGAAATGAGCTCGACGATCGTCGAGCTGAGGACACTCCTGGTTACACGGGTGTGTATCATCCGACAAGGGCGTATCGGGTGGGCGTGATCCCCTCTAGTCGATGAAATGAGCTCGACGATCGTCGATCTGACGACACGCCTGGCGATACGGGAGTGTATGGGCCGACACGGGCGTACAGACCCGGAAGAGCTGTTTTCAGGGAATTTGTGTGGCTGTTTATTTCTTCCTATGGGATCTGATGGTTCAGATCTCCCCTTGCTGATATAAGGCTGAGCTATAGTCAGACCAAGGTGATTTTCACATTGGCCTTGTTCACTTGGTCCCTTGGGCTTCCTAGGGTTTTGTCATGACCAAAATCACTCTTGGGGGTCTAGTCGAAAATGGGATGTTACAGTTTCAGCCAGTATATTCTTTGTCTTGGCATCTGCAATCTTTGCCTTCTTTTGTGCTTCAATCCACTCAGGTGGTGGAACAACACTTGTGCTTGTAGTTTCTACTGGAAGTCGGGGACCTGTCAAAATAGCATTGTATATGTCTTCATCAATGGAATTCATATATAGCCTAATCCTTGCCCTCCAATGTGCAAATTTATTAAGATTGCACACTGGAATTCTGATGCTTGAATACTCCTTATTTTATGCCATGATATAAAATACAACTAGAGTATATAAGATCAAACAAAGATCTTTTGGTTCAGGTGTTAGCCTGTACAACCAAGTAAACTATCCCTCTGATACCAATTGAAAGTGATACCTTAGATACTAATGGAAAGTGAGGGAATGATCTAACTAACTCTAGCGGGGGGGGGGGGGGGGGTGAATATATTATTTTAAAAACTTTAAGTTATTTTCATAGTGGCTTAAAATAAGTGATACTTATAAATATAAGAAAAGAAATATCACAGCATAGCAAATAAAAAGTAGAGCACAACCAGACCACACAAGGAAATTTATAGTGGTTCCCCAATAAACCTGGGTACATCCACTCTTCTACAACACTGGTCGGAATCCACTATAGGTTTTTGATCAGGTGCCCTACCACCACAGGTTTTTGTTCAGGTGCCCTGTCATCACAAGTTTTTGTTCAGGTTCCCTGTCACCACAAGAGCTATTTTCTAAGGGAGATCTAGCAACCCTTTGAGCATTTGATTAGGTGCCCAAAAACCAAACAAAGTCTTTTGGTCAGGAGACTTGAGAACCAAAGGATCTAACTTTTTGAGGGAGTTATAACCCTGTACACAGTGAAAGAAAATAAAATATGTTGTCTTCTCTGTCTCAATCCTCTGAGAAGATTAGTGGATTAGTTGATGTTTTTAATGCTCCCCCTGAGTTATAGAAATCTGGTCAAGAGAGGAATCTTTGATTCAGGGTGTAGGCCTTCAAGGATGAACACTTCTTCTTCCAGTAAATGATTCTGAAAGAATGAGCTTTTTTGTCTCAGATTGAATATTGTGTTGTTGGAAGAAATGCTTGAAGAGAAGAATGATGAACAAGAAGTTTCATTGACTTTGTTTCTTGTTCTCTGGTCATAGATGTTCTCTTTCTTCTTCTTCTACTGATTGATAGTTTATTTTGACTGATAATCTTCTAAAAAATTCTTTATATATTGATTGCTGATTTGAATATCAATTCCTTGAAATCCTCTGCATATTTACTGGGAATTAGAATGGCTGCTTTTGTCTTCAATGTATTTTCCCAACTATCCCAGTAAATATGGTAGAGTAATAACTATGTGAAATCCCTAATTAATCCTGCTAGGAACGACTATATTCATAAGAATATTGAGAAATAATTAATAGAGTATTACTATCTTAATATCTGAAATTATACTGCTTTAGTCGATCTGAGAAACTGGGAAATTTAATCGACTAGAACTTGGAAGGATTTAGTTGAACTTATTAAAGTTTTCGTCGACCTGAGCTCGAAGTTCGTCAAACTGATAATTCTCCTTCGTCGAGCTGAGCTCCAAGATCATCCAACATAAAACATTCTTGCCAATCTGATCTCCAAGTTCGTCGAGCTGAGAAGGCACTTCGTCGAGCTGAGATTCTGATATAAGCTCAAAGTTCGTCGATCTCAACTGGACTTTCATCGAGCTCAACTCAGAGAAGGAACTCTGAGTTCATCGATTTGAAATCAACAATCATCGAGCTGAGTTCAGCTATCATCGAACGACTTTTTTGCAATCTTCAAAACTGTCTTGTCTCTTAAGTCTCGAGCCTCTAAAGTCTTCTGAAGGTAGGTTTCAGTAATCTAACCTTATATGATTGACCTTAACCCTGGAACTAGATTATGACCCTTGACTATACATGGTGGGTCATCAATCCTAATAATGAACGTAGCCCAAATCACAAGTAGCGTTCCAATAGGCCTTGCCACCTTTGGTGTTGGATTCCTCCATTTAAACCTATCCTCGGTCCCTGGTCCTGCCACTCTGGCTGCCTCAATCCTAGTCGATTATTCTGCTCCTGGTGGCCCCATATTGGCTACTGCTGCCTCTTCCTGGGCTGTGCTCTCCTGGACTCCTGCCCTTTTCCACCTCTTGGCTCGTTCACCTCCTCCACGGTTCACCTGGCTAACTTCCTGGAAAATATTTGTTTGGACGCCTCCCCCTAAACTTCCTGTGCAGCCCTCTCCATCAGCTCCGCCCTCTTCAGCTCCATCCTGAAGAACCTCTGTTGAAGCTGCGTGGTGAAGGACACCATGACGGTGTGGGCCGGCATCTCCTGCACCTGGTGGACCTCCTGTTAGAACCACTCTGTATAGCTCCCCAGAGTCTCGTTCACTCACTGCTTCATGAGGAACAAGGACTCCGACTCACTCTTCCTCTTCTTAGAAGTGGTGAACCTTAGCAAGAACCCCCGGTGTAGATCCTCCAAGAAATAGATGGAGCTGGATGGCATCAAATGGAACCAATCCCTTGACTTCTCCTTGAGGTTGATGGCAAAGAGTCGGCACTTGAAGGCATCCAACATCTGCCTGATAGAAACCGCATCATCAAACCATTGGATGTGCTGGACTGGGTCGTCCCTCCCAATACAGTAGGACATCACTAGCTCGCAGAACACCTCTGGAACTGGGGAAGATGAGACCAGCTCGCTTAAGGGGCTCTTGCCAATCGTTCGGTGAGTCGGGCGGTCTCGCGCTTCCATCTCGTCGGCCCTCCCCACATTCGCAGGGCCATGTAATAGGACTCGCCCAGTGAGATCTCGACCAGGGAGATCCCGCCCACTACCTTTAGTCGCTGCTTCCTTCCCAGGCCGCTAAACAGGAGCGTTCTCACCTAGGCCAGGGGCTGTGGCCTGTAACACCTCCCCTGTAATGACCATATAATATGGGTCTAGCCGGGGCCCCACAACATACAGATGCCACAGCTTTAGCATTAAAAGATGATATAACTACCCAATCTCAAAACTCGGAAGCAAACAACAGTGAAAACATCAACCAAGACTAGAGGTTATCCACACATATAGTAGTATTGAAACTTCCTTATGGTCTTACATAAAAGAGAGTCCACAATTCAATTGATACATAACGCATCAATGTGCAAAGGCACTCCTAAGCTACATCGACAAGCAAGCCGGAAGTCTAAAGCTTCAAACATACAATATCAAAAAAGTAGAGCTAATGAAAAACTGGTAACACTTCATGAGGCTTAGTCCTTTTTGGTCGGCGAGCTAGCTCCTGCTTGCGATCCTTGCCCTGTAAAAATTGGTTGTAATGTGGGTCAGCAAAGGCTAACCTCAAATTATGTAACAAAGACCTCTTCTCCCGGCCGCCCCTAATGGACACCGGGCTACCCCTCCAACCTGCAAGTCAGCACTTCGTATACCAACTATATAAACAGGTAAAGTACTACAAGAACAGGCTTGGATGTCTCAAACAAAATACAAGTTTTCTATGTTGAGCATATAAATAAAAGGGGCCTACTATGCAGCATGTATGCAAAACTCGGGCTTCACCAAAGGCACCCTATCGCGTATGCTTATATCACATCATCAAACATCTGTGTACTTCCAATTTCCCCATTGGTATTAAGCCTCAAACAAAAAGTGTACTGCAATTCCCCTAACGACATACAAGCTGCCACACGGAACTCTTGCCAAGGCCACAACCGCTTATAGACTTAGACCCGGGCTTGCCTGCAAGCTCTGACTTCTCATGTCAGGATTTTGTCTAACACACTGACCGATTCTAAGAACCCTTGCTGGACCTCACCCGCTTTTGGCCTCATTGCCCGGGCTTGCCCTATGCTTGGCGTTCTCGTCAGTCTCACGGAAGGGGACTTGTCTCGTCGGGACACTCTCCATACAAGACTTGCATGTCACGGGATAGCCAGCCGACCACAGAGACAAAGCCACGCCTTAGCACATCACAATCCATAATCATTCCCACCCCTATCCCTCATTTGTACTACAACGTCCCCGCGCACCATTGAAACCATCTACCGCCAATAAGGAGCTAACCTTGTCCACCAAGGAAACAATCTACCGCCATTGTGGAGCTAACCTTGTCTGGTTACGGCTACACGACCTCAATCGAGAAAAGGGGGAAAACACAAACATCACAAACGACATCTTACCGCAACGGATTTCTACAAAATCCTTAAAGCTCGTATGCAACATCACCGAGTCGGACTAATGGTCGTGACCACAGCTTCACCTACAATGCCTAGTCCATTAACGGAGCGGATCTCTAATGCAAAAACATGTCGGGGACGGACTCAATCGACCCGGAGGTTCCTCTTGAACCATGGCGACCGAAACCCTCTCATTTGAGAGATTTAGTGCCCAAAAGCTTGAAAGAAAAGATGCTAAACACGCATCCTAAAACAAAGAGGAGTAGTGTCGTTACCTTACAACCCCTCTTCTTAGCAATGGAAACTTAGTCGGATGAAAACCTTCACAACGGTCTTGCCTCCACGGATCCGGACTCGGCTCGCGATTTGGGGCCCAGTAGCTTCTCCCGCAGCCGGATATCACCTTCACCTTCTTCCATGCTCTCCCTTCTCTCTAGAACTTAGAAAGAGAGTACTTAATGAAGAATGAGGGTTTCCAAACCCTATTCCCGGAGATAACTCAGCAAGGAAAGCCCTAGACCATCAGATCTCACTAGAAGGAAATGAACGACCACGATCTGAACTTAAAACCAAAACACCCGGGACGAACACGGCTTGTGACATGCCCGTGTCCATGGCCGTGTGCCTCAATCGATGCCGAAATCATCGCACCCAGAAAAGGACACGAGATCTTAACACGCTCGTGTCACATCTGACACGCCCGTGTCACGCAGTACACGCCCATGTGCCTGGGCGTGTTCCTCCATCGACACAGTACCAAACACAACCCGAGGAGAACAAGGGTACTCGACATGCCCGTGTCACATTTGACACGCCTGTGTCCAACACGAACACGCCTAGGCTCCAGGCTGTTACTATCCTCTCACACGGCCCGGCCAACAACCCGAGCAAGACACGGCCTGGGACACACCCGTGTCACAGGCCGTGTTTGAAGTCTCGACGATCGTCGACTGCATTTTTGTCGACTTTGCAGAAAATTCGCCGAACACGTGCATGACACGGCTTTGGATACGACCATGTACCAGGCCGTGTTCCCTATCTTGACACTTCATCGATCAAAAATCGTCGACTTCTCGGGCTCTCGGTGAACCCGGGCACCACACGGCCATTGACATGCCGGTGTCCTAGGCCGTGATCATTATTTGGACACTTCATCGAGACCAGTTCGTCGACCACCCGAGTTCTTCATCGAAACTGAGCATGACACATCCAGCGACACGCCCGTGTCCCAGGCCGTGTGACCCTCACCAAGACCCAAACTTGGTTTTGAACGATGTCCGTCCCTCTTTCAAATTTTGGGACATTACAACTCTCTCCCCTTAAAAAGAATTTCGTCCCGAAATTACAGAAAGCAAAAGGGGGGGGGGTACACAAAACTTAAATGATACCTGAACGAAAAAACTCTGGATACTCCTCCAGCATAGTCTGTTCTCTCTTCCAAGAGAGCTCCTCACGACCGCAGTTGTCCCATTGGACTTTTACGAGTTTTACCTCTTTGTTCCGCAACTGCCAAATTTCTGAATCCTCTATAGTAACTGGACGAACTCGCATCCTCAAGTCTTCCTCTATCGGCACCGATGCTGATTCGATCACCACAATAGCCTCTACCAAGGCTTTCCTCAAGACGTAGACAAGGAAGATGTCGTGTAATCCACTCAGCTCTGCGGACAACGCCAACCGTTATGCTTCTTCTCCCACCCGTTTAACAACCTCGAAAGGTCCCAAAAACCTTGCACTCAACTTCTTGAGTCGACAAATCTGTGAAATGCCTTTGAACGGTTTGATCTTTAAATAGACCCAATCGCCTACCGCGAACTCCAGCTTCCTGTGGCGAGCATTAAAATATTTTGCTTGCCGATCTTGAGCCACCTTCATGTGCTCTTGAATGGTCCGCACCAGCTCACAAGCATCAGCTACCACTTCTTTTCCCAAGTTTGGTGTCTCCAGCCTCTGTTCAAGTCATCGGTGTTCGACACCGCCTCCCATATAAAGCTTCATATGGTGCATTTTTATACTTGCTTGTTAAATGTTATTGTACGCGAACTCCACCATGAAGAGGTGATCCTCCCATCTCTTGCCGAACTGAAGAATACACATCTTCAGCATATCTTCCATAGTACAATTTGTTCTTTCGGTTTGCCCGTCAGTTTGAGGATGGAAAGCCGTACTGAACTTGAGCTTCGTGCCCAAACTCTGCTGAACCAAGCTCCAGTCCTTGGACGTGAAACGTCCGTCACGATCGCTGACTACACTTTTAGGAATCCCATGTAGTCGCACAATTGTTGGGTACATTACAAAATGTGTACTAGATTTGAAGAAGCCTCACCCTACTCAATGATATGCATCATGGTGTATTTGATGTGTTTTGAGTTTATCTGTGCAGGTTAAGTAACTGCAGGATTGCAGGAAAAATTCTAAGTCCATGTTTCGACACCTAGAGAAGTAGTGTCGACACTTATGAAGGCTTTTGTCGACACTAGAGAAAAGCTGTGTCGACACATGGAGTAAATTGTGTCGACACCAGGAAAGGCATAGTCGACACCAGAAGAAATGTGTCGACACATACAGGCAGTGTCGACACACTGTGAAGAATTGTCAACATAAATTGTGTCGACACTTGGAGGATGTGTCGACACTCAGCAAGCTTCAACAAAGTTAAAGTAAAAGAAGTACTTGTGTCGACACAAAGGAGATGTGTCGACACTCAGCAAGTTTCAACACAAGAAGGCATGTGTCGACACAAAGGAGATGTGTCGACAAACAGTAGAATTCAACTATGTGTTAAAGAAGAAGTATTTGTGTCGACACACAATATCAGTGTTGACACATTCAACAGAAAGCTTGTGTCGACATACAGAATCAGTGTCGACACATTCTGAAGAAGCAGTGTCGAGAAGCTGTTACAACAATACAAGGAGTTGTGTGGACACCACCAAGGCTAGTGTCGACACTTAGTCCACTTATGCCGACACTTGGTCTATTTGTGTCGACACATAATGAAGATCAGTCTCGACACTTTCAGACAGAGACAATGATTTCAAGAAGTGACTGGATGACTTGACAGCTGCCATTTCAACCGGTCTACCTCAACTGTCAAAGATGTCAGAAGGTTGTTAGAAACCGGATCAGCCGGTTACTATGGAGGAAGACAATATAAAGGCTTTCTCCTTCAACAGTAGAAGATGAATAGAAGAACAATCACAACCAACTAACAACAACTAAGAGAGAAGTAATTATATAGAAGAAGTTGGAGAGAGAGAGAGCTCCATTTAAGAAAAGCAGTTGCTGAACTAGGCTGCAAAGAAAGTTTCAGATTGATATCTGGATCTTAAGTCAGAAGCTGATTGAAGATCAACTTCACAGAAGATTCAACCCTATTGAGTTCAGATTCAAGAAGCTTTGAAGAAGGCTAAGGGAGGTTGATCTCTACCAAGTTCTTTCAAGAACTCATCAAGAAGCCATCTATCCCCTCTCTCTCTTTCAGGATAGTGGTCATAAACTTTGTTTAATCAATTTTCTGTAGGATCTATTATAGATCTGAGCTGTAAACCTATATTATAAAGGCTGAGTGTAGGAGATTTAGATCTCTGAGTGTAGTTCTTGTTGAAGACTAGGTGGTAGGGCTTTGTACTTGAGTTGTAGGATACTGTGTTCTCTGAGTGTAGGCCTTGGTGAAGGCTGAGGTAGGGCTGTTTGCCTGAGTTGTAGGAGTGGGGACACTCTGAGTTGTAGGAACCTGGTTTAGGTTCTGAGCTGCTGTAAGATCTGAGGATCTGAGGTGAAGTGCAGAAGTTCGGCTGAATCTAGTACACTGCTAGATAGGCGAAGGGGGAAAGTGGATGTACCCAGACCTTGGGGAACCACTATAAAAATCTGTGTGCACTCTGTGTTTGATTGTTTCTGTGATTGCTGAGCTAGATGTGCTGAATTGTTGTAGAATATTACAAATACAGGTTTAATTGTACAGAGTTTCTGCCTTAAAATTGAAAAGGAAAAGTACACCTATTCACCCCCCCCCCTCTAGGTGGTCAGACTCTTTATGGAAGCTTCTGACCCAAGGATATATATTACAGTTAAAGAAGGCCCATGCGTGCCAATGAAGATATCCATTTTGGATGCAAATCAGAAAACTCCCAAGGACTTTTCTGAAATTACTAATGATGAAATCATCCTGACCACTATGGACAAGAGAGCCCAGAATATCATTGTTAGTGCCATTGATGATTCAACATTTTAGAACTTAATTCATTGTAAAACCTCTAAAGAAATGTGGGACACATTAATAGTCTATATGGAGGGATTAGAGGAAGTAAGACAAGATAGGAAGTCAATGTTAAATCGGGAATATGAAAGCTTCAAACAAGGAAAGTCTGATAACATTACAGAATGTTACAAGAAGTTCTATAGGATAGTTAATGAGTTGATGTCCTATAAAAGAGTCTTCAGCAACTATGAGCTGAATGACAAGTTCTTAAGATCCCTGACTAAGGACTGAGACACCAAGATTTTTTCCATTAGGGAAGTGCCCAAAATTGCTGATAAACCTCCTCCAACTTTGTTTGGAAAACTGCTATCTTATGAGATGCAGTTAATGGCTAGAAAGGAGGAAGAGAAGAATACTAGAGTGGAGCACAAGGAAAAGATGGTGGCCTTCAAGACTGAAGCCACTAAGAAGTATAGAAGCAAGTCTCCATCTCCACCTAAAATAATTGCTGAGCCTGTCACAGATAATTCAGATAGTAAGAGTTCTGATAGCAGTGAAAGTGATGAAGACTTTGCTGCTTTTACTAGGCATTTTCAAAGATTTTTAAAGAAGAGGTAGTGAAGGTCTAAGCCCTCCACTTCTCAGCCAAAGATGACTACTATCAGAAGAGAAAGTCATCCAGGAAAGACAGAAGAAGGACCAAGCCAAGCAAAGCTACATCTTCAAAGATTGTGTTCTATTACTGCAATAGACATGGACATGTAGTGGCTGACTGTCCTGAAAAGAGGAAGGAGTCAGTTGATAAAAAGAAGACTCAGGTTAAGAGCAAAAAGGAAAAGTCCTTTGTTGCTAAGAAAGATAAGAGTCTGACAGATCAGTCATCCTCAGAAACAGAATCAGAAGCTGAAGCCTACATTGGATTATTTACTGAAGAGGAAGAAGATGAGTTCATGCAGCTAATGAACTCAATTTATGAGCATGAAGACCATCAGTGCAAGGGACCGACGGCTATATCTGAAGGAGACAAGATCCAGGTTCAGCCTGGACCAAGTAAGGTACAAAGTTATTCTTCTAGTTCAATTTATAGTACTGAGTCAGAGTCAGATACATCTGCATCAAGTGATGTGGGTGGGTCTGAATCTGAAGGAGATGTTCATCATCAGTTAATTGATGAATATAGGGTCTTGTTGCAGGCCTTGAAGAAAAGCAAAACCTTGGCAAAAACTCAGGCAAAGGAGATTGCTAGTCTTAAGTTGGCTGCAGTAGATTCAGAGAAGTTGTTAGATCAAAACCTGAATGAGATTGCCAGATTGAAAAATATAACTGTTATTCAAATGGGCATAATCACATTCAAGAATGATCATATTAGAAATCTGGAGGTTAGACTTCAGAAAGAGAAAGATATTGTGGCTAGCTTTTCTAAACCTAAATCTACTTTACCTGTGATAGATGAGTTTGTACCTCAAAAGGGTAAGGCTGGATTAGGGTTTAAAAAACCTGCCTGGACTGCTAGGTCCAAATCTAAGGGCAAAGCCCCAGCACAAAACAAGAAGCCTGCTGTAGATAATTCAGCTAGGTTTGTACCTAAACAAAGTACAATAAGTTTGAGTGATGGTATTGTGGCAAGGTAGGCCACTTTACCATAGATTGCTGACACAATTCTAGTGTCAAGGAGAATAACAGTCAGCCCGTGAGAAGACCTACAGGCAGATTTGTTAGATTTCAGGCTAATTTGAACCAAGGACCCAAAACTCATTTGGGTTCTAATGTTAACTAGTCTTTATTGCAGGTGAGTCCAAGTTGTCATACCCCAATATGGTACTTGGACAATGGTTGTTCCAGGCACATGACTGGAACAAGGGGGTTGCTGAAGGTCTATACACCTATCAAGGATCGCCCTAAAGTCACCTTTGGTGGTTCAGAAAAAGGAATCATCAAAGGCTTTGGTAATATTTATAGTAATCAGATTACTATCACTCAAGTGGCCTATGTGAAAGGTTTGAAACACAACCTTATAAGCATAGGTCAGCTGAGTGATTTTGGATATGACATCTCATTTGTTAAGAATGGTTGTCATATCAAAAGTTCAAGTGATCAAAAGATCATTTTGACAGGATATAGGAAGAGGAATGTTTATTGTCTTGACTTTGTGTGTGAGAACAATGTTTCTCCTATTTGTCTTGTAGCTGATTAGAGAGTCTCATATTGTGTTAAATGGCACAAGAGGATGTCTCATCTTAACTATAAGACTATTGGTCAACTCTTTAGCAAAGAGTTAGTGAGAAATGATCCTCAAGTTAAGTGTATTAAGGATGGGATATGCTCAGCTTGTCAAAAAGGCAAGCAGACCAAATCCACCTTTCATAGCCTTGAAAACAAGGATTCTGTGAGGTGTCTTTACCTCTTGCATATGGATCTATTTGCTCCTATGCCAGTTCTTAGTCTAGGTAGGAAAGTCTATACATTTGTGGTGGTTGGTGACTACTCTAGATATTCCTGGGTGTTCTTTCTAAGACAAAAATCTGAAACCCCAACTATCTTATATAGTTTTGTTAAACAAATTCAGAATGAGTTGAACAGTACAGTGGTCAAAATCAGAAGTAACCATGGTACTGAATTTCAGTCTGAAAGTATGACAAAACTATGTGAAGAATTTGGGATATTTCAAGAATTTTGCTCTCCAAGAACACCACAACAAAATGGTATTGCTGAAAGGAAAAATAGAACATTGATAGAGGCTGGTAGAACCCTATTGAGTGACACTTCTCTCCCAGAATATTTCTGGGCTGAGGCAGTAAACACTGCATGTCATGTAATCAATAGGGCTACTATCACAAAGTGCCACAAAAAGACTCCCTATGAGATTGTGAAGGGCAGAAAACCAAATTTATCATATTTCAGGATCTTTGGTTGCAATTGCTATATACTTAACAATGACAAGTCTTATCTGACCAAGTTTGCTGCCAAATCCCAAGAGAGGATCTTTGTTGGGTACAACAACAATGGTAAGGCTTATAGGGTCTACAACTTGATTACTCAAGTTGTAGAAGAGTCTATACAGATAGTTTTTGATGAAACTAGACTGATTAACTGTGAGTTGCCAAGTAGTGTATGCAGCTCTATAGGTATAGATGAGAAGATGGACAAGCTTACCATTACAGAAGGTTCTACTGAAACTCAGCAAGTGGAAAATGGTGGCTGCTGTCCAGGGGGAGTACAAGACTCTCTAGATACTGAAGAAGACCAAGAGGTGCAGCATGTTGAAGAGACTGGAGGGGTTTAACCTGAAGAAAGACTACCTCCAGCAAATAGACACTTAAAGGATCATCCAGCCAATCAGATAATTGGTGATCCAAGTCAAGGAGTGCAAATTAGAAGCAGGAATCTGAGTACAGTTCTTTACTCTAGTTTCCTATCGCAAGTGGAACCAAAGAAATTTGAAGAAGTAGTTCTAGACCCTCACTAGATTGATGCGATGCAAGAGGAGATGAATCAGTTCAGAAGATGCAAGGTCTGGAAGCTTGTTCCTAAATCCAAAGACCACATCATCATTGGAACAAAGTCGATCTTTAGGAACAAATTAGATGAGAATGGAATTATTATAAAGAATAAAGCTAGACTTATTGCAATAGGATATAGGCAGGAAGAAGGTATTGATTTTCATCAAACCTTTGCCCCAGTAGCAAGACTTGAGGCAATCAGGATGTTCCTTGCCTATGCAACATATCAAGGGTTTAAGGTATTCCAAATGGATATTAAGTCAGCTTTCCTAAATGGAGATCTAAAGGAAGAAGTCTATGTAGAGCAGCCCTTAGGTTTTGTTGATCCTCTTAAACCTGATTATGTTTTTAGACTTAGGAAAGCATTGTATGGGTTGAAACAAGCCCCAAGGGCTTGGTATGAAACCTTGTCTAGTTTCCTCATTGAGAACAAATTCTAAAGGGGGAAAATAGACAAGCCTCTATTCCTTAAGGAATCTAAATGCAAGATTATCCTAGTCCAAATATATGTGGATGACATAATATTTGGGTCTACTGAGAGTAATCTTTGCATAAAGTTTGCAAAACTTATGCAAGGAAAATTTAAAATGAGCAGTATGGGGGAACTTAAGTTCTTCTTGGGTATCCAAGTAAGATAGACTAGAGATTGCCTGTCCATATGTCAGTCTAAGTTCACCCTAGAGTTAATAAAGAAGTATGGTATGGAATCATCCACTACCATGAAAACTCCTATGGGGTCAAGCATGTCTCTAAGTAAAGATGATGCAGGAAAACCTGTAGATGAAACTTTGTATAGAGGGATAGTTGGCTCCCTACTGTATTTGACTGCTAGTAGACCAGATATCATATATGTTACATGTATCTGTGCTAGGTACCAAGCATGCCCTAAAAAATCTCATCTGACTGCATTCAAAAGGATTTTGAGATATCTTAAGGGCACACCTTATATAGGCCTTTGGTACCCTAGGTATGGAGATTTTGTACTGACAGGTTATTCAGATGCAGATTTTGCAGGCTGCAAGGAAGATAAGAAGAGTACTACAGGAACCTGTCAATTTCAAGGTGGAAGGCTAGTGTAATGGAGTAGTAAGAAGCAGACCAGTGTGGCAATCTCCACAGCTGAGTCAGAATATATTGCTGCAGGAAGCTGCTGTGCACAACTTTTATGGATTCAACATCAGCTAGTAGACTATGATATTCAAGTAAGTAGAACACCTTTACTTTGTGATTCTACAAGTGCAATTTCTATAGCCAATAATCCTCTCTCACATAGTAGGACTAAGCACATAGAAATTAGATACCATTTTCTTAGAGAACATATAGAAAAAGAGGACATTTCCCTAGAATATGTTAAAACAGATAATCAGATAGCTGATATGTTTACTAAGCCTCTTGATGAAACTAAATTCAATAAGTTTAAAATTGAATTAGGAATGTTGAACTTAGAATAGTTTGATAAAATTTGGCTAAGTAAAATGGTGTCGACACACGGAGTTGTCTGTGTCGACACATAGAAGTGGTGTCGACATTTCAGAGAAATGGTGTCGACACATCTAGAAAGTCTGTGTCGACACTTCAGAGAATTAGTGTCGACACATCTAGAGTAGGTGTCGACACATCCAGGGTGGTGTCGACACTTAGGTTTCACACTAATTTCGTCGAGTGAAGTATCGACTACTCGTCGAATGCAGATGTATAAGTGTCGACACATCATAATTGGTGTCGACACATAGTAGTCAACATCGATGTCGAGACATTAGACGTAAGTGGTGACACTTTTCAACAGTGTCGACATATTTAGTGTATTTTGACACGCCTTTTGACCTTCGATTTTAGAAAGGTATAAATAGGTCTTCAACATTGTTTGTCGACACGCTCTCCATAGTTTTGAGACCAAGCTTGTGTGTCGACATCTCTCTCCTTTAAATTCAAGATTTCTCAAAACCCTAATGGCGCCTAAGCTTGAGGAGAACGTGAATGAAGTATATGAGCTAGTACGACATGCCTTTGACGATGCAGAACCAGAAATTCAAGGTGTTGTAACCCTAGTTGCTGAGACTGGATTGGAGTATCTAGTGTCTGAGCCAACCAATATCTGGAAGAAGGAGGTACTCGAATTCTTTAGTGCAGCTACACTTGATGAAATTGGACTCAAGATCAAGTCCACAGTCCATGGGGCAAAAGTAAAAATCACCCAGAAAAGTCTAAGAAAAGTTCTACATCTACCTAAAACTAAAGAAGAGGAAGATGTACCTGCATCAAAGATAAGGGAAGCACTGCAATGGTGTGGCCTAGATTCAAACATGAAGATTGGATCAGTTTTTAACAGGAAAGGGATGAACATGTAAGGAAAGTTTTTATATGAAGTGGTAGGTAAAGTGATTCTGAGCAAGCCAGGTGGGCATGATAGGATATCAGCTCACATATTCAGCTTAATGACAAGAATTATCTTTAATCTACAAACTGATTGGTCAGCTGTGATGTTTGAGAAGATTAAGGAAAGTCTGAAGAAGCCTAATCTGGGTAGGATAATGAGCTTCTACTTAGCTGGAATAATTCCAGAAGTGATGAACCAAGCTGCAGGTTCTAAAATAAATCACATGAGAAAGATGGACATCAGGATAATCTCAAGATGGGATAGGGTGTTAACTCAAGAAATCCCTACACCAGAGAAGGTAACACCATAGAAGAAGAAGAATAAAGTCATAGTGGCTCCTGAATCCTCCAGTAGTTCAGAGGAGCAAGTAGTTTTTAGTTCTGATGAGAAAGAGGCTGGGAATGCTGGACAGTTACCAGTGAGAACTGAAGATGCACAGAGACAGGGGGAGGAACCATCTGCTAGCCCCATCCGCCTGGATACACTCCAGGGGGAGCCTCAACATGTGGAAGAGTCAACTCACTTGGATAGTGAACTGGCTACTCAAACAATCCTTGAGATAATACATGAAGTTAATCAATCTATTTTCCATATTGAGGATGAAGTTTTAACTTAGTCTTTAATTGATGTTGATCAGCAAACTCAGTAAAATAGTCAATTAGAAGATGTTGTCATAGAAGATACATCAGTTGCTAATAATGCTCCTGAGATAAGAGAATCTCCACTCCCTTCTCAACAGGAGTATACCCTAGAAGAGCTGTTCCCTGATTTGCTACAAAATAATTTTGAGGGAGATAAAGCAGTTTTTGAGGGGGAGAAGGTAAATGTTCATGGGGAGCAGGTAGATCTTGTGGGGGAGCATGTTAGGTCTCAGGAGGAGACTACAAGAAATGAAGAGGAGCAAATTAGAAATGAGAATGAGGAGCAAAAGACACAGGGGGAGCTACCAAGGTCTGAGAAGGAATTGCCTCCTAGTCCTAAGGAAAGGGTAGACATTGCCAGTACTTCTACTTCTGAGGATGAAGAAGTTGCTCAAGCCAAGAAAAGGAAGCTCATGGTCTTCAAAAGAAGGAGCCAGAGCTACAAGAAGGCACTTCAAATAGTTACTCCACAAATTGCCCCAACAGCTGATTACAGCATCTTGTTGGTGGCTTTGCAGATGAAAATGGATGAGCAAAGGAAGGCTTTAGAAAAATATATGGATGAAGGACATAAATCACTTCAATTTGATCTGGCTCAAGACATAAAATCTATAAGATTTGAAGTGAATCAAAATAAGAAGAAAATGACTGACTGTTTTTATAAAGGAGGTAATGCAGTGGTTTATCTGGGCCACTCATCAAGAGAAGATAAAGACACATGTTGGTGATATGGCAGTGAAACAAGGATATGTCCTGGAAAATCAGATTAGGATGAATGATAATCTGATTGCTTCTCATAATGCACTTGTTGCTGAAATAAAGAAAATTGCAACTGCCCCAACTGCTGATAATTCTACAGCCACACCAGAGTTTGATAAGGAAAAGTTTGATAAGGATTTCCAGGCAGGCATAACTGATGTAAAAACTGCTATCACAGATTCTCAAAAGGTTATTTCTGGACTGCTGCTGAAGTTGAGGGGTTTTTATAAAGATGGAGTAAATTATATGTGTTGGGTACATTGGTTTAAATGTAGCTGATTTGAAGAAGCCTCACCCAACTCAATGATATACATCAAAATGTATTTGATGTGTTTTTGAGTTACTTGTGCAGGTTAAGTATTTGCAGGACTGAAGCAAAAATTTCTAAGTCCATGTGTCGACACCCAGAGGGAAAGTGTCGACACTTAAGAAGACTTGTGTCGACACCCAGACAAGCAGTGTCGACACTTGGAGTCATTGTGTCGACACCTGGGATGCAGAGTCGACACCAGACAGAAAGTGTCGACACAAGGAGCTGTGTCGACACTCAATGTAGAAAGTACAGTAAAGCAGTGTCGACACTTAACAGCAGTGTCGACACCCAGTGAAGCTGTGTCTACACCAGAAAGTGTCGACACTTGGAGCTATGTCGACACTCAGCAAAAGTCAGCAGAGACTAAGTATAAGTGTCGACACTCAGAACAATGTGTCGACACTCAACAGAAGAGTCAGCACTTAAAGAAAGTGTCGACACAAGACAGTATGTGTCGACACTTAGCTGAAGACTCAACACTTGAACAAAGTGTCGACACATGGAGCTGTGTCGACACTTAGCAAAGAACAGAAAGATCAAAAAAATATTCTAAGTACAAGTGTCGACACTAAGGGAATGTGTTGAAACTCAGCTGAAGTCTCAACAGAAGAATCAAGTGTCGACACAAGGAGTTGTGTCGACACTCAGCAAGTATCAACATAGAAGACTATGTGTCGACACCAAGAAGCAGTGTCGACACTTAACAGATTCAACACAAGAAGTTGTGTCGACACAAAGGAGATGTGTCGACACTTAGAAGAATTCAGCAAAAGATAAAAGATCAAGTACTTGTGTCGACACTCAATTTCAGTGTCAACACATGCAGAAGAAACTATGTCGAGACATAGAATCTACAACACAAGGAGTTGTGTCGACACCTTGTAGACTTGTATCGACACTTACACAACTTGTGTCGACACTTGGTCTATAAGTGTCGACACTTAAGGACAGAAAGTCTCGACACTTTCAGACAGTTAAAGAACTTTCTAGAATTGACTGGATGACTTGACAGCTGCCGTTCCAGCCGGTCTACAGCACCTGTCAGAGATGTCAGAAGACAGTTATGAACTGGATCAGCCGGTTACCATGAAGAAGGCCTATAAATAGGCTCATACAGTCTACAGAAACTATTGTTGATGTTGTTGTTCAAGTAATTGAAGTAATTCAACAAGTGGTTCACAGAGTTATTAATCAAGTATCAAGACAAGATGATCTAGCTGTCCAAGTGCAGATCTAAGAAGTTGGAGAGAGAGGGCTCCATCCAAGAAATCAGCCATTGGAACTAGGCTGAGAAGAAGGATTCAGATTCATTCTGAATTCTAAGTAGCAGAGATCAAGGATTAACTGTAGGAGGATTCAATCCTATTCAGTTCTACTTTCAAGAAGCTTTGAAGAAAGCTAAGTCAGATTGTTTCCAGCTGAGTTCTTCCAAGAACTCATCAAGAAATTCACAACTCCCCTCTATTGTTTCTGAGTTGCTGAGTTATTATTTGTAAAATCATTTTTATCTTGTAGGATCCTTTGGACCTGAGTGACTGTAAGCCTGTAATTATAAAGGCTAAGGGTAGGGCTTGAGAGCCTGAGTGTAGGAGATTGGAATCTCTGAGTGTAGGCCCTTGTTGGCCGAGTGTAGGCCTTGTTGGCTGAGTGTAGGCCTTTATGGCTGAGTGTAGGCTTTGTGGAAAAGCTGAGTTGTAAGGCCTTGGGCCTGAGGTGTAGGAACCAATTTGGGTTCTGAGACAGTGGTGAAGTTTGGCCTAATCTAGTACACTGCTAGATAGGCGAAGGGGGAAAGTGGATGTACCCAAATCTTGGGGAACCACTATAAAATTCTGTGTCTGCTGTGCTGTGCTGTACTTTGCTGTGTATGTTGTGTGATTGCTGCAAAAGTAGTTAGAATTCTGTGATATTAACTGATTGCTGCTATTAAAGATTAAAAAGAAATTGGTCACCTATTCACCCCCCCCCCCCTCTAGGTGTTTAGGTACTATATCTTTCAAGTGGTATCAGAGGGAGGTTCCTCAAAAAGGACTAACAGTCTGAGGAGATCCTGAGTGGCAGATTCAGTCTAAGTCAAAATACAGATTCAAAAAAATCAAGAACAATGGGTTCCTCTGAAAATCACAAGGAATTGGGTTCCATGAAATTGCCCATATGCAGGAAAGAGATCTTTGGGATCTGGAAGGAAAGGGTAAGGCTGTTTATGGAAGCCTCAGACCCTAGGATTTACATCACAGTAAAAGAGGGGCCTTATGTGCCCATGAAGATATCTGTTCTAGATGCAAATCAGAGAACCCCAAAGGATTTCTCTGAAATGACTAAGGATGAGATTGTCCTAGCCACCATGGACAAGAGGGCACAAAACATTATAGTGAGTGCCATAGATGATGCAACATTTCAGAATCTTATACACTGTAAGACAGCCAAAGAGATGTGGGACACTCTTATTGTGTATATGGAAGGTTCTGAAGAAGTTAGACAAGATAAAAAATCCTTGCTAAATCAGGAATATGAAAGTTTTAGACAAGGAAATGGTGATAGCATAACTGAGTGCTATAAGAAGTTCTACAGAATAGTGAATGAACTCATGTCTTATGGAAGAGAGTTCAGCAATTATGAAATAAATGACAAGTTCCTAAGGTCCCTAACTAAAGATTGGGACACAAAGATTTGTGCCATTAGAGAAATGGCTAAGTTGGGAGAAATTCCTCCTCCTACACTGTTTGGCAAATTGTTGTCATATGAAATGCAATTGACAGTGAGGAAAGAGGAGGAGAAGTCAACAAGAACTGAACACAAGGAAAGATCAGTAGCCTTCAAGACAGAAGCCTCCAGAAAGTGTAGGAATAAGTCACCAACTCCACCTCCAAAGGTAGTTGAATCAGAGTCAGATGAGTCAGCCAGCACAAAATCTGAAAGCAGTGAAAGTGATGAAGACTTTGCTGCATTCACTAGACACTTTCAGAAATTCTTGAAGAAGAAACAGTGGAGGTCAAGGCCTTCTACTTCAAAAGGAAAAGAAGATTTTTATCAGGATAAAAAGGCTTCAAAGAAGGACAGGAAGAGGACAAAATCTAGCAAGGCAACTGGGTCTAAGATAGTGTGTTATTGCTGCAATAGACAAGGCCATGTTATTGCAGATTGTCCTGAAAAGAGAAAAGAGTCTAGTGACAGGAAAAAGACTCATTTTAAAGGCAAGAAAGAGAAGTCTTTTGTAGCCAAGAAAGAGAAGACTCTATCAGATATCTCTTCAGAAACTGAGTCTGATGCTGAGGCATACATAGGGCTGTTTGCTGAAGAAGAAGAAGAAGAATTCATGCAGATAATGGAGTCTATTTATGAACAAGAAGACTGTCAATGCCAAGGGCTAATGGCTTTGACAGAGCATGACAAAATCCTGGAGCAGCCAGGACCCAGTAAGTTACAAAGTTCAACTTTAAGTTCAGTTTCTTGTTCTAGTACAGAATCAGATTCATCATCATCTAGTGATGAGAGTGTATCTGAGTCTGAGGAAGATATTCATCAGCTTATAGATGAATATCAAGTGCTGTTGCAAGCTTATAAGAAGAGCAAGTCCCTTGCCAAAAGTCAGGCAAAGGAAATTGCTGATCTTAAAGCTGCTGCAACAGATTCTGAGAAGCTATTTGATCAAAAGCTTAATGAGATAGCCAGGCTGAAACACATAACAGTGATTTAGATGGGGACTATCACCTTTAAGAATGATCAAATCAAGAGTCTGGAGATTAATCTTCAGAAAGAGAGAGAGCTTGTTGCTAGGTTTTCTAAACCTAAGTCAGTGTTACCCATAATTGATGAATTTGTTCATCACAAGGGTAAAGCTGGACTGGGCTTTACTAGACCTGCAAGGACTGAGCAGTCCAAGTCCAAGTCCAAGGGCAAAGCCTCAACATTCAACAAGTCTGCTGTAGATAAGACAGCAAAGACAGTACCTAAGTAAAGGTACAATAAATTTGAATGTTGGTGCTGTGGCAAAGTTGGCCATTTTGCAATGGACTGTTGGCACAATGTTAGTGCCAAAGTGAGTTGCAAATTACCTGTTGGAAAGCCAGTAGGTAGTTTTGTCAAGTTGCAAACTAACAAGTACCAAGGACCCAAGAAATTTTTGGGTTCTAAGGTTCATTAATCTGTTTTGCAGGTGAGTCCAAGTGGCCATACCCCAACATGGTACTTGGACAGTGGATGTTCCAGACATATGACTGGAACTAGAGGATTACTAAAGGACTACATTCCAATAAAAGATGGTCCAAAAGTCACCTTTGGTGGTTCTGAAAAAGAAATCATCAAAGGATTTGGTAACATTTCTAGCAACTTGGTTACCATTACTCAAGTGGCTTATGTTAAAGAGTTGAAACACAACCTAATAAGTATAAGTCAATTAAGTGATGTAGGGTATGAAATCTCATTTGTTAAAAATGGTTGTCATATCAAGAGGTCAAGTGATCAAGAGATCATTTTGACTGGTTATAGGAAAAGGAATGTCTATTGCTTAGACATTATGATTGAGAACAATGGTTCTCCAGTGTGTCTTGTAGCTGATGAGACAGTCTCTCATTGTGTCAAATGGCACAAGAGGCTTGCCCATCTTAACTACAAGACTATTGGCAAACTCTTTAGCAAAGAGTTAGTGAGGAATGGTCCTCAAGTTAAGTGTGTTAAAGATGGTATTTGCTCAGCTTGTCAAAAGGGCAAGCAGACTAAATCCACCTTTAGAAGCATAGAAAACAAAGATGCTGTGAGGTGTTTATACCTCTTGCACTTGGATCTCTTTGGTCCAATGCCAGTTCACAGCTTAGGTAGGAAGGTCTATACCCTTGTAGTTGTAGATGACTACTCAAGGTTTTCCTGGGTGTTCTTCTTAAGACAGAAATCTGAAACACCTAGTGTCTTCTATAGCTTTGTCAAGCAAATTCAGAATGAACTAAATAGTACAGTGGTCAAGATTAGAAGTGACCATGGTACTGAATTTCAGTCTGATAGCATGACAAAACTATGTGAAGAATTTGGGATATTTCAAGAATTCTCTTCACCTAGAACACCTCAGCAAAATGGCATTGCTGAGAGGAAGAATAGGACCTTGATAGAGGCTGGTAGGACCCTATTAAGTGATACATCACTACCAGAATATTTCTGGGCTGAAGTAGTTAACACTGCATGTCATGTTATAAATAGGGCTACCATCACTAAAGGGCTCAACAAGACCCCCTATGAAGTTGTGAAAGGCAGGAAACCAAACCTATCCTATTTCAGGATCTTTGGTTGCAAATGCTTCATACTTAACAATGGGAAGTCTTACATGACTAAGTTTGCTGCCAAGTCCCAAGAGGGAATTTTTGTTGGGTACAGCAATAACAGTAAGGCTTATAGAGTCTACAACTTGACTACAAAAGTTTTAGAAGAATCTGTGCATGTAGTTTTTGATGAGACTAAACTTATTAACAATGAGTTGTCTAGTAGTGTATGCAGCCTCATAGGTTTAACAAAGAAAATGGACAAGTTTACTATAGAAGAAGTACCTGCTGCAAGACAGCAAGTGGAAGACAGTAGCTGTTGTCCAGGGGGAGAACTACATGTGCCAATTGCTGAAGAAATACAAGGAGTACAGCATGATGGAGATGCTGAAGAGGTTCAACCAGAAGTTAGGATGCCTCCAGCCAATAGGTATCTTAGAGATCATCCAGTAGAGCAGATTATTGGAGATCCAAGACAAGGAGTACAAACAAGGAGCAGACATCAGGATGCAGCAATCTACTCCAGCTTTTTATCCCAAGTTGAACCTAAGAAATTTGAAGAAGCAATACAAGATCCACAATGGACTGAAGCAATGCAAGAAGAGCTTAATCAGTTCAAAAGGTGCAAGGTCTGGGAACTTGTTCCTAAACCTAAAGACCACAATATAATAGGAACCAAGTGGATCTATAGGAATAAGATGGATGAACAAGGGGTCATCATTAAGAATAAAGCAAGATTGGTTGCTAAAGGATATAGGCAAGAAGAAGGTATTGACTTTGATCAAACCTTTGCTCCAGTAGCCAGACTGGAAGCCATTAGGATGTTCTTAGCCTATGCAACCTATCAAGGATTCAAGGTTTACCAAATGGATGTCAAGTCAGCATTCCTAAATGGTAATCTTAAGGAGGAAGACTATGTGGAACAGCCTTCAGGTTTTGTTGATCCAACTTTACCTCATCATGTCTATAGACTTAGGAAAGCTTTATATGGGTTAAAGCAAGCCCCTAGGGCTTGGTATGAAACCCTATCTAGTTTCCTCATTGAGAACAAGTTCTCAAGGGGGAAAATAGATAAGACTCTATTCCTTAGGGAATCTAGAGGCAAAGTTATACTTGTCCAAATATATGTAGATGACATTATATTTGGGTCTACTGAAAGCAGCCTTTACAAAAAGTTTGCAAAACTTATGCAAGGTCAATTTGAGATGAGTAGTATGGGAGAGCTGAAGTTTTTCTTGGGTCTCCAAGTTAAACAGACTGAAAGTGGTTTATCCATATGTCAGTCCAAGTTCACCCTAGAACTCATAAGGAAGTATGGTATGGATTCATCCAGTACCATGAAGACTCCTATGGGGTCAAGTATGTCTCTTAGCAAGGATGATGCAGGGAAACCTGTAGATGAAACCTTGTATAGAGGGATAGTTGGCTCCCTATTATACTTGACTGCTAGTAGACCAGGTATCATGTATGCTACATGTGTCTGTGTAAGGTATCAAGCCTGCCCTAAAGAGTCTCATTTGACAGCAGTCAAAAGAATATTGAGATATCTAAAGGGCACTCCCTATCTAGGCCTCTGGTACCCTAGGAATGGAGATTTTGATCTAACAGGTTATTCAGATGCAGACTTTGCAGGATGCAAAGAAGATAGAAAAAGCACTACTGGAACCTGTCAATTCCTAGGTGGGAGACTAATTTCATGGAGTAGCAAAAAGCAAACCAGTGTGGCTATCTCCACTGCAGAGTCAGAGTATGTGGCTGCAGGAAGTTGCTGTGCTCAACTTCTGTGGATACAACATCAGCTAGAGGACTATGGATTTCAGGTAAGTAGAACTCCACTCTTCTGTGATTCTACTAGTGCTATTTCAACAGCTAATAATCCTGTATCCCATAGTAGAACAAAACATATTGAAATTAAATATCATTTTCTTAGGGAGCATGTAGAAAGAGAAGATATTTTATTAAAATATGTTAAAACTGATAATCAAGTAGCTGATATGTATACTAAGCCCCTAGAAGAAGCTAAGTTCAATAGATTTAAAATTGAACTAGGAATGATAAACTTAGAGTAAGTTTACAGTATTGAAAATGGCTAAGTAAAAAGGTGTCGACACATAGACAAGTCTATGTCGACACAGAATAGTGGTGTCGACACTTCAGGAAATAGGTGTCGACACATCTAGGAAGTTGGTGTCGACACTTCAGAATATTAGTGTCGACACATGCCAAGTAGGTGTCGACACATCCAAAGTGGTGTCGACACTTAGTATTTACTCAGAATTTTCTAAGTAAAGTCTCGACAATGTGTCGAGTTATGTTGTGTCGACACATAACCAAGTGTCGACACATAAAATCTGTTGACTAAACTTGTGTCGACACATATGTGTCGAGACATTATAAGTCAGTGTCGACACTTATTGCCAGTGTCGACACATTTTAAGTTAGCTGTCCCGCCTGTTCATCTTCAAAATTAGAAAGGTATAAATAGGGCTTTGTCTTTGCTTGTTGACACGCTTTCAAAGTTTCGAGACCAAACTTCTGTGTCGACACCTCTCTTCTCTCAAGACAAATTCTACAAACCCTAATGGCCCCTAAGCTAGAGGAGAACGTCAACGAAGGATATGAGCTGGTGCGCGGCGCTTTCAAAGATGCTGATCAAGAAATCCAGGCGGTAGTAACCCTAGTTGCCGATTCTGGGTTAGAGTATTTAGTTTCTGAACCTACAAAGATATGGAAGAAAGATGTACTTGAATTCCTCAATGGAGCAAAGGTGGACGAATCTGGATACAAAATCAAATCCAGAGTTCATGGAACAAAGGTTAAGTTATCACCAAAAAGTCTGAGGAAGATTCTACAGCTTCCAAGAACTCAAGAGGAAGATGAAGTTACTGCATCAAGGACCAGGGAAGCTCTAACCTGGTGTGGCCTTGATCCTAAAATGAAGATTGGTTCTGTTTTCAACAGGAAAGGTATGAACAATCAAGGAAAATTCCTCTCTGAGATTGTTGGAAAGGTACTACTAAGCAAGCCAGGAGGGCATGACAGAGTGTCTGCCTCTATGTTTAGTATAATGACAAGGATTATCTTCTCTCTAAACACTGACTGGTCTATGATAGTCTTTGAGAAGATTAGGGAAAGCTTGAAGAAGCCCAACCTGGGCAGAATTATAAGTCTATACCTAGCTGGTGCTATACCAGAGGTAATGCAACAAGCTGCAGGAAGCAAGATAAATCATATGAGAAGCATGGATCTAAGGATCTTTTCTAGATGGGACAGGGTGTTGTCAAAGGAACTGCCAACCCCTGAGAAGACAGTTTCTGAGAAAGAGATTCCTCCCAAAAAGAAAAGGAAGACTGCTCCAGTGGCTTAAGAGTCCACTAGCAGCTCAGCTAGCGAAGAATAGGTTGTCTTCACCCCAGATGAGCATGAGGAAGAGCCTGCAGTGAAGTCTCCTGCTCCTCCAGCTGATGCTGAGATCCAGGGGGAGCTACCTCAAGCTAGCCCCATCCACAAGGATCACAGCCAGGGGGAGCTTCCAGTTGTAGAAGAACCCTCTACATTGGAAAGTGAACAAGCCACCAACACCATACTAGAGGTACTCACTGACCTAAATACTTTAGAATTTCTTATAGAAGATGATGATTTGTCTGATGTTCATCAGCAAACTCAGCTGGATAGTCAAGTACCAGATGCTGTCATAGAAGACACATCTGCTGTTGCTCAAGATGTTACTGATTCAGTGGTTGAAGAACCTAGTATTCCTCCAGCTCCATCACCACAAGAATACACTATGGAGGATTTATTTTTAAATCTAGATCAACATGACTTTGACATGGACAAGGCTACTGCTGATGAAGAGAATGCTGCTGCTGAGGGGGAGCAAGTGCACATTATGGAAGAGCCTGTAAGGCAAGAACCTGAGAAAGCAACAGAAGTGCAACCTGAGAAGCCTCCTAGCCCTAAGGAGAGGGTGGATATAGCCAGCACCTCTGCCTCAGAAGATGAGGAAGCTGAAAGGGCAAAGAAAAAGAAACTTTATGTCTTCAGGAGAAGAAGGCAAAGTTACAAGAAGGCTCTCCAAATAGTTGCACCACAGCCTCTAATTCAACCAGCCCCAGCCATTGATTATAGTGCATTGATGGTGGCAATGCAAATCAAGTTGGATGAGCAAAGGCAGGCCATAGAGAAATATGTAGATGAAGGGCAAAAATCACTCCAATATTATCTGGCCCAGGATATAAAATCAATCAGGTTTGAGATGAATCTCAACAAGAAGGAGATGACTGACTGCTTCCACAAGGGTGGGAATGCAGTAGTCTATCTTGCAACTCACCAGGAAAAGATAAAGGCACAAGTGGATGACATAGCCTTGAAACAAGGTTATGTTCTTGAAAATCAGCTAAGAATGAATGACAACCTTACTGAATCCCACAATGCCATAGTCACAGAACTGAAGAATCTGGCTGCAGGGCAGACTCCAGCTATAGCTAAGGCAGATTTTGACAAACTATTTCTAGCAGAAATCACTGCTCTTAAAACTGTCATCCAAGATTCTCAGAAGCTGATAACTGACAAACTCCAAAGGTTAAAACCTTTCTTCAAAGATGGAGTGAATTACTTGGATAATCAAGTGAGATTTCAAAAGGATGATGTGAGAGATCATATTGAAAGAGAAGTCATAAAGGGGGAGAGAGTGTTAGTCAAGGCAAGCTCTGATCATGCCAAATGGATATCCAATTCTATCAGATCTACACTGGGATATCCTCCTCTTTGTGATGATGATAATGTGGCAGAATCTGGAATTCAACCTACATATCCAATTCTATCAGAGCTACACTGGGTTATCCTCCTCTTTGTGATGATGATAATGTGGCAGAATCTGGAATTCAACATGCATATCTAGGAGGGGAGCAAGCTGAAGTGGCTCAAGTCATCTACCCTCCTCCAGATTTTGACATGATACATGCTGATGTCCAGTCTATGTATAGCCCACCTGGGGGCAAGGACAATATTATTATTGAAAAGGTTGTTCAGCCTATTTCTGAAGCCATGCAAGAGACAATGCAGAAAGAAGAAGAGACAAGATTGTCAAAGAAGAGGTTTAGGGAACAAGCTGAGCAAAGACCAGATTTTGAGCAATGGAGCCCTACCTCTAGAAACATTATATTAACTGCCTGGAAGCTGCCAAAGACAACATTCAAGACAAGAACAAGTGGTTCTCTGAAGCTGAATGGAGAAAACATGAAACCAGACAAGAGGCAATAGTCCAATATAGAAGGAAGGCAAAGATGGGAAAGCTACCTCCTATTGCCCAGGAGCCTAACAAGTACTTTCCTAAGCCATACCATTATTTTGAAAGACAGAAGATCAAAGCTGAAGAGCTTAAGATGAAAGATCTGAAAGGCAAGAAGCCTGCTGATGCTGAAACTGCTGTTGCTCCTGTCCAAGCTAAAGTCCAAGTTGGCAAAGGCATAGTAATTAAGGAGCCAGAGAAAAAATAGATTTACAATTTTCTTGAAGTTTATTTTGTAATCTCTTGGATGTAACACATTTAGTGAACTTCTGAAAATGTATAAGACAGATATTAGAACAATATATGATTAATATATTTCCTGTTTGTTCTGTGAATATGTCTATGTCTATTTCTTATTTGTTCTGTGATGATGTATTTGTATACATGTAAAATTGTTTACCCTACTGAACATAATCCTGCTTTTCATCATTTTATAATATTTATTATGAATGGTGTATATTATTGACTAAGGGTTATGACTTCTCCAAATAGGGGGAGATTGTTGGGTACATTGGTTTAAATGTACCTGATTTGAAGAAGCCTCACCCAACTCAATGATATACATCAAAATGTATTTGATGTGTTTTTGAGTTACTTGTGCAGGTTAAGTATTTGCAGGACTGAAGCAAAAATTTCTAAGTCCATGCGTCGACACCCAGAGGGAAAGTGTCGACACTTTAGAAGACTTGTGTCGACACCCAGACAAGCAGTGTCGACACTTGGAGTCATTGTGTCGACACCTGGGATGCAGAGTCGACACCAGACAGAAAGTGTCGACACAAGGAGCTGTGTCGACACTCAATGTAGAAAGTACAGTAAAGCAGTGTCGACACTTAACAGCAGTGTCGACACCCAGTGAAGCTGTGTCTACACCAGAAAGTGTCGACACTTGGAGCTGTGTCGACACTCAGCAAAAGTCAGCAGAGACTAAGTATAAGTGTCGACACTCAGAACAATGTGTCGACACTCAACAGAAGAGTCAGCACTTAAAGAAAGTGTCGACACAAGACAGTATGTGTCGACACTCAGCTGAAGACTCAACACTTGAAGAAAGTGTCGACACATGGAGCTGTGTCGACACTTAGCAAAGAACAGAAAGATCAACAAAATATTCTAAGTACAAGTGTCGACACTAAGGGAATGTGTCGACACTCAGCTGAAGTCTCAACAGAAGAATCAAGTGTCGACACAAGGAGCTGTGTCGACACTCATCAAGTATCAACATAGAAGTCTATGTGTCGACACCAAGAAGCAGTGTCGACACTTAACAGATTCAACACAAGAAGTTGTGTCGACACAAAGGAGATGTGTCGACACTTAGAAGAATTCAGCAAAAGATAAAAGATCAAGTACTTGTGTCGACACTCAATTTCAGTGTCGACACATGCAGAAGAAACTATGTCGAGACATAGAATCTACAACATAAGGAGTTGTGTCGACACCTTGTAGACTTGTGTCGACACTTACACAACTTGTGTCGACACTTGGTCTATAAGTGTCGACACTTAAACACAGAAAGTCTCGACACTTTCAGACAGTTAAAGAACTTTCAAAAATTGACTGGATGACTTGACAGCTGCCGTTCCAGCTGGTCTACAGCACCTGTCAGAGATGTCAGAAGACAGTTATGAACCGGACCAGCCGGTTACCATGAATAAGGCCTATAAATAGGCTCATACAGTCTACAGAAACTGTTGTTGATGTTGTTGTTCAAGTAATTGAAGTAATTCAACAAGTGGTTCACAGAGTTATTGATCAAGTATCAAGACAAGAAGATCTAGCTGTCCAAGTGCAGATCTAAGAAGTTGGAGAGAGGGCTCCATCCAAGAAATCAGCCATTGGAACTAGGCTGAGAAGAAGGATTCAGATTCATTCTGAATTCTAAGTAGCAGAGATCAAGGATCAACTGTAGGAGGATTCAATCTTATTCAGTTCTACTTTCAAGAAGCTTTGAAGAAAGCTAAGTCAGATTGTTTCCAGCTGAGTTCTTCCAAGAACTCATCAAGAAACTCACAACTCCCCTCTATTGTTTCTGAGTTGCTGAGTTATTATTTGTAAAATCATTTTTATCTTGTAGGATCCTTTGGATATGAGTGACTATAAGCCTGTAATTATAAAGGCTGAGGGTAGGGCTTGAGAGCCTGAGTGTAGGAGATTGGAATTTCTGAGTGTAGGCCCTTTTTGGCCGAGTGTAGGCCTTGTTGGCTGAGTGTAGGCCTTTGTGGCTGCGTGTAGGCTTTGTGGAAAAGCTGAGTTGTAAGGCCTTGGGACTGAGGTGTAGGAACCAATTTGGGTTCTGAGACAGTGGTGAAGTTTGGCCGAATCTAGTACACTGCTAGTTAGGCGAAGGGGGAAAGTGGATGTACCCAAATCTTGGGGAACCACTATAAAACTCTATGTCTGCTGTGCTATGCTGTACTTTGCTGTGTATGCTGTGTGATTGCTGCAAAAGTAGTTAGAATTCTGTGATATTAACTGATTGCTTCCATTAAAGTTTAAAAAGAAATTGGTCACCTATTCACCCCCACCCCCCTCTAGGTGTTTAGGTACTATATCTTTCAATATGGATGAACAGATCAAGTTTCAGAAGGATGATCTTAAAGATCATGTGGCTAGAGAAGTCATAAAGGGTGAGAGGGTGTTAGTCAAAGCATGCTCTGACCATGCTAAATGGATTTCAAACAGCATCAGAGCCACCCTTGGATATCCACCCTTGTGTGATGATGATAATGTTGCTGAATCTGGTATAAACCCTGCTATTTTTAGAGGAGAGCCTGCTGAAGTTGCTCAAGTCATTTATCCTCCTGCAGATTTTGAAATGATATATCAAGAAGTCCAGTCTATGTATAGCCCTCCTGAAGGAAATCAAAAAGTGATCATTGAGAAAGTAGATAAGCCTGTGCCTGAGGAAGTTTTGAAAGAGCAAGAAGCTCATTTATCTAACAAGAGATTCAGAGAACAGGCAGCGTTAAGGCCTGATTTTGAACAGTGGAGCCCAACTTCTAGAAATATTATACTGACTGCTTGGAAAGCTGTAAAGGACAATTTTCTAGAGAGGGGAAAATGGTACTCTGACCAAGAATGGAGAAAACATGAAGCCAGGCAAGAGGCTATTGTACAATACAGAAGAAAGGCTAAACTTGGGAAGCTACCTCCTAATGCACAAGAGCCTAGCAAGTATTTCCCTAAGCCTTATCATTATTTTGAGAGACAAAAGATAAGGGTTGAAGAACTAAAGAAGAAAGATCTTAAGGGAAAGAAGCCTGCTGATGACATTGATGCTCTAGTTCAAGCCAAGATTCAATCAGGCAAGGGCATTGTCATCAAAGAGCCAGAGCAGCCATAGAATAGAATTTTCTTAAGTTTACATTTTGCAATCTTTAGTATTAAAACATCTATGCAAACTTTTGTTCATGAGACTATTGGAAGTTGTAACAAAATAATGTTTAATGTTCAATCTGTTACATTGTTATTCTATGAAAGATTGTTTATACATGTTTTGTTTAGTATTTACCCCGTCATATAATGTTGTTATACATCATATTGTGTATTTGTTATGAATGGTGTATATAATTGACTAAGGGTTATGACTTATCCAAATAGGGAGAGATTGTTGGGTACATTGGAAAATGTGTACCAGATTTGAAGAAGCCTCACAATACTCAATGATATGCATCAAGGTGTATTTGATGTATTTTGAGTTTATCTGTGCAGGTTAAGTAACTGCAGGATTGCAGGAAAAATTCTAACTCCATATGTCGACACCTAGAGAAGCAGTGTCGACACTTATGAATGCTTGTGTCGACACTAGAGAAAAGCTGTGTCGACACTTGGAGTAAATTGTGTCGACACCAGGAAAGACAGAGTCGACACAAAAAGAAATGTGTCGACACATACAGGTAGTGTCGACACACTGTGAAGAATTGTCAACATAAATTGTGTTGACACTTGGAGGGTGTGTCGACACTCAGCAAGCTTCAACAAAGTTAAAGTAAAAGAAGTACTTGTGTCGACACAAAGGAGATGTGTCGACACTCAGTAAGTTTAAACACCAGAAGGCATGTGTCGACACAAAGGAGATGTGTCAACACACAGTAGAATTCAACTAAGTGTTAAAGAAGAAGTATCTGTGTCGACACACAAAATCAGTGTCGACACATTCAACAGAAGGCTTGTATCGACACACAGAATCAGTGTCGACACATTTTGAAGAAGCAATGTCGAGAAGCTGTTACAACAACACAAGGAGTTGTGTCGACACCACCAAGGCTAGTATCGACACTTAGTCCACTTGTGTCGACACTTTGTCTATTTGTGTCGACACATAATGAAGATCAGTCTCGACACTTTCAGACAGAGACAGTGATTTCAAGAAGTGACTGGATGACTTGACAGCTGCCATTTCAACCGGTCTACCTCAATTGTCAAAGCTGTCAGAAGGTTGTTAGAAACCGGATCAGCCGGTTACCATGGAGGAAGACTATATAAAGTCTTTCTCCTTCAACAGAATAAGATGAATAGAAGAACAATCACAACCAACTAACAACAACTAAGAGAGAAGTAATTATATAGAAGAAGTTGGAGGGAGAGAGCACCATCTAAGAAAAGCAGTTGCTGAACCAGGCTGCAAAGAAAGTTTCAGATTGATATCTGGATCTTAAGTCAGAAGCTGATTGAAGATCAACTTCACAGAAGATTCAACCCTATTGAGTTCAGATTCAAGAAGCTTTGAAGAAAGCTAAGGGAGGTTGATCTCTGCCAAGTTCTTTCAAGAACTCATCAAGAAGCCATCTATCCCCTCTCTCTCTTTCAGGGTAGTGGTCATAAACTTTTTTTAATCAATTTTCTGTAGGATCTATTATAGATCTGAGCTATAAGCCTATATTATAAAGGCTGAGTGTAGGAGATTTAGATCTCTGAGTGTAGGTCTTGTTGAAGACTGAGTGGTAGGGCTTTGTGCCTGAGTTGTAGGAGACCGTGTTCTCTAAGTGTAGGACTTGGTGAAGGTTGAGGTAGGGCTGTTTGCTAGAGTCGTAGGAGTGGGGACACTCTGAGTTGTAGGAACCTTGTTTAGGTTCTGAGCTGCTGTAAGATCTGAGGATCTGAGGTGAAGTGCAGAAGTTAGGCCGAATCTAGTACACTGCTAGATATGCGAAGGGGGAAAGTGGATGTACCCAGACCTTGGGGAACCACTATAAAAATCTGTGTGCACTCTGTGTTTGATTGTTTCTGTGATTGCTGAGCTAGCTGTGCTGAATAGTTGTAGAATATTGCAAATATAGGTTTAATTTACAGAGTTTCTGCCTTAAAATTAAAAAGGAAAAGTACACCTATTCACCCCCCCTCTAGGTGGTTAGGCACTATTTCTTTCAACAACGTTGCGAGTATACAACTCAACCAGCTTCTTAATGTTGTCCTCCTTTCGATTTGGGATGAAGTGAGCCACTTTTGTTAAGCGATCCACAATCACCCAAATCGCGTCGTTACCCTGCTGCGATCTAGGTAACCGATGCACAAAATCCATGGAGATGTCATCAAATTTCCACGCGGGGATTGGAAGAGGCTTCAGGATCCCGCCCGGCTTCTGACACTCGGCCTTCACCAAGGCACAAGTTTGGCATCGATTCACGTACAAGTCTACATCCTTCTTCAGTCCAGGCCACCAAAAGGATTTCTTCATATCCAAGTACATCTTTGTATTGCCCGGGTGAATGGAGTACTTTGTAAAGTGAGCCTCAAACATCAACTCCTCACAGAGCTTGTCGAACTGCGGTACACAAATCCGTCCGTCCTTACTCAGAATCCCATCAATTATCTCCCAGTCGCTGCTCTCAACCTTTTGAGCTTTCACCACGTATGGTTGAAACTCCATATCCAAACGGATCGCTTCCCGAATACGATCGGACATGTTGTCCTTCATTTCAATCCAGTTCAACCGAGCCACGATAGACTCGCCCCTTGCTACGCACTCCAAGCCAAGGGACTCCCAGTCCAGCTCCAATCGCTCATCATGAGCTTTGATCCAATTCCCTTGCCCCGAGTATTTTCTACTCAAGGCAGCTACCACCACATTGGCTTTGCCTGGCGTATACTGAATCGCCACCTCGTACTCTCCATGGAACTCGACCCACCTGCACTGCCGCATATTCAAGTCCTTCTGATCTAGGAGATACTTCAGGCTTTTGTGATCCGTGAAGATCACCACCTTCACACCATAAACATAGTTCCGCCATAATTTCAACGTGAAAAATACTGCCACCAACTCCAAGTCATGGACGCGGTAGTTCCTCTCGTGAGGCTTCAGCTGACTAGACAGAAAGTCTACCGCACTACCATGTTGCACCAAAACACAACCCAAACCGCAACCCGATGCATCACTGAAGATTTGAAATCCTTTGGTCCCTTTCGGTAGACTTAGGATTGGAGTCGTGATCAGTCTTTCCTTCAGTGTCTCAAATGCCTGACTACACTCCTGAGTCCACACAAACTTCTGATCCTTACCAGTTAGTAATGTGAGGGGTAGAGCTATCCGCGAAAAGGTTTCCACAAATCTTTTATAGTACCCAGCTAGTCCAAGAAAACTTCGAGCTTCCGCCACGGTTCTCAAAACTGGCCAGTCTCTGATGGCTTCCACTTTTGTTGGATCTACCTCCACCCCATCCCCAATAATCACATGGCCCAAAAATGCTACCTTCTCGAGCCGAAACTCGCACTTTAAAAACTTTGCATAAATCTGGTTCTCCCTCAACACTTGCAAGACTACTCTCAAGCGAGTCTCATGATCCACCTCCGATTTGGAGTACACCAGAATGTCATCTATAAAGACAACTACAAAAGAGTCCAAGTATTTCCAAAATTCCAGATTCATCAAATCCATGAATAAGTATGGTGCGTTCTTCAGCCCGAACGACATTACCGAGAACTCAAAATAACCATACATCGTACCAAATGCTGTCTTGGGTATGTCCTCGTCTCGAATTCGCAACTGATAGTATCCTGACTTAGAGTCCAACTTTGAATACACCACTGACCCCACCAGCTGGCCAAACAGGTCGTCAATCCGAGGAATCAGATACTTATTCTTGAGAGTCAATTTATTCAACTCTCGGTAGTCTATGCACAGGCGCATACTACCGTCTTTCTTCTTCACGAACAACATAGGCGCGCTCCACGGTGAAGAACTGGGTCTGATATACCCCTGCTCCAACAGTTCCTGCAACTGTACCTTGAGTTCGGCCAACTCCTTTGGTGCCATCCTAAATGGAGGTCGTGACACCGGCCTAGCCTCTGGCACTAACTCAATCGAGAAGTCGATCTCCCGTCGAGGAGGCACTACAAGAAGTTCATCCGGAAACACATCCTTGAACTCTGCCACTATGGTCACTTCCCCAAGTGATAACTTGGAGAGGCGAACCACCAATAATGCTACAAGAGCTACTCCACCCTGGTTAACTGCTCGCATCAACTGCATGACCGAAATTAGGGAACAAGCCACTGCATTGAGGCCCTCATGTAACTTCTGCCTGCCCTTCACTTCTTAGGGTGACCACCTGGGATAGGCAATCAATACTGCACACTGCTCTGGTAGCCAGTCCATTCCCAATATCACATCAAACTCGACAAGTGGTAGGACCGCTGCTATTAACACAAAGTCAACTCCTCCTAGCTCTAAAACAAATGCGCCCTTTCTCCCCGGTGGTCATGGATGACCCATTGGGCATGCGCACCTTCAACGATGCACCCGCCGAGAACGACTCAACTCCAATCCTCCGGATGAAGCTTTCCATAAGGAAAGAGTGTGATGCTCCCGTATCAAACAATACCCTAGCAGGGTATCCGGAAACTAACACAAATCCTACAACATAGACATCACATAAAACGGTCTGAAAGTATGAAGCACAAGGTTAAACTTAAACTTCCTCATACCTGTCGCCACATCGGGCTGGCAGATCCCTTCCTACTGTCCAAGGTTGTAAGCCATTGGTTGCACCGGTTGGAACTGAGAAGCGCTAGACTCTGCCATCTTCCATTTCTCCGCGTCGCTGGGGCCGGAGCGCACCGTCTGCTCCTGCCTTGCCTTCTGCTCCGCACCTCCTTGGTTACAAAAATGAGCAATATGCCCCACCTTACCACTGTTGAAGCACGTCGGTAGCCCCTTAGAGTGAGACCCTCCGAACATCCACTTACTTTTCTCACCGGACTTGTTTGGGTGAGGCTTCTCCATCCATCTATTCCATTCAGACTTTCCTTGGGATTGGGAAGGCTTCCCTTCTCCTTAGTTGGGCTCAAAACCCTTACGACATTGGCTTCACTCTAAATCACTCTCCAACATCATATCAGCCTCAACTAGCTCATTGAAACCAGCTCTCTTCATGGCAATGAGGGTTTGTCTTAGATTCTCCCTCAGCCCCTGCTAGAAGAGGTTATCCCTCTCCTCATCATCCTCCAAGGTTGTTCCCGCGTAACGACCCAAACAAGTTAACTCATGTACATACTCATCCACCGTCTTATCTCGCTGCATCAAGTGCAGAAATTGCCTCTGACGGGCCAACCATGTTGAAATAGGAATGTACTTCTTTAGGAAAGCATCCGCAAATTCTTCCATGGACAGGGTGCGTCCAGGAAATTGGCGGCCGCTATGGCTCACCCACCACAACTTGGCGTCTTCCTCCAACATGAAAGCTCCAAAATCAGATTTCTTCTCTTCTAGCGTCTCTGCCGCCCTCAGAAGTTCTTGAATCCATGCCCACCAATACTCCTCATCAGTCGGAGTACTGACTCCCTTGAACGTCGGGGGATGGAAGCTCAGAAAATACTTCATTTGCCGGTGTCCATACTCGACAACCACCCTTTTTGCCAAAGGCTCTGCTCGCCTGGCTTCTCTGCCCGGCACGGCCGTCGCCGTATCAGGAGTAGCAGGGGTTGCTACCTGAGCTGTCGCTGCAGCTTGGGCAGCCACCCTTGCTTCTGCAAGCATGCGACGGAAGTCGGCCGGGTTTATACCCATGCCTAAAGGACCCTGAGCTGTAGCGCTGCTCGCTGAAAGCTCTTCTCTTGGTCTCGACATACCCGCCTCGATTCTTGCACTCTTAAGAAAAGCAAGAAAATAAGTAATCAGTCTCTAATCGCAAGACTCAAACATAAGGACACTCATGGTCCAACATTACTCCTATGTGGATAACTTCTAAATGCGATACAATTACGTTAAATCGACCGCCCTAACTGACCTTGGACGCAACCTGGCTCTGATACCAAATTGTAACACCTCCCTGTAATGACTGTATAATATGGGTCCGGTCGGGGCCCCACAACATACAGACGCCACAGCTTTAGCATTAAAAGATGAAATAACTACCCAATCTCAAAACTCGGAAGCAAACAACAGCGGAATCATCAACCAAGACTAGAAGTTATCCACACATATAGGAGTATCGAAACGGCCTTATGTCCTTAGATAAAAGGGAGTCCACAATTCAATTGATACATAACACATCAATGTGCAAAGGCACTCCTAAGCTACCTCGGCATGCAAGTCGGAAGTCTAAAGCATCAAACATACAATATCACAAAAGTAGAGCTAATGCAAAACTGGTAACACTTCATGAGGCTTACGCATTTTTGGCCGGCGAGCTAGCTCCTTCTTGCAATGCTTGCCCTGTAAAAATTTGCTGTAACGTGGGTCAGCAAAGGCTGACCTCAAACTGTGTAACAAACACCTCTCCTCCCGGCTGCCCCTAACGGACCCCGGGGTACTCCCCCAACCTGCAAGTCAGCACTTCATATACCATATATATAAACAGGTAAAGCACTACAAGAACAGGATTGGATGTCTCAAATAATATACACGTTTTTTATGTTGAGCATATAAATAAAAGGAGCCTACTATGCAGCATGTATGCAAAACCCGGGCTTCACCCAAGGAACGCTATCACGAATGCTTCTAGCACATCATCAAACATCTGGGTACTTCCAATTTCCCCACTGACATTAAGCCTCAAACAAAAAGGGTAATGCAATTCCCCTAATGGCATACAAGCCGCCACACGAAACTCTTGCCAAGGCCCCACCCGCTCATGGTCTTAGAACCGGGCTTGCCTGCAAGCTCTGACTACTCATGTCAGGATTCCGTCTAACACACTGACTGATTTTAAGAACCCTTATTGGACCCCACCCTCTCATGGCCTCACTGACCGGGCTTGCCCCATGTTTGGCGTTACAATCAGTCTCACAGAAGGGGACTAGTCTCGCCGGGACACTCTCCACACATGACTTGCACGTCACGGGATAGCCAGCTGACCACGGAGACAAAGCCACGCCTTAGCACATCACAATCCATAATCATTCCCACCCCAATCCCTCATTTGTACTGCAACATCCCCGCTCACCAAGGAAACCATCTACCGCCAATGTTGAGCTAACCTTGTCCACCAAGGAAACCATCTACTGCCATTACGGAGCTAACCTTGTCCGGTTCCTGCTACACGTACTCACTCGAGAAAATGGGGAATACACAAACATCACAAATGGTATCTTGTCGCATTGGATTTGTACAAAATCCTTAAAGCTCGTATGCAACATCACCGAGTCGGAATAACGGTCGCGACCACGACTTAACTCACAATGCCTAATCCACTAACGGAGCGGATCTCTTAATGCAAAAACATGTCGGTGACGGACTCAAACGACCCGGAGGTTCCTCTTGAACCGTGGCGACCCAAACCCCTCTCATTTGAGAAATTTGGTGCCCAAAATCTTGAAAGAGAAGATGCGAAACACGCATCCTAAAAATAAGAGGAGAAGTGTCGTTACCTTACGACCCCTCTTCCTAGCCATGAAAACTTAGCCGGATGAAAACATTCACAACGGTCTTGCCTCCACGGTTCCGGATACGGCTCGCGATTTGGTGCCCCGAAGCTTCTCCGGCAGCCGGATCTCTCCTTCATTTTCTTCCTTGCTCTCCATTCTCAGTAGAACTTAGAAAGAGAGTAATTGATGAAGAATGAGGGTTTCCAAACCCTATTCCCGGACATAACTCAGCAAGGAAAGCCCTGGACCATCAGATCTCACTAGAAGGAAAAGAACGACCACGATTCGAACTAAAAACCAAAACACCTGGGCCGAACAAGGCTTGCGACACGCCCATGTCCAAGGCCGTGTGCCTCAATAGATGCCGAAATCGTCAGACACAGAAAAGGACACAGGCTCTGAATAGGCACGTGTCACAGCTGACATGCCCGTGTCATGCAGTACACGACCTTGTGCCTGGTCGTGTTCCTCCATCGACAGAAGGACCAAACACAACCCAAGGAAAACATGGGTAATCGACACGCCCTTGTCATATTTGACATGCCCGTGTCCAACATGAACACGCCTGGGATCCAGGCCATGTCTAGCCTCTCATACGGCCCGACCAACAACCCGAGCAGGATACGGCCTGGGACACGCCCGTGTCTCAGGCCGTGTTCAAAGTCTCGATGATCATCTACTGCCTTTTTATCTACTTCGTAGAAAATTCGTCGAACACATGCACGACATAGCCTCAGACATGCCCGTGTCCCAGGACGTGTTCCCTATCGTGACACTTCGTCGAGCGAAGATCATCGACTTCCAGGGCTCTCGACGAACCCGAGCATGACACGGCCATGGACACGCCCGTGTCATAGACTGTGTTCACTGTCTCGACACTTCATCGAGACCAGTTCATCGACCACCCAAGTTCTTCGTTGAACTCGAGCATGACACGGCCAGTGACACGCCCGTCTCCCAGGCCGTGTGACCCTCACTAAGACCAAAAGTTGGCTCTGCATGCTGTCCGGCCCTCTTTCGAATTTTGGTGCATTATACGACCACTATGATAGGTTGTGTCGAGCACTCGCTTTGAGTGGTGAGTGCGAAGCTTATGAGGTTCTGCATCCGCTGCCGAAAGTACTCAAACATGCCGAGGGTGGCGAGAGTGCAAAGGTTATGAGGTTCTGCATCTCCTACTCAGAACCATGCCCTTCGCCTCCAGTCATTGAGCTTGCTGAGGTTTTCGGTGCTGGTCACTCTCCACGCTCACCACATCAAAATGTTGAAACAGGAAACTGGCTTCTTGTGTAGTCCGAACCCTTTGGGAAGGGGTGATCGCGAACTTACGTTGTCCACCAAACTTGCCTGATCGATGACATAAAGCTTAGAACTAACAAAAGGCTCCTACACGGAGGTCCCACCACACACCCGAAATATCTTACACTGCTTCCACTCCATAGCATGTGCTGAGATAAGGGCACCTCAGAAAGCGCTATATGACAAGAGAATAAAAGAAATGTAAAAGCTTGCCTTCTAAGGTACCCCTTAAGTCTATTAATAGATTTCTGAGTTTGACCTAAAAATTATGAGGCTCCGTAGTTCTAAACAGCTATATGCAGCGAAAAGTGGTTTGCCAACAACCAAACTCCATTATTTTTGAAGACTAGTTATACCCCTACAAGGACATTCAAGTAATTTTACCTCTGGACCCCACTGGGCGAGTGGTCCAAGGGGGCACCACTTGCCAATAGGGCGAGTGATGGGGAAGCGAGGTACTCGTCTCCGCTGCACCCTCACTTTGGATTAACGGGGGATCTAAAGGCCACTCACTTAGCACTGGTGAGAGCTTTCATTCCTTTTCAGGCGAGAACCCCCCGGTCTTTCATGGGCGATAGCCATTTCGCCATCCCTGGGCAAAAGCTATTCGGGAAGGATATCGTTCGCCTTCTTGATCCAATATTAGAAGGCGTCCACAACACTCGCCTCACTCAACTCCATGGAACAGAAAGCATCGAGAGCGTAAGCTTCACTCAAAGCCTAGGGCGGGAGGCGTTCACAGTACAATTTTCGCTCAACGCCAATGGCGGAAGGGGTCCGACTCGGTGCCTTGAGCCATCGCGCATATGAAGACCCCGCAAAGAACTGATCCTGGAGAGGTAACCCACTCATCAAATATGGGGTTGTACACTGCAACCTCAGATCGCGCATATTCAACTCTGTTTAAAGGTTTTCCTAGTGTTTTCCCTTCATCAATTTCATCTTAATAGATATGTCAGGGAAGGCTTCGGGAAAAACTTCCAAGAATACAGTAATGAGTGCGACATAACTTCGCACCCACGAGGTGAAATCTCTGCCACGTCCACATTTCAGAGATCCCACATATAGGCATTGGCGTGGCGACCTGGCCATTACCGCATGTAAAAAATTGAGCCTCCAAAATTGCTTAATATGAATGTGAAAGATATGGTACCTAAACACCTAGAGGGGGGGGGGGGTGAATAGGTGACCTAAACCTTTTTCAAGCCTAGTTGGCAGCAAGACAGTTATCTCACAGATTTTTACAGCTAACAGCAATAACAGAATATAAACAGTTAATCCACAGCACAGCACAGCACAGCAGACACACAAATTTATAGTGGTTCCCCAATCTTTGGGTACATCCACTTTCCCCCTTCGCCTATCTAGCAGTGTACTAGATTCGGCCAAACTTCTCCACTATCTCAGAACCCAACAAGGTTCCTACACCTCAGGCCCAAAGCCTTACACTCAGCCACCAAGGCCTACACTCAGCCACCCAGGCCTACACTCAGCCAATCAAGGCCTACACTCAGAGTTCTTCAACTCCTACACTCAGGCAACCAAGCCCTACCCTCAGCCTTTATAATATAGGCTTACAATTCTCTCAGATCCAATGGATCCTACAAGTTAAAATTGAAATACAATAATTAACTCTACAACTCAGAAAATAAGAGAGGAGTTGAGAGTTTCTTGAAGAGTTCTTGGAAGAACTCAGCTAGATCCAAACTGACTTAGCTTCCTTCAAAGCTTCTTGAGTAGAACTGAATTAGTCTGAATCCTCTGCAGTTAATCCTTGACCTCTACTTCTTGAGATCCAGATGATTCTGAATCCTTCTTCTCAGCCTTAGTTCCAAAGACTGAATTCTTGATTGGAGCTCTCTCTCTCCAACTTCTTAGATCTGCAGTTGGACTGCCAGATCTTCTTGTGTTGATCCTCTGTGTATCACTTTTCTGATTTAATCTGATCAAACACTTCAATTATTCTCACTACTTGTAATAACAACAATCAATCAGTTTCTGTAAACTATGGGTGCCTATTTATAGGTTTCCTTCATGGTAACCGGCTGGTCCGGTTCATAACAGACTTCTGATTTCTCTGACAGTTGCTGTAGACCGGCTGGATCGGCAGCTGTCATGTCAACCAGTCACTTCTTGAAATTCTCTAACTGTCAGATAGTGTCGAGACTATCTGTTCTTAAGTGTCGACACTTATAGACCAAGTGTCGACACATGTTGTGTAAGTGTCGACACAAGTCTACAAGATGTCGACACAATTCCTTGTATGTCTCGACCCAGATTCTTCTGCATGTGTCGACACTAAAATTGAGTGTCGACACAAGTCTTGTTCTTCATTCTTTAACTGTATTCTTCTAAGTGTCGACACAACTCCTTTGTGTCGACAAATCTTCATGTGTTGAAACTGTCAAGTGTCGACACTACTTCTTGGTGTCGACACAAGTCTTTAATTTTGTTTCCTCAGCTGAGTGTCGACACATTCCCTTAGTGTCGACACTTGTACTTAGAATATTCTGTAAACTTTTCTGTTCTTTGCTAAGTGTCGACACAGCTCCTTGTGTCGACACTTTCTTCAAGTGTAGAGTCTTCAACTAAGTGTCGACACATTGTGCTGGGTGTCGACACTTTCTTCAAGTGTTGACTCTTCTGGATGTGTGTCGACACATTGTGCTGAGTGTCGACACATTCTTCATATGTTGACTCTGCTGATTGAGTGTCGACACATTGTGTTGAGTGTCGACACTTGTCCTTAGTCTCTGCAGAATTTTGCTGAGTGTCGACACAACTCCAAGTGTCGACACTTCCTGATGTAGACTCAGCTCTTCTAGGTGTCGACACTTCTGCTAAGTGTCGACACAGCTTTTCCGCATACTTCTTCACTGAGTGTCGACACAGCTCCAAGTGTCGACACTTTCTGTCAGGTGTCGACTCTTCTTCCCAGGTGTCGACACAATTACTCCAAGTGTCGACACTGCTTGTCTGGGTGTCGACACAAGCTTTCTCAAGTGTCGACACTTTCCCTCTGGGTGTCGACACATGGACTTAGAAACTTTTAGCTTCAGTCCAGTGAATACCTATCCTGCACAAGTAACTCAAACAAACATCAAATACATTATGATGTATATCATTGAGTTAGGTGAGGCTTCTTCAAATCAGGTACATTTGACCAATGTACCCAACAATCTCCCCCTATTTGGAGAAGTCATAACCCTTAGTCAATGATATACACCACTCATAATTAAAAATTAGAGAATGATGTAAAGCAGGTATATGGTAATAGGGTAAACTTAAACATGTAATAAAGCACACATGTATACTCATTAAACATTGCAGAACAAACAAGAAATAAACACATTCTTCTAAACAATCATGAAAAATATATTTATCAAAAACTGTTCAAACATTGTTTTTAATACATTTTCAATGATTTACAAAAATGTTTAGATGTAACAGATTACAACATTCTTCAGTCTAATCTTAGTCTAATTCTGATCAGGTTCTTTTATGACTATTCCTTTCCCAGCTTGTACTTTGGCTTTTACAGCAGCAGCAGCAGCAGGCTCAGTATCAGCAATCTTCTTTCCTTTGGAGTCCTTCTTCTTTAGTTCTTCAGCCTTGATTTTCTGTCTCTCAAAGTAATGATAGGGCTTAGGAAAGTACTTGCTAGGCTCCACAGCTATAGGAGGTAGCTTTCCTAACTTAGCCTTCCTTCTATACTGGACAATGGCTTCCTGCCTAATCTCATGCTTCCTCCATTCTGCTTCTGAGAACCATTTGTTCCTCTCATGTGCATTGTCCTTGGCTGCTTTCCAGGCTGTGAGAATGATGTTCCTAGAAGTAGGGCTCCACTGTTCAAAATCAGGTTTTTGCTCAGCTAGTTCCCTGAACTTCTTCTTTGACAGCCTTGTCTCTTCTTCTTTGTCCATAGCCTCTTGCATAGCTACTGTAACAGGTTGAACAACCTTTTCCAGAACAACATTAGGCTTTCCAATAGTTGGACTATACATTGTGCTTACTTCTGCATGAACCATGTCAAAATCTGGAGGTGGATAGATCACCTGAGCTACTTCCTGTTGCTCACCTCCAAGATAAGCACTTTGAATACCTGATTCAGCTACATTATCATCATCACACAGGGGAGGATAGCCCAGTGTAGCTCTGATGGAGTTAGAAATCCATTTTGGCATGGTCAGAGCTAGCTTTGACTAACACCCTCTCCCCCTTTATGACTTCTTGTTCAACATGATCTCTGACATCATCTTTCTGGAACCTGATTTGGCTGTCCAAGTACCTGATGCCATCCTTAAAATAAGGTCTAAGCTTTGTAAGCTGTTCAGAAATGACCTTCTGTGAATCCTTAATTGCAGTCTTGACAGCAGCAATTTCATCTTGAAATGCTTTATCAAATTCAGCCTTGGCAGCAGCAGATGTGGAAGATTCAGCCGGCTTATTCTTCAGTTCAGTGACTATAGCATTGTGGGATGCAGTCAAATTATCATTCATTCTCAACTGATTTTCCAGCACATAGCCTTACTTCAGTGCTATATCATCTACTTGAGACTTTATTTTCTCTTGGTGGGTTGCCAGATAGACCACTGCATTAGCACCCTTTGTAAAACAGTCAGTCATCTCCTTTTTATTAAGGTTCATTTCAAACCTTATGGACTTGATTTCCTGTGCCAGATCAGATTGTAGGGTCTTGTGCCCTTCATCAACATAAGTTTCTATAGCCTTCCTTTGTTCATCCATCTTGATTTGCAGTGCAATCAGTAGAGCACTATAGTCAACAGTTGGGGCTTGTTGAACTATGGGCTGTGGGGCAATGGATTGCAAGGCTTTCTTGTAACTCTGACTTCTCCTCTTGAAGACATAGAGTTTCTTCTTTTTAGCTTGTGCAGCCTCATCTTCCTCAGACTCTGAAGTACTGGCTATATTCACCCTGTCCTTAGGGCTTGATGGTTTTTCAGCTTGCACATCTAGTGCCTTCTCAGTGTCTAGCCTTAAAGGCTCATCCTGAACTTCCAAGTTCTCCCCCTCAACAGCAACACCCTTCTCTTTAGCAGCAGCATTCTTGTCCATGTCAAAATCCTCTTGATCTAAATTCAGAAAGAGATCTTCCATTGTGTATTCAGGAGGTGACTGTGCAGGAGAAGTTCTGGATTCATCAACTACTTTATCAGGAACTTTTTGCACAACAGCAGATGTGTCATGGAGAACAACATCTGGTTCTTGATTTGCTTGCTGAGTTTGCTGATGGACATCAGACAAATCAGAATCTATTATAGAAAAATCTAAAGTATTGAGGTCAGAAAGTACCTCTTGGATAATAAGTGTAGCTTGCTCACTCTTCAGTGTAGAGGGTTGTTCTACAGCTGGAAGCTCCCCCTGGCTTGGATCCTTTTGCATGGGGCTAGCTGTAGGCAGCTCCCCCTGGATTTCAGCTGTCTCTTGAGGAGCAGGAGACTTCTCTGCAGCCACTTCTATTTGACTATCAGGAGTGAAAACAACCTGTTCTTCACTACCTGAACTGCTGGAGGACTCCTGTGTCACAGGAGCTATCTTCCTCTTCTTCTTTGGAGGTGAATCTTTCTTAGAAACTTGCTTCTCAGGGGTGGACAGTTCCTTTGACAGCACCCTTTCCCACCTTGAGAAGATCCTCATGTCCATCTTTCTCATGTGGTTGATTTTGCTACCTGCAACAGTGCTCATTACCTCTGGTATTGTACCAGCCAGGTAGAGACTAAGTATCCTGCCCAGATTGGGCTTCTTCAGACTTTCCTTTATCTTCTCAAAGATAACCATTGACCAGTCTGTTTTGAGGTTGAAGATAATTCTGGTCATAACACTGAACATGGAGGCTGACACCCTGTCATGCCCTCCAGTCTTGCTGAGTATAACCTTTCCCACTATCTCTGACAGAAACTTTCCTTGAGTGTTCATTCCTCTCCTGTTGAATACAGATCCTATCTTCAGCTTAGGATCTAGACCACACCAGGTAAGTGCTTCTTTGGTCTTAGATGTAGTCACTTCCTCTTCTTCTTGAATTTTAGGTAGCTGAAGTACCTTTGTTAGAGTTTTGGGTGAAATCTTGACCTTGGTGCCATGCACTCTTGATTTGATTTTGTAACCTGAGTCATCTACGGAAGCTCCAGTAAGGAATTCGAGAACTTCCTTCTTCCATATTTTTGTTGGTTCTGAAACCAAGTACTCCAATCCAGAATCGGTGACTAGGGTTACCACCGATTTGATTTCTTGATCGCCATCGTCGAATGCGCCACGAACGAGCTCATAGCCTTCGTTAACATTCTCCTCGAGCTTGGGAGCCATTAGGGTTTAGAGATTTAGTCTTGAGAAAAGAGAAATGTCGACACAACAGTTTTGGTCTCGAAACTCTGAAAGCGTGTCGACAAACAATGACAGAATCCTATTTATACCTTTCTGGTTTGAAGACGAACAGGCGGGATGGATTACTAAAGATGTGTCGACACTGACTTATAATGTGTCGACACTCATGTGTCGACACAAGGTTAGTCAACAGATTTTATGTGTCGACACTTGGTTATGTGTCGACACCACACTACTCGACATGTAGTCGAGACGTTACTTAGAAAATTCTGAGTAAAACTTAAGTGTCGACACCTTATTGGATGTGTCGACACCAACTCGACATGTGTCGACACTAACATTCTGAAGTGTCGACACCAACTTCCTAGAAGTGTCGACACCATTTTCCTGAAGTGTCGACACTTACTATTCTGTGTCGACATAGACTTGTCTATGTGTCGACACCTTTTTACTTAGCCAATTTTTAGTTCTGTAAACTTAGTCTAAGTTTATCATACCTAGTTCAATTTTGAACCTATTGAACTTAGCTTCTTCTAAAGGCTTAGTAAACATATCAGCTATCTGATTATCAGTTTTAACATATTCAAGTGCAATATCATTTCTTTCTACATGCTCCCTAAGAAAGTGATATTTAATCTCAATATGTTTAGTTCTACTATGTGATACAAGATTATTAGCTATTGAAATAGCACTTGTAGAATCACAGAAAAGTGGAGTTCTACTTACCTGAAATCCATAGTCTTCTAGCTGATGTTGAATCCACAGAAGTTGAGCACAGCAACTTCCTGCAGCTACATATTCTGACTCAGCTGTGGAGATAGCCACACTAGTCTGCTTTTTGCTGCTCCATGAAATGAGTCTTCCACCTAGGAATTGACAGGATCCAGTGGTGCTCTTTCTATCTTCTTTGCATCCTGCAAAGTCTGCATCTGAATAGCCTGTTAGATCAAAATCTTCATTCCTAGGGTACCAGAGGCCTAGATAAGGTGTGCCCTTTAGATATCTCAAGATTCTCTTGACTGCAGTCAAGTGAGACTCTTTAGGGCAGGCTTGATACCTGGCACAAACACATGTAGCATACATAATGTCAGGCCTACTTGCAGTCAAGTATAGTAGGGAGCCAACTATCCCTCTATACAAGGTTTCATCCACAGGTTTCCCTACATCATCCTTGCTCAGAGACATACTTGACCCCATAGGAGTCTTCATGGTACTGGATGAATCCATACCATACTTCCTTATGAGTTCTAGGGTGAACTTGGACTGACATATGGATAGACCACTTCCAGTCTGTTTAACTTGGAGACCCAAGAAAAACTTCAGTTCTCCTATACTACTCATCTCAAATTGACTTTGCATAAGCTTTGCAAACCTTTTGCAAAGGCTACTTTCAGTAGACCCAAATATAATGTCATCTACATATATTTGGACAAGTATGACTTTGCCTCTTGATTCCCTAAGGAATAGAGTCTTATCTATTTTCCCCCTTGAGAACTTGTTCTCAATGAGGAAACTAGATAGGGTTTCATACCAAGCCCTAGGTGCTTGTTTTAACCCATACAATGCTTTCCTAAGTCTATAGACATAATGAGGTAGAGTTGGATCAATAAAACCTGCAGGCTGCTCCACATAGACTTCTTCTTTCAAATTACCATTTAGGAATGCTGACTTCACATCCATTTGGTATACCTTGAATCCTTGATAGGTTGCATAGGCCAAGAACATCCTTATGGCTTCCAGTCTGGCTACTGGAGCAAAGGTTTGATCAAAATCAATACCTTCTTCTTGCCTATAACCTTTAGCAACCAATCTTGCTTTATTCTTAATGATGACTCCTTGTTCATCTAACTTATTCCTGTAGATCCACTTTGTTCCTATCACATTGTGATCTTTAGGTTTAGGAACCAGGTCCCAAACCTTGCACCTCTTGAACTGATTAAGCTCTTCCTGTATTGCTTCAGTCCACTGTGGATCTTGTATTGCTTCTTCAAATTTCTTTGGTTCTATTTGAGACAGAAAACTTGAATATACTACAGCATTCTGATTTCTGCTCCTTGTCTGAACACCTTGTCTTGGATCTCCAATTATCAGCTCTACTGGATGATCTTTTAGATGCCTGTTGGCTGGAGGCATCCTTACTTCTGGTTGAACTTCTTCAGCATCTACATCAAACTGAGTTCCTTGTACTTCTTCATCTCCTTGTACATGTAGTTCTCCCCCTGGACATAAGCCATCTCCTTCTACTTGCTGTCTTGCAGCAGGTACATCTTCTATGGTTAGCTTGTCCATCTTCTTAGTAAGACCTGTGGGGCTGCATACATTGCTAGACAACTCATTGTTAATTAGTTGTGTCTCATCAAAAACTACATGCACAGACTCCTCTACAACTTGTGTAGTCAAGTTGTAGACTCTATAAGCCTTACTATTATTGCTGTACCCAACAAACACTCCCTCTTGGGACTTGGCAGCAAACTTAGTTAGGTAAGACTTTCCATTGTTAAGTATGAAGCATTTGCAACCAAAAATCCTGAAATAGGATAGATTTGGTTTCCTGCCTTTCACAACTTCATAGGGGGTCTTGTTTAACCTTTTAGTGATGGTAGCCCTATTTATCACATGGCATGCAGTGTTAACTGCTTCAGCCCAGAAATACTCTGGCAGTGATGAATCACTTAATAGGGTTCTACCAGCCTCTATCAAGGTCCTATTTTTCCTTTCAGCAATGCCATTTTGCTGAGGTGTTCTAGGTGAAGAGAATTCTTGAAATATCCCATAGTCTTCACACAGCTTTGTCATGCTTTCAGACTGAAACTCAGTACCATGGTCACTTCTAATTTTGACCACTATACAGTTCAATTCATTCTGAATTTGCTTAACAAAGCTATGGAAGACACTAGGTGTTTCAGATTTCTGCTTTAAGAAGAACACCCAGGAAAACCTTGAGTAGTCATCAACAACTACAAAGGTATAGACCTTCCTACCTAAGCTGTGAACTGGCATTGGACCAAATAGATCCATATGCAAGAGGTATAAACACCTCACAGCATCTTTGTTGTCTAAGCTTCTAAAGGTGGATTTAGTCTGTTTGCCCTTTTGACAAGCTGAGCAAATGTCATCTTTGACACACTTAACTTGAGGATCATTCCTCACTAACTCTTTGCTAAAGAGTTTGCTAATAGTCTTGTAGTTAAGATGAGCTAGCCTCTTGTGCCACTTGACACAATGAGAGACTGTCTCATCAGCTACAAGACAAACATGAGAACCATTGTTCTCAATCATAATGTCTAAACAGTAGACATTCCTCTTTCTATATCCTGTCAAAATGATCTCTTGATCACTTGACCTCTTGATATGACAACCATTTTTAACAAATGAGATGTCATACCCTACATCACTTAACTGACTTATACTAATGAGGTTGTGTTTCAACCCTTTAACATAAGCCACTTGAGTAATGGTAACAAGGTTTGAAGAGATGTTACCAAACCCTTTGATGATTCCTTTTTCAGAACCACCAAAGGTCACTTTAGGACCATTTTTGATTGGAATGTAGTCCTTTAGTAGTCCCCTTGTTCCAGTCATATGTCTGGAACATCCACTATCCAAGTACCATGTTGGGGTATGGCCACTTGGATTCACCTGCAAAACAAATTAATGAACCTTAGAACCCAAAGTAAACTTGGGTCCTTGGTGATTGTTAGTTTGCAACTTGACATAGCTACCAGCTGGCTTTCCACCAGGTAACTTGCTACTCAACTTGGCACTGGCATTGTGCCAACAATCCAAGGCAAAGTGGCCAACCTTGCCACAACACCAGCATTCAAACTTGTTGTACCTTTGCTTAGGTACAGACTTGGCTGTCTTGACTACAGCAGGCTTATTGAATGTTGGGGCTTTGCCCTTGGACTTGGACTGATCCTGAACAGTCCTAGCTGGTTTAATAAAACCCAATCCAGCCTTTCCTTTATGATGAACAAATTCATCAATCAAGGGTAGCACTGATTTAGGTTTTGAAAACCTAGCAACTAGCTCTCTTTCCTTCTGGAGATTGATCTCCAGTAACTTAATTTGATCATTTTTATAAGTGATAGTTCCCATCTGAATCACAGTAATGTGTTTCAGCCTGGCTACCTCATTGAGCTTTTGATCAAATTCCTTCTCAAAGTCTGTTGCAGCTGCCTTTAGATCAGCAATTTCCTTTGCCTGACTTTTGGCAAGGGACTTGCTTTTCTTATAGGCTTGCAACAGTACTTTATATTCATCTAAGAGCTGATGAATATCTCCCTCAGATTCAGAAACACTTCCATCACTTGATGAAGATGAATCTGACTCTGAACTAGTACTGAAATCTGAACTTTGAGTTGGACTTTGTACCTGACTAGGTCCTGGCTGCTCCAGGATTTTGGTACTTTCAGTCAATGCCATCAGTCCTTGGCACTGACACTCTTCTTGTTCATAGATTGATTCCATGATCTGCATAAACTCCTCTTCTTCTTCAGCAAATAGCCCTATGTAGGCTTCAACATCTGTCTCAGTGTCTGAAGAAGAAATGTCTGAAAGAGTCTTCTCATTCTTTACAACAAAGGACTTCTCCTTCTTTCCTTTGAAGTGAGTCTTCTTTTTGTCACTGGATTCTTTTCTTCTCTCAGGACAATCTACAATAACATGATCCTGTCTATTGCAGCAGTAACACACTATCCTAGACCCAGTTGCCTTGCTAGTCTTTGTCTTTTTCTTGTCCTTCTTTGAAGGCTTCTTCTCCTGATACTGAACTTCTTTCCCTTTGGAAAATGAAGGTCTGGACCTCCACTGTTTCTTCTTCAGGAATTTCTGAAAATGTCTGGTGAATGCAGCAAAGTCTTCATCACTTTCACTACTTGTAGACTTTGTGCTAACAGACTCATCAGATTCTGATTCAACTACCTCTGGAGGAGGAGTTGATGACTTAGTCCTGCCCTTTCTAGGTACTTCTGACTTGAAGGCAACAGTCCTTTCCCTGTGCTCAGTCCTTGTTGATTTTTCCTCCTCTTTTCTCACAGACAGCTGCATCTCATAAGACAGCAACTTGCCAAACAGTGTGGGAGGAGGAATTTCTCCCAACTTTGCCATTTCTCTGATGGCACAGATCTTAGTGTCCCAATCTTTGGTTAGGGACCTCAAGAACTTATCATTCAATTCATAGTTAGTGAACTCTCTTCCATAGGACATGAGTTCATTAACAATTCTATAGAACTTCTTGTAGCATTCAGTGATGCTATCTTCTCTTCCTTGCCTAAAGCTCTCATACTCTTGATTAAGCAAGGACTTTCTATCTTGCCTAACTTCTTCAGAACCTTCCATATAGACAATGAGGGTATCCCACATTTCTTTTGCTGTTTTACAGTGAATTAGGTTCTGAAAAGTTGCATCATCAATGACACTTACTATTATGTTTTGTGCCCTTTTGTCCATAGTGGCTAGGACAATTTCATCCTTGGTCATCTCAGAGAAATCCTTTGGAGTCCTCTGATTTGCATCCAATACTGAGATCTTCATGGGCACATATGGCCCCTCTTTGACTGTGATGTAGATTCTAGGGTCAGAGGCTTCCATGAACAGCCTTACCCTCTCTTTCCAGATTCCAAAAATCTCTTTTCTGCATATGGGCAGTTTCATTGAACCCAATTCCTTGTGATTCTCTGAAGAACCCATGTTTCTTGATTTTCTTGAAACTGTGTTCTAACTTACACTGAATCTGCCAAACTGGATCTCCTCAGACAGTTAGTCCTTTTTGAGCAACCTGGCTCTGATACCACTTGAAAGATATGGTACCTAAACACCGAGAGGGGGGGGGGGGTGAATAGGTGACCTAAACCTTTTTCAAGCCTAGTTGGCAGCAAGACAGTTATCTCACAGATTTTTACAGCTAACAGCAATAACAGAATATAAACAGTTAATCCACAGCACAGCACAGCACAGCAGACACACAAATTTATAGTGGTTCCCCAATCTTTGGGTACATCCACTTTCCCCCTTCGCCTATCTAGCAGTGTACTAGATTCGGCCAAACTTCTCCACTATCTCAAAACCCAACAAGGTTCCTACACCTCAGGCCCAAAGCCTTACACTCAGCCACCAAGGCCTACACTCAGCCACCCAGGCCTACACTCAGCCAATCAAGGCCTACACTCAGAGTTCTTCAACTCCTACACTCAGGCAACCAAGCCCTACCCTCAGCCTTTATAATATAGGCTTACAATTCTCTCAGATCCAATGGATCCTACAAGTTAAAATTGAAATACAATAATTAACTCTACAACTCAGAAAATAAGAGAGGAGTTGAGAGTTTCTTGAAGAGTTCTTGGAAGAACACAACTAGATCCAAACTGACTTAGCTTCCTTCAAAGCTTCTTGAGTAGAACTGAATTAGTCTGAATCCTGTGCAGTTAATCCTTGACCTCTGCTTCTTGAGATCCAGATGATTCTGAATCCTTCTTCTCAGCCTTAGTTCCAAAGACTGAATTCTTGATTGGAGCTCTCTCTCTCCAACTTCTTAGATCTGCAGTTGGACTGCCAGATCTTCTTGTGTTGATCCTCTGTGTATCACTTTTCTGATTTAATCTGATCAAACACTTCAATTATTCTCACTACTTGTAATAACAACAATCAATCAGTTTCTGTAAACTATGGGTGCCTATTTATAGGCTTCCTTCATGGTAACCGGCTGGTCCGGTTCATAACAGACTTCTGATTTCTCTGACAGTTGCTGTAGACCGGCTGGATCGCTAGCTGTCATGTCAACCAGTCACTTCTTGAAATTCTATAACTGTCAGATAGTGTCGAGACTTTCTGTTCTTAATTGTCGACACTTATAGACCAAGTGTCGACACATGTTGTGTAAGTGTCGACACAAGTCTACAAGATGTCGACACAATTCCTTGTATGTCTCGACCCAGATTCTTCTGCATGTGTCGACACTGAAATTGAGTGTCGACACAAGTCTTGTTCTTCATTCTTTAACTGTATTCTTCTAAGTGTCGACACAACTCCTTTGTGTCGACACATCTTCATGTGTTGAAACTGTCAAGTGTCGACACTACTTCTTGGTGTCGACACAAGTCTTTAATTTTGTTTCCTCAGCTGAGTGTCGACACATTCCCTTAGTGTCGACACTTGTACTTAGAATATTCTGTAAACTTTTCTGTTCTTTGCTAAGTGTCGACACTTTCTTCAAGTGTAGAGTCTTCAACTAAGTGTCGACACATTGTGCTGGGTGTCGACACTTTCTTCAAGTGTTGACTCTTCTGGATGTGTGTCGACACATTGTGCTGAGTGTCGACACATTCTTCATATGTTGACTCTGCTGATTGAGTGTCGACACATTGTGTTGAGTGTCGACACTTGTCCTTAGTCTCTGCAGAATTTTGCTGAGTGTCGACACAACTCCAAGTGTCGACACTTCCTGATGTAGACTCAGCTCTTCTAGGTGTCGACACTTTTGCTAAGTGTCGACACAGCTTTTCTGCATACTTCTTCACTGAGTGTCGACACAGCTCCAAGTGTCGACACTTTCTGTCAGGTGTCGACTCTTCTTCCCAGGTGTCGACACAATTACTCCAAGTGTCGACACTGCTTGTCTGGGTGTCGACACAAGCTTTCTCAAGTGTCGACACTTTCCCTCTGGGTGTCGACACATGGACTTAGAAACTTTTAGCTTCAGTCCAGTGAATACCTATCCTGCACAAGTAACTCAAACAAACATCAAATACATTATGATGTATATCATTGAGTTAGGTGAGGCTTCTTCAAATCAGGTACATTTGACCAATGTACCCAACAGAATGGAAACAGAGCCCGCAAAGTGAAATCTCACACGTTAGGGAGCATGGCTTAAATAAAATCTGTCGGACTATTCCAACGTGTGCGAGCAGACCAGCACTTGAGCAGTGGATCACATCAGAACTCTGCAGTTTTAAGTGCTTGGGCGAGAGTAGTACTGGGATGGGTGACCTCCTGAGAAGTCCTTGTGTTGAACCAATGTTTTGCTGCTTGGCTACATGAACGCCAATTTTTACCTATGGCATACGCGCTCTCTCTACAAATGCAGGTCCGAGGGTACCGCATATGTGGGCTGGGCGAAATTTTTGGAATAAAAAAAATGGCACACAGCTTTAACGTCCTTCGATGGAGATGAGCAGGAAATCAAAAGAAAGGTGCGTCTTATTTTCCAAATGCAAGTCCCATCAAACGGCCATAACTTTTGATATGACCGTCTAATTTTTATGAACAATTCCATTTCGGAATTCTCTCGGTGTTTTCCATCTACTAGAGAACAGGGTGAACCTATTCGAGCTCGTTTCGTGACCTCAGATCGTGTATACTGAACTCCATTTAAAGGTTATACCAGTTCTTTCATTTCACCAATTTCATCCTAATGGATATGGCAGCGAAGGCTTCGGGAAACACTTCCACGAATTTAGTAATGACCGGGACATAACTTCTCGATCACGCGGTGAAATCACCACCACTTCCCCATTTCGGAGATCCTGCGTAAAGTCGGCGGCATGGCAACCCGACCGTCGCTGCGCGTAAAAACTTGAGCCGCAAAAATTTCATAATCTGAATGGAAATGCAGCCCGCAAACCGAAAGATCGTATGTCGGGGAGCTTGTCTTCAATAAAATGAGTCGGACAATTATAACATGTGCGACCAGACCGACACTTGAGTGTCAGATATCAATATAACTCTGCTGTTAAACATGATTGGGAGAGAGTAGTACTGGGATGGGTGACCTCCTAGGAAGTCCACGTGCTGCACTAATGTTTTACCGCTCGACCGCATGAATGCCCATTTTAATCTGCGGTGAACACGCTCTCTCTACAAATGCAGGTAGGAGGGTACCATCCACGCGAGCTGGGTGGAATTTTTGAAATCAGTAGAATGGGCACATAGCCTTAACATCCTTCAGATGCAATTAACATAAAATCAAAAGAAAGGCGCGTCTTAGTTTCTAAATGCAAGGCCCTTCAAATGAACATAACTTTAGATCAGACCGTTCGATTCTCGTGGACAATCCCATTTCAGAAAGCTCTCGGAGTTCTCCATCCACTGGATAATGGGTTGAACCCATTCGAGCTCATTCCGCGAGCTCAGATCATGCAAATTCAAAACATTTTTAAGGTTATCCAAGTGTTTTCCTTTCGTCAATTTCATCCTAATTTATATGCCAGTGAAGGGTTCGGGAAACACTTCCAAGAATACAGTAACGACCGCGACCTAACTTCGAACTCAAGCGGAAAAATCGCTTCCACTTCCTATAACATCCCAATTCATGCTAGACACCTCGCACGCATTTTGAGTCAATGGAATTGACTAAGGTTTTGTAAGCATCGAGTGAGTCGACTGGACTCGACGATTAGATCAAGAATTTTACTTAGAAAATATATAGGCTCGGGGCATTGAGTGCTTTGAGTGCACTCAACTCCATGGACTGATTGGCGTTTAGTGCGTTTAGTGCACTCAATGCCATTTTACTTAGAGAAATATCTAGGCTCGGGGCGTTGAGTGTGTTGACTGCACTCAATGCAATGGATTGATTGGCGTTGAGTGCACTCAATGACTTTTTCTGATTGGCGTTGAGTACGTTGAGTACACTCAATGCTATTTTACTTGGGATGATTTCTGGAAATATGGCGTTGAGTGTGTTGCCTGGACTCAATGTTATACCAGTTGTGACTTAGAAATTATGCTGAAGGCCAGGAGTTTAGTGGACTCAGCACCACTCAATGAATTTTACTTAGAATAAAATCTGGGAATTTAGTCGTTGAGTGTGGTGGCTTGACTCAATGCTGCATTGTGTGGTCTCAAGGCCACTCAATGCTTTTGACTTAGAAGGGTTCTGATCGATTTAAGAGTTGAGTGTAACATTCCATGTTACTTCTAGACCTCTTAACTCAGATTGGGTTGGACATGGGGTGGGTGTTAGGGAAATTAGCTAGGTTTGACCATAAGTAGTGGGTTGTAGCCAAGTGGGGCCTCCTATATGGGCGTAAGTCAAACTAGGTCAAACTAGCCTAAATAGGAACCCTAGCAACACCATGACCCCACCACATTGCCCTAACTCTAAAATAATCTAAGTGGACAATAGGGCATGTCACTTGGTCAACCCTTTGACCGTAGTTGACCAAAGTCAATCATGGCCCTAAGTTGGTCAAACTTATAACTATAGGCCCAATCAGTCCAATTTCAGTTGGCAAAATTTTGGGTGACACGGCCTGGGACACGGGCGTGTACCAGGGAATGTCCAGCTCAGGTACAGATTCATCGTGCATTTGACGAAATGCGTTCGACAAAAAATGTTTGGGAAGAACACGCTAGACGACACGGGCATGTCTCGAGGGCGTGTCCCCCTGCGTTCGACGATCGGCGAAAGGTGTTCAACTACTTTCGAATGTCCCTCTACATTCGACGATTGACGAAATTTGCTCGTTCGACGATCGTGAACTCCTGCGTTCGACGATCGTCGAATGTCAATTAGAGGTAGAAGGCCTATGACACAAGCGTGTCAAGGGCGTGTCACCAACCGTATCCTTCTCGGGCAGATTTTGGCTGGATGCAGGCAGCTGAATTAAAGAGGCAGAGGCCACTTGGCCTTGGTTTCTTCTGCCAAAAAAGGTGCTGGCCGGCCTCCTCAATAAAATCCAACAGACTTTGGCAACAGGGTGGCAACTTGGCACCAAGGGTGAAGCCTCCAAAGCCCCAAACCGAGCTCACCTTGGTTGTATCTCCCTATACAACCACTCTCAGCTCAAATCAACCCCACCATCAGCTTCAATGAGTGGAAACGAGTGGAGAACAAGTCCTGGAGCAAAGCTTTTGGTAAAGGATCCGGATTTTGAGCAGGAGATCGTCGGAACAGCTCATCCATGGCCAACCGCCGCCAACCTCGCCGCCGTGCCGCCATTCGTGTTCATTTCACTGTCCCTCTACTTGTACTAGAATCCTAGATCATCTAGGGGAGATATCGGGCTCAATTGAGCCCGATGACATGGGAGAAATGGGAGAGTTTTCAAGCTTTTTCTTACCGATCGGGATCGCCGTCGCCGCCGTCTCCCGCAGCCTCATCACCAGCAAAGGATAGCCACCACCACCGTGATTGTGATGGCACCGTTGGCCGGGGGTGGCGCCGCCTCAGGTGGCTGGAAATGGCCCCATAATATCCCCCAGGTCGGCTCGATCTCAGCCGTTGAACACTTGGGGAAGATAAACGGATGCCGTCCATAGCACTTTAAGATTCGTGCTGCATTTTTATTAAAATCAATTTAATTCTGTTATTATTTTAATGAAATGAAATTTCATTTCTGTCACATTAATTCTGTGATCTTGCATGTCAAATATAGGGCTCTTACATCCATTTCCAGAGGATGACATGAACATGAAAAATGTATCCCTTTGTGTTAACTTTAATTTGCCACCCTTAACTTGAGATTTGGTCCAGTGGTCTGACCTGTAGGACCATTTTCTAGGGTTGGTCCTTAGCTAGGACAGAACTTCAAAATGATGCCCAATTCAAACCAGTCATCCAAATGGCCCAAAATTTTGGGTGCATGCAAGTTTAGGGCTTGGTTAACCCCTGTACAAAAATGAGAATTTTTGGGAAAACTTTGTCTGTAGGTTTTACTAAAATACCCAAAATGAAATAAATGAAATATTTGAATTTGTGGGACTCTAAATGGCCCCAAAGTTTAGTGGCAGAAGAAATATCTGCATCTCAATGTGTGTTATCTTTCATCCTGTTCTGGATAGAGTGAGTGTAATATGTGATGTATCCTCTTCCTTGTTCTTTTGCTCTGTCTTAATTTTGATCCTAGTGCAGCAAACTCTTGTACATTCATTGTGCAGATCCCACGAAGTGGGAATTATTTTCAAGGGTCTTCAAAAGGGACTGGAGCATTCATTAATATTATATATTTAGGACTCAATACATGCAGGAGCTCATGGATAGGAGATAAGATCTTTAAGCTTATAAGGGAAAGGACCAGAAGGTAGAATTCCTGTAAGAGTGCCTTTTACTTCAATTTTGATAAGGATGATCTGCCTGGAATTAATCCTTTAGAATGACACTCATGAGTTCTCTGTTGATTACTCTCTGACACTGTCCCTCTTCTTGGTTGAGTAACCTCTGAGATCTTGAGTTGTTCCTAATTTAGTCCTGAGATCTTCCTTGAAAATTGATAGTGAGATCTTTGGCTTTCTAGCAGTCAGATTGAGAAGGCAGAATCTTCCACCTGGGTAGCTGCATCAAGGTTGATAGTGAGTGATGGAGGAGGATGATTGAAAAGGGACTGGAGACCTTTGTCATTACTTCCATTTCCTTATTTCAGTGGCTGTTCAGACTGATTTCCTGGAGATACTGGCATCCCATGGTTCCTGTCATACTCTGGCAAGATCAGTGCAATAATAATCAAATATAGGAACATCATTTGCATCTTTAACCTTCTCTGGGGGAACTCTCTTCATGGCCTTGCTTCTTGCTTTCCTTTTTCTTGCAATTGTTGCAGAGGAATCATCAGAGTCAGTTCTAAACTGATAACTGTCTGAACTTTGTGGATTATCATACAATGCATCAATCCTTTTGATACATTCTTTCTGTTGTTGAGACTGAGCAGAAGAAATAACAGCAGGAACAGCAACAGGAGCAACAACAGCAGCAAGAATTGGAACAGAAACAACACTAGCAGAAGAAAATATAACAGTAGGTTCAGAAACAAAAATTTCAGAAACAATAAGCTCAGATATAGTAGGCTCAAAATCAATTGCCTCTGTCGTATGCACATCCTTAGAAACTTAAACAGCAACATCAGAACTAACTAAAACATCAACAGCAGCAACAACAATTTCAACATTGTCCAGAGCCTGGACAAAATCTATAAAAGAGGCTAAAATGCTGGGCTCACAACAAGAAATAGGCATAATGACCCTAGTAAGGTCTCCAGTATGCTAGTCTGGAAGGCAGCTGAAGTATACAGAATTGTGGAAACCACCCGTCATCACACATCTTCCCAAAACCCCGAGGTAGTAGGAAGGGGGGACGGGGGTACATAAACACCAAGGACCACGCGCTGCAGGCGATGTGGGACTAATCCATGCACGGGATGGCGGGGATATTCCGCCACACGGGGGGCCCACCGGGGTCAACACCCAGACCTGGAACGCGATGGGGAAGCCCAAATATGCGGTCCCACACACACCCAATCCCGCTGGACCTTGGTTCTCAACACACCCCCGCAGCGGGATGGTTCTGATACTATGTGGAAACCACCCGTCACCACACATCTTCCCAAAACCTCGAGGTGATGGTAAGGGGGGCAAACCGGGGTCAACACCCAGACCTGGAACGCGATGGGGAAGCCCAAATATGCGGTCCCACATACACCCAATCACGCTAGACCTTGGTTCTCAACACACCCCCGCAGCGGGATGGCTCTAATACCATGTGGAAACCACCCGTCACCACACATCTTCCCAAAACCCCGAGGTAGTAGGAAGGAGGGACGGGGGTACATAAACACCAAGGACCTGGAATGTGGAAACCACCCGTCACCACACATCTTCCCAAAACCCCGAGGTGATGGTAAGGGGGGACGGTGGTACATGAACACAAAGGATCGCCTACTGCAGGCGATGTGGGACTAATCCATCCATGGGATGGCGGGGATATTCCGCCACACGGGGGGCCCACCGGGGTCAACACCCAGACCTGGAACGCGATGGGGAAGCCCAAATATGCGGTCCCACACACACCCAATCCCGCTGGACATTGGTTCTCAACACACCCCCGCAGCGGGATGGCTCTGATACCATGTGGAAACCACCCGTCACCACACATCTTCCCAAAACCCTGAGGTGATGGTAAGGGGGGACGGGGGTACATGAACACAAATGATCGCCTACTGCAGGCGATGTGGGACTAATCCATCCACGGGATGGCGGGGATATTCCGCCACACGGGGGGCCCACCGGGGTCAACACCCAGAACTGGAATGCGATGGGGAGGCCCAAATATGCGGTCCCACACACACCCAATCCCGCTGGACCTTAGTTCTCAACAAGAATCAAATACTGATCGCAGTGACCTGAGATCCACTGTAATGACTGCAACTGGAGCTTGAACTGGAGTTACTGCAACAGGCAATCTCTCAGCTTCATAAGGCACCTCCCTCTGCCTATATTCAGTGATAACTCGATCAAGGCACCCAGTAGAAGGGATTGCCTGGGGATGAATAATAGAGGATAGTCTGGCAGATAACTCCTGAACATTTTTCAGAAGTGGAGCCAATGAAGTCTCCAGCAGTAGTGATAGCCTTAGAGCTATCAGCTCATAAAGCTTGTCTGCAATAGCTGTAAGGTCTACTTGCTCAAGAGGGACTTGAGTAGAGGTAGGGATGGATATGGTATAGATGAAAGTTGGAGCAGCAGGAGATGTTGTTGGAGAAACTGTGGATGGTAGAAGTGATGGTTGAGATATTGGAATTGTGAAGATGGAAGATAATGGAGTGGAGATGGATGGTTTGAATGATGGTTGAGCTACAATTTCCTGAAGTAATTGTCGATAGGAAGTGGATGATGATGGTGGCTCAAGAGGGGATGAAGGAGAATCATCCATATAGGAATCATCTAGAAGAGTGAATGATGTAATATGAGATGATGAATCAATGTCCATGTGTGGGTAGTGATGTAGTGGATGGAAGATTTCTTCAGTTGATGTTGGAGTTGGAGAAGGGATTGAAGTTAGAGATGGGATGGAAATGGGGGATGCAATTGTGATAGTGGATGTGATTGTTGTTGATGAAACAATAGGTGGAGAAGGAGGAGATGATGAGGCAGACAAATCTTCTGCAGGTGCAGAAACCTGAGGGGAAGAGACTGAAATAGTCCTTGTGCATGAAGAAGAGATTGCATAGGCTCTGTTGGGCTTTACAATCTGTCTATCCCATTTCCCAAATAAGGCACAGGTAAGCCTCTTGGAGGCATTGATGTGTATTCCATTGGACACAAGCAGGTCAGGGCATCTATTGTGAAGAAACCGCCCTAAAATCCTCCAAAAATTTACAAAATTCTTGTTAATTTTCTTCTTGATCAAATCAAAAAACACTTCTCCCCTGTTCAGCAGCTTCTTGTCCACCAAGGCACCCATCAAACTGAGCTGATACCTAGAGATGGTATCATGAGCAGAGTGTTTTGCCAACAACACTTTCCCAACTACATCAGCAAGAAATCTGTACTCAACTGACAGATTTTTCTTAAGCAATTTATTAGGGTTATCTGCTGAATGGCCCATCCTCTCAAGCATAATTGAAAATTCTTCTCCAGAAAGCTCAATAGAATCTTCACCAGAATTTAATTGAAATACCTCTATCAAAACAGCAGGTGTTAAAGGTACCTGAGTTCCTGAGATGGTTGCAATCACATTGTTCTGATCCAGATTGTGGGCAGTATACACCCATTCCTTTATTTCATCTGCAGCCAATTTGATCCTTGTAGACATTATGTTAACTAACTGTTGGTCCTTGAAGAGTTCCAGAATGTCCTTGAATATTTGATCGCTTTTATTGAAAGAATCCATGTCTATATCAAAGCCAGTATCAAATTTCATGGCTGCCAAGATTGCGACTGAAACTGTCATTGATTCCTGCAAAAAAATGAACAAACACAAGAGCAAGTGCCGAAAAGTTTGGAGGGAAAGAGAAATTCTGCAGAGAGTATGACAGCGTAAAGGCAGAACGACGGCCGAAAAATGAGTTTTATATTAGGGTTCGACGCAGATAAGGAAAGATCGTTGAACTATGTTCGACGATCTGGGCTTCTAAAGGAAACTGAAAGGTCAACAACATCGTCGATCTCCGTTCAACGATATTGGAGAGCGTCGATCTCCATTCGACGATCGCTGACCTGAAGAAAATAGCTTAGCACTATCTGAGAAGCTCTGAACTCTGGTCGACGATTTCTGAAATTGTCGATCTCTGTTCGACGATCTTGGGGAAAATCGTCGAGCGCAGTTTAGAGATCAGAAACATACTCTATACACTAGAAAAAATCAAAATGTTTGTCTAGTCTTGGTCAAATTTTAGAGTTCTAAAATCTTGGGTCTTATTTTAAACTTCATCCATCTAACATTCCTAACTGATTCAGGAATAATGTGTGTTTCTTTTCATCTAAGGGTTTGGTGAAAATATCTCTCCTTTGCAAATCAGTTGCGATATATTGAAGTTCAATTTTGTTTTTCTCAAAATTATCCCTTAGAAAGTGATGTCTAATTTCTATATGTTTTGTCCTTCTATGGAGGACTGGATTTTGTGCAATGGAAATAGCACTTGTATTATCACAAAATATTTTAGACTTCTCTAAGTTGTAGCCATAGTCTAGGAGTTGGTTTTGAATCCACAAGATTTGTGAACAACAACTACCTGCAGCCATATATTCAGCTTCAGCAGTTAAAGTTGACACAGATGTTTGTTTCTTGCAAAACAAGGAGACAAGTCTGTCACCAAGAAACTGACAAGTTCCACTGGTTCTTTTCCTATCTATTCTGCATCCAGCATAATCAGCATCTGAAAATCCAGTTAAGTCAAATGCTGAATCTTATGGATACCAGAGACCTAGATTCGGACAACTTTTCACATACCTAAGAATCCTTTTTACTAATGTTAAGTGTGACTCTCTAGGGCTCACTTGAAATCTAGCACATATGCATGTAGCAAACATTATGTCAGGTCTACTAGTTGTAAGGTACAATAAAGAGCCAATCATTGCTCTATATGTTGTCTGATCAACAGGTTTCCCATGTTCATCAGCATCTAATACAGCATTAGTAGGCATAGGTGTTTTCATACATGATGCTTCAGACATACCAAATTTCTTAACCAATTCTTTTGTATACTTGTTTTGAGAAATAAATATGCCTTCAGCATGTTGTTTGATTTGCAATCCTAGAAAGAAGGATAGCTCACCCATGCTACTCATTTCAAATTTAGAATGCATTAGGTTGGAAAACCTTCTGCACAAATTTGAATCAGTAGAACCAAATATAATATCATCTACATAGATTTGTACTAGTAGGGTATGGGACTTATGAGTTCTAATAAAAAGAGTTTGGTCTACTCTAACCCTTATAAAATCATTTTTTAGAAGAAAGCATGTTAGGGTCTCATACCATGCTCTAGGAGGTTGCTTTAGACTATATAATGCTTTATGCAATTTGAAAACATGATCAGGATGAGTTGAAGAGATAAAACCTGGGGGTTGTCTGACATAGACTTCTTCTTTGATATCTCCATTGAGAAAAGAACTCTTTACATCCATCTGGTATACTTTGAATCCTTTGTGTGCTGCATAGGCTAGAAGATTCTTATGGCCTCTAACCTTGCAACTGGTGCAAAGGTCTGGTCATAGTCTATCCCTTCTTCTTGAGAGTACCCTTGAGCAACTAGTCTTGCCTTGTTCCTTACAATGACTCCTTGATCATCCAATTTATTTCTGAACACCCATTTTGTTCCAACAATGGAGTGATCCTTTGGCCTTGGCACTAGTTCCCAAACTTTGTTCCTTTCAAATTGATGCAACTCCTCTTGCATTGCAGTGATCTAGTGTGGATCTTGCTCTGCATCTTGAATGGATTGAGGTTCAATTTGAGAAAGAAAGCAAGTTTGCATCAGGTTTTGGTTGACCTGATTTCTGGTTTGCACACCAGCTGAGATGTCTCCAATCACTTGGGAGATTGGATGGTCTCTTGATGTTACTAAATCAACATGAGATGTTGATTGTTCACCAACCTGTGTTGTTATTTTTTCTTGTGGTACAACAACCGGCTCTTCAAGAAGATTCTCTTCAAGATGTTGAATGACTTCTTCATCTTCACTGCTTTCATCTTTCTGAATAATTTGTAACCTGTCCAAGTCTTCAGCAAGAGAGTGTACCTGCAAAGGTTCTATGGTAGAAGTATTCTTCTCCTTGAAAGACATGCTAGATTCATCAAAAGATATATGAACAGATTCTTCAATTTTGAGAGTAGATTTATTATATACCTTATAAGCTTTACTGATCATGGAGTATCCTAGAAACACTCCTTCATCAGCTTTAGCTTGAAATTTAACTAAGTATTTCTTGTCATTATTATGAATGTATCAAATACAACCAAAGATTTTAAAGTAATCTAGTTTAGGTTTCTTCCCTTTGAGTAATTCATAGGGAGTCTTGCCCTTCAGTTTATGTATTAAACTTCTATTCAACACATAGTTGGAGGTGTTCACTGCCTCTGCCCAAAAGGATAGAGGAAGGTGAGCATCTGACAACAATGTAGTAGCAGATTCCATAAGGGTTATATTTTTCCTTTCAGCTACACCATTTTGTTGAGTATTTTAGGAGCTGAGAAAGAGTGCTTGATCCCTTCACTCTGACAGAACTCTTTCATAAGAAGAGAATCAAACTCTGTCCCATGATCACTTCTAATCAGGGCAATGTGAGTATTGAACTCACTCTGTATGCATTTGAGAAACTCTGTCAAACACTTAAAGTTATCAGACTTCTTCCTCAGAAAGAGCACCCATGTGAATCTAGAGAAGTCATCTACAACCACTAAAGTATAGGATTTCCCATCCATGTGTAACATATACAAAATCATAGGTGAATCACTCTTATTAAGTGATTTGAAACTATTTTTGGTTTGCTTGCCTAATTGACAAGCTCTGCAAAATCCTTCCTTCTTGTAGGGGCCAGAAGGTAGTCCTCTAACAAGGTTGTCCTTGGATAGCCTAGCAATGGTTTTAAGGTTGATATGCCCTAGTCTCTTATACCATAATTCATTAGGTCTATAAATAGAGTTTAACAAGCATATATCTACCTTAGTTGAAAGAAAATCTACAAGTTAAATGTTACATTTCCTTTTACCTGTCAACACAGTTGTGTTGTCCTCTGATTTGATTTTGCATGAGGATTTGTTGATAGTCACTTGATAGCCTTCATCACACATTTGACTGATACTGATTAAGTTGTGCTTCAGTCCTTCCACATAGGCTACTTTCTTGAATGTGACTGTGCCAATCTGGACTTCACCATATCCTTTTGTTAGTCCAAAGTTTGAATCACCAAATATTACTTTGGGTCCAAGCTTGGCTTTGAAGGATGTGAAATTGTCCTTGTTTCCTGTCATATGCTTTGAGCACCCACTATCCAGATACCATTGCTGGTTTGATGTTGGATAGGTCTTCTCCTGCACATAAAATAATTTATTTGTTTTTGACCAAGTTTACCTTGAGGCTAGGTTGATAACCTTTAAATTCTGAAATAAAAGACATCTCTGGTTGACTCTTATAGCCTTCAGGATGATATCTCCTAGGAGGTATTATCCATTCAGTATAAGGGTTAAACCTCTGAGATGTAGGACCTCTAGGATTGAAGTTTGATTTACCTTTGAAGGATTTTTCAAAACTCTGAGCTCTGTTCGACGATCTCTGAGCTGAGTTCGACGATCTTGGGTCAGATCGTCGAGCTCCATTCGAAGATCAACTATGCCAGAGTTCAGGGTTCAGAAATCATCGACCTGAGTTCGGCGATTCAGCCTGAGATCGTTGAGCTCGATTCGGCGATCGTCGAGCTCCGTTCGACATTTTTTGTTGAACTTTGTTTTCCTAGGTAATTCAGAATTCTTCCTAGCCACCTCTACAACTCCCTTACCTTAATCTGAGAAAAACTTGACTGGGGTTGTTAATACTATAGGTTGGCTAGATGAGACACCCAAGCCCAGTGTACTATTGAATCTTGAGTTCGCTGTGCTTGCGATGTCCATTAGTTTGATACTTCTCCCATTAAGGGATTCTTCAAACTTTTTGGCATCTGATAGCTCACTTTTCAGTGAAGCTATCTGCTCCCTACAACATTCCAACTCCTCAGAGAGTTTGAGGTTTTCTGATTTTAAAGTGCTGTGTTCAGATAGCTGATTTTTGAGAGAAATGATTTCCTTCTCAGATTTTAATAAATCTAAACACAGTGCTTTAAACTCACACTTGAAGTCCTCAGAATTAAAATCAAAAGAATTTATTACCTAGTCCTCTTCAGATTGAGTCTCTGATTCTAACTCTGACTCTTCTGCATTAGAATTTTGTTGTGAGGCATTGATAGCCATCATGCAGAATTCTTTTTCATCAGCATCATCTTCACCATCACTAGAGCTGGATGAAGCTTCAGATTCTTCTTCTGTCTCACTCCAAGTTTCAGCAATAAACCCCTTCCTTGTATTTTTGTTCTTGCTGGAGGAGGGTTTGTCATTGCTATTTTTCTTGAAGTCCTTTTCTTTTTTCCTTTCTTTCCTGTCTTTCTTGTCCTTGTTTTCATTTTCCAGACAGTCAGACACAATGTGGTCTGGTTTCCTGCATCCAAAACAAATAATCTCTTTGTTATTTGATTTGTCATACCTTGGCTTGTCATGCCCTCTGTATGATCTTTTCCTGAAATCCTTCCTGGCCATTTTATAAAACCTTCTGGCCAGTAAGCTTAACAGCTCTTCATTGCATGTGACCTTATCTTCAGGCTGATCTTCAATAGCTTTGAATGCTATTGATTTCTCTTTTCTGACTGCTGGTGAAGCAACCTTCTGCTCTTCTTCTCTATTCTTGATGAGCAGCTCATAAGACTTGAGCTTGCCCAATAGAGCCTCAGTGGTGATCTCATTTAGGCTTCTGGTATCCTTGATTGGCCAGATCCTTGAGTCCCAAGTGCTTGGGAAGCACATTAGGATTTTATCATTGAGCTCATTCATTGAGATCTCTTTGTCCAATGTTTTCAGATCATTGACTATGAGACTGAGTCTATTATACATATCTGCTACTCACTCAGCTTCTCTTTTCTTGAAGTTCTCATACTGAGTTATGAGATGAGATCTTATATCTTTTCTCTCATCAGCAAATCCTGAGACTATCTTAGATAACTTGTCCCAGATGTCCTTTGCGGAGTTGCATTTAGCTACTTTTTGAAATATTTCATCAGACATAGTCTGGGCTAAAATATTCATTGCTTTAGCATCTGCCACTTTCCATTTCTTGATTTCTGCATCTGTTCCTGAAGGAGGTGGAACAACACTTGTACTTGTATTTTCTGGGGGTCTTGGACACACTATCAAAACAGAATTAAAAATATCTTCATCAATAGAGTTCATGTACAATCTTATTCTTGCCTTCCAAAGTGCAAACTTAGATAGATTGCACATTGGAGGTCTGGTGCTAGCATAATCTTTGCTCTGTGCCATGGTTTTATATAAGAATAAATATAATACGAATAATAAAAATAAAAACCCTCTATGAAAGATTAATCTTATCAGAGATCTTTTGGTTCAGGTGTTATCCTGAGGAACAACTAATTTGATGAGGAATTAGTTGAATAACAACCAACCTCTAGGGTCTGGTATTTTAACCAACCTGGCTCTGATACCAATTGAAAGTGGAGGATAAGATCTATCTTAACTCTAGAGGGGGGGGGTGAATAGAGTATATTAAAATAATTTTCAAGATAAAAATTATTTACAGTGGAAGACTTAATTTAAATAATATGTGTATAATGCTTGCAGTAAATAAAAATATGAAAGCAAGAAATAAAAAACACAGCACACAACAAAACACAAAGAAGCAACCAGAGGACACAAGGAGCTATACTGGTTCCCCAATCAAACTGGGTACATCCACTCTTCTACCACCCTGGGTAGGAATCCACTGCAGGATGAGTTGATCAGGTGTCCTGGGCACCAATGAGCTTTTGATAAGGTGCTCAAAAACCAAACTAGATTTTTTGATCAGGTGTCTTGGCACCACTGAGTTTTGACAAGGTCTCAGAAACCAGCACAAACTTTTGAAGGGAGTTTGATAAACCCTTTACAGCAGAGAGAGAGAGATAGAGAGAGAGGTGAGATGATCTTCTCTGTCAACAATCAGAGAGAAGATAGTGGATGTTGTCAAAGCTCCCCATGAGATCTTGAGTTGTTCAGGAAGTGAAGCTTTGCAATAGGGTGATAGGCCTTCAAAAGATTAGATCTCCAGCAAAAGATGATTCCAGCAACAGCTGAAATGTGTGGTGTCTGGTGTTTTGAATGATAAGGCCTTTGAACACTAGAATCAAAAGGGATCTAAAAATTTCAGTATATTGATCTCCTTCAGTGATGTGTGTTCCTGTAAGAATTCTATGACTGTGAATATCTGTAACATTTTCTCTCCTTCTTGTTGTTGTTTCATTAACCAGCAAAATGAATAATCTTTTATTCCTTAGATCTGAATAGAATAATTCTCTGTCCAAGATAGCTGTTAGTCTGTCATAAATGACTTCCTTAAATGCATTTTGTCTTCTAGAGGAAAGTCCAATAAAACATTCCTTTAAAATCTCCTTGAAACTTGCTCTAGATTAATTGAAATGGCTACAAGAATCTTGAAATAAATGCTGGGAATAAATAGAAGGGAATACCAAAACTGACTGAATTTGAATCTTGAAAAACATCGATCTCCCCAGAAAAAACGTCGACCTGAGCTCAACTATCATTGAACTGAGCTCAGCGACTGGACTTAGGCTGAAGCAGAAATCGTCGATCTGAGCTCAACTATCGTCGAACTGAGCTCAGAGATAGGGAAACAAACTAGAGACATGAACGTCGATCTGAGCTCGAAGATCACCGAACGGAGTTCGACGACTCGTTGAATTAAGCTCAGAGATCGTCGAATGGAGTTCGACGATTCGTCGACCTGAGCTCGACGAAATGACTTAGTCTCTTGAACTGAAATATCTGGTCTTGAGGGTCTTGAGGGCAGCTTTCAAACCTAAATACTAACCCTTAGACTCAATCTAATTGACCTTTAGATCTATACAAGGAGGTCAAAACAAATTTCCTAAAGGACATAGTGATCCTTGCCCAAATCAGTAATAGGGTGTTCCAACAGACACCAATAAAAGTAATTATCCTTGAGAAAGGGAACTTTGGGCGTAATCCCATCGTAGTTCCTAGTGCCCCCAAGAGCCCTTCACCGGTTATACCCCGGGCAGTCCTGGGATTAACCTTAAATCACTAAGTATAATATCCCGTAGACAAGAGTACTCTAATAGGTTAAGATATTGTGGTTCATTCTCACCCATGTTGGGTTGGAGGGAGACTTGTGTAACATGCTCACCCATGTAGGGTTTGAGGGATTTAGAATAAAGGCACTATTGTGCGTTCTCACCCGTGTAGGGTTGGAGGGATTGTGATAAATGCTCACCCGTATAGGGTTTGAGGGATTCAGGATGGGTTGGTCCTACGAGCTGAAGGCTCGGGATGAAATACTTGCATGTGCATAAATTTAGTGGCGTGGCATGCGGTACTGGACGTTCGTCACCCTGATGGCAGTACGGTGCACCAGGCGTTTGTGAGGGTTAGAGGTCCAGTGGGTTGTTTTACACTGTGGTCTGGAGGACGATCCCCGATAACGCACATCCGACCAAACAAGACTGGCGGGTTGTCAGTAAAGTACGTACGCAGAGACTCTAGAGTGCACCTTGAACGTGTACAGAGGCGTATGAGAGGGGTCTAAGGTTTGGTAGTGTACATACCGACCTAGAAGTGGAGACGCCCGCTCCGCTGCTGCCGTAGCCATAGCGTTGGTACCCGAGAGTGATTCTAGCTCTCAAAAAGTAGGAACTAAAGGTCTGTGATCACAGAGTCATTGTGTGTGAGTTGCACTTGTCTGTATGTAAATTGCATCATAACATTCATTCATATTAGGTCATACGCTTCATAGATCCTTATCATATAAATTAGTATGGGCTCTTTTATATGATAAGTTAAATTTCCTGGAAACCTTAACTTATAAATTTGTATGGGCATTTTTATAAGTTAAGGTACTTTTGTGATGGTAGTATGGTGGTAGCCTAGTTTTATTTCCCTACTCTTACTTTCAGTTCTTTACTTCCTTTACTAGTACTGCACTTTACTTACTTGTACTATACACTTAGAACTGCTAGAGTACAATAATAATATCAATTACAACTGCTAGTCAGCACTTGTCACCTGTTTCCACTTTTGCTACCCCTTGTTGTCCTCCGCTTCGTCCTTCCGCTCGGTGCCTAGGAGCTGTGGGGCGAGGTGCGGAGGAAACAACTTAGACTTTTTGAAAGAAACAGTACCTAATCACCTAGAGGGGGGGGTGAATAGGTGAACTTAATCTTTTTAAAATTACAGGCAGAAATACTGAATAATATGACCTGTATTTGCAATTCTCTACAGCAATTCAGCACAGATAATACAGCAATCACAGAATTAATCACACACAGAGTACACACAAATTTTTATAGTGGTTCCCCAAGATCTGGGTATATCCACTTTCCTCCTTCGCCTATCCAGTAGTGTACTAGATTCGGCCTAACTTCTCCACTTCTCCTCAGATCCTCAGATCTTATAGCTCAGAACCCCAAAATAGGTTCCTACAACTCAGAGTGACCCCACTCCTACAACTCAGGCACAAAGCCCTACCACTCAGTCTTCAACAAGACCTACACTCAGGATAAAATAGCCCTACCTCAGCCTTCAATAAGGCCTACACTCAGAGAAATGATTCTCCTACACTTGGGCTCAAAAGCCCTACCACTCAGCCTTTATAGATTTAGGCTTACAACTCAGATCTATACAATATCCTACAGGAATTTAATTTTACAAAGTAATTAGCCACAACCCTGACAAAGAGAGATGAGTTGACTGGTTTCTTTAGGAGTTCTTGGAAGAACTTGGCAGAGATCAACCTCCCTTGGCTTTCTTCAAAGCTACTTGAATTAGAACTCAGTAGGGTTGAATCTCTTGTGAAGATGATCTTCAATCAACTTCTGTCTTGAGATTTAGATCTCAATCTGAATCTTACTTTGCAGCCTGGTTCAACAGCTGCTCTTCTTAGAAGGAGCTCTCTCTCTCCAACTTCTTAGATCTTCTATTTTGATCTTCTCTAGTTTTAATATTCTGATTGATTACTTCACTTATTGTTGTTGTTTTTTTATCGTCTGTTGAAGAATAAGCCTTTATATAAGCTTTCTCCATGGTGACCGGCTGATCTGGTTTCTAACAACCTTCTGACAGCTCTGACAGTAGCAGTTGACCGGTTGAAGTGGCACCTGTCAAATCATCCAGTCACATCTTGAAATCTCTGTCACTATCTGAAAGTGTCGAGACAAATAGTCATTATGTGTCGACACAAATAGACTAAGTGTCGATACAAGTAGACTAAGTGTCGACACTAGCCTTGATGGTGTCGACACAACTCCTTGTGTTGTTGTAACAGCTTCTCGACACTACTTCTTCAGAATGTGTCGACACTGATTCTTTGTGTCGACACAAGCCTTCTGTTGAATATGTCGACACTGGTTAAGTGTGTCGACACAAATACTTCTTCTTTTATACTTTGTTGAATTTTTATGTGTGTCGACACATCTCCTTTGTGTCGACACATCTTCTTTTGTTGTTGATGCTTGCTGAGTGTCGACACATCTCCTTTGTGTCGACACATCTTCTTTTGTTGTTGAATCTTGCTGAGTGTCAACACATCTCCTGGTGTCGACACTTTTGATGTCGACAAAGTTTCTCTGGGTGTCGACACTGCCTCTAAGTGTCGACACAGATTATGTTGACAATTCTTCACAGTGTGTCGACACTGCTTGTATGTGTTGACACTTTTCTTCTGGTGTTGACTATTCATTCCTGGTGTCAACACAATTACTCCAGGTGTCGACACAAGCCTTCATAAGTGTCGACACTTCACCTCTAGGTGTCGACACATGGACTTAGAAACTTTTATGCTTTTCCTGCAATTACTTAACCTGCACAAATAAACTCAAAGCACATCAAATACACCTTGATGTATATCATTGAGTAGGGTGAGGATTCTTCAAATCTGGTACACATTTTCGAATGTACCCAACAATCTCCCCCTATTTGGAGAAGTCATAACCCTTAGTCAATGATATACACCATACATAACAAATTCTCAGTATGATGTAAAACAATATTATATGACAGGTTAAATACTTAACAAAACATGTATAAACAGTCATTACAGAATAAAAATGTAACAGATCAAACATTATTTTATTATAACTTCCAATAGTCTCATTAACCAAAAGTTTACATTGATTTTAATGTAAAAGATTATAGAGTTATAAACTTAAGAAAATCCTAATCTATGGCTGCTCTGGCTCCTTGATAACAATGCCCTTTCTAGATTGAATCTTTGCTTGAACTGGAGCATCATTGTCATCAGCAGGCTTCTTCCTTTAAGATCTTTCTTTTTCTGTTCTTCAGCTCTTATCTTCTGTCTCTCAAAATAGTGATAAGGCTTAGGGAAATACTTGCTAGGCTCTTGTGCATTAGGAGGTAGCTTCCCTAATTTAGCCTTCCTTCTGTATTGTACTATGGCCTCTTGCCTAGCCTCATGTTTTTTCCATTCCTGGTCAGAATACCATTTGCCCCTCTATAGGAAATATCCTTAGCAGCCTTCCAAGCAGTCAATATGATATTCCTATAGGTTAGGCTCCATTGCTCAAAGTCTGGCCTTTATTCAGCCTGCTCTCTAAACCTCTTCTTAGAAAATTGGGCTTCCTGCTCCTTTAATAATGCCTCTTGCTCTTTTAATATTGCCTCTGGCACATACTGTACTACTTTCTCAAGAATAACATTCTGATTACCCTCAGGGGGACTATACATATACTGTACCTCCTGATGTTTCATATCAAAATCTGCAGGAGGGTAGATCACCTGAGCTACTTCAGCTTGTTCTCGTCCAAAATATGCAGGATTTATCCCAGATTCTGCAACATTATCATCATCACATAAAGGTGGATATCCAAGGGTGGCTCTGATGCAGTTTGAAATCCAGTTTGCATGGTCAGAGCCTGCCTTGACTAATACCCTCTCCCCCTTTATGACTTCTCTTTCTATATGATCTCTAAGATCATCCTTCTGGAATCTGATTTGAGCATTCAAATAGTTAACTCCATCTTTATAAAAAGGTTTTAACCTTTGGAGCTTTTCAGTGATAGCCTTTTGAGAATCTTCAATGGCAGTTTTAACAGCAGTGAGACTCTCTTGTAATTGCTTATCTAAGGTTTATTTAGCAGTAGTACTTACAGCAGTCTGGGCAGTAGCTATATTTTTCATTTCACTTACAATAGCATTATGAGAAGCAGTCAGATTATCATTCATTCTAATCTGATTTTTCAGAACATATCCTTGCTTCACTGCTAGGTCATCAATCTGTGTCTTGATCTGCTCTTGGTGTGTAGCCAGATATACTACTGCATTGCCTCCCTCGTGGAAGCAATCAGTCATTTCCTTCTTGTTTTGATTCACTTCAAATCTTATAGATTTTATGTCTTGAGCCAGATAAAATTGAAGAGATTTATTTCCTTCATCCATATACTTTTCTAGAGCTCTCCTTTGCTCATCCATCTTGATTTGCAAAGCCACCAACAAAGAACTATAGTCAGCAGTTGGAGCTTGTTGTGGAACTATGGTTTGCAGTGCTTTCTTGTAGGTCTGGCTTCTTCTCTTGAAGACCTGGAACTTTCTTTTCTTGGCTCTAGCAGCCACTTCATCTTCTGAAGCAGAAGTACTGGCAATGTCTACCCTGTCCTTTGTACAAGGAGGTAAATCCTTCTCAGTCCTTGGTAGCTCCTCAGCATTCCTTTGCTCTTCAGTCTCTTTTCTTGCAGTTCCCTCTACATGCTCCCCCTCAAGGTCTGCCTGCTCCCCCTCAACATCTGCTTCCTCTCCCTCAAAGTCAGTCTGTAACAGATCAGGGAACAACTCTTCTAGTGTAAACTCATGTTGAGGTTGTACAGGATAATCTCTGATCTCTGTAGCAACTAATTCCACTTTATCAGCAACTGATGTGTCCTCCATGACAACATCTTGAGGTTGACTATCTAACTGTGTATGCTGATCAACATTAAGTAATGATTCAGTCAAAACTTCATCCTCAATAGTGAAATTTAATTGATTAACTTCAGTGATTACCTCTAGAATTGTTTGGGTAGCCCTTTCACTATCTAATTGAGTTGGCTCATCCCCATGTAGAGGCTCCCCCTGGAGTGGATCCAGGTGAATAGGGCTAGCTGATGGTAGCTCCCCCTGCCTCTGAGCATCTTCTTGTCTTGCTAGTGACTGTCTAGCATTGCCATCCTCTCCATCATTAGAACTAAAAGCCACTTGCTACTATGAGCTGCTTGAGGATTCAGGAGCCACAATGGCTTTCTTCTTCTTCTTCTTTGAAGGTGTTTCCTTTTCTGGAGTTGGCATTTCCATTGTCAACACTCTATCCCATCTTGAGATAATTCTAAGATCCATTCTCCTCATATTATTTATCTTAGAACCAGCAGCTTGGTTCATCACTTCAGGGATACTTCTAGCTAAGTATAAACTCAGAATCCTACCCAGATTTGGCTTCTTCAGACTTTCCTTTATCTTATCAAACAAGACTACTGACCAATCAGTTTTAAGTTGGAAAATTATCCTTGTCATTAAACTCAACATGTGAGCTGATATCCTATCTTGCCCACCAGGCTTGCTCAGTATTACCTTACCAACTATTTCAGATAAGAACTTGCCCTGCATGTTCACGCCTTTTCTGTTGAAAACTGATCCAATATTCAGGCTTGAATCAAGTCCACACCATGACAGTGCCTCCCTTGTATTTGAAGCAGATACATCTTCCTCTTCTTTAGTTCTAGGGAGATGTAGAATCTTTTTGAGACTTTTCTGGGTAATCTTAACTCTTGCCCAATGAACTTTGGACTTAATCTTGAGTCCAGATTTATCAAGTGTAGCTACACTAATGAATTCAAGGAGCTCCTTCTTCCAGATCTTGATTGGTTCTGAAACAAGATACTCCAACCCAGTCTCTGCAACTAGGGTTACCACATCTTGGATTTCCGGTTCCGCGTCATCAAAGGAATGTCGCACGAGCCCATATCCTTCATTGATGTTCTCTTCTAGCTTGGGAGCCATTAGGGTTTGAAGAAATTTTGAATTTAGAGAAGAGAAATGTCGACACACATGTTTGGTCTCGAAACTTTGGTGAGCATGTCAACAAACAATGGTGAAAACCTATTTATACCTTTCTAGAATCGAAGGTGAAAAGGCGCGTCAAAATACTTGAAATGTGTCGACACTGTGGAAAAGTGTCGAAACTTACTTCTAATATCTCGACAACCATGTGTCGACACAAATATAGTCGACAAAATATATGTGTCGACACTTATATATCTCAGCTCGATGATTAGTCGAGACTTTACTCGACAAATTCTATGTAAATCCTAAGTGTCGACAACACCCTGGATGTGTTGACACCTACTCTGGATGTGTCGACACTAATTCTCTGAAGTGTCGACACTTACTGTCTAGATGTGTCGACACCATTTCTCTGAAATGTAGACACCACTTCTATGTGTCGACACATACAACTCTGTGTGTCGACACCATTTTACTTAGCCAATTTTTTAAACTACTCTAAGTTTATCATTCCGAATTCAATTTTAAACTTATTGAATTTGGTTTCACCTAGGGGCTTAGTAAACATATCAGCTAACTGATTATCTGTCTTAACATACTCTAGGGAAATATCTCCTTTTTCTACATGTTCTCTAAAAAAATGGTATTTAATTTCTATGTGCTTAGTTGTACTATGGGAGACAAGATTATTTGCAATAGAAATGACACTTGTAGAATCAAAAAATAAAGGTGTTCTACTTACTTGAATACCATAATCTTCTAGCTGGTGTTGAATCCATAAAAGTTGTGCACAGCAACTTCCTGCACCCACATACTCTGACTCAGCTGTGGAGATGACCACACTGGTCTGCTTCTTGCTACTCCATGACACCAGCCTTCTACCTAGAAATTGACAGGTTCCTGCGGTACTCTTCCTATCTTCCTTGTAGCCTGCAAAATCTGTATCTGAATAACCTGACAGTACAAAATCTCCATTCCTAGGGTACCAAAGTCCTAGATAAGGTGTGCCCATAAGATATCTCAATATCCTTTTGACTGCTATCAAATGAGATTCTTTAGGGCAAGCTTGGTACCTAGCACAGACACATGTAGCATACATGATATCTGGTCTACTAGCAGTCAAATATAGTAGGGAGCCAACTATACCTCTATACAAAGTCTCATCTATAGGTTTCTGTTGGGTACATTGGTTTAAATGTACCTAATTTGAAGAAGCCTCACCCTACTCAATGATAATACATCAAAATGTATTTGATGTATTTTGAGTTGCCTTGTGCAGGTTAAGTATTTGCAGGGAAAGCTGAAAGTTTTCTAAATCCATGTGTCGACACCCAGAAGGAAAGTGTCGACACTTAAGAAGACTTGTGTCGACACCCATGCAAGCAGTGTCGACACTTGGAATTATGTCGACACCAGGGATGCAGAGTCGACACCAGACAGAAAGTGTCGACACATACAGGTTGTGTCGACACTCATTGAAGAAAAGTCCAGTGAAGCTGTGTCGACACTTAGCAGCAGTGTCGACACCTAGAGAAACTATGTCTACATCAGAACGTGTCGAAACTTGGAGGCTGTGTTGACACTCAACAAGTTTCACCAGAGTCTAAGTCTAAGTGTCGACATAATGAAGATGTGTCGACACTCAGCAGAAGACTCAACACATGTAGAAAGTGTCGACAAAATGAAGAATGTGTCGACAAACAGCAGAAGACTCAATACATGAAGAAAGTGTCGACACTGGGAGGCAGTGTCGACACTCAGCAAAGTTCAACAAAAATTCTAAGTACAAGTGTCAATACTAAGGAGATGTGTCGACACTCAGCCAAAGTCTCAACAGAAGAAGAATGTGTCGACACAAGGAGCAGTATCGACACTCAGCAAGTATCGACACAGAAGGCATGTGTCGAAATCAAGAAGATGTGTCGACACTGAACAAGTTCAACACATGAAGATGTGTCGACACAAAGGTGTTCTGTCGACACTCACAAGAATTCAACTAAGTACTGAAAAACAAGGAGTTGTGTCGACACTCAATATCAGTGTCGACACATGATGAAGAAGTAGTGTCGAGATATAAATTCTACAACACAAGGAGTTGTGTCGACACCTTGAAGGCTAGTGTCGACACTTAGTTAACTTGTGTCGACACTTAGTCTATAAGTGTCGACACTTAAAGATAGATTGTCTCGACACATTCAGACGGTTACAGTTATTTCAAGAACTGACTGGATGACTTGACAGCTGCCATTCCAGCCGGTCTACTGCACCTATCAGAGTTGTCAGAAAGCTGTTAGGAACCGGATCAGCCGGTCACCATGAAGAAGGCCTATAAATAGGCTTATACTGTCAACAGAAAGAGATGATTCAACACAGATCAACACATCAAAGTTTAACAGTCTAAGAGACTGTAAAAAGTGAAGAAGATCTAGCTATTCATTGAAGAATCAAGTGAAGATCTAAGAAGTTGGAGAGAGAGAGAGCTCCTTCCAAGAAGACAGCCGTTGGAACCAGGCTGTGAAGAAGGGTTCAGACCTAATTCTGAATCTTAAGTTGCAGTGATTGAAGATCAGCTGCAGAGAATCAATCCTATTGTGTTCTACATTCAAGAAGCTTTGAAGAAAGCCAAGTGAGATTGATCTCAGCAGAGTTCTTTCAAGAACTCATCAAGAACCTATCAACTCATCTCTCTATTCAGAGTTGTAGGTATATACACTTTGTATTTTATATTTCTTGTAGGATCCTTAGGGATCTGAGTTGTAAGCCTGCAATTATAAAGGCTGAGTGGTAGGGCCTGTGTGCCTGAGTGTAGGAGATCTGTATCTCTGAGTGTAGGCCTGTTGTGGCTGAGTGTAGGCCTTGTGGCTGAGTGTAGGCTTTGTGAAGAAGCTGAGTGTAGGTCTTTGAAGAAGACTGAGTTGTAGGGCCTTGGGCCTGAGCTGTAGGAACCTGTTTTGGGGTGCTGAGTGTAAGATCTGAGGATCTGAGATAGTGGAGGAGTTTGGCTGAATCTAGTACACTACTAGATAGGCGAAGGGGGAAGTGGATGTACCCAAACCTTGAGGAACCACTATAAATCTGTGTGTCCACTGTGTGCATGTGTGATTCTGTGATTGCTGATTGATTACTGTGTTAAAGTAATTATAACTCTGTTATATAATCTGAATTCTGCCTAAAAAAGTGTAAAAAGATTTAGTCACCTATTCACCCCCCCCCCCCCTCTAGGTGATTAGGTACAATTTCTTTCAAGTGGTATCAGAGCAAGGTTACTCAAAAAGGACTTAACTGTCTGAGTAGATCCTGTTGGCAGATTCTGTCTAAGTAACTTTCAGAATCAAGAAAATCAAGAACCATGGGTTCAACTGAGAATCATAAGGAACTTGGATCCATGAAGTTGCCCATTTACAGAAAAGAGATTTTTGGCATCTGGAAAGAAAGGGTGAGAATGTTTATGGAAGCCTCAGACCCTAGAATTTACATCACAGTTAAATAAGGGTCATATATGCCTATGAAGGTTTCAGTCCTGGATGCAAATCAGAGAACACCTAAGGACTTCTCTGAAATGACAAAAGATGAGATAATTCTAGCCACAATGGACAAGAGGGCTCAGAATATCATTGTGAGTGCCATAGATGATGCTACCTTTCAGAACTTGATACACTGTAAGACATCTAAGGAGATGTGGAATACTCTTATAGTGTACATGGAGGGTTCAGAAGAAGTGAGACAGGATAGAAAGTCTTTGTTAAACCAAGAATATGAAAGTTTCAGGTAAGGTAGGTCTGATAGCATAACATAATGATATAAGAAGTTCTATAGGATTGTTAATGAGCTAATATCCTATGGAAGAGAATTCAGTAATTATGAACTAAATGATAAGTTCTTGAGGTCTCTAACAAAGGATTGGGACACCAAGATCTGTGACATAAGGGAAATGACAAAGTTAGCAGATATCCCTCCTCCAACATTGTTTGGAAAACTTTTATCCTATGAGATGCAGTTGATGGTGAGGAAAGTAGAGGAGAAGACTACAAGAAGTGAGCTTAAAGAAAGAACAGTGGCATTCAAGATAGAAGCCACCAGGAAATACAAAAGTAAGTCTCCATCACCACCTCCTAAAGTGGCTGAGACTGAGTCAGATGATTCAGAAAGCAGAAAGTCTGAAAGCAGTGAAAGTGATGAGGACTTTGCAGCATTCACAAGACACTTTCAGAAATTTCTAAAGAAGAAACGGTGGAGGTCAATCCATCCACTTCACAGGGCAAAGATGACTATTATCAGAATAAGAAGTCATCAAAGAAAGACAGAAGAAAGACCAAGTCAAGCAAAGCAACTTTGTCAAAAATTGTTTGTTATTGCTGTAACAGACTAGGACATGTTATTGCTGACTGTCCTGAGAAGAGAAAAGAATCTACTGATAAGAAAACGACACAATTCAAGGGCAAGAAGGAAAGGTCTTTTGTTGCCAAGAAGGACAAAGGCCTGTCAGACATGTCTTCTTCAGAAATTGAGTCAGAAGCTGAAGCTTACATAGGACTGTTTGCTGAAGAAGAAGAAGAGGAGTTCATCCAGATAATGAACTCTATATATGAGCAAGAGGACAGTCAGTGCCAAGGACTGATGGCATTATCAGAAGGTGACAAAATCCAGGAGCAACCTGGACCTAGTAAGGTACAAAATTATTCTTTAAGTTCAATTTCTAGTGCTAGTTCAGATTCAGTTACATCTGTATCAAATGATGCCAGTGGATCTGAATCAGAAGGGGATATTCATCAATTGATTGATGAATATAGAGTTCTGTTGCAAGCTTTTAATAAGAGCAAGTCCCTAGCCAAGAGTCAGGCAAAGGAAATTGCTAGTCTCAAAGTTGCTTGCAACTGATTTTGAGAAGTTGATTGATCAAAAACTAAATGAAATAGCTAGACTGAAGCACATAACTGTGATTTAGATGGGGACTATAACATTTAAGAATGATCAAATCAGAAGTCTGGAGATTAGTCTTCAAAAGGAGAGAGACATTGTTGCAAGGTTTTCTAAACCTAAGTCTGTTCTACCTTTGATTGATGAGTTTATACCTCACAAGGGTAAAACTGGATTGGGGTTTACTAACCCTGCTAGGACTGTAAAGTCCAAGTCTAAGGGCAAAGCCCCAACTCTCAACAAGCCAGCTGTAGATAAAACAGCTAGGAATGTACCTAAGCAAAGGTACAATAAGTTTGAGTGCTGGTGCTGTGGCAAGGTAGGTCACTTTGCCATAGACTGTTGGCATAATACAAATGCCAAGTTGAGTAGCAAACTGCCTGTTGGAAAATCTGTAGGTAGGTTTGTTAAGAGGCAGACTAACCAGCACCAAGGACCCAAGAATTCTTTGTGTTCTAAGGTCAACTAATCTGTTTTGCAGGTAAGTCCAAGTGGCTATGCCCCAATATGGTACTTGGACAGTGGATGTTCCAGGAATATGACTGGAACTAGGGTATTGCTAAAGGACTACACAACTATCAAGGATGGTCGTAAAGTCATCTTTGGTGGTTCTGAAAAAGAATCATCAAGGGTTTTGATAACATTTCTAGCTCCCATATAACAATTACTCAAGTGCCTTATGTTAAAGGTTTGAAACATAACCTTATTAGTATAAGTCAACTGAGTGATTTAGGATATGACATCTCATTTGTCAAAGATGGTTGTCATATCAGGAGATCAAATGATCAAGAGATCATTTTGACTGGTTACAGAAAAAGGAATGTCTATTGTCTAGACATTATGAGTGAGAACAATGCTTCTCCAGTGTCTCTTGTAGCTGATGAGAAAGTCTCTCATTGTGTCAAATGGCACAAGGGGCTAGCCCATCTTAACTACAAGACAATTGGCCAACTCTATAACAAAGAGTTAGTGAGGAATGGTCCTCAAGTTAAGTGTATTAAAGATGGAATATGCTCAGCTTGTCAAAAGGGCAAGCAGACTAGATCCACCTTTAAGAGCCTTGAAAACAAAGATGTTGTGAGGTGTTTATACCTCTTGCATATGGATCTCTTTGGTCCTATTCCAGTTCACAGCCTAGGTAGGAAGGTCTATACCTTTGTGGTTGTAGATGACTACTCAAGGTTTTCCTGGGTGTTCTTCCTTAGACAGAAATGTAAAACACCTAGTATCTTCTATAGCTTTGTCAAACAAATTCAGAATGAACTAGACAGTACAGTGGTCAAGATAAGAAGTGACCATGGTACTGAATTCCAGTCTGATAGTTATGACAAAACTATGTGAAGAATTTGGGATATTTCAGGAATTTTCTTCACCAAGAACACCTCAGCAAAATGGCATTGTTGAGAGGAAAAATAGAACCTTGATTGAGGCTGGTAGAACCCTTTCAAGTGACACATCTCTCCCAGAATATTTCTAGGCTGAGGCAGTTAATACTGCATGCTATGTAATTAATAGGGCTACCATTACTAAAAGCCACAATAAGACCCCCTATAAGATTGTGAAAGGCAGAAAACCAAACTTATCATATTTCAGGATCTTTGGTTGTAAGTGCTTTATACTTAACAATGGAAAGTCTTAGTTGACCAAGTTTGCTGCCAAGTCCCAAGAGGGGATCTTTGTTGGGTACAACAACAATAGTAAGGCTTATAGATTCTACAACTTGTCTACTCAAGTTGTAGAAGAGTCTGTACATGTAGTATTTGATGAAACTAGACTTATTAACAATGAGTTGTCTAGTAGTATTTGCAGCTCCACAGGTGTGACTGAGAAGATGGACAAGCTCACTATAGAAGAAGGACCTACTGCAAGACAGCAAGTAGAAGATAGTGGTTGTTGTCCAGGGGGAGTACTACATGTACCTAATGCAGAAGAAGACCAAGGAGTGCAGCAAGATGAAGAAGCTGAAGGAGTTCAACCTGAAGGCCAGGATGCCTCCAGCTAATAGGCATCTAAGAGATCATCCAGCAGATCAAATCATTGGTGATCTAAGACAAGGAGTACAAACAAGGAGCAAAAATCAGAGTGCAGCACTCTACTCCAGTTTTCTATCCCAAGTAGAGCCAAAGAAGTTTGAAGAAGCCATCCTAGACCCTCATTGGATTGAGGCAATGCAAGAAGAGCTGAATCAGTTCATGAGGTGCAAACTCTAGGAGCTTGTTCCTAAACCAAAAGACCACAACATAATTGGAACCAAGTGGATCTTTAGGAACAAGATGGATGAACATGGAGTAATTGTCAAGAACAAAGCAAGATTGGTTGCTAAATGATATAGGCAGGAAGACGGTATTGACTTTGATCAAACCTTTGCTCCAGTAGCCAGACTGGAAGCCATAAGGATGTTCCTGGCCTATGCAACCTTTCAAGGATTTAAAGTATACCAAATGGATGTTAAGTCAGCCTTTCTTAATGGTAATCTAAAGGAAGAGGTCTATGTGGAACAGCCATCAGGTTTTGTTGATTCAACTCAACCTAATTATGTCTATAGACTTAGGAAAGCTTTGTATGGGTTAAAACAAGCCCCTATGGCTTGGTATGAAACCCTGTCTAGTTTCCTCATTGAGAATAAATTCACAAGGGGGAAAATAGACAAGACTCTATTCCTTAGGGAATCCAGAGGCAAGATAATACTAGTCCAAATATATGTAGATGACATCATATTTGGGTCTACTGAAAGTAGTCTTTGCAAAAAGTTTGCAAAACTTATGCAAGGGCAATTTGAGATGAGCAGTATGGGGAAACTTAAGTTCTTCTTCGATCTTCAAGTTAGACAGACTGAGAATGGTTTATCCATATGCCAGTCTAAGTTCACCCTAGAACTGATAAGGAAGTATGGTATGGATTCATCCAGTACCATGAAGACTCCTATGGTGTCAAGTAATTCTCTTAGCAAAGATGATGCAGGGAAACCTGTAGATGAGACATTGTATAGAGGGATAGTTGGCTCCCTACTCTATTTGACTGCAAGTAGACCAGATATCATGTATGCTACATGTGTCTGTGCTAGGTACCAAGGATGCCCTAAAGAGTCTCATTTGACAGCAGTCAAAAGGATACTGAGATATCTGAAGGTCACTCCTTATCTAGGCCTTTGGTACCCTAGGAATGGAGACTTTGATCTAACAGGTTATTCAGATGCAGATTTTGCAGGCTGCAAGGAAGATAAAAAAAGTACAACTGGAACCTGTCAATTCCTAGGTGGAAGACTGATTTCATGGAGTAGCAAGAAGCAAACAAGTGTGGCTATCTCCACAGCAGAATCAGAATATGTGGCTGCAGGAAGTTGCTGTGCTCAACTTTTATGGATACAACATCAGCTTGAGGATTATGGTTTTCAGGTAAGTAGAACACCACTATTTTGTGATTCTACTAGTGCTATATCTATTGCAAATAATCCTGTTTCCCATAGTAGAACTAAACACATTGAAATAAAATATCATTTTCTAAGAGAACATGTAGAAAAAGAAGATATTTCATTAGAATATGTAAAAATAGATAATCAACTAGCTGACATGTATACTAAGCCTTTAGAAGAATCCAAGTTCAATAGATTTAAAATTGAATTAGGTATGATAAACTTAGAATAAGTTTACAGAAATGGCTAAGTAAAATAGTGTCGACACACAGAGTTGTCTGTGTCGAGACAGAGAGTTGGTGTCGACACTTCAGAGAAAAGGTGTCGACACATCTAGGAAGTTGGTGTCGACACTTCAGAGAATTAGTGTCCACCACATGATAAGTAGGTGTCGACACATCCAAGGTGGTGTCGACACTTAGACTTTATGCAGAATTAGTGAAGTAAAGTCTCGACTATGTGTCGAGCTGAGTGGTGTCGACACATAAACAAGTGTCGACACATATATTCTGTTGACTAAACTTGTGTCGACACATAGGTGTCGAGACATTATAAGTCTGTGTCGACACTTTTCAACTGTGTCGACACAATTTGAGTTTGTTGTCGCGCCCTTTCATCTTCAATCCTAGAAAGGTATAAATAGGATTTCACCATTGTCTGTCGACACGCTCACTAAAGTTTCGAGACCAAACTTGTGTGTCGACACCTCTATTCTCTCAATTCAAATTCTTCAAACTCAAATTGTGTCGACACAGTTGAAAACGTAAATGAAGGCTATGAACTGGTGCGGCATGCGTTTGATGACGCAGAATCGGAGATCAAGGATGTGGGAACACTAGTTGCAGACTCAGGGTTAGATTTTCTTATTTCAGAGCCAACCAAAATATGGAAGAAAGAAGTATTAGAATTTCTGAATGGAGCAACCCTAGACGAATCTAGATTCAAGATAAAGTCAAGGGTTCATGGAGATTAGGTGAAGGTCACATCTAAGAGTTTGAGAAAAGTACTTCAGTTACCAAGTACTAAGGAAGAAGAGAATGTTTCTGCTTCTAAAACTAGGGACGCATTAACTTGGAGTGGTCTGGATTCCAATATGAAAATTGGATCAGTGTTCAATAGGAAGGGGATGAACAACAAAGGAAAATTCCTCCCTGAAATTGTTAGAAAGGTGATCTTGAGTAAGCCTGGAGGGCATGACAGGGTATCAGCCCATATGTTCAGTCTCATGACAAGGATTATCTTCACACTGCAAACTGATTGGTCTGTAGTAGTATTTGAGAAGATAAAGGAGAGTCTAAAGAAACCCAATTTGGGTAGGATACTAAGTCTTTACTTGGCTGGTAGTATACCAGAAGTAATGAGTCAAGCTGCAGGATCAAAGATCAATCACATGATAAGAATGGACATGAGAATCTTCTCAAGATGGGATAGGGTCTTGACTAAGGAGATGCCAACACCTGAGAAGGAAAACCCCTAAAGAAGAAGAAGAAGACAGCCACAGTGGCTCAAGATTCCTCTAGCAGCTCTGAGGAGCAAGTTGTCTTCACTCCTGATGAAGAAGACACTTGAGATGCTGGAAAGTCTCCAGCTCAACAAGATAATGCAGACAGGCAGGGGGAGCTACCTCAAAGCTAGCCCAGTACATCAGGATACTATCCAGGGGGAGCCTCTAGTAGTGGAAGAGCCAACTCCACTAGAAAGTGAGCAAGATACAAACACCATACTTGAGGTACTCACTGAAATCAATAACTTAGTTTTACCTATTGAGGATACTGTTTTGTCTGATTCATTAAATAATGTTAATCAGCAACCTCAAATTGATAGTCAACTCCCAGATGTTGTCATGGAGGACACATCTGTTGCAGCTCAAGTTGTATCTGATCAAGTTGTTGATGAGACAAGGGATTCTCCATCACAACCTCAACAAGAATTTACAATGGAAGATCTCTTCCTTAATCTGGATCAAACAGACTTTGAGAAAGCAAGTGCTGCTGCTGAGGGGGAGAATGCTCCAGTTGAGGGGGAGCAAGTGGAGATTCTAGAAGAAACTGCAAGGAAAGAGCCTGAGAAGCCAAAGAATGTTGAGGAACTACCTAGGGAGAGGGTAGAAATAGCCAGCACATCAGCTTCTGAAGATGTGGAGGCTACAAGGGCAAAGAAAAGGAAATTTCAAGTCTTCAAGAGGAGGAGCCAGACTTATAAGAAAGCTCTGCAAACCATAGCAACACAGCCTGCACTACTGCCAGCACCATCTGTAGATTACAGTTCTCTGATGGTTGCTATGCAGATAAAACTTGATGAGCAAAGGAAGGCCATAGAAACATATATAGATGAGGGGCATAAGTCTTTACAGTTTGATCTGGCCCAGGACATTAAATCTATAAGATTTGAAATGAATCTGAATAAGAAGGAGATGAATGACTGCTTCCACAAGGGAGGGAATGCAGTGGTATACTTGGCTACACATCAGGAGAAGATAAAAGCTCAAGTGGATGAACTTGAATTAAAGCAAGGCTATGTACTGTAAAATCAAATCAGAATGAATGATAACTTGACAGCTTCCCACAATGCAATTGTCACTGAACTTAAGAATATAGCCACTGCACAGAATGCAGCCCTGACCACTGCCAAAGAGGAGTTTGACAAAGAATTGCAAGAAAGTCTAACTGCTGTAACTTCTGCAATTCAAGATTCCCAGAAGCACCTCACTGAAAAACTCCAAAGGTTAAAACCTTTCTACAAAGATGGAGTCAATTATCTAAATGCCCAAATCAGATTTCAGAAAGATGATTTAAGAGATCATATTGAAAGAGAAGTCATAAAGGGGGAGAGGGTGTTAGTCAAAGCAGGCTCTGATCATGCAAAATGGATTTCCAATTCCATCAGAGCCACTCTTGGTTATCCTCCTTTATGTGATGATGATAATGTTGTTGAGTCTGGGATTAATCCTGCCTATCTTGGAGGTGAGCAAGCTGAAGTAGCTCAGGTGATCTATCCTCCACCAGACTTTGATATGGTATAAGCTGATATACAGTCAATGTATAGCCCACTTGAGGGACAGCAGAATATCATCATAGAAAAGGTGGTTCAGCCAGTATCTGAGGCTATACAAGAAGCTATACTGAAAGAACAAGAAGCCAGATTGTCTAAGAAGAGGTTCAGAGAGCAAGCTGAACAAAGGCCTGATTTTGAGCAGTGGAGCCCCACTTCAAGAAATATTATTTTGACTGCTTGGAAGGCTGCCAAAGATAATATTCAAGATAGAAACAAGTGGTATTCTGAACTAGAATGGAGAAAGCATGAAAACAGGCAAGAAGCCATAGTGTAATATAGAAGAAAGGCAAAGATGGGAAAGCTACCTCCTACTGCCTAGGAGCCTAGCAAGTACTTTCCCAAGCCTTATCATTACTTTGAGAGGCAGAAGATTAAAGCTGAAGAGCTAAAGAAGAAGGATCTGAAAGGGAAGAAGCCTGCTGATACTGAAGATGCTGAAGCCCCTGTGCAAGCAAAGATACAGTCTGGGAAGGGCATAGTGATCAAGGAGGCTGAGTAAAAATAGAATAGCATTATCTTAAGTTTACTATGTAATCAGTTGTATTAAAACATTCTGTAAACTTTTGTATAATGAATATGATAAAGTTGTTAGAACAATGGGATGTGTTATATATCTATTTCATAATTGTTCTGAGATGATATCTGTGTATACATGTTTTGTTTGATACATATTTATGTACTTTCCATGATTGCATAATCCTGTTTTACATCATTCTGTAATTTTATTATATATGGTGTATATCATTGATTAAGGGTTATGACTTCTCCAAATAGGGGGAGATTGTTGGGTACATTTGTTTAAATGTACCTAATTTGAAGAAGCCTCACCCTACTCAATGATATACATCAAAATGTATTTGATGTATTTTGAGTTGCCTTGTGCAGATTAAGTATTTGCAGGGAAAGCTGAAAGTTTTCTAAGTCCATGTGTCGACACCCAGAAGGAAAGTGTCGACACTTAAGAAGACTTGTGTCGACACCCAGGCAAGCAGTGTCGACACTTGGAGTAATTGTGTCGACACCAGGGATGCAGAGTCGACACCAGACAGAAAGTGTCGACACATACAGGTTGTGTCGACACTCAATGAAGAAAAGTCCAGTGAAGCTGTGTCGACACTTAGCAGCAGTGTCGACACCCAGAGGAACTGTGTCTACATCAGAAAGTGTCGACACTTGGAGTCTGTGTCGACACTCAGCAAGTTTCACCAGAGTCTAAGTCTAAGTGTCGACATAATGAAGATGTGTCGACACTCAGCAGAAGACTCATCACATGAAGAAAGTGTCGACAAAATGAAGAATGTGTCGACACACAGCAGAAGACTCAATACATGAAGAAAGTATCGACACTGGGAGGCAGTGTCGACACTCAGCAAAGTTCAACAGAAATTCTAAGTACAAGTGTCGACACTAAGGAGATGTGTCGACACTCAGCCAAAGTCTCAACAGAATAAAAATGTGTCGACACAAGGAGCAGTGTCGACACTCAGCAAGTATCAACACAGAAGGCATGTGTCGACACCAAGAAGATGTGTCGACACTGAACAAGTTCAACACATGAAGATGTGTCGACACAAAGGTGTTGTGTCGACACTTACAAGAATTCAACTAAGTACTGAAGAACAAGGAGTTGTGTCGACACTCAATATCAGTGTCGACACATGATGAAGAAGCAGTGTCGAGATATAAATTCTACAACACAAGGAGTTGTGTCGACACCTTGAAGGCTAGTGTCGACACTTAGTTAACTTGTGTCGACACTTAGTCTATAAGTGTCGACACTTAAAGACAGATTATCTCGACACTTTCAGACGGTTACAGTTATTTCAAGAACTGACTGAATTACTTGACAGCTGCCATTCCAGCCAGTCTACTGCACCTGTCAGAGTTTTCAGAAAGCTGTTAGGAAATGGATCAGCCGGCCACCATGAAGAAGGCCTATAAATAGGCTTATACTGTCAACAGAAAGAGATTATTCAACACAGATCAACACATCAAAGTTTAACAGTCTAAGAGACTGTAAAAAGTGAAGAAGATCTAGCTATTCATTGAAGAATCAAGTGAAGATCTAAGAAGTTGGAGAGAGAGAGCTCCTTCCAAGAAGACAGCCGTTGGAACCAGGCTGTGAAGAAGGGTTCAGACCTAGTTTTGAATCTTAAGTTGCAGTGATTGAAGATCAGCTGCAGAGAATCAATCCTATTGTGTTCTACATTCAAGAAGCTTTGAAGAAAGCCAAGTGAGATTGATCTCAGCAGAGTTCTTTCAAGAACTCATTAAGAACCTATCAACTCATCTCTCTATTCAGAGTTGTAGGTATATACACTTTGTATTTTATATTTCTTGTAGGATCCTTAGGGATCTGAGTTGTAAGCCTGCAATTATAAAGGCTGAGTGGTAGGGCCTGTGTGCGTGAGTGTAGGAGATCTGTATCTCTGAGTGTAGGCCTGTTGTGGCTGAGTGTAGGCCTTGTGGCTGAGTGTAGGCTTTGTGAAGAAGCTGAGTGTAGGTCTTTGAAGAAGACTGAGTTGTAGGGCCTTGGGCCTGAGCTGTAGGAACCTGTTTTGGGGTTCTGAGTGTAAGATCTGAGGATCTGAGATAGTGGAGGAGTTTGGCCAAATCTAGTACACTACTAGATAGGCGAAGGGGGAAAGTGGATGTACCCAAACCTTGGGGAACCACTATAAATCTGTGTGTCCACTGTGTGCATGTGTGATTCTGTGATTGCTGATTGATTTCTGTGTTAAAGTAATTATAACTCTGTGATATAATCTGAATTCTGCCTAAAAAGTGTAAAAAGATTTAGTCACCTATTCACCCCCCCCCCTCTAGGTGATTAGGTACAATTTCTTTCAGTTTCCCTGCATCATCTTTGCATAGAGACATGCTTGACCCCATAGGAGTTTTCATGGTAGTGGATGATTCCATACCATACTTCTTTATCAACTCTAGGGTGAACTTAGACTGGCATATGGATAATACATCTTCAGTCTGTCTAACTTGGAGCCCCAAGAAGAACTTAAGTTCCGCCATACTGCTCATTTTAAATTGTCCTTGCATTAGTTTTGCAAACTTTCTGCAAAGACTATTTTCTATAGACCCAAATATTATGTCATCTACATATATTTGGACTAAAATAATCTTGCCTCTGAATTCCCTAAGGAATAGAGTCTTGTCTATTTTTCCCCTTGAGAATTTGTTCTCAATGAGGAAACTAGACATGGTTTCATACCAAGCCCTAGGGGCTTGTTTTAACCCATACAAAGCCTTTTTAAGTCTATATACATAGTCAGGTTTAAGAGAATCTACAAAACCTGATGTATGCTCTACATAGACTTCGTCCTTCAAATTTCCATTCAAAAAAGCTGACTTAACATCCATTTGATATATCTTAAACCCTTGAAATGTTGTATAGGCAAGGAGCATTCTGATTGCCTACAGTATTGCTACTAGAGCAAAGGTTTGATCAAAATCAATACCTTCTTCCTACCTATATCTCTTTGCAATAAGTCTAGCTTTATTCTTTATGATAATTCCATTCTCATCCAACTTGTTCCTAAAGATCCACTTAGTCCCAATAATGTTGTGGACCTTGGGTTTAGGAACTAGGTCCCAGACATTGCATCTTTTGAATTTATTAAGCTCCTCTTGCATGGCCTCAATCCAATGAGGGTATAGGATTGCTTCTTCAAATTTCTTTGGCTCTACTTGGGATAGTAAATTGGAGTAAAGTACTGTACTCAGATTCCTGCTCCTTGTTTGCATTCCTTGTCTGGGATCTCCAATTATTTGATTGGCTGGATGATCCTTTAGGTGCCTATTTGCTGGAGGCAGCCTGTCTTCAGGTTGTACACCTTTAGCTTCTTCATTCAATTGCATCTCTTGGTCTTCTTCTACATTAGGAGTATCTTGTACTCCCCCTGGACAACAGCCACCATCTTCCACTTGCTGATTTGCAGTAGAACCTTCTGTTATGGTAAGCTTGTCCATCTTCTCAGTTACACCTATAGAGCTGCAACCACTACTTGGCAATTCATTGTTAGTGAGCCTTGCTTCATCAAAAACTACATGTACTGACTCTTCTACAACTTGAGTAATTAAGTTGTAGACCCTATAAGCCTTACTATTGTTGTTGTACCCAATAAAGATTCCCTCTTGGAATTTGGCAGCAAACTTGGTTAGATAAGACTTTCCATTGTTAAGTATATAACACTTGCAACCAAAAATCCTGAAATAGGATAAATTTGGTTTTCTGCCCTTCACAATCTCATAGGGAGTCTTTTTGTGGCCCTTGGTGATAGTAGCCCTATTGATTACATGACATACAATATTAACTGCCTCAGCCCAGAAATATTCTGGGAGAGAAGTGTCACTCAATAGGGTTCTACTAGCCTCTATCAAAGTTCTATTTTTCCTTTCAGCAATACCATTTTGCTGAGGTGTTCTTGGTGAGGAAAATTCCTGAAAAATTCCAAACTCTTCACACAGTTTTGTCATACTTTCAGACTGAAATTCAGTACCATGGTCACTTCTGATTTTGACCACTGTACTATCCAATTCATTCTGAATTTGTTTAACAAAACTATACAAGATACTTGGAGTTTCAGATTTTTGCCTTAGGAAGAACACCCAGGAATACCTTGAGTAGTCATCAACTACCACAAATGTGTAGACCTTCCTACCTAGGCTGTGAACTGGCATAGAACCAAAAAGATCCATATGCAAGAGGTATAGACACCTCACAGAATCCTTGTTATCAAGGCTATGAAAGTTGGATTTGGTCTGCTTGCCCTTTTGACAAGCTGAGCATATTCCATCCTTTATACACTTAACCTGAGAACCATTCCTCACTAACTCTTTGCTAAAGAGTTGACCAATTATCTTATAGTTAAGGTGAGCCAGCCTCTTATGCCATTTAACACAATGTGAGACTTTCTCATCAGCTACAAGACAAATAGGAGAAACATTGTTCTCACACAGAAAGTCTAGACAATAGACATTTCTCTTCCTATTTCCTGTCAGAATGATCTGTTGATCACATGACCTTTTGATATGACAACCATCCTTAACAAATGAGATGTCATATCCTAAATCACTCAGCTGACTTATGCTAATGAGGTTATGTTTCAAACCCTTTACATAAGCCACTTGAGTAATTATAATTTGGTTACTAGAAATGTTACCAAAGCCTTTGATGATTGTTGAATTCTGAACCACAAAAGGTAACCTTAGGACCATCTTTGATAGATGTATAATCCTTTAGCAACCCCCTAATTCCAGTCATGTGCCTGGAACATCCACTGTCCAAGTACCATATAGGGGCATGGCCACTTGGATTAACCTGCAAAACAGATTACTTAACCTTAGAACCCAAATAACTCTTGGGTCCTTGGTGTAAGTTAGTCTGACTTTTAACAAAACTACCTATAGCTCTTCTAGTAGGCAGTTTGCTACTCTCCTTGACACATGAATTGTGCCAACAGTCTATGGTAAAGTGTCCTATATTGCCACAACATCAGCACTCAAACCTGTTGTACCTTTGTTTAGGTACAACACTAGCTGTTTTATCTACAACAGGCTTCTTGTTGAGTGCTGGGACTTTGCCCTTAGATTTGGACTTAGCAGTCCAGGCAGGTTTTGTAAACCCCAATCCAGTCTTACCCTTTTGAGGTACAAACTCATCTATCAAAGGTAAAACTGATTTTTGTTTAAATTAACTTGCTACAATCTCTCTCTCCTTCTGAAGTCTAGCCTCCAGATTTCTAATTTGATCATTCTTAAATATAATAGTACCGTTCTGAATAACTGTAATGTTCTTCAGCCTGGCTATTTCATTCAGTTTCTGATCAAACAACTTGTCTGAATCAGCAGCAGCCAATTTAAGACTAGCAATCTCCTTTGCCTGAGTTTTGGCCAAGGTTTTGCTTTTCTTCAAGGCCTACCACAAGTCGCTATATTCATCAATTAATTGATGAATATCTCTTTCAGATTCAGACCCACCCACATCACTTGATGCAGATGTATCTGATTCTGACTCAGTACAAGAAATTGAACTAGAAGAACAACTTTGTACCTTGCTTGGTCCAGGCTTATCCTGGATTTTGTCTCCTTCAGATAAAGCCATCAGCCCTTTGCACTGATTATCCTCATGCTCATAAATTGAATTCATTAGCTGCATGAACTCATCTTCTTCCTCTTCAGCATATAATCCAATATAGTCTTTAGCTTCTGATTCAGTTTCTGAAGATGACTGATCAGTCAGACTTTTGTCTTTCTTAGCAACAAAATACTTTTCCTTTTTGCCCTTAACCTGAGTCTTCTTCTTATCTGCAGTCTCTTTTCTTTTATCGAGACATTCAGCCACTACATATCCAGGCATATTACAACAATAGCACACAATCATTGAGGATGTAACTTTGCTTTGCTTGGACCTTCTTCTGTCATTCCTTGATGACTTCCTTTTCTAATAGTAGTCATCTTTAGACTGTGAAGTGGAAGGCTTAGACCTCCACTGTTTCATTTTCAGAAACTTTTGAAACTGCCTTGTAAAGGCAGCAAAATCCTCATCACTTTCACTGCTGTCTGAGTTCTGGTTCTCTGAATTTTCTGAAGCAGTATCAGCAACTTTTTGTGGTGGAGATGGAGACTTGCTTCTATACTTCCTAGTAGCTTCAGTCTTGAAGGCCACAGCTCTTTCCTTGTGCTCCACTCTAGTAGTCTTCTCTTCCTCCTTTCTTGCCAATAATTGCATCTCATAAGATAATAGTTTTCCAAACAATGTTGGAGGAGGAATATCAGCTAGTTTGGCCACTTCCATGATGGCACAAATCTGGGTGTCCCAGTCCTTAGTCAGGGATCTTAAAAACTTGTCATTCATCTCATAGTTGCTGAATTCTCTTCCATAGGACATCAACTCATTAACAATCCTATAGAATTTCTTGTAGCATTCAGTAATGCTATCAAACTTTCCTTGTCTGAAGCTTTCATACTCCTGTTTTAACAAGGACTTCCTGTCTTATCTAACTTCTTCAGACCCTTCCATATAGACTATCAAAGTATCTCACATTTCCTTTGAAGTCTTACAATGAATCAAATTCTGAAATGTTGCATCATCAATTGCACTAACAATAATATTCTTGGCCCTCTTGTCCATAGTGGCCAGAATGATTTCATCTTTGGTCATTTCTGAATAATCCTTGGGAGTTTTCTGATTTGCATCTAGAATGGATATCTTCATTGGCACATATGGCCCTTCTTTGACTGTAATGTAAATTCTTGGGTCAGATGCTTCCATAAAGAGTCTAACCCTCTCTTTCCATATGCCAAAAATCTCCTTTCTACAGATTTGCAATTTCATGGACCCCAGCTCTTTATGATTCTCAATAGAACCCATTTTCTTGATTCTTGTTTATTCTGATTCTTCCTATAGGATCTTACTCAGACTGTTATGTCCTTTTTGAGTAACCTCTCTCTGATACCACTTGAAAGAAACAGTACCTAATCACCTAGAGGGGGGAGGGTGAATAGGTGAACTTAATCTTTTTCAAATTATAGGCAGAAACACTGAATAATAAGATCTGTATTTGCAATTCTCTACAGCAATTCAGCACAGATAATACAGCAATCACAGAATTAATTACACACAGAGTACACATAGATTTTTATACTGGTTCCCCAAGGTTTGGGTACATCCACTTTCCTCCTTCGCCTATCTAGTAGTGTACTAGATTTGGCCTAACTTCTCCACTTCTCCTCAGATCCTCAGATCTTACAGCTCAGAACCCAAAATAGGTTCCTACAACTCAGAGTGACCCCACTCCTACAATTCAGGCACAAAGCCCTACCACTCAGTCTTCAACAAGACCTACATTCAGGCTAAAACAGCCCTACCTCGGCCTTAAACAAGACCTACACTCAGAGAAATGATTCTCCTACACTCAGGCTCAAAAGCCCTACCACTCAGCCTTTATAGATTTAGGCTTACAACTCAGATCTATACAAGATCCTACAGGAATTTAATTTTACAAAGTAATTAGCCACAACCCTGACAGAGAGAGATGAGTTGACTGGTTTCTTGATGAGGTCTTGGAAGAACTTGGCAGAGATCAACCTCCCTTGGCTTTCTTCAAAGCTTCTTGAATTTTAACTCAGTAGGGTTGAATCTCTTGTGAAGATGATCTTCAATCAACTTCTGTCTTGAGATTCAGATCTCAATCTGAATCTTACTTTGCATCCTGGTTCAACAGCTGCTCTTCTTAGAAGGAGCTCTCTCTCTCTCCAACTTCTTAGATCTTCTGTTTTGATCTTCTCTAGTTTTAATCTTCTAATTGATTACTTTACTTATTGATGTTGTTTTTTTTATCCTCTGTTGAAAGAATAAGCCTTTATATAAGCTTTCTCCATGGTGACCGGCTGATCCTGTTTCTAACAACCTTCTGACAGCTCTGACAGTAGCAGTTGACCGGTTGAAATGGCAGCTGATGAGTCCACTTTATATACCTATTTTCGGACTCATCTGGGCTAGTTTTCACGTGTTTGCACTTCACTTTTAGTTCTTTATCATTCATATTTCATCTTGTTTATATTTTCATAGGAAGTGCACATTTATGCCCGTGGTTGTGTATTTTGTTATTTTTATAGTTTGTACTCCCTTTTGTGATTGTCTGGAATGTCTGCACAGATTAGTGATTTGTTTTTCCTATCGGTACAGGGGTCGTGTGCGTGTTCCGGGATGGTTGTGAAACAGGAATAATGCGTACGATCGTGGGATCTAATGCGCACGACCACTGGTCGTGCGCCCCTGATCGTGCGCACTACTCTTCGTTCTCCAAAATTAGCCTGGGGTAAGCGCACGACCACTGGACATAATGCGCATGACCACCGGTCGTGCGCCACTGATCGTGTGCATTGATTACTCTTTTCTGGAGTCCTGTCTGGGGTAATCGCACGACCATTGGACTTAGTGCGCATGACCACTGGTCGTGCGCCACTTCTCGTCCGTGTTATCCCAGTTCTTCTTCCTGATATTCCATGCCAGTGCGCACGAGCATAGGACATAGTGCGCACGACCACTGGTCGTGCGCCTGTGATCGTGCGCATTGTTCATTTCTGCTTTTGTATAAATAGTGCAGGTCTCGCCCTAATTAAAAAGAGGATCCGGAGCTCGACTTTTCTCCGCCATTTTCGTCTCCGAGGAAGGGTTCCGCCATCCCCTTCATCTTCCACCCTAGGGAGGTGCTCCGGGCAAGCTTTCACCGCCAAATCCAAGCCGGAGCTTCCTCTCGGCCTCCTCCTTCATCCTTGAGCTTCACGAAGGGCTTGACCTAGATTTCTCCATCAAGTTTTTGGGAAGTTGTGCCATCCTCCACCGGATTGTGACATGAAGAAGACGGGCCATTGGAAGGTGGTGACAGCCCTTCTCTACCCCGGACGCAGTTGCGGACCGAGCTTGGACGCGGATTGACAACCCGACGATTCCAACCGTGAATCCTCAGCAAGGCTTCGGATTCGGTCGATTTTGGACACTTTTCTTCTCTTGTTGTTGATAGTTTAGTTGAACTCTTTGTATTTGATGAAGCTATGCTTAGTGTAATATACGTTTATGTGTAATCATGTCTATGTGATTGTATATTTTCGTTATATTTACTTGAGGTGCGCCCATATTCCATCCACCACCATCCACCCTTACCGTTCTAGCAATTGCTAGAAGCGTGCGTAGGAAGAGGTGCTCACGACCCTCATTCCGCCATTCTAACCACCTCATCTGATAGCCTTCTCGTCCATCCGCCTAGTGATTCGGTACATAGCGCCCCGACTAGTCTTCCATCCTGCCTAGCGAAGCATCGCATAGCGGCGTTGCATAGGAGTAGTTGATAGTGTTTTATTTTCTGTTTCCGCAAACATCAATACCCCCCTTAGTTAGCTCCGACCTGAGGACTTTAATCTCAAGTCCTCCTCGAAATTAACTCCACCTTACTGTGTTCCTTGTGAGATCGATACTTGGGAAAACCCTCATTTTATATTACTTGTGCGACCGGTTCACTGCCGTGATCTTACGCATCAATTTTTTGGCGCCGTTGCCGGGGAACACAGTCGTGTGAGTTTTTGTAGAGGAAGATAAGAGATAGAAGCCCTTTTTCATTTGTTCATATCACATTCTTCTTTGTTTTAGTTTTTAGCATTTGTGTTTGTTTTTATTTGTTCTTATTCTAGTTTTAATTTTTTTTGTAGCAGGTTTTCTTATTCTTTTATTTGTGGTGTGTAGTTAATTGTTGCTTAGAAACTTTCTGTTGGTGAATTATTCTTGTTGCACCATGTATTCTTATATGAATATCCATTACCGATGGTGCGGGGATTATAGGCATGGTAGTGATGAGTGCCCCACTGAAGAATGGGAGCATAATTCTCGTGGTTCTGTGTATGGAGCACCGTCTTCTTATGGTACTTCATACACCCAACCCAGGTCTTATGGTCACTCCTCTTCTACGCCTTCATTTTTTTCTTATTCCTCTCCGGTCCCACCTGTACCGAGGAGTAATGGAAAACGATGTTTGTGTTGTCGTAACACCGACCACGTGTTGAAAGATTGCGCAGAATTTCAGCGCCAGTTGGAGGAGGATGATGAACCGGGTATCCGATTCATTCCATCCACCTCTCAATCGGCTGCCCCTTTTGATTCTGATGATATGTTCGCAGCACCACCTTGTCTATGGGGGACTACTGCAGATATACCCATTAGACTTTCTGCTGATCGGTGTGACGACATTGTGGCACCGTCTCTCCCCATGCACTCTTCTCCTCTTGTTGATTCACCCCCGGAGGAACCTGCACATATTTTCTCTGATGCTGTTGTTCCTCCGCCTTCTTTGCAAGAATTATCTATCCCTATTTTTAGTGAGTCGGTTGATGATGTTCGGCCGGATTGTGATTCTGAGCCTGAGGATCCGCCCATGTTTGACGAGGATATTATTTTCATTAATGGACAGTATTACGTCTTGGAACATGTGGACGTACCGAGGTGTCTTGATGAGGATATCCTCTTTGTTGAGGAAGTTTCCACTTCCTTGATGGATGAGGAGGTCCAAACCACCACCGAGGACCTCAAGCTCACAGATTCCCCTCGCCATGACTCATATGACGCTGCCGATGATCTATGTCGGGATCCTACTGGGAGTGAGACCGGGACCACTCCCCCTATTTCTGATTCTTTTAGTTATTCATCTCCTTTATTTCTTGATCCCATTTCTGTATCTGAGCCTGTACGGGTTGAGTCTTCGCAGGTTCTTCAGGAGGACTTGGAGCTTTCATCTCGAGTCATGGATGATAGCATCCTCTTTTGCGAGGAGGTTGATTCCTCCTCTGTTGAGGAAGCTCCATTCATCGCTTTCTCCTCCTACAGACTCCCTGTATACGATACCTTGATAGGCAAGGATTTCTTTTGTGATAAGATGAGCGAGGACCAGTGCTCCTCCTCTTCTTATTTCTTATTTCCTCTACCTGTGTTGGGCAGGTATTTCTATTTAGGTAGAGGGGTAACTATTCTATCGCCGTATCGGTACCCGTTACCGAAGCGGATATTGGGACAGTTACTTGTGCACTTTTCTTTTCATAGACCCACTAGCTAGAACTGTATGTTAGTCGAATAAGTCATGCTGGGATGACAATAAACCCAGTACTTTTCTTTCATTTTTTGAATTTTGTTTTTCATGTCTATTTAGTTGTATTATTTCTTTGTAGTTTGTATATTTTGTTTTGTTTTTGCGGAGCTCACCCCTGCATGTATTCATGGAAAATTGTATTGGCGGGGTTGTGATTCTTCGTATGGCGGGCCTGCTTCAGGTTTTCACGCGTCTTCTGGTATGCTCACTGGCTGAGCATTGGGTAACCTCTTCCCTTAGCTCCTTATGATTTTAATTTCTATATCATCTGCTGTATTTCTTAGTTTAAGTCTGGGGGGAGAGCCAGTATTTGTTACCTATTGCACGGACACATTTCTTGTGCATACTAGAAGATTTTATAGTTTTTTTTTGATTAGTTCATTGCATCACACACCACTACACCCACATGAGCACGTGCTTAGCTTTTTGCGTGCCGCGAGTTAAACTCATTTCTTCGTTAGATTTGGGAAAATTATGGTGCTGACATAGGATTGTGAGACAGAGTAAAATGTTGACCTTGCTGTGCTCCTAGTCAACTGCTCTCGTTTCGTGTAGAAATTGGAGTAGATTTAATTTTTTGTATGCTTTTAGTTTTATATTTTTCTAATTACGTAAATACTTTTTATTCTACTCAAAAGTTGGTGAGTCCGGTGTGAATCCGACGATAGCTTAGGGATGTGTGTAGACGGCCGTTAGGTTCGTATTGCTTGAGTCGGGAGGATGGATAGTCTTTCTCGTCGGCTAAGAACTTTCCTCAAGCTATTCTTGAAGCATGGGTATAGGTTAGTCATGCATGAGCGTGATGTAGGCCATCATTTTGGCCCGGTTGAGCTTTGTACCGTTCCTGACGTCTTATCCTCGCTAGCCCCGTTGTGCCTACCCCTCCTTTTGATTCAGCTCCACCATGATTTCACCAAAGCCTCATAGCCAATCCTAGTCGCACACCCAAGTTGAGCTTTAGTGTTTACATTTTAATGTTGGGGTGTGATGTGGTGATTTTACTTGTGATTATGTGGATGTGCTCCAATGTTATATTTGCTGAAATTGCAAAAAAATAAAAAGATGATTTGAATAACGAAAATAAAAAGAAAAAGAAAAATATTTGTAAAGAAAAAGAAAAAAAAAAGTGAAAAGAAAAAGTTTAAATTGAAAATCTTTTTGGGAAATGTGATTATATTTGGAGTAGGCGGTGCACACATCCATATGTTAAAAGTTAAGTCTGTGGGTGTGGTGTACCCGCATATATTTTGGTTAGCTGATGGATTCCTTTTATACTAGCTCATTTGGGTTAGGTGCATAGCCTTCCTGTTTATCTTTGTTTACCTCACCGAAACCCAAGCCCCATCTCTTCACCTACAGTCCTACTGATTCGTGTGTGAACCAAACCAGTGCCGTGGAGAGAATGCGAAAGGGAAAGCATATGGTCACCGACATTGGTGGATTCCTTTGGAGGTTATCCTGAGCCCTGATCTTTGGCAATGCTAGCCTAGCGATTAGTCTACTTTCTCCCTACGCATGACCGGTTGATTCACCGTGATTCTATTTCTGAGTAATAATAAAATTTTGATACGCATTGTGAAAAGTATAAACTATTTTGTATACTTAGAAATTTCTTCTATTATATTTTTACGCGCGCGAGCATGCGACTTCGCATGGTACTTTTTATCGCAATTTCTTTGTTAACTAGTATTTTTCCCTATCTGCTTAGATTTTGTTTGCTCGGGACGCGCAAACAGTTAAGTCTGGGGGTGTGATGAGTCCACTTTATATACCTATTTTCGGACTCATCTGGGCTAGTTTTCACGTGTTTGCACTTCACTTTTAGTTCTTTATCATTCATATTTCATCTTGTCTATATTTCCATAGGAAGTGCACATTTATGCCCGTGGTTGTGTATTTTGTTATTTTTATAGTTTGTACTCCATTTTGTGATTGTCTGGAATGTCTGCACAGATTAGTGATTTGTTTTTCCTATCGGTACAGGGGTCGTGTGCGTGTTCCGGGATGGTTGTGAAATAGGAATAATGCGCATGATCGTGGGATCTAATGCGCACGACCACTCGTCGTGCGCCCCTGATCATGCACACTACTCTTCGTTCTCCAGAATCAGCCTGGGGTAAGCGCACGACCACTGGACATAATGCGCACGACCACCGGTCATGCGCCACAGATCGTGTGCATTGATTCCTTTTTTCTGGAGTCCTGTCTGGGTTATCGCACGACCATTGGACTTAGTGCGCACGACCACTGGTCGTGCGCCACTGCTCGTGCGCGTTATCCCAGTTCTTCTTCCTGATATTCCATGCCAGTGCGCACGACCACTGGTCGTGCGCCTGTGATCGTGCGCATTGATCATTTCTGCTTTTGTATAAATAGTGCAGGTCTCGCCATAATTAAAAAGAGGATCCGGAGCCCGACTTTTCTCCGCCATTTTCATCTCTGAGGAAGGGTTCCGCCGTTCCCCTTCATCTTCCACCCTAGGGAGGTGCTCCGGTCAAGCTTTCACCGCCAAATCCAAGCCAGAGCTTCCTCTCAGCCTCCTCCTTCATCCTTCAGCTTCACGAAGGGCTTGACCTAGCTTTCTCCATCAAGTTTTTTGGGAAGTTGTGACCATCCTCCACCGGATTGTGACACGAAGAAGACGGGCCATTGGAAGGTGGTGACAGCCCTTCTCTACCCCGGACGCAGTTGGGGACCGAGCTTGGACGCGGATTGACAACCCAACGATTCCAACCGTGAATCCTCAGGAAGGTTTCAGGATTCGGTCGATTTCGCACACTTTTCTTCTCTTGTTGTTGATAGTTTAGTTGAACTCTTTGTATTTGATGAAGCTATGCTTAGTGTAATATACGTTTATGTGTAATCATGTCTATGTGATTGCATATTTTCGTTATATTTACTTGAGGTGCGCCCATATTCCATCCACCACCATCCACCCTTGTCGTTCTAGCAATTGCTAGAAGCGTGCGTAGCGAAGAGGTGCTCACGACCCTCATTCCACCATTCTAACCACCTCATCCGCTAGCCTTCTCGTCCATCCGCCTAGTGATTCGGTGCATAGAGGCCCGACTAGTCTTCCATCCCGCCTAGCGAAGCATCGCATAGTGGCGTTGCATAGGAGTAGTTGATAGTGTTTTATTTTCTGTTTCCGCAAACATCAATACCCCCCTTAGTTAGCTCTGACCTGAGGACTTCAATCTCAAGTCCTCCTCGAAATTAACTCCACCTTACTGTGTTCCTTGTGAGATCGATACTTGGGAAAACCCCCATTTTATATTACTTGTGCGACCGGTTCACTGCCGTGATCTTTAGCATCAGCAGCTGTCAAATCATCCAGTCACTTCTTGAAATCTCTGTCACTGTCTGAAAGTGTCGAGACAGATAGTCATTATGTGTCGACACAAATAGACAAAGCGTCGACACAAGTAGACTAAGTGTCGACACTAGCCTTGATGGTGTCGACACAACTCCTTGTGTTGTTGTAACAGCTTCTCGACACTGCTTCTTCAGAATGTGTCGACACTGATTCTTTGTGTCGACACAAGCCTTCTGTTGAATGTGTCAACACTGGTTGAGTGTGTCGACACAAATACTTCTTCTTTTATACTTTGTTGAATTCTGCTGTGTGTCGACACATCTCCTTTGTGTCGACACATCTTCTTTTGTTGTTGATGCTTGCTGAGTGTCGACACATCTACTTTGTGTCGACACATCTTCTTTTGTTGTTGAAACTTGCTGAAGTGTCGCCACATCTCCTGGTGTCGACACTTTTGATGTCGACAAAGTTTCTCTGGGTGTCGACACTGCCTCTAAGTGTCGACACAGATTATGTTGACAATTCTTCACAGTGTGTCGACACTACCTGTATGTGTCGACACTTTTCTTCTGGTGTCGACTCTGCCTTCCTGGTGTCGACACAATTACTTCAAGTGTCGACACAGCTTCTCTAGGTGTCGACACAAGCCTTCATAAGTGTCGACACTTCACCTCTAGGTGTCGACACATGGACTTAGAAACTTTTATGCTTTTCCTGCAATTACTTAACCTGCACAAATAAATTCAAAGCACATCAAATACAACTTGATGTATATCATTGAGTAGGGTGAGGCTCCTTCAAATCTGGTACATATTTTCCAATGTACCCAACACTTTTTGACTAATGGTCGGTGACCACATTATTTTAGGAGCTCGTGGAGATGGAGCACCAGCCCGATGATGAGGCAGGACTTGAGGAGCAGATACCGCTACCGCAGACTACTACTACTACTGCGTATCCTCAGGTGGGATGAGTTTTGATGTATTAGATTAGCTTCCGCTTTGATTTGAGAGAGAGAGTTGATATGATGTACTGGGCATAAGCCCTTATTACTCTTTCATTTGTACTCATTGTGGACTATGTTTCTGTACTTTTCATTTATATATATGATATGTACTCGGTGACTTGTGGACTAGTGGATTTGATAAACTGCTATACTTCTATTTCTCATATTGGCCTACATGTTATATGATCGTAATAGCCGGAAGAATCGGCGTGTTGCGGTGTCGATTAACCCGTGCGTTAGTGTCACCATAAGACGGCGGTTCTGGGCATAAGACCCGGTAGCCCTCCTTGGTAAGGGGGAGGGGGGGGGGGTCTTACAAACTGGTATCACTTGAACAAACGATCATATGAGAAAGAAGTCCACAACACAGGACCACCCCGCGCGAGCATTAGTTTGCGGACAAACTATGCAGCGGAAGCAGTGGTGTGACCATGTGTAAAAAGTCACATAAAACAGTCCATCAGGTACAATGAGTTAGGCCAATCCAATTAGGACACCACCTTAGCTTGACTTACCAAGAGGATTTCGTAAATAGACTTCAGAGATAGATTGGTTAAGGTATGGGGATACCGAAATTCACCAAGGGAAGAATTTGACGCAAGAGTCAATGCTTAAGGCTTAAAGTATGATGTCCCAACTCTACCTATTGAGTGATATTATCACTTCTTACCCAAGCTGATAGGACCGCCTTAAGGAGAACTGGTGCATATAATATATTAGTCGAATAGTAGGGTACTCGTAAACTTAACCCTCATACTGATGACTTGATTACATTAAGACAACCACAGTGGCAAATACCAATGGTAGAATAAGAATTCAAGAAACCCATTTTGGTTGGGTCACGTGCTGATCTTGAAAAATTGGTCGTATAGTAACCTTGAAGGCCTAAGGTATATAACATATCAATTAAGGTAGAAATCCAGGTCTAAGATTGTTAAACCTAAGGATTGAGTGCACATATAAAAGGAATGCACTGTAAATATTAAGGGAATTTAGCCCGAAAGGTATGGGGGCTCAACGTTTTGTTTATTGGGCTAAATTGGTAACAACTTGAATTTCTCTAGACCTAGTTTATAAAACATGTGTCACAAACATAGTAATATAGAAGACTTGATTAATTAAAATGTTGCTCAAGTAAAGATGAGGTTTTGCATTCACATAATCTGCAAGATAATCAACCCTCCCTAAACGTTTGGGATATACGTAGAGGGTTGCCCGCTTAGATATATTACAACCCTAGAAAAAGGAAAGTCCCCATGAAATGTTAGAAACTTCCACGGACTCGTGAATTAGATCATTACTTGGCACAACTTTAAGAAAGATTGTAATCTCATCATTGCATTATGACATGATGTATCCCAAAGATCGAAACAAGTTGCGTATAATCCACAAGAAATCGAACAAGTGGCCTTTCGATAAACTAAAATCAAGCAGTAACGACGACACAAAAGGTTTTATGTATAATTAAAGGAATGTGTTACCTCAGCAAATCACGTTCCTAGATGCCCTAACACCTTAACCTAATTGACGTGACACGCGATTAATATTTATATCATCGGTTAAGGATTTGATTAATGAACTCAGATATATTGCAAGAGAAAACCAATGTAAATAGAGAATTCAGTATAAGTCAGAATGATAGTTGGAAATTCTGCATAGCTGTGGCTCTTAGGAAAGTGACTGACTTTCACATATTAAATGTGTAGAATTGGGGGAAGTGGAAATGATGATAGATCACTGCAATCCGCGCCTACCTGACATGCTCGGGTCATAATGTTAGAAACATACGGATCGAAATAGAATAACATCATGGTAACGTGAAGGAGTGATTATGAATCTTAACTATGACTTGATTGGAGCCCATCGAGTAAGGATTGAAATATTTGAGTAATTATGTCTATAACACTAGGGGTATAACAATCGCAGAGAAACTTAAAGTCAAGTGAAAAATCAAAATTGGAAGACATATATTATAGGTATGATCCTTTGGATGTGACTCTGATGATCATAAGAATCAAAACAAAAGTGTTCGATGATGATTTACAGGTGGTGTATTCTCTCAAAGAATCAATCCTTTCCAAATTTAAATGATTTACTCACCCTTATACCTTGGGAGATAGTTAGGTTATAATTAGAAATCTTGATAGGATAACGTCTTGCATTTAACAATATAATGATTAAGTTTTCTATGGTTATGTATGATTTAGTACTACCTTGTTTGATCCTAAAAGGGGCTGGGATTTGGAGAATTAAACACAATGATGAAATATCATTACTATTCACGCGTACATGATATAGCCAGTCACTTGAACATAATGGTGAACTATAACCTTGAATGACTCAATTAAGCAAAAGCCATTATATTGGAACTTAAGAATTGAAATGAGGTAACATTATGATAGATAAGATTAATCTCCTATGGCATGACATTAAAAATGTAATGACTCAACAAAAAAATTCAAATGAGGTGGATGATTAGTTTAAACATACGCATAGGTATGATCCCTTGATTATGACAACATCGAGAACTGGTACACATACATTGATAACATCATGATCATTTTAGGAAATTCATGACTATGAATGGACCAATTTTTGTTTGCTAAGGTGAATACGGTGAAATTACACGAGAAGTAATGAGTGTTTATAAGATTCTCGTTATGATGGAAATGATTTGTGTCAGATCTCACCATTTCTGAAAAGATATGCTTGAAAGAAATTGTACCTAATCACCTAGAGGGGGGGGGGGTGAATAGGTGACTAAATCTTTTTACACTTTTTAAGGCAGAATTCAGATTATATCACAGAGTTATAATTACTTTAACACAGAAATCAAACAGCAATCACAGAATCACACATGCACACAGTGGACACACAGATTTATAGTGGTTCCCCAAGGTTTGGGTACATCCACTTTCCCCCTTCGCCTATCTAGTAGTGTACTAGATTCGGCCAAACTCCTCCACTATCTCATATCCTCAGATCTTACACTCAGAACCCCAAAACAGGTTCCTACAGCTCAGGCCCAAGGCCCTACAACTCAGTCTTCTCCAAAGACCTACACTCAGCTTCTTCATAAAGCCTACACTCAGCCACAAGGCCTACACTCAGCCACAACAGGCCTACACTCAGAGATACAGATCTCATACACTCAGGCACACAGGCCCTACCACTCAGCCTTTATAATTGCAGGCTTACAACTCAGATCCCTAAGGATCCTACAAGAAAATAAGAATACAAAGAATATACCTATAACTCAGAGAAAAGAGAGATGAGTTGATAGGTTCTTGATGAGTTCTTGGAAGAACTCTGCTGAGAACAATCTCACTTGGCTTTTCTTCAAAGCTTCTTGAATGTAGAACACAATAAGATTGATTCTCTGCAACTGATCTTCAATCACTACAACTTAAGATTCAGAACTAGGTCTGAACCCTTCTTCACAGCCTGGTTCCAACTGCTGTCTTCTTGGATGGAGCTCTCTCTCTCTCTCCAACTTCTTAGAACTTCACTTGATTCTTCAATGAATAGCTTGATCTTGTGTGTATCACTTGATGTGTTGATCATCATTTTCTGTTGACAGTATAAGCCTATTTATAGGCCTTCTTCATGGTGACCGGCTGATCAGGTTCCTAACAGTTTTCTGACAACTCTGACAGGTGCAGTAGACCGGCTGGAATGGCAGCTGTCAAGTCATCCAGTCAGTTCTTGAAATAACTGTAACTGTCTGAAAGTGTCGAGACAATTTGTCTTTAAGTGTCGACACTTATATACTAAGTGTCGACACAAGTTAACTAAGTGTCAACACTAGCCTTCAAGGTGTCGACACAACTCCTTGTGTTGTAGAATTTATATCTCGACACTGCTTCTTCAAGTGTCGACACTGATATTGAGTGTCGACACAACTCCTTGTTCTTCAGTACTTAGTTGAATTCTTGTAAGTGTTGACACAACACCTTTGTGTCGACACATCTTCATGTGTTGTACTTGTTCAGTATCGACACATCTTCTTGGTGTCGACACATGCCTTCTGTGTTGATACTTGCTGAGTGTCGACACTGCTCCTTGTGTCGACACATTCTTCTTCTGTTGAGACTTTGGCTGAGTGTCGACACATCTCCTTTGTGTTGACACTTGTACTTAGAATTTTTTGTTAAACTTTGCTGAGTGTCGACACAGCCTCCTAGTGTCGATACTTTCTTCATGTATTGAGTCTTCTGCTGTGTGTCGACACATTCTTCATTGTGTCGACACTTCCTTCAAGTGTTGAGTCTTCTGCTGAGTGTCGACACATTCTTCATTGTGTCGACACTTCCTTCAAGTGTTGAGTCTTCTGCTGAGTGTCGACACATTCTTTATTATGTCGACACTTATACTTAGACTCTGCTGAAATTTGCTGAGTGTCGACACAGCCTCCAAGTGTCGACACTTTCTGATGTAGACATAGTTCTTCTGGGTGTCGACACTGCTTCTAAGTGTCGACACTTCTTCACTGGACATTTCTTCATTGAGTGTCGACACAGCCTTCATGTATCGACACTTTCTGTCTGGTGTCGACTCTGCATCCCAGGTGTCGACACAAGTACTCCAAGTGTCCACACTGCTTGCCTGGGTGTCGACACAGGTCTTCTTAAGTGTCGACACTTTCTTTCTGGGTGTCGACACATGGACTTTGAATCTTTTCATCTTTCCCTGCAAATACTTAACCTGCACAAGGCAACTCAAAAATACATCAAATACATTTTGATGTATATCATTGAGTAGGGTGAGGCTTCTTCAAATCAGGTACGTTTAAACCAATGTACCCAACAATCTCCCCCTATTTGGAGAAGTCATAACCCTTAGTCAATGATATACACCATTCATAATAAAATTACAGAATGATGTAAAATAGGATTATGCAATCAGGGAAAACATAAACATGTATTAAACAAACATGTATACATAGATATCATCTCAGAACAATTATGAAAGAGATTTATCACACAGCACATTATTCTATCAACTTTGTCATATTCATTTTACAAAAGTTTACAGAATGTTTAAAATCAAAAGATTACAATTGTAAACTGAAGAAAATTCTATTCTATTTTTGCTCAGCATCCTTGATCACTATGCCCTTCCCAGACTGTATCTTTGCTTGCACAGGGGCTTCAGCATCTTCAGTATCAGGAGGCTTCTTCCCTTTCAGATCCTTCTTCTCTAGCTCTTCAGCTTTAATATTCTGCCTCTCAAAGTAATGATAAGGCTTGGGAAAGTACTTGCTAGGCTCCTGGGCAGTAGGAGGTAGCTTTCCCATCTTTGCCTTTCTCCTGTATTGCACAATGGCTTCTTGCCTGTTTTCATGCTTTCTCCATTCTAGTTCAGAATACCACTTGTTTCTGTCTTGTATATTATCTTTGGCAGCCTTCCAAGCAGTCAAAATAAAATTTCTTGAAGTGGGGCTCCACTGTTCAAAGTCGGGCCTTTGTGTTCAGCTTGCTCTCTGAACCTCTTCTTAGACAATCTAGCTTCTTGTTTAGCTTGTTCCTTCACTATAGCTTCCTGTAAAGCCTCAGATACTGGCTGAACCACCTTCTCTATGATGACATTTTGCTGACCCTCAGGTGGGCTATACATAGACTGTATATCATCTTGTACCATATCAAAGTCTGGTGGAGGATAGATCACCTAAGCTACTTCAGCTTGCTCACCTCCAAGATAGGCAGGATTAATCCCAGACTCAGCAACATTATCATCATCACATAAAGGAGGATAACCAAGAGTGGCTCTGATGGAATTGGAAATCCATTTTGCATGATCAGAGCCGGCATTGACTAACACCCTCTCCCCCTTTATGACTTCTCTTTCAATATGATCTCTTAAATCATCTTTCTGAAATCTGATTTGGGCATTTAGATAATTGACTCCATCCTTGTAGAAAGGTTTTAACCTTTGGAGTTTTTCAGTGAGGAGCTTCTACGAATCTTGAATTGCAGAAGTTACAGCAGTTAGACTTTCTTGCAATTCTTTGTCAAACTCCTCTTTGGCAGTAGTCAGGGCTGCATTCTGTGCAGTGGCTATATTCGTAAGTTCAGTGACAATTACATTGTGGGAAGCTGTCAAGTTATCATTCATTCTGATTTGATTTTCCAGTACATAGCCTTTATTTACTTCAAGTTCATCCACTTGAGCTCTTATCTTCTAATGATGTGTAGCCAAGTATACCACTGCATTCCCTCCCTTGTGGAAGCAGTCATTCATCTCCTTCTTATTCTGATTCATTTCAAATATTATAGATTTAATGTCCTGGGCCAGATCAAACTGTAAAGACTTATGCCCCTCATCCATATATGTTTCTATGGCCTTCCTTTGCTCATCAAGTTTTATCTGCATAGCAACCATCAGAGAACTGTAATCTACAGAAGGTGCTGGCAGTGGGATAGGCTGGGGTGCTATGGTTTGTAAAGCCTTTTTATAATCATGGATCCTCCTCTTGAAGACTTGAAATTTCCTTTTCTTTGCTCTAGCAGCCTCCTCATCTTCAGAAGCTGATGTGCTTGCTATTTCTACCCTCTCCCTAGGTAGCTCCTCAACATTCTTTGGTTTCTCAGGCTCTTTCCTTGCAGTTTCTTCCAGAATCTCCACTTGCTCCCCCTCAACTGTAGCATTCTCCCCCTCAGCAGTAGCACTTGCTTTCTCAAAGTCTGTTTGGTCCAGATTAAGGAAGAGATCTTCCATTGTAAATTCTTGTTGAGGTTATGATGGAGAATCCCTGGTCTCATCAACAACTTGATCAGATACAACTTGAGCTGCAACAGATGTGTCCTCCATGACAACATCTGGGAGTTGACTATCAATCTGAGGTTGCTGATTAACATTATTTAATGAATCAGGCAAAACAGTATCCTCAATAGGGAAAACTAAGTTATTGATTTCAGTGAGTACCTCAAGTATGGTGTTTGTAGCTTGCTCACTTTCTAGTGGAGTTGGCTCTTCCACTACTAGAGGCTCCCACTGGATAGAATCCTGGTGAACAGGGCTAGCCTGTGGTAGCTCCCCCTACCTGTCTGCATCAACTTGTTGAGCTGGAGAATTTCCAGCAATTCCAGTATCTTCTTCATCAGGAGTGAAGACAACTTGCTCCTCAGAGCTGCTAGAGGAATCTTGAGCCACTGGGGCTGTCTTCTTCTTCTTCTTAAGTGGGGTTTCCTTCTCAGGTGTTGGCATCTCCTTAGACAAGACCCTATCCCATCTTGAGAATAGTCTCATGTCCATCTTCCTCATGTGGTTGATGTTTGATCCAACAGCTTGACTCATTACTTCTGGTATACTACCAGCCAAGTAAAGACTTAGTATCCTACCCAAATTGGGCTTCTTCATGCTCTCTTTAATCTTATCGAAGACAACTACAGACCAATTAGTTTTCAATGTGAAGATAATCCTTGTCATGAGACTGAACATATGGGCTGATACCCTGTCATGCCCTCCAGGCTTACTCAAGATCACCTTTCCAACAATTTCAGAGAGGAATTTTCCTTTGTTGTTCATCCCCTTCCTATTGAACACTGATCCAATTTTCATATTGGAATCCAGACCACACCAAATTAATGCTTCCCTAGTTTTAGAAGTAGAAACATTCTCTTCTTCCTTAGTCCTTGGTAACTGAAGTATCTTTCTCAGACTTTTAGGTGAGACCTTCACCTTTTCTCCATGAACCCTTGACTTTATCTTGAGTCCAGACTCGTCTAGGGTTGCTCCATTCAGGAATTCCAGAACTTCTTTCTTCCATATTTTGGTTGGCTCTGAAACAAGAAAATCTAACCATGAGTTTGCGACTAGGGTTACCACATCCTTGATCTCTGATTCTGCGTCATCAAACGCATGCCGCACCAGTTCATAGCCTTCATTCACGTTCTCCTCGAGCTTGGGCGCCATTAGGGTTTGAAGAATTTGAATTGAGAGAAGAGAGGTGTCGACACACAAGTTTGGTCTCGAAACTTTGGTGAGCGCGTCGACAAACAATGGCGAAATCCTATTTATACCTTTCTAGGATTGAAGATGAAAGGGCACGTCAGCAAACTCAAATTGTGTCGACACTGTTGAAAAGTGTCGACACAGACTTTTAATGTCTCGACACCTATGTGTCGACACAAGTTTAGTCAATAGAATATATGTGTCGACACTTGTTTATGTGTCGACACCACTCAGCTCGACACATAGTCGAGACTTTACTTCACTAATTCTGCATAAAGTCTAAGTGTCGACACCACCTTGGATGTGTCGATACCTACTTTTCATGTGTCGACACTAATTTTCTGAAGTGTCGACACCAACTTCCTAGATGTGTCGACACATTTTCTCTGAAGTGTCGACACCAATTTTCTGTCTCGACACAGACAACTCTGTGTGTCGACACTATTTTACTTAGTCATTTCTGTAAACTTATTCTAAGTTTATCATACCTAGTTCAATTTTAAACCTATTGAACTTGGTTTCTTCTAAAGGCTTAGTATACATGTCAGCTAGTTGACTATCTGTTTTTACATATTCTAATGAAATATCTTCTTTTTCTACATGTTTCCTAAGAAAATGATATTTTATTTTAATATGTTTAGTTCTACTATGGGAAACAGGATTGTTTGCAATAGATATAACACTAGTAGAATCACAAAATAGTGGTGTTCTACTTACTTGAATTCCATAGTCTACTAGCTGATGTTGTATCCAAAGAAGTTGAGCACAGCAACTTCCTGCAGCCACATACTCTGATTTTGCAGTGGAGATAGCCACACTTGTTTGCTTTTTGCTACTCCATGAAATCAGTCTTCCACCTAGGAATTGACAGGTTCCAGTTGTACTTTTTCTATCTTCCTTGCAGCCTGCAAAATCTGCATCTGAATAACCTGTTAGATCAAAGTCTCCATTCCTAGGGTACCAAAGGCCTAGATAAGGAGTGCCCATTAGATATCTCAGTATCCTTTTGACTGCTGTCAAATGAGACTCTTTAGGGCATGCTTAGTACCTAGCACATACACATGTAGCATACATGATATCTGGTCTACTTGCAGTCAAATACAATAGGGAGCCAACTATCCCTCTATACAAAGACTCATCTACAGGTTTCCCTGCATCATCTTTGCTAAGAGACATACTTGACCCCATAGGAGTCTTCATGGTACTGGATGAATCCATACCATACTTCCTTATGAGTTCTAGGGTGAACTTAGACTGGCATATGGATAATCCATTCTCAGTCTGTCTAACTTGGAGACCCAAGAAGAACTTAAGTTCCCCCATACTGCTCATCTCAAATTGCCCTTGCATAAGTTTTGCAAACTTTTTGCAAAGACTACTTTCAGTAGACTCAAATATTATGTCATCCACATATATTTGGACTAGTATTATCTTACCTCTGGATTCCCTAAGGAATAAAGTCTTGTCTATTTTCCCCCTTATGAATTTATTCTCAATGAGGAAACTAGACAGGGTTTCATACCAAGCCCTAGGGGCTTGTTTTAACCCATACAAAGCCTTCCTAACTCTATAGACATAATTAGGTTGAGTTGAATCAACAAAACCTTATGGCTGTTCCACATAGACCTCTTTCTTTAGATTACCATTAAGAAAGGATGACTTAACATCCATTTGGTAGAATTTAAATCCTTGATAGGTTGCATAGGCCAGGAACATCCTTATGGCTTCCAGTCTGGCTACTGCAGCAAAGGTTTGATCAAAGTCAATACCTTCTTCCTGCCTATATCCTTTAGCAACCAATCTTGCTTTATTCTTGACAATTACTCCATGCTCATCCATCTTATTCCTAAAGATACACTTGGTTCCAATTATGTTGTGGTCTTTTGGTTTAGGAACAAGCTCCCAGACTTTGCACCTCTTGAACTGATTCAGCTCCTCTTGCATTGCCTCAATCCAATGAGGGTCTAGGATGGCTTCTTCAAACTTCTTTGGCACTACTTGGGATAGAAAACTGGAGTAGAGTACTGCATTCAGATTTCTGCTCCTTGTTTGTACCCCTTGTCTTAGATCACCAATGATTTGATCTGCTGGATGATCTCTTAGATGCCTATTAGCTGGAGGCATCCTCGCTTCAGGTTGAACTCCTTCAGGTTCTACATCTTGCTGCACTCCTTGGACTTCTTCTGCATCAGGTGCATGTAGTACTCCACCTAGACAACATCCACTATCTTCTACTTGCTATCTTGCAGTATGTCCTTCTTCTATAGTGAGCTTGTCCATCTTCTCAGTGACACCTGTGGAGCTGCAAATACTACTAGACAACTCATTGTTAATAAGTCTAGTTTCATCAAATACTACATGAACTGACTCCTCTACAACTTGTGTAGTCAAGTTGTAGACCCTATAATCCTTACTATTGTTGATGTACCCAACAAAGATCCCTTCTTGGGACTTGGCAGCAAACTTGGTCAAGTAAGACTTTCCATTGTTAAGTATAAAGCACTTACAACCAAAGATCCTTGAAATAGGATAGGTTTGGTTTTCTGCCTTTCACAATCTCATAGGGGGTCTTATTGTGGCTTTTAGTAATGGTAGCCCTATTAATTACATGGCATGCAGTATTAACTGCCTCAGCCTAGAAATATTCTGGAAGAGATGTGTCACTTAATAGGGTTCTACCAGCCTCAATCAAGATTCTATTTTTCCTCTCAGCAATGCCATTTTGCTGAGGTGTTATTGGTGAAGAAAACTCCTGAAATATCTCAAATTCTTCACATAGTTTTTCCATACTATCAGACTGAAATTCAGTACCATGGTCACTTCTTATCTTGACCACTGTACTGTCTATTTCATTCTGAATTTGTTTGACAAAGCTATAGAAGATACTAGGTGTTTCAGATTTCTGTCTAAGGAAGAACACCCAGGAAAACCTTGAGTAGTCATCTACAACCACAAAGGTATAGACCTTCCTACCTAGGCTGTGAACTGGCATAGGACCAAAGAGATCCATATGCAAGAGGTATAAGCACCTCACAGCATCTTTGTTTTCAATGCCACTAAAGGTGGATCTAGTCTGCTTGCCCTTTTGACAAGCTGAGCATATTCCATCTTTAATACACTTAACTTGAGGACCATTCCTCACTAACTCTTTGCTAAAGAGTTGGCCAATTGTCTTGTAGTTGAGATGAGCTAGCCTCTTGTGCCATTTGACACAATGAGAGACTTTCTCATCAGCTACAAGACACACTGGAGAACCATTGTTCTCACACATAATGTCTAGGCAATAGACATTTCTTTTCCTGTACCCTGTCAAAATGATCTCTTGATCATTTGACCTCCTGATATGACAACCATCTTTGACAAATGAGATGTCATATCCTAAATCACTCAATTGACTTATACTAATAAGGTTATGTTTCAAACCTTTAACATAAGCCACTTGAGTAATTGTTATATGGGTGATAGAAATGTTACCAAAACCCTTGATGATTCTTTTTTCAGAACCACCAAAGGTGACTTTAGGATCATCTTTGATAGGTGTGTAGTCCTTTAGCAATCCCCTAGTTCCAGTCATGTGTCTGGAACATCCACTGTCCAAGTACCATATTGGGGCATGGCCACTTGGACTTACCTGCAAAACAGATTAGTTGACCTTAGAACCCAAAGAATTCTTGGGTCCTTGGTGCTGGTTAGTTTGCCTCTTAACAAAGCTACCTGTAGATCTTCCAACAGGTAGTTTGCTACTCAACTTGGCATTTGTATTATGCCAACAGTCTATGGCAAAGTGGCCTACCTTTCCATAGCACCAACACTCAAACCTATTGTACCTTTGCTTAGGTACATTCTTAGCTATTTTATCTACAGCTGGCTTGTTGAGAGCTGGGGCTTTGCCCTTAGACTTGGACTGAATAGTCCTAGTAGGTTTTGTGAAACCTAATCCAGTTTTACCCTTTTGATGTACAAATTCATCAATCAAAGGTAGAACAGACTTAGGTTTTGAAAACCTTGCAACAATGTCTCTCTCCTTCTGAAGACTAATCTCCAGACTTCTGATTTGATCATTCTTAAATGTTATAGTTCCCATCTGAATAACAGTTATGTTTTTCAGTCTGGTTATTTTATTTAACTTTTGATCAATCAGCTTATCAAAATCAGTTGAAGCCATTTTGAGACTTGCAATCTCATTAGCCTGACTCTTGGCCAAGGATTTGCTTTTCTTAAATGCTTGCAATAGAACTCTATATTCATCAATCAATTGATGAATATCCCCTTCTGATTCAGATACACTGGCATCATTTGATGCTGATGTAACTGAATCAGAACTAGCACTAGAAATTGAACTTAAAGAACAATTTTGTACCTTACTAGGTCCTGGCTGCTCCTGGATTCTGTCACCTTCTGATAATGCCATCAGTCCTTGTCACTGACTGTCCTCTTGCTCATATATAGAGTTCATTATCTGGATGAACTCCTCTTCTTCTTCGTCAGCAAACAGTCCTATGTAAGCTTCAGCTTCTGACTCAGTTTCTGTAGAAGACATGTCTGACAAGCCTTTGTCCTTCTTGGCAACAAAAGACCTTTCCTTCTTGCCCTTGAATTGAGTCTTTTTCTTATCATTAGACTCTTTTCTTTTCTCAGGACAGTCAGCAATAACATATCCTTGTCTGTTACTGCAATAGCAAACAATTTTTGATAAAGTTGTTTTGCTTGACTTGGTCTTTCTCCTATCTTTCTTTGATGACTTCTTGTTCTGATAATAGTCATCTTTGCCCTGTGAAGTGGATGGCTTTGACCTCCACTGTTTCTTCTTTAGAAATTTCTGAAAGTGTCTTTTGAATACTGCAAAGTCCTCATCACTTTCAATGCTTTCAGACTTTCTGCTTTCTGAATCATCTGACTCAGTCTCAGTTACTTTTGGAGGTGGAGATGGTGACTTACTTCTGTATTTTCTGGTGGCTTCTGTCTTGAATGCCACTGTTCTTTCTTTATTCTAAATTCTGGTAGACTTCTCCTATTCTTTCCTCACCATCAACTGCATCTCATAGGATAGCAGTTTTCCAAATAGTGTTGGTGGAGGGATATCTGCTAACTTTGCCATTTCCCTTATGGCACAGATCTTGGTGTCCCAATCCTTTGTTAGGGACCTCAGAAACTTATCATTTAGCTCATAATTACTGAACTCTCTTCCATAGGACATTAGCTCATTGACAATCCTATAGAACTTCTTATAGCATTCTGTGATGCTATCAGACCTACCTTGCCTAAAACTTTCATATTCCTGGTTTAACAAAGATTTTCTATCCTATCTCACTTCTTCTAAACCCTCCATGTACACTATAAGAGTATCCCACATCTCCTTAGATGTCTTACAGTGTATCAAGTTCTGAAAGGTAGCATCATCTATGACACTCACAATGATATTCTGAGCCCTCTTGTCCATGGTGGCCAGAATTATCTCATCTTTTGTCATTTCAGAGAAGTCCTTAGGTGTTCTCTGATTTGCATCCAAGACTGAAACCTTCATAGGCACATATGACCCTTCTTTAACTGTGATATATATTCTAGGTTCTGAGGCTTCCATAAACAGTCTCACCCTTTCTTTCCAGATTCCAAAAATCTCTTTTCTACAAAAGGGCAACTTCATGGATCCAAGTTCCTTATGATTCTCAGTTGAACTCATGGTTCTTGATTTTCTTGATTCTACACTTTACTTAGACTGAATCTGCCAACTGGATCTACTCAGACAGTTAAGTCCTTTTTGAGTAACCTCCCTCTGATACCACTTGAAAGAAATTGTACCTAATCACCTAGAGGGGGGGGGGGAATAGGTGACTAAATCTTTTTACACTTTTAGGCAGAATTCAGATTATATCACAGAGTTATAATTACTTTAACACAGAAATCAAACAGCAATCACAGAATCACACATGCACATAGTGGACACACAGATTTATAGTGGTTCCCCAAGGTTTGGGTACATCCACTTTCCCCCTTCGCCTATCTAGTAGTGTACTAGATTCGGCCATACTCCTCCATTATCTCAGATCCTCAGATCTTACACTCAGAACCCCAAAACAGGTTCCTACAGCTCAGGCTCAAGGCCCTACAACTCAGTCTTCTCCAAAGACCCACACTCAGCTTCTTCACAAAGCCTACACTCAGCCACAAGACCTACACTCAGCCACAACAGGCCTACACTCAGAGATATAGATCTCCTACACTCAGGCACACAGGCCCTACCACTCAGCCTTTATAATTGCAGGCATACAACTCAGATCCCTAAGGATCCTACAAGAAAATAAGAATACAAAGAATATACCTATAACACAGAGAAAAGAGAGGTGAGTTTATAGGTTCTTGATGAGTTCTTGGAAGAACTCTATTGAGAACAATCTCACTTGGCTTTTCATCAAAGCTTCTTGAATGTAGAACACAATAGGATTGATTCTCTGTAGTTGATCTTCAATCACTGCAACTTAAGATTCAGAACTAGGTCTGAACCCTTCTTCACAGCCTGGTTCCAACGGCTGTCTTCTTGGATGGAGCTCTCTCTCTCCAACTTCTTAGATCTTCACTTGATTCTTCAATGAATAGCTAGATCTTGTGTGTATCACTTGATGTGTTGATCATCATTTTTTGTTGACAGTATAAGCCTATTTATAGGCCTTCTTCATGGTGATCGGCTGATCCGGTTCCTAACAGTTTTCTGACAACTCTGACAGGTGCAGTAGACCGGCTGGAATGGCAGCTGTCAAGTCATCCAGTCAGTTCTTGAAATAACTGTAACTGTCTGAAAGTGTCGAGACAATCTGTCTTTAAGTGTCGACACTTATAGACTAAGTGTCGACACAAGTTAACTAAGTGTCGACACTAGCCTTCAAGGTGTCGACACAACTCCTTGTGTTGTAGAATTTATATCTCGACACTGCTTCTTCATCATGTGTCGACACTGATATTGAGTGTCGACACAACTCCTTGTTCTTCAGTACTTAGTTGAATTCTTGTAAGTGTTGACACAACACCTTTGTGTCGACACATCTTCATATGTTGAACTTGTTCAGTGTCAACACATCTTCTTGGTGTCGACACATGCCTTCTGTGTTGATACTTGCTGAGTGTCAACACTGCTCCTTGTGTCGACACATTCTTCTTCTGTTGAGACTTTGGCTGAGTGTCGACACATCTCATTTTTGTTGACACTTGTACTTAGAATTTTTTGTTGAACTTTGCTGAGTGTCGACACAGCCTCCTAGTGTCGACACTTTCTTCATGTATTGAGTCTTCTGCTGTGTGTCGACAAATTCTTCATTGTGTCGACACTTCCTTCAAGTGTTGAGTCTTCTGCTGAGTGTCGACACATTCTTCATTGTGTCGACACTTCCTTCAAGTGTTGAGTCTTCTGCTGAGTGTCGACACATTCTTATTATGTCGACACTTATACTTAGACTCTGCTGATATTTGCTGAGTGTCGACACAGCCTCCAAGTGTCGACACTTTCTGATGTAGACACAGTTCTTCTGGGTGTCGACACTGCTTCTAAGTGTCGACACTTCTTCACTGGACATTTCTTCATTGAGTGTCGACACAACCTTCATATGCCGACACTTTCTGTCTGGTGTCGACTCTGCATCCCAAGTGTCGACACAAGTACTCCAAGTGTCGACACTGCTTGCTTGGGTGTCGACACAGGTCTTCTTAAGTGTCGACACTTTCCTTCTGGGTGTCAACACATGGACTTATAATCTTTTCATCTTTCCCTGCAAATACTTAATCTGCACAAGGCAACTCAAAAATACATGAAATACATTTTGATGTATATCATTGAGTAGGGTGAGGCTTCTTCAAATCAGATACATTTAAACCAATGTACCCAACAACGCTTATAAATTTATGATTTAGATTATATGTGAAAAGCGATTGGGAGTCATATGTATCAACATCAATATCAATACTGATCGCTTGATGTACGCTTGAAAGGTGAACACTCTATAAATCATGTATTACTATTTATATAGAGGTGTAATAAGTCATGAATCTGGAAGAAACAAGATGATGATCTCTTCATCACATCATAATCTTGGAAGTTGGTTAATTACTATGCATAAGTTGGATCTTCGTCATAAATGATATCATGATAACTTGTATTGGAAAAATCTACATGGTATAAGACATAAGGCATGATGCGATTCTGGAAGAGAAATATGAGATTTATGTGCTCAATTCTACATATAAGATTACTAATTCTCACGTACTTGGTGATCCTTGTTCGTAAGGGACTTTGAACCGACCTATGATTAAGGTTTATTTAATGATAATGTGTCAGAAGACTTGGAAATATGCTCACATAACCTTGATTATGAATATCACGAAGTATAACGAAAATACACTTGGAAGGGACGGTTACCGCTGATAGTGTTTTCTTATAAAGAATATACACGAGACAAGTATTGAAATGAGTCCTTATAGACCTTTGCATGAGAAGAGTGTTGGATGCCGCTATCTTGGGTTCAGGATGTAGACACGAGGACTCTTGGTTCTGATTATGTGAAGGATACGGAGGCACAAGAAGCTCAGTCCTCGATACATGGGGCCATACTTGATCCTGGAGCGGATCGGCCCCTTAGCTTACCGACTGCAGCTGCAACAAGAGTTAAGTATCTTACACGACGTCTTCCACATCTATTCACTACGAAGAACTCTCCATCGGCCAGAGCAACATATTACCGCTACAGCAGGCCCGATAGCTCCTGATAGATCAGCTCGTTTACAACCGATCCGGATCAACGATACAACGGTCCGATTGTTGCAGGAGAAGAAGGTTCACCTAGTGAAGGTAATGTGGTTCAACCACGGACGGGAGAAGCACACCTGGGAGTCGATGGATATGATACAAGAACAACACCCAGAGCTATTCCCTTCATGTAACGCTTTAATTATTGTTTGAAGTATACTTGAAAACCCCATAGACCCAAAATTGAATTTCGGGGACGAAATGATTCTTTTGTTTATTGGGATTTGTAACATCCCATGTAACTTCTAGACCCCTTAACTCAGATTGGGATGGACATGGGGTGGGTGTTAGGGAAATTAGCTAGGTTTGACCCTAAGTAGTGGGTTGTAGCCAGGTGGGGCCCACTATAAGTGCTTAAGTCAAACTAGGTCAAAATTGCCTAAATAGGAACCCTAGCCACACCATGACCCCACCACATTGCCCTAACCCTAAAATTATCTAAGTGGACACTAGGGCATGTCATTAGGTCAACCTTTTCACCCTACTTGACCAAAGTCAATCATGGCCCTAAGTTGGTCAAACCTATACCTATATGCCCAATCATCTGACTTTCAGTAGGCAAATTATTGGGTGACACGGCCTGGGACATGGGCGTGTCCCCGGGCGTTTCCTGCTCCGGTATAGAGTCGTCGCGCATTCGACGAAATGCGTTCGACGAAAAGTGTTCGGGAAGAACACGACAGACGACACGGGCGGGTCTGGAGGGCGTGTCTCCCTGCGTTTGTCGATCGATGAAAGGTGCTCGACGACTGTCGAATGTCCCTCGGCATTCTACGATCGACGAAACTTGCTCGTTCGACGATCGTGAAATCCTGCGTTCGATGATCGTCGAATGTCAAGTAGAGGTAAAAGGCCTGTGACACAGGCGCGTCAAGGGCGTGTCACCAGCCGTGTCCTTCTCGCGCAGATTTTGGCTTGATGCAGGCTGGTGAATTAAAGAGTCAGAGGCCACTTGGCCTTGGTTTCTTCTGCCCAAAAAGGTGCTGGCCGGCCTCCTCAGTAAAATCCAGCAGACTTTGGCAGCAAGGTGACCACTTGGCACCAAGGGTGAAGCCTCCAAAGCCCCAAACCGAGCTCACCTTGGTTGTATCTCCCAGTACAACCACTCCCAGCTCAAATCAACCCCACCATCAGCTTCAGTGAGTGGAAACGAGTGGAGAACAAGTCTTTGAGCAAAGCTTTTTGTAAATGATTGGGATTTTGAGCAGGAGATCGCCGGAACAGCTCATCCATGGCCAACTGCCGCCAACCTCGCTGTCGTGCCGCCATTCGGGTTCGTTTCATTGTCCCTCTACCCGTACTAGAATCCTAGATCATCTAGGGGAGATATCGGGCTCAATTGAGCCCGATGCCATGGGAGAAATGGGAGAGTTTTCAAGCTTTTTCTTACATATCGAGATCGTCGTCGCCGCCATCTCCCGCTGCCTCATCACTGGCAAAGGATAGCCACCACCACCGTGAAGGTGATGGCACCGTTGGCCGGGGGTGGCGCTGCCTCAGGTGGCCGGAAATGGCCCCGAAATATCCCCCAGGTCGGCTCGATCTCAGCCGTTGAACACTTGGGGAAGATAAATGGATGTCGTCCATAGCACTTTAAGATTTGTGCTGCATTTTTATTAAAATTAATTTAATTCTATTATTATTTTAATGAAATGAAATTTCATTTCTGTCACATTAATTCAGTGATCTTGCATGTCAAATATAGTGCTCTTAGAACCATTTCCAGAGGATCACATGAACACGAAAAATGTAGCCCTTTGTGTTAACTTTAATTTGCCACCCTTAACTTGAGATTTGGTCCAGTGGTCTGACCTGTAGGACCATTTTCTAGGGTTGGTCCTTAGCTAAGGCAGAAATTCAAAATGATGCCCAATTCAAACCATTCATCCAAATGGCCCAAAATATTGGGTGCATGCATGTTTAGGGCTTGGTTAACCCCTGTACAAAAATGAGAATTTTTGGGAAAAAAATTTCTATTTTACTAAAAAACCCAAAATGAAATAAATGAAATATTTGAAGTTTTGTGACTCCAAATGGACCCAAAGTTTGGTGGCATGTCCTTAGGGACATTATAAGTGCATGTTTTTAATTTCGGCCAATTTGGACTACTACATGTTGGGTAAACCCACTTGCATGTGTTGGCTTGTTATAGGCTTCGTGTGCATTTAGCCTAAAATGAAATAATGTGTATTCAGCTAACTTGGAACATTCAAAAATCATGATTTTTCATTATGGAGACACATGAGGGTGTAATACACCTCTCATAGCAATGGTGGGATTTTTGGGAACAAAATCCCATTATTTTGAATTTCAGAAAATTTGGTCCATTTTAGGAAAAAAATTTAAAATAGGTTTACTCTTATCATAAAATGTTCAATTTCTGTTGAGGACTAAGGAGTGACATAATAAACACTAGAAATAATTTATATCTCTGTTGGATGAAGTTTAGGTAGTTTAAGGAGCAAAATGACCATTTTACCCTTATGGAATTTGTGTAGAAATGATGGGTATATTCCTTTCAAAAATTTGAGAAAATTCATATTCCTGTAATTTTATGTTTTATACCTTGTGCAATTATTTCAGAATTTTTGGGATGACAAATAATGTACTTAGGCCCCATAATGGCATTGTGGTAAATATCTCAAATTGATCATGAATAAGCCATTTCAACCTAGATGTAAATGGAAATCTGGACATAACATTATTTCATTATTATTAAGGCTCTGTAATTTAATTACAATTTTTGAGAAAATATTTTATGTACTTCATTTGGAAAATGCTAGATTTGTGGATATAGTATTAAATAGGAATTAATTATAAATCTGAATTAAAAAAGCATGAAATTTTGGTAGGCCCCATTAATTGTCATATTATATACCTGGAAGAATCCCTAGGACAGTAGGTTTAATATTGACAATACTTCATGTGCAAAACGACTAGGGATTACATTTAAAGAAATTAATTTAATGGTGTAAGTAATTTGGAAAATTATGGAATTCATCATGTTCATCATATAGGTCCATTCCATCCTAGGATAAATAATTTGAGGCATATGGCCCGAGGAATTAGAAGGCCACATTTGTGCGTGGTATCGGGACATGGGTAAGGGTCTATCACTGATGTTCGTACTAGTAGGGGCACCAGGGTAGGAATTTGAATAACTAGTAAAGTGAGGATCTTAGTATAGGAATTAACCCTGGTTGGTCTCCTAGAGGATTCCTTAAACCATGTGTGGAAGAGTGCAAGTTCCGTGACATCAACAATAACGGGGACCGTCAGAATCCTAGTGCCCTCGAGAGTTGGAGTAAAAATCCATGGTTGGCACCAATAAAAGTAATTATCCTTGAGAAAGGGAACTTTGGGCGTAATCCCGTCATCGTTCCTAGTGCCCTCGAGAGCCCTTCACCGGGTATACCCTGGGCAGTCCTGGGATTAACCTTAAATCACTAAGTATAATAACCTATAGACAAGAGTAGTCTAATAGCTTAAGACATTGTGGTTCATTCTCACCCGTGTTGGGTTGGAGGGAGACTTGTGTAACATGCTCACCCGTGTAGGGTTTGAGCGATTTGGAATAAAGGCACTATTGTGCGTTCTCACCTGTGTAGGGTTGGAGGGATTGTGATAAATGCTCGCCCGTATAGGGTTTGAGGGATTCAGGACGGGTTGGTCCTGCGAGCTGAAGGCTCGGGATGAAATACTTGCATGTGCATAAATTTAGTGGCAGGGCCTGCAGTACTGGCCGTTCGTCACACCTATGGCAGTATGGTGCACCAGGCGGTTGTGTGGGTTAGAGGGGTTAGTGGGTTGTTTTACACTGCGGTGTGGAGGACGATCCCCGATAACGCACAACCGACCCAACAAGACTGGCGGGTTGTCAGCAAAGTATGTACGCAGAGACTCTATAGTGCACCTTGGTTATGTTCAGAGGGGTATGAGAGGGTTCTAAGGTTTGGTAGTGTGCATACCAGACTAGAAGTGGAGACGCCTGCACCGCTGCTATCGTAGTCACAGCGGTGGTACCCGAGAGTGATGCTAGCTCTCAAAAAGTGGGAACTAAAGGTCTGTGATCACAGAGTCGTTGTGTGTGAGTTGCACTTGTCTGTACATAAATTGCATCATAACATTCATTCATATTAGGTCATACACTTCATAGATCCTTATCATATAAATTAGTATGGGCTCTTTTATATGATAAGTAAAATTTCCTGGAAACCATAACTTATAAATTTGTATGGGCATTTTTACAAGTTAAGGTACTTTTGTGATGGTAGTATGGTGGTAGCCTAGTTTTATTTTCGTGCTCTTACTTTCAGTTCTTTTCTTCCTTTACTAGTACTACACTTTACTTACTTGTACTATATAGTTAGAACTGCTAGAGTAGAATAATAATATCTATTATAACTGCTAGTTAGCTCTTGTCACCTGCTTCCACTTTTTCTACACCTTGTTGTCCTCGGCTTCATCCTTCCGCGCAGTACCTAGGAGCTGTGGGGTGAGGTGCGGAGGAAACGACTTAGTCTTTTTGACTAATGGTCGGTGACCATATTATTTTAGGAGCTCGTGGAGATGGAGCACCAGCACGATGATGAGGCAGGACTTGAGGAGCAGATGCCGCTACCGCAGACTACTACTACTACTGCACGTTCTCAGGTGCGACGAGTTTTGATGTATTAGATTAGCTTCCGCTTTGATTTGAGAGAGATAGTTGATATGATGTACTGGGCATAAGCCCTTATTACTCTGACATTTGTACTCATTGTGGACTATGTTTCTATACTCTTCATTTATATATATGATATGTACTCTGTGACTTGTGCACTAGTGGATTTGATATACTGCTATATTTCTATTTCTCATATTGGCCTACAGGATATATGATCATAATAGCCGGCAGAATCGGCGTGTTGCAGTGTCGATTAACCCGTGCGTTAGTGTCACCGTAAGACGGCGGTTCCGGGCATAAGACTCGGTAGCCCTCCTTGGTAAGGGGGAGGGGGGGTCTTACATTGAGTGTGGTGGCTTGACTCAACGTGGAGTTGAGTGGTCTCAACGCCACTCAACGACATAGACTGATTCGTCGAACTAAGAATGTCAATTTGTCAAACTGAGAACTGTTCATTCTTCGAACCAAGAATGTTAATTCGTCGAACTGCTCGTTCGTCAAACAGAGAATGTTAATTCTCCGAACTGGGAATATTAATTCGTCAAACTGAGAACTGTTCATTCGTCGAATTGAGAACTGTTCATTCGTCGAACCGAGAATGTTAATTCGTTGAACTGACCATTCGTCGAACAACACTTTTTTACCTAGGTTATTCTGAGAGTTGTGGCATCGAGTGCGCTGAGTGCACTCAATACCACTCGATGATTCTTCGAGTAAAGAAGGTGCACTCGATGATTTTTACTTGGAAATTGTTGTGCTTACATATGGCGTTGAGTGGTGTCGACGAATCTCGAGTATTCGTTGAGTAAGAGTATAATACTCGATGATTCGTCGAGTAAGGATTGCTTACTCAACGAATCTGACTTGGCAGATTTTCTGGCGCGGTCTATTTCCTGTCACTTGGCCGGTCTGAACCTGATTTTCGAGAATTATGCCAAACCGACTTAAATGGGCCGCATCCTTTAAACATGACTCATTTAAAGTATTATTAGGTGGTCTAATAACAGGTCAATACGTGGCAAAGCAGTTAACCCTAATTTCTCATTATAAAAAGAGACTCGCAGAAAACCCTAGCCGTAACTTTGCCAATTTTGCCGAGCGGATTACCTATGCCAAACCCAACAAGACAAAGAAGACACCGGAGTCGATTTCTGGAAGAAAATCTTCTCCTTATCTCTTCCCTTAAAGAACAATCCTAGCAAGGAGGATGACGACTCCAAGGAGAGTTACGAGACCTATGACCGTAAACTACGAAACCTGGGTGAGCTTCCTACCCTCTCACTTGGTGCTAGATCTATTGTTATTTAAAGCAGAGATGTCGACTCAAAGGAGTTTTGACCTGCGAGATGAAGATTTCTTAGGGAGAGACCATTCTAGGGCTTGTGCCCCAAGGATAGTGATGTCTTCAACCTCTCCCCTCTCCTTGAGTAGACGATGGACTTGGTTCATGAAGAGGAAATGGTCTAGTGAGGGTGACTAAGGGTTGAGGAAGTTTTGTACATGGTTAGAACATGTGGCTTGATGAAGAAGATGAACAGATGCCATTCATCTTGCTTTAAGATGCATGCAGAAATCTGTTATCTGTACGCAGCAGTCTTTGAGGCCTATTTTGTGTATGTTGCGGCCAGATATGGGTTTTGGTCTGAATAAAAAAGTTGTAGCTCTTGGAAAGTCATTTCCAATGAGTGGTTACACGCCTTCGCTATATTCATGTAGCCTCGGGAATCCCCGATCAAAGTTGTTGTACAGTAATCTTCACTACAGATATAGTTCTCGGGTTTGAATCAGCTTTGAATTTGGTAGAAAGATTGTAGTAGAATAACGTTATTGTTTTAGTGAATCTAGTCTATAAGTAATAGTGATAAAATATGGTTAATGGCATTTGTTGGATATATCTGTAATGAAGATTGTAGTACAATAACGTTAATGTTTTGGTGAATTTAGTCTAAAAGTAATCGTGATAAAATATGGTTAATGTCATTTGTAGGATAGATCCTTAATGAAGATTGTAGTACATTAACATTAATGTTTTGGTGAATTTAGTTTATAAGTAATCGTGATAAAATATGGTTAATTGAATTAGTTGGATTGATCCTTAATGAACAAATGGTGTAGTGAAGTGTACTTGAAGGAGATGATTTGGTGGAGGATAGTGAACGAATGGGTTGACGAGTTGGGATGGTAGAAATGATTTAAATATGTGATCTGGTAATGATGTACTTGTTAATAGTAATGTGATGAATAAATGATTGTTGACATTTAGTTGATAGATAGGTCATAAGAAAATAAATGTTGAGATTTGCATGAAAACTGTTGGTCTTAATTTAATAGTGATTGTAAGGAACGAATGGCTTTTGGCATATAGTGGATAGATCCTTATGGGCTCAATCGGTGGGTGAAACACATAAGTACAAGTGAATTTCTAGAGTTTGAGAAACGAATGTTTTGGGAAAAATGGTGAACAAATGGCTAAGGGATTTAGTAGATAGATCACATACTAAATGAAAGATTTGGTGAAACGTATTAGTGTGAGCAGTTTGGAGGAGCCCAATAAGCAAGTGGTTTGGCAAATTTAGTGAGCAAACGATCTGATACGATATGGATGTAAAAGTGGCATTCTCGTGAAATCCGGTAAGAAGGTGCAAGATTATGATCAGTATAATGAGTTAGGTTTTGGAAAGAAGGTGTGATGCCCGAATATTGAATGGTGTGACATAGAGCTATGATATCATGATTGATGCATATGTGAAGTATCATGTGAGTATGTGAATATCCTATGGCAGCATAGAGGTTTGTGAATGCTTAGGTTAATATGGAGTCAAACGAGGTTAATATAAGACCATGTGATATAGTGATGAATGGAATGGGTATAATAATCCGCTGCTTAGAGATGTGTCTCCCTACAGGTTGTAGTGTGGGAATGATATGTATTATAAGGTGGTTTACCCCCTGTGTGTATAATAAACCGTCATGTCGTATGGAAATGTTGAATGGTTGAAGGTGTGTTTGTGTTTGCCGCACCAGAATGAAGTGTTGGTAAAGGACTTGGTGTGGAGCCCTCGCGTGTCATTTAGCACAAGTCTTGAAATGGCTAAGCCATCCCGAGGTGAACAAAGGGATGTGGTTTGTGAAAAGGATAAGTCATCCTGAGGTGCTCAACGGGTCGCAATCACGGGGTGAACAAAGGGATGTGGTTTGTTAAATGGCTAAGTCGTCCCGAGTTGGTCAAAGTGGTGCCATCCCGAGGTGAACAAAGGGAGGTGGTTTGTGAAATAGCTATTTCGTCTTGAGGTGCTCAAACAGATGCCATCCTGAGGTGAACAAAGCAATGTGGTTTGTGAAATGGCTAAGTCATCCCGAGGTGCTCAAATGGGCGACATCCCGAGGTGAATAATGGGATGTGGTCTGTGCAATGGCTAAGTCATGTCGAGGTGCTCAAAGGGGCGCCATCCCGATATGAAAAAAGGGATGTGGTTTGTGAAATGTCTAATACATCCCGAGGTGAACAAAGGGATGTGGTTTGTGAAATGGCAGGGCCAAGTGAAATGGCATATGTGAGCATGAGTGAGCCATAACATTGCATTGCATCACATAAGACCCTTATCATATAAGTCTGTATGGGTACTCTTATATGTTGAGTTACTTACTGTTAAGCAGAACCTTAACTTATATGTTTGTTTGGGCATTCATATAAGTTGAGTTACTTTCTTGCTGTAGATTTATACTCATACACTACTGTTGATAGTAGAATTTCTAGTATCGATGTGGTAGATACATGTTATACTCTGATGTTTACTTCATTATTGTTTAGTATTATACCACCTGCTTGTACTACTGACGTTTATATATATATATTGTACCCTTGTTCCTTTCGGTAGATACATGTTATACTCTGATGTTTACATCATGATGGCGTGCCCCCTCCTCCACCATTTGAAGATGATGCTAACGATGCTGATGACGATCCGGTTGATAAGGCAATACAACTCAAGGACGTGAGGCAGCACGATGACGCTAACGGAAGGCTATGCTACAACCTCCGCCCGCAGCGTACTACAGCCACTGCAAAGAATTAGCCTTATTTATTTCATTTTCTTAAACTCTATTTGGAATATAAAATTATCCTATGTTTAAGTGATAATTTTATATTCATTGCATGTTTTCTTATTTTTAATTTTGAACAATTTTAATGTTGGTGAGCATTTAGCCATTCGGATGGATGAGATTACATCTCCATCATGAATGGTCAAGGCTTGTTTGTAACTCCTATATAAGGAGGCTTCCTTATGAGATAATTCGAAAGATTGAAACCTAATTTTCTCCTTGAGAAATTTCGGCCAAGAGGAGTTCTCTCCAAGTCGCCACCCCCTAGCTTGTGGTGTGAAGCCGCCGCCCCCTTGCTCCCTCCATCCGTTCGGTGCGAGTCCGGTGCGGCTTCCTTCGGTACGACTCCTTGGAAGAAGGTTGCAAACCCTTCGGTGTGACGCCGGTGGATCCGTGGAGAGAGTGATTCTCCCACAGTTATCTTGTGTGAAAAGCTTTCTTGTTGGGTAATCTCTTCCCTCTCCCTTGTGTGATTCTCTTCTTTAGTTGTGGTGGTTTTGCACTTGTTTTCTCCGAAAAGTTAATTTAATCGCTGCAAGTTTTGAATCTAAATCGCCGTTGCTAGGCTTTTTAATTCTGGATCGGGTGGATCCTATTTGCCTGAGCGGATCTTGGCCTATAGCTTTGGTCTTGCTCTCAAAAAGGAGTGGCAACCTTTGTGTTTTCTTGAGGAATATTCCGACTCAAATTTCCGATCGTTGTTTTCGAGTCGACCAATCCTCCTTTGTTATTTGTGTCGCGTTCTTGCGACGAGAAACTATTGTGGGCGATAGGTGCTGTGTAGGTGCGATAGATCTACGATGTGTAGTGCGGAGATAGAGCGTTAGCTTCATGGAGATCTCCAATTCCGGACACCCCTACATCAATTTGGTATCAGAGGCGGTCGTTTCAAATTTCACATTGCAAACATCCTCTCTGCGTTCCTTGTTGGTCGATCAGATCTTTAGAAAATCAAAAAAACTATTTTCTGTGGTCTGTCAATAGCGGGCTAAAATCCTTATTTTTCAGCGAAATTTCAAAAAAAAAATTTAATGATATACATGTTATTCACGTTGGAAATCTATAAAAATATCTTATTTTCAGCATAGCTACAGCCCTAGGAAAAATCATATTTCCAAAATTTTTCTAAACCTGAATGCGCACTAGGCTCGGATCGGAATATTCGACTCCGTCTACGTCTAGGATGGCTGTGAATGAGCGTGGGGATCCCAAAACCGAGGCCATACCAGGTCTACGTCACGAAATAACGGAGCTTCGGTACATGTTAACACAGATCCTACAAAATCAAGCTAGGCCACCCCCGCCACCCGTTAATGTTGACCGGCCCAACAGGCACTAACATAATTCTGATCCGGATTCTGATGGGGACTCCCCACGGGTGCCCCATAGAGTACACTGCCCCGAGCGAGATGTTGATATTACTAGGGCCATTAAGATAAATGCCCCCACTTATGATGGCATGGGAGATCCCCAACTCTTCCTTAACTGGACTATGGACCAGGAGTGTTACTTCGAGTGGCACAACCTGACGGATCCCCAAAGGGTCCAAGTTGACCGGATGAAGTTAACAGGTCGTGCAAAGACGTTTTGGCTGAATGAGGAGCGAAGATTAGGAACTAGACACGTAGCCCCCTTATAGGTTGGCTAGTTATGAAAAACCTGTTGACCGATCAGTACGTTCCCGCGTACCATCGGGCACAGATGTTTGATGAGCTTGCCACTCTACAACAGGGCTCCATCTCAGTAGCTGAATATATGGGTGAACTTAATTACCGTATGGTGCGATGTTACCTTAGGGAGATCCCCGAAGTCACTTTATCTAGATTTCAAAAGGGGCTTCACCACGATATCCAAAGGAAGCTCTTGCGATATGGGCATACGGACTTGAACACGACCTTCAATGCCGCCTTGGACATTGAAAAACACCTAGCCTCTAAGGCTCACTACCGTTACACTCATGTGAAGAACAAGTCCACCACTAGGGTATCTTCTTCCATATACCCTAATAAGGGAAAGTTCAAATCCACCGAGTCGAAGTCAATCGTGATCACCGCTAGGAACACCAAGAACCCTGTGAGTGAGCGTGTCCCTATAGGGAATGTTAGCATGGCTAACACAACTTGTTACTCTTGCGGCATTCAAGGCCACTATGCCTACGAATGCCCAACAAAGACGAAAACCCTAGCCTTATTAGAGCCAACTACCGACCCTGACGATTATGTATACGAGGCTGCAGAGGAGAGTGACCCCGAGGGAGTCCCTAGTAACTTAGAGGACGATCACCCCCTTATGGTGATGCATTGTATCTTGACCACTCCTCGTCCATTAGATGATTGGAAGAGGACGAGCATATTTTCTCTGATTTTTAAGAGTGGCGAGAAGCTTTGCAAGCTGATTGTTGATAGTGGTAGTTGCGTGAATGTCGTATCTGAGAACATCGTTGCACGTATGTCCTTGATCACGGAACCACAGCCGGCACCATATCAGGTCGCTTGGATCAACAAGATCTCTGTACCCGTTACCAAGCGATGCCTGGTCCCACTCTCATTCAAATCCTACATTGATGAGGTGTGGTGTGATGTCCTTCCAATGGACGCTTGTCATGTGTTGTTAGGCCTCCCTTGGCTATACGACCGTGATGTTACACATTTTGGTAGAGCCAACACTTATGAATTCAAATTCAATGGCAAAACCATCACTTTGAGGCTGACCATCCCAAAGGAGCCCGTAGTCTTGGATAGGGACACCACTATTCTTTTAGAACAGAAAACGTTGAATCTAGTTGGTAGGAAAGAGTTTGAGAGAGATCCGTTCTTTGATGGAATTATGTATGTGCTAGTCCCCCTAAGTGCGAAGCCCGATTCTAGCATTTTGGATGAGTTACCTAGTGTGTTACAGGTACTGTTGGAGGAGTATATGGACGTGTACCCGGATGAGTTGCCTCCCACGTTACCCTCGCTTAGGAATATCCAGCATGCGATAGATCTCATCCCGGGGTCTTCCTTGCCAAATCAGCCCCATTATCGACTCCACCCCGCAGCTCACCTAGAGTTGCAGTCCCAGATAGAGGGCTTGCTAGAGAAAGGTTTTATTAGGACTAGTATGAGTCCATGTGCTGTACCAGCCCTACTTGCCCCAAGAAGGATGGTACCTGGAGGATGTGCGTTGATAGCCGAGCTATCAACAAAATCACCATCAAGTATAGGTTCCCCATTCCCCGCCTAGATGATTTGTTGGATGTCTTGTCTGGAGCCACCATATTCTCCAAATTAGATCTTCGGAGGGGCTATCACCAGATTAGGATACGAGAGGGCGACGAGTGGAAGACGACGTTTAAGTCAATGGATGGTCTGTACGAATGGCTTGTGATGCCCTTTGGGTTATCCAATGCCCCTAGTACCTTCTCCCGGATGATGACACATGTCTTTCAGCCATTCATGGGGAAGTTCGTTGTCGTCTACTTTGACGATATTCTGATTTATAGCACATCTACTACCGAGCACATCTCCCACATGAGAGTTATCCTTTCCACGCTCCGGAAGGAGACTTTATTTCTCAATCTTAAGAAATGCACTTTCTATGTCTCGGAGGTAGAGTTCTTAGGCTATATAGTCGGCTCTAAGGGTATTCGAGTTGATCCGGGCAAGGTTCAGGTCATTAAGGACTGGCCCGTGCCAACCTCCCTATGTGAGGTGCGTAGTTTCCATGGGTTAGCCACGTTTTATCGTCGTTTCATACGAGACTTCAGTAGTATTATGGCGCCTATCACAGACTGTATGAAGAAGGGAGAGTTTACGTGGACGAAGTCCGCCACCTATGCTTTCGAACGAATAAAGGAGCTTATGACTGAGGCACCTGTATTACGTCTACCTGACTTTGCTAAAGTCTTTGAGCTCACATGTGATGCGTCTCGGGTAGGGATTGGAGGTGTCTTGAACCAGGAGGGCCATCCCATTAGTTATTTTAGCGAGAAGTTGTCCGATCCTAAGCTGAACTATTCAAATTATGATAGGGAATTTTATGTTGTAGTCCGATGTCTACACCATTGGAGGCACTATCTCCTCTCCAAGGAGTTTGTGATCCTCTCCGATCATGAGGCTTTACGTTTCATCAACGGCCAACATAAGATCAGCCCACGACACGCTAAGTGGGTAGCTTTCTTACAAGGTTACACGTTTAATCTCAAGCACCTTAAGGGAGCTGATAACCGAGTCGCCGACACCCTTAGTCGTATTACTATTTTACTCACCTCTATGTAAGTACATGTTGTGGGATTTGAGTCGGTTAAGGATGAGTACGCCACGTGTCCTGACTTCCAGGACCTCTATTTATCTGCCCATGAAAGTTCCCCCACGACGATATCTGCATACGTCATCAAGGACGGTTACCTGTCTAGGAACGGGAAGCTATGTATTCCGCAGTCATCGTTACAAGTACATATCATATGGGAGTTGCACAACGGAGGGTTGAGTGGCCACTTCGGTAGAGATATGACCAGTACGTTAGTCGAGGACAAATTTTATTCGCCAAAACTTAATGTTATGGTAGGATAGGTAGTGAGTAACTGCCGCACGTATCAGGTGTCTAACGGTAGTAAAACCAACGTAGGATTATATACACCCTTGCCTATTCCATCCATGCCTTGGGTAGACGTTAGTATGGATTTTGTATTAGGCCTCCCCATTACCCTACGCCGTCACGACTCAATTTTTGTAGTTGTGGATAGGTTTTCAAAGATGGCTTATTTCATCACGTGCAGTAGGACAAACGATGCATCTCACGTCTATAAACTATATTTTAAAGAAGTCGTTAGTCACCGTGGAGTGCCAAAGACCATAGTATCGGATAGGGACGTAATATTCACTAGTTATTTTTGGAAAACTCTTTCGATATTAATGGGAACAAAATTATTATTTTCCTCTGCCTATCATCCCCAAATTGATGGGCAGACGGAAGTGGTTAATCGAAGCATAGGAAATTTGTTACGATGCCTTGTGAGTGATCACAAGAGCACTTGGGATCTTCTCCTTCCCCATGCCCAATTAGCCTACAATAATTCCAAGATTAGGTCTACGGGTCTGTCTCCAAATTAGATTTTCCACGGGTATAAGGCTCTTGTGCCGCTTGACTTGGTGCCATTGCCCCCAACGTACAAGGCAAGTCATTTGCACAATCCTTCGCCCAGCACATCCATGATTTACACGCACGTATACGGGCCACCTTGACTACGCAATACGACTCTTATCAAGCGCACGCTAATTTACATAGGAGAGTATCAGACTTCAAAATTGGCGATCTAGTTTTAGTCCGTTTGGTTCCCGAACGCTTGCCAACTGGCACCGTTAAAAAGTTAGCACCAAAGCGCGCCGGCCCTTTTCAGATTATTAAGAAGTTAGGTGACAACACTTTCGTTTTGGACTGGCCTGCTGATTGCGGTATCTCCCCCATTTTTAATGTTTCGGATTTAACGATGTTTGTGTCATCACCACAAGAGTTGATTTCTTTGTCGCCTTCTTCTCCCACTCTAAATTCTCATGGGTTGGGGAGTTGTAGTACAGATGATCTCTCTCTTTCGGTCCCCATAGGTATATCATTGGATGGTAAGTTGCCTTCCTTCCTGCCTACTGCTAATATGTTCCCCAGGTTTCCACGGACGTTTTCCACTCCAGAGATGATACTTGATGATGAGCCTGTTACCACTGCTGATGGCGACACATACCGCTTTCTCATTTGTTGGCGTGATCGGCCCCCTTCGGATGACTCTTGGGTACTCGAGATGGAGCTGCAAAATTTGGATGCCGCTCTCCTTCACCGCTATCGCTTGGACCACGCAACGGAGATGCGTGCATTTGAGCGTGGGAGGATTGATGGCGTGCCCCCTCCTCCACCATTTGAAGACGATGCTGACTATGCTGATGATGATCCGATTGATAAGGCAATACAACTCAAGGACGTGAGGCGGCACGATGACGCTAACGGAAGGCTATGCTACAACCTCTGCCCGCGACGTGCGACAGCCACTGCAAAGAATTAGCCTTATTTATTTCATTTTCTTAAACTCTATTTGGAATATAAAATTATCCTATGTTTAAGTGATAATTTTATATTCATTGCATGTTTTCTTATTTTTAATTTAGAACAATTTTAATTTTGGTGTGCATTTAGCCATTCGGATGGATGAGATTACATCTCCATCATGAATGGTTAAGGCTTGTTTGTAACTCCTATATAAGGAGGCCTCCTTATGAGATAATTAGAAAGATTGAAACCTAATTTTCTCCTTGAGAAATTTTGGCCAAGAGGAGTTCTCTCCAAGCCGCCGCCCCCTAGCTTGTGGTGTGAAGCCGCCGCCCCCCCCCCCTGCTCCCTCCATCCATTCGGTGTGACTCCGGTGCGGCTTCCTTCGGTGCGACTCCTTGGAAGAAGGTTGCAAACCCTTCGGTGTGACGCCGGTTGATCCGTGGAGAGAGTGATTCTCCCACAGTTATCTTGTGTGAAAAGCTTGCCGGTTGGGTAATCTCTTCCCTCTCCCTTGTGTGATTCTCTTCTTTAGTTGTGGTGGTTTCGCACTCGTTTTCTCCGAAAAGTTAATTTAATCGCTGCAAGTTTTGAATCAAAATCGCCGTTGCTAGGCTTTTTAATTTCGGATTGGGTGGATCCTTTTTGCCTGAGCGGAACTTGGCCTATAGCCTTGGTCTTGCTCTCAAAAAAGAGTGGCAACCTTTGTGTTTTCTTGGGGAATATTCCGACTCAAATTTCCGATCGTTGTTTTCGAGTCGACCATTCCTCCTTTGTTATTTGTGCTGCGTTCTTGCGATGAGAAACTATTGTGGGCGATAGGTGTTGTGTAGGTGTGGTAGATCTACGACATGTAGTGCGGAGATATAGCGTTAGCTTCGTGGAGATCTCCGATTCCGGACACCCCTACATCACATCATTATTATTTAGTGGTATACCATCTGCTTGTACTACTGACGTAAATATATATTGTACCATTGTTCATTTTGGTAGATACCTATTATTCTCTGATGTTTACTTCATTATTGTTTAATATTATACCACTTGTTTGTACTACTGACGTTTATATATATATTGAACCCTTGTTCCTTTCCCCGCTCGGTGACGAGGAGTCGACGGGGGAGCGGATGTGATAGACACTTACTCTTTATGACTAACGGTTGTTACATATTCCTTTTTAGGAGGGAACACCACAGATAAATGATCAGGTTTTGTTGGAGGGCAGCCAGGCCAGATTGACAGGGCCTGAAGGGTTGATACAATCGCTGCCGTCCGTTACGGATGTGAGTTTTGACAGACTCATTTGTAGCCTTCTTGACATTTTGTACTCTGATATTATAGAAGCCTTGGTTGCTTCTTATTATGATGTACTTGTCATGGACTTATATGCTTATTGTGGATTTTTACTTTTGTTATATTCTTTATGTTGTGTTGGCAATGTATGATATTGATTGTAGCTGGCAGGATAGGCGTCTTGTAGTTCAGGTTAGCCCATGTTCTAACGCTACTGCAAGACGGCTGTTTTGTGCATAAGACTCCCCTCGGTCATGTCTTGTGTTCCGGGAGGGGGGGGGGGGGGGTCTTACAAATGGTATCAGACTTGCGGCGATCCTGCACTGAAGAAGTCATCGAACAATGTCTCATGTTTGATTAGTCAGTTTGGGGACAAACTGACTTAGCGGAATAAGTGGTGTGCCCAAATGTTATTCACACTAAGTATGTCCAATCTTTAACCTACGATTACCCAACTTGACAATAAGTTCGTACCTTATGTGGTTAGGGGAAATCCTGCCCATTCCACACCCACTCAGTTTTAGCAGTCAGAGTTGGGACAGACGCTCGTGGCTATTTTGGACACTCTTAGGTCCCAACAGACCCCGGACTTGTGAGACCCCCTAATGTAAGGGCTTTTGTTTATAGCGGGCACGAACCTGACAGAGATAGTGTACGCAATGAAAGGGTTGGAGGCGGATCACTTGAGAGTCCATGCCGGCGATAAGATACCCGCTGAGGGAGCAATGGGAATAGGTCCCTGCTATAGAATGAGGCATCACAATAAAGGTAAAAGAAATCAAAGAGGCGGTGGTCGCTTCCGTCGGAAGTTGAGGATGGAACGTCTGGCCACACAGCCAACACCACCCCAACCTCGACAAATATATCAGAAAGATCGAGCTTCCAACCAGTGTATTCTGCCAAGTCACATCTAGCATTACTGCCCAAAACTAAGAGGAAATGCTCCCCTTGCTTCTCCTCTGGCTACTACACGAAGATGGGGACACATGCGTGGTCAAGGCCGAGGACCATTGTGAAGGAACCCCAGTCCTGCTCGGGGGCATGCAATTACTATAGATATAGTGCGGGAGTGGAATCCTCGGGACGTGACTGTAGGTATATGGTTACTTTATCAATACATATTAAGCCTTCGTCCTTAATTTGCCCACGCTATAATAGGAGTTAATTTTTAGTTTTAGAACTGGATACTTAGACACTGTAATGGTTGGTGGGAAACCAACCCACACTCTATTTGATACCGTTGCCACAAACTTGTTTGTGTCAGCAGGCTTTGTTATAAACTTGGAGGGAATGCAATACTTCACTGATATCACTCGGAGAGTACAACTACCGGATGGCTCCAAAATGACTTCTTCCACCATGTGTGACCTGAAAGTATGTATTGGAGGAAAGATATTTGAAACCCCTGCAATGGTGTTGAGAATACCATAATTTAATCTTACTTCAGGTATGACATGGTTGGATTGGCATCATGCCAGGATTGACCGTGCGGTGAAGCAATTCACCTTGAGACATGGAGACTTGGAAATCATCTTCCAAGGTGTTAAGTTCATACCCCGTATGTTACTAAACCAAACCAGGCCTTAAAAGCCCAAATGAAAGGGGGGCGTAGTATATGTGATTTGCCGTAAATTAAATGAGATGATAAATGGTATGGATGATTTGCGAGTGGTGCAGGATTTCCCTTAGGCATTTCCTAAAAAGTTGCCAGGACTACTACCCCGCCTAGAGAAGTGGATTTCTAGATTAAATTGGTACCGGGTGCTAAGCCCATCTCTAAGACCCCTTTATAGAATGTCCCCAAAAGAAACTCGCCGAGTTTAGAATTCAGTTACAAGAATTGGTAGAGTCGGGGTTCGTTCGGCAAAGGTTCACCTTGGGGGAGCCCTGTACTATTTGTTAAGAAGAAGGACAGAACATTAAGCTTGCACATAGACTATCGGGAAATCAAATGATTGACGGTGAGGAACACTTGTTCCTTACCTTAGATCGATCGTCATTCGATCAGTTGGTAGGAGCGCACTGTTTTTTTCCAAGATTGGATCTGCGCTCGGGATACCACCAAATGAGAATACAAGAGAGAGACATCAAAAAGACAGCCTTTAGTTCAAATTACGATATATACGAATTCACCATGATGTCTTTTGAGCTCGCAAACACCCCTTCGACGTTCATAAGTTATGGAATAGAGTGTTTGAGCAATACTTAGATTCCTTTGTCATCATTTTCATCAATGACGTCTTGGTCTATTCAAAGTTGGAGGAAGGTCCCGTTGAACACTTGACCCTAGTGTTAAAGAAGCATGAAGTTAACTACCTTGTACATGATTTGGAGTTGGGAGCATTGATGTTCACCTTAAGAGTATGGAGGCAGTACATGCATACTTACGCTATCTCCTTACCCTCTGCACAACTATTCATCCTCAGACAGTTGGTCAGTCTGAGAGTACCATTAGAACCTGAGAAGATCTACCGAGGTTGTGACAGTTAGTATCAAAGAAATAGGTTTGTTTGGCAATTGATCAAAATACTATTAATAAGTTATTGTAAGTTGTCTAGTGTTATTTGCATATACACACTGATGTGTCATCAGTACGTCTTAGCCGAAGCATGGTCACAACACTCATAGCATGATAATAAGTATACGATGCATATTATATAGTATGGGATGCATACTATGCATTTTTATATGGATCCACCATAGGTGGCAACATGTGACGGTTATGTAGTATGGGATGCATGAACATCATCACATAAGTGCCCATTAGCACGTTTTTTTTTCTCGTTGCTTGCGATGTTATGTAGTATAGGATGCATAACATTTCATGTGTACGCCGCTCATAACATGCATTAAGGCCTTTCTTTTTAGAATGCATAACACTGCATACATAGCATATCATCACATAAGCACGCATGCTAATTTAAGGTTTATATGATGATGCACGTACACTCATGGTATGAGTCAAAAATGAATAATAGTTCATGCTTTAATTTTCCCCACGGCCTTAGCATGATTTCGTGAATGAAATCTTTTATTTTATTTATAGGATTTGTAACATCCCAATTCATGCTAGACCCCTCTCACGCATTTTGAGTCAAGAGAATTGACTCAAGTTTGGGAAGCGTCTAGTGAGTCAACTGGACTCGACGATTAGAATAGAAATTTTAATTAGAAAATATTTGGGCTCAGTGCGTTGAGTGCACTCAATGCCATGGAATGATTGGCATTGAATGCGTTGAGTGCACTCAAAGCCATTTTACTTTGACAAATATCTGGGATTGGGGCATTTAGTGCATTGAGAGCACTCAGCGCCATGGACTGATTGGCGTTGAGTATGTTGAGTGCACTCAACACCATATTAATTCGGACGATTTCTGGAAATAAGGTATTGAGTGTGTTTCCTGGACTCAACGCCATACCAATTTTGACTTAGAAAATATGCTGAAGGCCAGGAATTGAGTGGACTCGACAACACTCAATGAATTTTACTTAGAATAAAATCTGGGAATTTAGTCATTGAGTGTGGTGGCTTGACTCAATGTGGCATTGAGTGGTCTCAACGCCGCTCAACGCTTTTGACTTAGAAGGGTTCTGACCGATTTAGGTATTTAGCGTGGTGGCTTAACTCAACGCAGCGTTGAGTGGTCTCAACACCACTCAACGCCATAGACTGATTCGTCGAACTGAGAATGTAAATTCTTTGAACTGAGAACTGTTCTTTCATCAAACCGAGAATGTTAATTCATCCAACTTAGAATGTTTATTCGACGAACTATTCATTTGTCGAACTGAGAATGTTAATTCGTCGAACTGAGAACTGTTCATTCGTCTAACTGAGAATGTTAATTCGTCGAACTGAGCATTCGTCGAACAATGCTTTTTTAATTAGGTTATTCTGAGAGTTGCGATGTCGAGTGTGCTGAGTACACTCGACGCCACTCGACGATTCGTCGAGTTAAGAAGATGCACTCGACGATTTTTATTTGGAATATTTTCTGCTTACATATGACATTGAGTGGTGTCGACGAATCTCAACGATTCGTCGAGTAAGAGTATAATACTCGATGATTCGTCGAGTAAGGATTGCTTAAACAACGAATCTGACTTGGCAGATTTTTTGGCGCGGTCTATTTTCTGTCACTTGGCCGGTCTGAACCGAATTTTCGAGAATTATGCCAAACCTACTTAAATGGGCCGCGTCCTTTCAACATGACTTATTTAAAGTAATATTAGGCGGTCCAATAGCAGACTGACACGTGGCAAAGCAGTTTACACTAATTTCTCATTATAAAAAGAGACTCGCACAAAACTCTAGCCGTCACTTTTCCAATTTTGCCGAGCTGATTACCTGTGCCGAACCAGAAGAGATAAAGATGACGCCGAAGTTGATTTTTGGAAGAAAATCTTCTCCTTCTCCATTCCCATAAAGAACAATACTAGCAAAGAGGAAGATGACTCCAAGGTGAGTGACGAGATCCATGGCCAGAAATGCCAGAACCGAGGTGAGCTTCTGAACCTCTCCATTGGTGCTAGATCTGTAGTTATTTCTAGGAGAGATGTCGACTCAAAAGAGTTTTGACCTGCGAGATGAAGATTTCCTAGGGAGAGACCATTCCAAGGCTTGTGCCCCAAGGATAGTGATGTCTTCAACCTCTCCCCTCTCCTTGAGTAGACGTTGGACTTGGTTAGTGAAGAGGAAATTATGTAGTGAGGGTGACTAAGGGTGGAGGAATTTCTGGACTTGGTTAGAACATATGGCTTGATGAAGAATATGAACAGATGTCATTCATGTTGCTTTAAGATGCGCGCAAAAATCTGTTATCTACACGCAACAGTCTTTGTGGCCTATTTTGAGTATGTTGAGGTAAAATATATGTTTTGGTCTGAATACAAAATTATAGTTCTTGGAAAGTACTTTTCAACGAGGGGTTACACGTTTTCACCGGATTCATGTAGCCTCGGGAATCCCTGATCGAAGTTGTTGTATAGTAATCTTCACTACCGATATAGTTCTCGGGTTTGTGTTGAATTGGCTTTGGATTTGGTAGAAAGATTGTAGTACAATAACGTTAATGTTTTGGTGAATTTAGTCTATAAGTAATAGTGATAAAATATGGTTAATGTCATTTGTTGGATAGATCCTTAATAAAGATTTTAGTACAATAACGATAATGTTTTGGTAAATTTAGTCTATAAGTAATCATGATAAAATATTGTTAATGGCATTTGTTGGACAGATCATTAATGAAGACTGTAGTACAATAATGTTAATGTTTTGGTGAATTTAGTCTATAAGTAATCATGATAAAAAATGGTTAATTGCATTAGTTGGATAGATCCTTAATGAATAAATGGTGTAGTTAAGTGTACTTGAACGAGATAATTTGGGGGAGGATAGTGAACGAATGGGTTGACGAGTTGGGATGGTAGGAATGATTTAAATATGTGATCTGATAAGGATGTACTTGTTAATAGTAATGTGATGAATAAATGATTGTTCGCATTTAGTTGATAGATAGGTCATAAGCAAATAATTGTTGAGATTTGCATGAGAATTGTTTGTCTTAATTTAGTAGTGATTGTAAGGAATGAATTGCTATTGGCATCTGGTGGATAGATCCTTATGGGATCATTCGTTGGGTGAAACACATAAGTACAAGTGAATTGGTAGAGTTTGTGAAATGAATAATTTGGGAAAATTGGTGAACAAATGGCTGATCGGATTCGGTAGATGGATCACATACTAAACGAAAGATTTGGTGAAACGTATTGGTGTTTGTAGTTTGGAGGAGCCTAATAAGCAAGTGGTTTGGGAAAGTTAGTGAGCAAAAGATCTTATACAATATGGATGTAAAAGTGGCATTCTCGTGAAATCCGGTACGAATGTGCATGATTATGATCGGTATAATGAGTTAGGTTTTGGAAAGAAGGTATGAATCCCAAATTTTGAATGGTGTAACATAGAGCTATGATATCATGCTTGATTTTTATGTGAAGTATCATGAGAGTGTGTGAAAATATTATGGAGGAATAGAGGTTTGTGAAAGCTTGTGTTAGGAAGGAGTCAGACGAGGTTAATATAAGACCTTGAAATATAGTGATGAATGGAATATGTATAATAATCCACTGCTTAGAGATTTGTCTCCCTACGGGTAGCGGTGTGGGAATGATATGTATTATATCGTAGTTTACCACCTATGTGTATATTGAACCCTCATGTTGTATGGAAATGTTGAAGGGTTGAAGGTGTGTGTGTGTTTACCGCACCGGAATGATGTGTTGGTAAAGGACTCGGTGTGGAGCCCTCGAATTCCGTTGCGCAAGAGTCATGAAATGGCTAAACCTTCCTTAGGTGAACAAATGGATGTGGTTTGTGAAATGTCTAAGTCGTCCTGAGGTGCTCAAAGGAGCGCCATCCCTAGATGAACAAAGTTATGTGGTTTGTGAAATGGCTAAGTCGTCCCGAGGTGCTCAAAGGGGCGTCATCCCGATGTGAACAATGGTATGTTGTTTGTGAAATGGCTAAGTCATCCTGAGGTTCTCAGAGGGGAGCCATCCCAAGGGGAACAAAGGGATGTGGTTTGTGAAATGGCTAAGTCATCCTGAGGTGCTCAAAGGGGCGCCATCCTGAGGTGAACAAAGTGATGTGGTTTGTGAAATGGATAAGCCATCCTGAGGTGAATAAAGGGATGTGGTTTGTGAAATGGAAGGGCCAAGTGAAATTGTATGTATGAGTATGGGTGAGCAATGACATTGCATTGCATTGCCTAATACCCTTATTATATAAGTTTTTATGGGCACTCTTATATGATGAGTTACTTACTGTTAAGCAGAACCTTAACTTATATGTCAGTATGGGCATTCATATAAGTTAAGTTACTTTCTTGTTGTAGATTTATACTCATACACTGCTGTTGATAGTAGATTTTCTAGTATAGATGTGGTAGATATATGTTATTCTCTGATGTTTACTTTGTTATTTTTTAGTATTATACCACCTGCTTGTACTACTAAAGTTAATATATATTATACCCTTGTTCCTTTTGGTAGATACATGTTATACTCTGATGTTTACTTCATTATTGTTTAGTATTATACCACCTGCTTGTACTACTGACGTTTATATATATATATATATATATATATATATATATATATATATATATATATATATATATATATATATATATATATAGTACCCATGTTCCTTTTGGTAGATATATATTATGCTCTGATGTTTACTTCATTATTGTTTAGTATTATACCACCTACTTGTAATACTGACGTTTATATATAGATTGTACCCTTGTTCCTTTCTCCACTCAGTGCCGAGGAGTCGCCGGGGGAGCGGATGTGATAGCAACTTAGTCTTTATGACTAATGATTTCTACGTCTTCCTTTTTAATAGGGAACACCGCAGACAGAGCAGCAGGTTTTGTTGGAGGCCACTCGGGCCAGAGTGACTGGGCATGAAGGGTCGATACCATCGCAGACGTCCATTATTGATGTGTGTTTTAAGAGACTCATTTGTAGCCTTCTTGATATTTTGAACTATGATATTATAGAAGTCTTGGTTGATTCTTATTATTTTGTACTTGTCCTGGACTTATATGTTTATTGTGGATTTTCAATTCTGTTATATTCTTTATATTGGGTTGGTAATTTATGATATTGATTGTAGCCGATGGGATAGGGGTCTTATAGTACAGGTTAGCACGTGTGCCAACGCTACCGCAAGACGGGTGTTCTGGGCATAAGACCCCCCTCGGCCGTGTCTTATGTTCCAGGATGGTGGGGGGGGGGGAGGTCTTGCACTTCCCCATTTTGGAGATCCCACATAAAGGCGGCGGCGTGGTGACCCTTCCATTACTTGGGCGAGAGCACTACTGGGATGGGTGACCTCCTGGGAAGTCCTCGTACTGCAGACATTTTTCCCCCTCGGCTGCTTGAATGACCAATTTTACCTGCGGCGAACATGCTCTCTATACGAATGCGTGCCTGAGGGTACCTCCCAAAAGGGCTGGGTGGAATTTTCGGAATCAACAGAACAGGCATGTGGCCTCAACATCATTCACAGGCGATGAGCAGGAAATCAAATTAAATGTGTGTCTTAGTTTCCAAATGCAAGGCCCTTCAAATAGCCATAACTTTTAATCAAACAGTCCGATTTTCACGCACAATATAATTTTAAAAAGCTCCCAGAGTTGTCCATACACTGTCGAATGAGGTAAACCCGTTCGAGCTTATTCCATAACCTCAGATCGCTCATATTCAACTTCATTTAATGACCGCGACATAACTCGGGAAACACGTCCAAGAATACAGTAATGACTGCGAAATAACTTCACGCTCAGTCGTAGAAATCACCACCACTTCCCCATTTTGAAGATCCCACGTAGAGTCGGCGGCGTGGGGACCCAGTCGTTGCAGCGCATAAAAAATTGAGCCTCCAAAATTTCTTAATCCGAATGGAAACAGATCCCACAAACCGAACTTGCACGAGTCAGAAAGCTTGGCTTAAATAAAATGTGCCATACTATTCCGACTTGTGGGACCATACTAGCACTTTAGCACCAGATCTAATCAAAACTCCGCAGATAAGCGTGCATCAGCGAGAGTTGTACTGGGAAGGGTGACCTTCTGGGAAGTCCTTGTGTTGCACCCATTTTTGGCCGCTCGGTTGCATGAACTCCCATTTTTACCTGGGAGAATGCGTTCCGTCTACGAATGCAGGCCCGAGGGTACCGCCCACACGGCCATGGCCGAATTTTCACAATCAAAAGAACGGGCATGCGACCATTGATGGTTAAAATTTAGGATTAAATATATCTCTAAATTCTACAAACTATAGGTAAGAGCACTTATCGTTCATAGTATAGGATATTTAAGAATTTTAAGTGTCATATTCTTCTGGGTCTGTTGAGTTCTTCTACTCACACTAATTTATATTATTTTATCGAATATTAAAAATAGTGAATAAAATGTGAAATTTCTAAAAGGAAAATGTTGTCGCTCGATCTAGAATCCCGTTGGATTTACATAAACTTTCATGGTATGATAAAAGGTACATGTTCCTAATTACTTACTTTGTCCATGGAGATTCATAAAATACAAAAGTGTCTCTCTCGAGCTCATGCTTTTGGCTAATCTTAGGTTGATCGATAAGACCCCTCGGCTAGTCAAAACACCTAAGCTTGTTATAGTCGATGAACCCAACTATTGGATTTGACTGCAATCCGGAAGATTTATGTCGTCCTCTCTCAAGGAGTGCATGCAAGTCCATTTATCTTAGAACGATCTACTTGTATCTACAATGTCTTGGTCATTTAAGATACGGATCTCGGATCGAAGTACATATCCGCGAAATATTAATTCGACACAAAATAATTCAAAGATAAATCGATATTGAGCAAAATAGAGAACTTGACCATTTAAATAAAAATATAGAAAGCTTTATATCATCCAACATTCATCATGATCAAGTGCTAAATATAGGTTAGCTACTCCTCATAATGAAAAAATTACAAAAGAAACAAAAGAGAAACTTGATTGGAAATGGAAGAAGACTTGAATTGAAAATAACTAAAACAAAATCTCAGCTAGGAAATGAAAGTTACATAAATCAAGTAGAATAAACCTAAAATAAAATACAAAAAGCTACTCCAAATCTTCCTCCATGTGCTCTAATGTTTTTGGAATTTATATGCAAAGTTGCTGGTAGTCACGCCTCTAGGTCATTCCCGTGACCTAGGGCGTTCAAGGATCGGAATCCGCTATCATGAAAGCCCGGGAACGTTGGCGAGAAACCGCCAAAATCTGTTAAATTGTGGGTCACGCCCCTAGGTCACGCTCGTGACCTAGGGCATATTTGATCTGTTACAGGAAACTACGGGAAGGAGAAACGGCGGGATAAAAATGTTGGTTGCTGGACGGGTCATGCCATAGGTCACGGTTGTGACCTATGGTATGTAAGATTGAACGGTCTGCAATGGAAACAACTGATTGAAGGCTGAGTAATGTCCGGGTTTCACACCCATGGTCACGCCCGTGTACAGGGCATGTAACCCATAACCGGCATGCGTTGTGAATCTGGAGCTCCTACTGGCGCACGCCCCATGTAGGATGGTCATACCCATGTTTTGCACATGACATTGGGGCATGTAACTTTAATTAATGTGGAATGGTGGCGGATCAGCACCTAGAGTTCACGACCCGTGACTATGGTCATGCCCCCTATCACGCATGTGATAGGGGCATTTACTATGGAAAAATTTGTCTTTTCTCCAGATTTTCTCCGGATCAATCCTGTCAGCTCCAAATTGCTATTGACAACCCATATTAACCTGAAAATAGAAAAAGAAAGGAATTAAAATAAATATTAATATAAAACTAAATAGAAATGAATTATTTATTAACTAAAAGTTATATTAAAACATTATAAATATTGACTAATCAAATACCCTAATACTTAAACTTTTGCTATTCCAGAGCAAAACTATGAAAATTATTTATAAGTAATTAATATAATTTTTTAATAAACTTAAATTTTATTAGATCAAAAGTAAGTTCAAAATAAAATTTATGAATTCAAAACTTAAGTCCTAAAATATGAAATAAAAATGAGAAGAGTAAAATATTTAATTAAAATTTCTCAACAAATTAATTAGCGTTCAAAATTGAGTAGCTAAGAAACAAAGTTAGATTAGAATTATTAACAACTTTAACCAATAAGAGACTTGAAGGAAATATTTAAATTACTACTTATGCTCTCTTAATATTTAATTTAAGTCTAAAACAATTATATTGGCACAAAGTTTAGGGAAAAAGGAATATGAAGAGGTTTTTTATTTGAGGTGATGAATTTTATCCTCTCACCCCATGCATTTTTGTTTTCTTGTTTTTGATATTTGCATATGTTTACTAAGAAAATGATGAATTTTATCCTCTCATTTTCCATTATATATGAATATATATATATATATATATATATATATATATATATATATATATATATATATATATATATATGTATGTATATATTTCTTTCTTTCTTCAAAGTCAAAAACAAATTGGTGTAATGAATTTTACCCTCTTACTCCATCTTTTATTTTGGTAATTTTATATGTGTACCAAGGAATGCTTGATTCCCATGACATATGATCTAAAAATAAAAACAAAAATGCATGTGTACCAAGTGTTAATGTATTTTATCCTCTTATCCCCATGACATTAACGTAGGGGTCATTCGGAGGCCGTCACAGACCCAAGTAACCCAACCACTCCCAACACGCCTTAGATCTACCGCTCCTACACAAGCATCTAGCCACTCATTACGGTTCTGATCAAAAGCAGCACATAAAACAACAAGGAGGAGTGATCGACTATAAACAACAATCAAGAAAAAGAGTCGGATGATTCCCCAAATTAACGCGAAGGTTGCCAATCCTTTTTGTGAGCAAAATCAAGGCTATAGGCCAAACTTCACTCAAGCAAATTGGATCTACCCGATCCGGATTTAAAGAAGTTCAAAAACGATGAAATCGAATTAGAAATGGTGAGCGATTGAATTTAAAAATCACAGAAACAACGGTTGTTCAACCTCCACAATACTAGCAAGAAAACACAAAGATGAGAGGGGAGAAATTACCCAACCCAGTTTTCATGAACACACTTGATAAGGTGGGAGAATCACTCTCTCCATGGATCCACCAGCGTCACACCGAATGGGGTTGCAACCTTCTTCCTTGGAATCACACCGAAGGAAGCCACGCTGGCGTCGCACCGAAGAGGGGAGGAAGCAAAGGGGCGGCGACTTCAAACCTTGGCCGGCGGCTTTGGGGGGAGAAACTCCTCTTGGCTGAAATCTCTCAATGAGGGATAAATTTAGGGTTAAGCAAATCTTGTCTAATATTCTCATCAAAGATTCTCCTTAAATAGGAGTTACAACACACATCTAGCCATCCAATATGGAGATGAAATCTCATCCATCCGGAAGGCTAAATACACACCAAAATGTTTAAATGCAGGAAATAATAAAATAAAAGGTCATCTCATGAATATAAAACTATTACCCAAACATGGAATAATTTTATATTCAAAAACATAAAATAACGTAAGTGCATAAATTAAAATAAGCCTTCAAGTGGGCTTCGCACGCCGCGGGTGGAGGTTATAACGCTTTCTTCCGTTAGCATCATCATGTCTTCCGTTAGCATCATCATATCTTCCATTAGCATCATCATGGCTCCAAAAGTCTTTATGTTATAACGCCTCGACAACCGGATCATCATCAAGTAGTGGTGGAAAGGCCGCGACATCAATCCTCCCCCGCTCAAAATCATGTATCTCTGATGCGTGGTACAAGAAGTAGCGGTGGAGAAGAGCGGCATCCAAGTGTTGAAGCTCCGTCTCGAGTACCCATGAGTCGTCCAAATGGGGGTGGTCTTGCCAACGGATGAGGAAGTAGTAGGTATCACCATCAGTAGTACCTAGTGCCTCAGCCGCAAGTATCCTTTCTGGAGTAAGAAATGTCTTGGGAAACCTGGGGAACATGTTAGCAGTAGGAATAAAGGAATGAAACTCACCATCTGATCATATATCTGTGGGGACCGTAAGAGAGAGATCATCCGGACTACCACTCCCCAACCCATTAGAAAATTCAGTGTAAGGAGAAGACGATAAAGAATTCAACTTTGGTGAAGGTGAAACAAACATCGTCAAATCCGAGACATTAAAAATGGGGGAAATACCCCAATTAGCAGGCAAATCCAAAATGAAAGCATTGTCTCCTAGCTTCTTTAGAATTTGAAAAGGGCCGACGCGCTTTGGTGCTAACATTTTAACGTTGCCAGTGGGCAGTCGTTCGGGAACTAACCGGACTAAGACCAGATCGCCAATATTAAAGTTTGACACTCTCCTATGTTGATTAGCGTGCGCTTGATAAGACTCGTATTGAGTAGCCGAGGTAGCCCGTATACGAGCGTGTAGGTCATGAATGTGTTGGGCGAAGGATTGTGCGAATTGACTTGCTTTCTATGTTGGAGGCAACAGAACCAAGTCAAGTGGCACAGGGGCCTTGTACCCGTGGACAATCTCATTGGGAGATAACCCCGTGGACCTATTTTTGGAATTATTGTAGGCCAATTGGGAATGGGGAAGATGTAGGTCCCAAGTGCCCTTGTGATCGCTCACAAGACATCTAAGAAGATTCCCCAGGCTCCGATTAACCACTTCCGTCTGCCCATCAGTTTGTGGATGGTAGGCGGCGGAAAACAATAATTTGGTACCCATTAAAATACAAAGTGTTTTCCAAAAATAACTCGTAAACTTGTCATCCCTATCCGATAATATTGTCTTCGCACTCCATGGTGACTAACGACATCCTTAAAATACAACTTCGCCACGTGATACGCGTCATTTGTCCGACTACACGGAATAAAATACGCCATTTTAGAAAATCTATCCACCACCACAAAAATAGAATCGTGACGGCGTAAAGTGGTGGGTAGGCCTAGAACAAAATACATACTCACGTCTTCCCATGGTGTGGAATGGATAGGCAAGGGCTTATATAATCCTACGTTGGTCTTGGTGTGCTTGGATACCTGACAGGTACGACAACTACTAACTACCCTTCCCACCATCGCCTTAAGTTTTGGCCAATAGAATTTATCCTCAACTAGAGTAATTGTCTTGTCCCTACCGAAGTGGCCACTCAACCCTCCACTATGCAGCTCCCAAATAATATGAAGTCGTAGAGAGGACTGTGGGATACACAATTTCCCATGCCTAAAGAGGTAACCGTCTCTAATAACATACGCAGTTATCGTCGTGGGGGAGCTATCCTGAGCAGATAAATAGGATTCCCTAAAATTTGGGCATGTAGCGTACTCATCTTTAATGCGCTCAAAACCAACAATGTTAACCTCCAAAGTGGAAAGCATGAGGGTAAGGCGACTAAGAGCATCCGCAACTCGGTTATCTGACCCCTTAAGGTGCTTAAGGTTAAACGTGTAACCTTGTAGGAAAGCTACCCACTTAGCGTGACGCGGGCTAATTTTATGTTGGCCATTAATGAAGCGCAAAGCTTCGTGATCGGAGAGGATCACAAACTCCTTAGAGAGGAGATAGAGCCTCCAATGGTGCAAACACCGCACAACCGCATAAAACTACCTATCGTAGTTGGAATAACTTAGCTTAGTGCCGGTTAACTTCTCACTAAAGTAACTAACTGGGTGCCCCACCTGACTCAAGACACCTCCAACACCCACCCCAGAAGCATCACAAGTTAACTCAAAGACTTTGGTGAAGTCTGGTAGATGCAAGACAGGTGCCTTAGTCATAAGCTTCTTAATGTGATTGAAAGCAAGGGCGTCAGAATTCGTCCAAGTGAACTAGCCCTTCTTCATGAACTCCGTAATGGGGTCCATGATACTACTGAATTCTCGTATGAAACAGCGATAGAAAGTAGCTAATCTAGGGAAACTACGTACCTCACGTAGGCTAGTCGGTTCGGGCCATTCCCGTATCACTTGAACTTTACCAGGATCAACTCGTATGCCCTCAGACCCGTCAATATAACCCAAAAACTCTACTTCTGACACGTAGAAAGTGCAATTCTTAAAGTTTAGAAACAATGTTTCCTTCCTCAGGGTGGAAAGAATCACTCTCATATGGGAAATTTCCCAAGAATGACTGAAGGACATGTGTCATCATCCGGGAGAAGGTGATGGGGGCATTGGATAACCCAAAGGGCTTCACAAGCCACTCATATAACCCGTCCTTAGACTTAAACACAGTCTTCCATTCATCTCCCTCACAGATCCTAATCTGGTGATAGCCAATCTGCAAGTCCAACTTCGTAAAGATAGTGGCGCCAGATAAGAGATCTAAGAGGTCATCTAATCGTGGAATAGGAAACCTATACTTGATAGTAATCTTTTTGATAGCGCGGTTATCAACACACATCCGCCATGTACCATCCTTCTTGGTGGCAAGCAAGGCTGGTACCGCATATGGGCTCAAGCTAGTCCTAATGAACCCCTTCTTCAACAGGTCTTCAATCTGGGTCTGTAACTCCATATGGGTAGCGGGATGAACTCTATAATGGGGCTGGTTGGGTAGGGACGAACCAGGAAAAAGGTCTATCACATGTTGTATATCCTGAAGTGGTGGCAACGTCGAAGGTAGCTCATCCGGGTAAACATCCTTATATTCTTCCAACAATGCCCGGAGCTCACTAGGTAAGTCATCCAACACTCCCAAATTAGTCGTTTCACTCATAAGTACTAAAGCATACAACACTCGATCAAGAAATGAGTCCTTCACAAAATCCTTTTTACCTACTAGACTCAATATATTCCTCTGGACTGGGATAGTGGTGTACTTAGCCACAGCTACTGGTTCCTTCGGAACAGTCGGCATCAACGTAATGACCTTGTCATTATATTTAAACTCGTACGTGTTGGACCTCCCAAAGTGTGTCACGTCACGGTCGCATAGCCACGGACGACCCAACAACACGTGACAAGCGTCCAATGGAAGAACGTCAAACCACACCTCGTTAGTGTAGGATTTGATCGAGAGGGGTACTAGGCATCGCTTGGTGACCGGAACGGTAACCTTATTGATCCAAGCTACCTGATACATAGTCGGGTGGGGCTGCGTGGTCAAGGCCATTCGTGTAATAGCATTTTTAAAAATGACATTCACACAGTTACCACTATCGATAATCAGTTTGCAGAGCTTCTCACCACTCTTAAAAATCAGAGAAAATATGCTCGTCATCTTCCACTCATCTAACGGATGAGGAGTGGTCAAGATACAACGCATCCCCATAAGGTGGTGATCGTCCTCTAAATCACTTGGGACCGCATCTAGGTCACTCTCCTCTGCAGCCTCATAAACATAATCAGCGAGGTCAGTAGTCGACTCTAAAAGGGCTATGGCCTTTGTCTTCATTGCGCACTCAAAGGCATAGTGGCCTTGAATGCCGCAAAAATAACATGTGGCATTGGTCTTACTAACCTTCCCTATGTGGATACGCTCACCCGCGGGATTCTTAGTATTCCTAGCAGTGATCACTACCGACTTCGACTCGGTGGACCTAAACTTCCCCTTATCCTGGTATGTGGAGGCAGATGCTCCAGCCATGGAATTGTTCTTTGCATGGGAATAGCGGGAATGGGCCTTAGAGGATAGATGTTTTTCAATGTCGAGGGCAGCATTGAAGGTCATATTCAGGTCCGTATGACCATAGCGCAAGAGCTTTCTTTGAATCTCGGGTTGAAGCCCTTTACGAAACCTAGATAATGTGACTTTGGGGATCTCCCTAAGATCACAACGCACCATACGGTCCTTCAGCCTCCCATGTACTCAGCTAGTGAATTTGAGCCCTGTCGCAGGGTGGCAAGCTCATCGAACATCTGTGTTCAGTGGTACGCAGGGACGTACTGACCGGTTAGCAAATTTTTCATCACCGGTCAACCTATAAGTGGGGCTCCATGTCCGGGTCCTAATCTCCGCTCCTCATTCAGCCAATACGTCTTCGCACGACCTGTTAACTTCATCCGGGCAACTTGGACCTTTTGAGAGTCCGTGAGATTATGCCATTCGAAGTAACATTCCATGTCCACAGTCCAATTAAGGAAGATCTGGGGATCTACCATGCCATCGTATATCGGGGCATTATTCTTAATGGCCCTGTGATATCAAAACCTCTCTCGTGGCGGTGATCTCGAGGGGGTAGTCGGGGAGAGTGCTCATCGGAATCTGAATCATGGATTTGTTGGCGCCGGTGGGGTTGCGCAACATTAACGGGTGGCGGCTCTCCTTGATTCAAAAGGAGTTGTCCTAACATGGCCCTAATCTCAGTTATTTCGTTTCATAGACCCGCTATAGCCACCGCGTTGGGATCCCCTTGCTCATTCGCACCATCCTAGACGATGAGGGGGTATTGTATTCCATTCCTAGTCTAGTGCGCATGCAGGTGTAGAAATATTTGGAAAGTTGATTTTCCCTAGGTCTGACCCTACATGGAAAACAAAATATTTTTGAAATTTCCCGATGTAAAAAAAAAGTAGAACGTTAAAATTTTTTTTTTTTGAACTTTTTGCTGAAAAATACAGATTCTAGAGCGCTATTGGCAGACCAGTAGAATTTTTTTTTGGTTTTTTTGTGATTTGTATTGTGCGTGCCGACAAGACGCAAGCGAGAATGTTTCAATAAGGAAATTGATACGACCGCCTCTAATACCAAATTGACGTAGGGGTCTTTCGGAGGCCATCACGGACCGAAGTAACCCAACCACTCCCAACACGCCTTATATCTACCGCTCCTACAAAAGTATCTAGCGACTTGTTACGGTTCGGATCAAATGCAGCACATAAAACAACAAGGAGGAGTGATCGACTCTAAACAATGATCAATAAAAAGAGTCGGATGATTCCCCAAATTAACGCAAAGGTTGCCAATCCATTTTGAGAGCAAAATCAAGGCTATAGGCCAAAATTCACTCAAGCAAATTTGATCTACCCGATCCGGATTTAAAGAAGTTCGAAAATGATGAAATTGAATTAAAAATGGGGAGTGATTGAATTTAAAAATCACGGAAACAACGGTTGTTCAACCTCCACAATACTAGCAAGAAAACACAAAGATGAGACGGGAGAACTTACCCAACCCAGTTTTCATGAACACACTTGATAAGGTGGGAGTATCACTCTCTCCACAGATCCACCGGCATCACACCGAATGGGGCTGCAACATTCTTCCTTGGAGTCGCACCGAAGGAAGCCATGCTGGAATCGCACCGAAGAGGGGAGGGAGCAAAGGGGCGGCGGCTTCACACCTTGGCCGGTTGCTTTGGGGGGGGGGGGGGGGACTCCTCTTGGCGAAAATCTACCAATGAGGGATAAATTTAGGGTTAAGCAAATCTTGTCTAATATTCTCGTCAAAGGTTCTCCTTAAATAGGAGTTACAACACATATCTAGCCATCCAATATGGAGATGAAATCTCATCCATCCGGAAGGCTAATAACACACCAAAATATTTAAATGCAGGAAATAATAACTTAAAGGTCCTCTCATGAATATAAAATTATTACACAAACATGGAATAATTTTATATTCACAAAAATAAAATAACGTAAGTGCATAAATTAAATAAGCCTTCAAGTGGGCTTAGCACGCCACAGGCGGAGGTTATAACGCTTTCTTCCGTTAACATCATGTCTTCCGTTAGCATCATCATGTCTTCCGTTAGAATCATCATGGCTCCGAAAGTCTTTATGTTGTAATGCCTCGGTAACCGAATCATCATCAAGTAGTGGTGGCGAGGCCGCGGCATCAGACATATGATCTAACAAAAAAAGAAAAATAAGGGAAAGGCTTACAAAATTTAGATAAAATTTAAAACTTAAAGAGAAACTATAGTAAATTATATTTCCTAAGAATCTTAAAACATAAAGCGAGTATAATTAAAATCTAAAAATTGTTATTCTTAGTACCACAAAATTGAAACTTTTTAAAATAAAAGAGAGAAAGTGCTAAATAAAGAACTCTAAACAAATTTTAATCATAAAATATTTCTTAAGATTAAATCACCTAAAAATTAAATTTAACAAACTATGATAAAATAAAATAATAACAAATCAAAATTTATAAAAATTAATATAAATAAACTCAAAATAAATTTCCGAAAATAATAAAAACTAAGCTTGGGGTTTATTATATTTTTTTGTTTTTTTAATTTTTTTTTAATACTCGGACTTCCGAGGGACTACCCAGTGAGGTGTTCGTAATATGCTATGTGGTTTTGTGCGATGAAAGTCCAACACGGCCCTTTCAAAGAAATTAAAAATTTAGATTTTTATTTTTTTTTGCGTTTTAAATTTTAACTAAAAAACAAGAATAATATTTAGTAAAAATAAAAATAATAGATCCCACACCCATACTTAAAAATAAACATTGTCCCCAATGTTTATAAGCTAAGTAGAAGGGGGAAATTAAAAGCAAAAAAGATGTAAAAATTAAAAAGATAAGCAAGGGATGTCTCCCAAGAGCACTTTTCTTTTTTCAGTCTTTAAGTTAGATGTTTATTGTTAGGAGAAAGGAAAATAAAAATTTAAATGAATGGGCAACTCCCTTAATTTGCGTTTCCGCGAATCTGCCGAAGTTGGTCGCCCGTGTACTCCTTCGCTTAAATATTGATTTTTCTCCTTGTCTTTGACTTGAAATGTAAATTCAAATCACTTATATATACCAGAGGTGATTTGAATTTTCATAGAGGAGCGGCAAATGGATTGTTAAAGATGTTGGATTGCAACGACTCATCTTCTACATGAAAATCATTAGAACAGGAAAAATCAAAAAAAAACGTATTAGAAACAATTTCACAAGGAGGATAGTCGTGTGAAAGAAAATGATCAAGCTACAGTTGTGCATTTTCTATAATGTTATTGTTATCCAAAATTTTATTTAAAATAAAATCATTGGATGCATCCATTTCATAAATTTTCATTCCTAACTATTTATATGTTGCGCTTGGAAAATCATAAATAAGAGAGAAATTGGGAGTAGTAGGAGAAGAAACATGTTCTTCTTCCACTCCCTCCAGCGCATCCATACACTCAAAAAAATTTTGAAAAAAAAGTTTTCTTCTTCTGCGTATAAGAGACTAAAGGAGAACATGAAGATTCATGGTCCTCATTAGCCACATTATCCGAAGAAGGAGAAAAATAAGAAGTAAAATCATCAATAACATTGTACAAAATTTGGGGAGGACAATGGAAGTGAGGTGGTGAAATTTCCCAAGAATTGGACGGTGAAGATTGCAGTGCAAAAGAAGAACAAAAGTTCAGATCTAAAGAAATATCCTCATTACTTGGGAATCTTTCTGGGTGATCATGAAGGAAATCAACATCTGAGGTTGAAGGAAAATTACTAAAATCAGAAAAATTGTTCTCATTGAAGCTTGAAAAAGTATTTTCATGAAAATTATTTCGATCAAAAACTGAAAAATTATTTTCATTATAATTGGAAAAATTATTTGGAAAGTTTTTTTCATGAAAATTAGATAAAGGATTTGCGTTAAAGTAGGAATAATTACTTTCATAATTATTATATACATTATAAGAATAATTTTGATGACAAAAATTATTATAACATTCCTCACTTCGATGAGGGGCACCACAAAAATTACATAATATTTGTCACCGTTTTGCAGCTTGCAAAAATTAACTTTGTGTGTAAGTTCGGCAATCATAGCGTCCAATTGAGATAACATTGTTTTTGTTAAAAGAAGATAAAACACACGATACGTAATAGAATGAAATTCGAAAAAGAAAACGAAAATTGAACAAGGGTAGAGAAAGAGAATGATAAAATTAATACAATTCGCGCTTTCAAAATATCAATAAAAATAGTTCCCCAGCAACGGCGCCAAAAAAATGATGGTTAAAATTTACTATTAAATATATCTCTAAATTCTACAAACTATAAGCAAGTGCACCTATTGTTCAGAGTATTGGATATTTAAGAATATCAAGTGTTGTATTCTTCCGGGTCTGTTGAGTACTTCTACTCACACGAATTTATATTAGTTTATCGAATATTAAAAATAGTGAATAAAAAGATAAATTTCTAAAAGGAAAATGCCGGTGCTTTATCTAGAATCCCGTTAGATTTACATAAACTTTCATTGTATGATAAAAGATACAAGTTCCTAATTACTTACTTCACCGCAGAGGTTCCTAAAATGCAAAAGCATCACTCTCAAGCTCATGCTTTTGACTAACCTTAGGTTGATTGATTAAGAACCCTGGGCCATTTGAAACCCCTAAGCTTGATTTAGGAGATGAACCCCACTATTGGATTTGACTCAAATCTGGAAGATTTATGACGTCCTCTCTCGAAGAGTACATGCAACTCCTTTTATCTTTGAGCAATTTACTCGTATCTGCAACCTCTCGGTCATTTAAGATACAGATCTAGGATCAAAGAACATATCTGCAAAATATGAATTCAACACAAAATAATTCAAAGATAAATCGATATCAAGAAAAATAGAGAACTTGACCATTCAAATAAAAATATAGAATGCTTTATATCATCGAATGTTCATCATGATCAAGTGCTAAATAAAGGTTAGCTACTCCTCATAATGAAATAACTACAAAAGAAAGAAAAGAGAAACATGATTGGAAATGTAAGAAGACTTGAATTGAAAATAACTAAAACAAACGCTAAGCTAGAAAATGAAAGTTTCATAAAACCTGTAGAATAAACTTAAACTCAACTACAAAAAGTTACTCCAAATCTTCCTCCCTATGCTCTGAATTTTTCTGGAATTTATTGGAAAACTTGTTGGTAGTCACGCCCATGTCCTAGGGCATGTAAGGCTTGAAAACCGCGGTCTGGAAAGCCCTGGAACGTAGGCGAGAAACTGCCAAAATCTGTTAAATTGTTGGTCACGCCCCTTGGACACAACCGTGACCTAGGATGTGTCTAGTATGTTACATGAAATGGGGGAAGGAGAAACAGTGGGAGTCAATCTGTTTGTTACTGGTCGGGTCATGTCATAGGTCACACTAGTGACATATGGTGCCTAGGCTTGAACAGTCTGCAACGAAAATAGCTAATTAATGGCTGAGTAATGCCGGGGAATCACGCCCATGGTCACGCCTGTATCCATGGCATGTAACCCATAACCGACGTGCATTATGAATTTGGAGCTCCTATTACAGCATGCCCCGTGTTGGATGGTCATGCCCGTGACATTGGGGCGTGTAACTTTAATTGATGTGGAATTGCGGCGGATTAGCACTTGGAGATCACAGCCCGTGATTATGGTCATGCCCCCAGTCATGCCTGTGACAGGGGCATGTACTAGGGAAAAATTCGGCTTCTCTCCAAATTTTCTCCAGATCAATCATGTCAGCTCGAAATTTCTATTGGCAGCCCATATTAACATGAAAATAGAAAAAGAAAGCAATTAAAGTAAATATTAATATAAAACTAAATAGAAATCAATTATTTATTAACTAAAGGTTATATTAAAATAATATAAAATTGACTTATCAGCAATAATATCCTACACAGACGATGAACAAGAAATCAAAAGAGAGGAACGTCTTAGTTTCCAAATGCAAGGCCCTAGAAATGGCCATATCTTTTGATCGGACCTTCCGATTTTCGTGCATAATATAATTTCGGAAAGATCCTGGAGTTGTCCATCCACTAGTGAAACAAGTGAACCCATTCGAGCTCATTCTGTAACCTTAGATCGATCATATTAAACTATGTTTACTGGTTATCCTAGTGTTTTCCTTTTCCCAATTTCATCCTAATGGATATGTCAGCGAAGGCTTCAGGAAATACTTCCAAGAATACTTTAATGACCCTGACATAACTTCGTGCTCATGCGGATAAATCACCACCACTTCACCATTTTGAAGATCATGCATAGAGGCGGTGCCATAGCGACCCGGCTATTGCTGCGCGTATAATATTAAGTCGCCAAAATTGCTTAATCCAAATGGAAATAGAGCCCGCAAACCGAAAGATCACGCGTCGAGGAGCTTGGCTTAAATAAAATGTGTCAGACTATTCCAACGTGTGCAACCAGGCCAGTAATTGAGCACTGGATCCCATCAGAACTCCGCAGTTAAGCATGCTTGGGCAAGAGTAGTACTAGGATGGGTAACCTCCTGAGATTTCCTCATGTTGCACCCATTTTTTGCTACTCGGCTGCATGAACTCCCATTTTTACCTGTGACGAATGCGCTCTCTCTACGAATGTGGGCCCGAGGGTACCTCCCACACGGGCTTTGCGGAATTCTTGTAATCAACAGAACTGGGATGTGGCCTTAACATCCTTCGCAGGCGATGAGCATGAAACCAAAATAAAGGCGCATCTTAGTTTCCTAATGCAAGGCCCATCAAACGGCCAAAACTTGACCATCTGATTTTCACACACAATACAATTTCGAAAAGCTCACGGAGTTGTCAGTCCACTAGCGAATCAGGTCAACCAATTCAATCTCATTCTGCGACCTCAGATCGCTCATATTCAACTCTGTTTAAATATTATCCCAGTGTTTTCCTTTCGCCAATTTCAGCCTAATTGATATGCCTGTGAAGTCTTCGGGAAACACTTCCAAGAATAATGTAATGACCACGACATAACTTCATGCTCACGCGGCGAAATATCCTCCACTACCAATTTTGGAGATCCCGTATAGAGGCGGCGGCGTGGCGAGTCGGCCGTTGCCGTGGATAAACGTTGAGGCACCAAAATTGCTTAATCTGAATGAAAACATATCCCACAAACCGAAAGATAGCGAGTCGAGGAGCTTGGCTAAAAAATGTTCCAGATTATTCTAACATGTGCGACCATACCAACACATGAGCACCAGATCCCATCAGAACTCCACAGTACTGGGATGGGTGACCTACAGGGATATCCTCATGTTGCACCAATTTTTTGCAGCTCGAGTGCATGAACGCCAACTTTTACCTACAGCGAACGTGCTCTATTTAAGAACCATGCCCGAGGGTATTGCTGACGCAAGCAGGGTGGAATTTTCGGAATCAACATAACTGGCAAGCAACCAAAACATCCTTCCCAGGCGATGAGCAGGAAATCAAAAGAAAGGCACGTCTTAGTTTCCAAATGCATGGCCCTTCAAATGACCATATCTTTTGATCAGACCGTCTGATTTTCATGCACACTAAAATTTTAGAAATCTCATGGAGTTGTCCATTCGAGCTCAGATCGCGCATATTCAACTCTGTTTAATGACCGTGGCATAACTCGGGAAAGACATCTAATAATACAGTATTGACCGCGACATAACTTCGTGCTCACGCGACAAAATCTCCTCCACTTCCCCATTTTGGAGATCCCGTGTAGATGTAGTGGCGTGGTAACCCGGCCGTTGCAGTGCGTAAAATATTGAGCCGCCAAAATTGCTTAACCTGAATGGAAACAGATCCCACAAACCAAAAGATCGCGTGTCAGGGATCTTGACTTAATAAAATGTGTCAGACAATTCCAATGTGTGCGACCAGACCAGCACTTAAGCACCGGATTCCTTCAGAACTCCGTAGTTAAGCTTGCTTGGGCGAGAGTAGTACTAGGATAGGTGACCTCCTGGGAAGTCCTTGTGTTGCACCCATTTTTTGTTGCTCGGCTACATGAAAGCCCATTTTTGCCTGCGGCAAACACGCTCTCTCTACAAATGTGGGTTCGAGGGCACCGCCCACGTAGGCTGGGTGGAATTTTCAAAATCAATAGAATGGGCACATGGCCATAATATTCTTCACAGGAGATGAGAAGGAAATAAAAAGAAAGGCGCGTCTTAGTTTCCAAATGCACCCACAATAACCGGTTTGCGAGCAAATGAAGTTGTCTACTCTCCATCACGTCGCCCGTGACAGGGGGGCGTGACCAACCCGAAAACTCTATAAATAGGGCCTTTCCCCCTCTTCTTCCTCCACACCATCTACCCTTCTCCTCTCCCTTTGCTTACCCGAATCCTTCTTTCTTCTCCCTTCTTCTAAAATTCCTAGCCACCACCCTCGCTCCACCGCTTCCTCCTCCGAGCACCCCGCGTATCCCGCCGCAGCGGAAGCCATGCTCCTTTTTCAAAACCAAACCCAGCAGGAGCGCAGTGAGCGCCTACGCGCCAAACCCCTTGGCGTGTTCCACATTTTAGATTGGGCGATCCTCGCCACATTTGGAGCTGCGGATCTGGTACGGGGATTTCTGTCCACACCTGGATGGAGTTCCCTCTTCTCTATTTCCGAGCATGCCTTTCTTGCACTCACTGTTTGAGTGTCTTGGCTTCATTCGAGTTCCGCTTGGGTGGCCGATGACGACTTCATCATCTTTCGCCTAGGTAGGATGGTGCATCAGCTCACCATCCGCCAGCTCAATGTCGTCATGGGCTTCTGCTCGGAGGCTTTTCCCCAATCTCCCGCCTATCTCGATTTACTTTTTAACTGATTTCCCGACCGATTTCAACACTTCTCGCCTTTTGGGCGGAAATCAGTAGTGACACCGCCCCCTACACCCCAAAGAAATCCAAAGGCACCCAACTCATTTCTCCCGCCTTACGTATTCTCCACCAACCTCCTTACCTTCACTATTTCTAGTCGTGGCGATAGCCACGGGGTGGTGACTCGGGCAGACTTACTATATTTATATAGTATGTTTTACCGGGTCCCCCCTCAACCTTGGTTATCTGCTCGCAATTTTCTTTCGGCACCAGGCCGAAAATGCGAGGTTGGGAGCAGTACACGGCGGGAACTTCATCACTTTCCTCGCGAAGCAGCTCGGCATTTGGGATGCTCTTCCACGCCTCAGCTGCGTTCCAGACGCCGCAAGTTATCTAGTTCTAGACCCTTCAGGCCCTCGGCTTAGCGCGGCGACGTGATGGAGAGTTTGAGGCTATTCCCCCCGCAGTCGGTGGTGGCGATCTTGGCCTTGATCACGGTGCCGGTCCCAGCGGCACTATTCACTCTCCCCAGATTCCTCCACCACCGCAGGACCCTTCTTCCGAGCCCGGCCCTCAGAGCTATTGGGATCTTCAGTTTGCGTCTCTTCACACACGCTTAGATACGATGCAGGCCGATTTTGACGCTCGATTTGTGAGTTTTGACAGTCGATTTACCACGCTAGCGACAATCAAGCCCTCCTCCATGGCACGTATTGAGCGTGAGTTTTCCGACCTCCGACGCACTATCAGGAGCCGCGGCAGCATAACGATGAGAATTAGCCTGCTTTCTTTTTTTCTTGGATTGTATACCACCCTATTGTATCTTTTCTTTTATCATTTTCTTTTCATTTGTCATGTATCTTTTCTTTTTCGTAAAATAAAAAAAATATGTTTTGCTTCAGCTTTCTCTTCCAGGTACTTTTTGGTGCTGCATGACCCGCTTTAGGGAAGTCTCCTCTCTTTTCTCTTTATTTATTTATTTTTCATTGGGGACAATGTCTTGTTTAAGTATGGGGGGATATTTCTCAAGCAAAACATACAAAAATTATTTTTGTCTCAAAAAAAAAATTAAACAAAAAAAAGGATTTTTTATTTTTTGTGCAATTTTGTTTTTGCTTATTTTACAAAATACAAAAAAAATTTAATAAAAAAATAATAATAAAACATAGGATTACTTTCAAAATTAGGGAGATCTTTATCGATCTATTTACTCACATGCGACATTCTAGGAATTCAACTTTTACATAAGTTTAGAAACTTTTTGATGCTTTAATTGAATTTTGAATTTTGTAGTAGAACTGTTGGACATGCTGTGTTTCTAGTTAAGTGCACATGTTAGTAGAATTTGAGTAGACTTAATTATTCAGCATACAATCAGTTTTTTTCTTTTTCTGAATGCGTAGAAATAGTTTATTTTGCTTTTACTTGGAAACCGGTAAAATCTAAAAATAGTTTAGAAGAGTGTGTAGAAGTTTACTAGAGAGATATTTCGCGGATCAAGAAAGAGGTATTCTTTCTCGATGTCTAGAACTTGCCCTCTAGCTATTCTCAAGACTTTGCATAGGTTAAACTCATTAGCATGAAAAATGATTTAGGCATTTCTTTTGGCTAGTTTGTTTGAGCCTTGCACCCGTACCTAACGTTTCTCTCCTTGCTAAGCCAATTTGAGCCTCTACCCTTCCTTTTGATATAGCTCCACCAACACTTTACCAAAGCCTAAAAAGCATCCTAATTATACACCTAGAACCGAGCTTAAAATTATAGATAAAACCAGTTTATGTGTGATTAGGAACCATTTTATTTTGGTGGCTTTTGAAAAAATATACAAGAGTTGTTCTATTTCTCACTTCTCCTCAAAACAAAAAAAAACAAAAAAAAAGAAAAAAAACCAAAAAAAAAAAAGAAAAAAAAAAAAGAAAAAGAGAAGTTGAAAAAATATTCAGCATATTGAAAAAAAAATTGTGAAGTTTTTCAATTTATTTTTTTGTGCAAGCTCTCTTTAGTTTTGGTGTGTCTACCCATCGCATTTATCTTTGTTTTTTCCAAACCAAAAACCTAAGCCTACATTCCAACCTACTTAAGTCCTACTGATTTGTGCTTATAAGTTAACCTAGTGCCGTGGCGAGAGTGTGAAAGGGCAAGCCTATGACCATCGACATTGATGGATTTCTTTGGAGGGTATCCCGATCTCGATTTGTGCAATTTATCTTAGCAAACACGCTACTTTCTCCCTAAACATGATTCGAAGATTTCGTGGTTTCCATCTTTGAAGTAAAAAATAATAAGCGAAAACACATTTTACAAAATAAAAAATAATTTGTATGCGTGATAGGTTCTTCTACAATAATTACTACAAGCATAGGCATAAGACTTCGCATTCTACTTCTTATATTCAATTTTCGTTTTTAGAGTTAAAATTTTTCTACTCTCCATGTGAAGTTGTTTGCTCGGGATGAGCAAACGAGTAAGTATGGGGGTATTTGATAACTCTAATAAATATGCCGACACAATAACCGGAAGTTTTGAATCCTCCGCTAAAATAAATACTCTAAATGATCAGGCAATTATTTTAGTTCTAACGCGGGAGGTTCATCATAAGAAGTTTTCAAACGATCACTACCAATGTCTAAAAGTTCAAAAATAGGTGCGTGCGTGATCGAGAGATTATCGCTATTCTCATGAGCAATTAAATCTAAATGTTCTAAATCGGCATCATGATCAATAAAAAGATAAAGATTTTTCAGAAAAAGAAAAGAGTCTTCTTCAAGAGAAGCCTCCAAATAATAACATGAGTCGTCATTTGAGAGCGAGTTTTTTCATAGACGTGTCAATAGTAAAGGTAACTTCTTCATCTCCGACTCTAAGGAGAAGTTTCCCATTACTAACATCTATAATTGCGCGCGAGGTGGCAAGAAAGGGGCGACCGAGAATGAGTGGGACCTCGGTGTCCTCTTCGATGTCAAAGATGACGAAATCTACCGGAAAGATAAATTTTCAACTTTGACAAGCACATCCTCTATGATCCCCATAGGGAGCTTGACAGACCGATCCGCCAATTGAATGCACATTCTTGTGTTTTAGGTTCTCCTAATCCCAACTTCTTAACTAAAGAATAAGCATTAAATTGATTGAGGCGCCTAGATCGGCTAACGCACGTTTTACTAATAAATCACCAAACAAACAGGGAATGGAGAAACTACCCGGATCGGGTAATTTCTTAGGTAATTTATTTAAGTAAAACTGCCGAACACTCCGCATTCAATTGAACCGTGGAGATATCCTCAAGTTTCTTTTTATTGGATAAAAGATCCTTGAGGTACTTGGCGTATTTCTGCATTTGTGCGATTATTTCACAAAACGGTAGATTAATTTGGATTTGTTTAACATGTCCAAAAATTTTACCGTGATGTTCATCCACCCGTCTTTTTGCATTCTAGATGGATAGGGAAGAGGTGGTTGATAAGCTTTTGGTTTATTAGAAGTAAGAGGTTTAGACGGAGGAGAAGATGGAGAATTATTACCTCCGTATCAACCGGAATTGGAGAAGTATCAACCGGATTTGGAGAAGTAGTTACCTCCTTCCCGCTCCGTAGGGTGATGACTTTTACATGCTCCTTGGGGTTGGGTTCTGTATTGCCCGGTAGCGCTCCTTATTGACGATCGGAGAGCATTTTAGCGATTTGCCCGATTTGTGTCTCCAACTTTCGAAGAGATCCGGTGAGATTCCGGATGTTGGCGTCATTTGTAGTCGTATATTTAGTGAACAATTCCTCGAGATTACGAGCTTTGGGAGCTTGCGGTGGAAAATAGCCGGGTGGAATCGTGTTCGGCGGGCGCGCCGCGTTCCCCGGATTACTCCAAGAGAAGTTGGGGTGATTCCTTATACCCGGGTGATAGGTATTGCCAAAATTGTTACCCGGATTATAAGGTGGCCGATTCGGATTACCCATGTAATCCACATGCTCGGCAATAGTAGAAGGCTCCCAATATTGGGGCTCACCGGTAGATTTGGACGAGGAAGCAGACATCTCGTTCATCTGTTTTTGCAGTTGCTCAATGATGAACTGTAAATATGCATATTTTTATGCACATTAATTTAGTCATTTTCATTTATTTTCGTCGTTTTTACTTATTTTTGTTCAATAAAATGTTCATATTCTTATAAATTTGCTTCTAACTTGTTTTATTTTATTTTGCAGAAAAATTCCAAAATCTGCCAAAATTTGGGAAGTACACGCCCGTGACACATTGGTCACGCCCGTGACCGGGCCGTGACTGTGCATTTCCTGTGGAATCGGAAATTTCTGAAGTAAGGCTTGACACGCCTGGCGACACGCCCGTGTCACCCGACACGGCGTGACCCCCAAGCCCGTGTCCTCTCCTCTCGACGAATTCCTCTTGACGATCGTCGAGTGTCGACACCACAGTCACGCCCAGTGTCACGCCCGTGACCGAGGGCGTGACTCAATTTCCGCTCGATGATTTCGACTCGACACTTTCCACTCGACATTCGTCGAGTGTCGACACCTACTGACACGCCCATAGTCACGCCAGTGACATGGGGCGTGACCTTTCCAGCTGGCCCGACAAGATGCTGCCGAGGACATTTGACGCAACCCGCGCCCGGTTCTACCTCCCCGACACGCCCAGAGTCACGCCCGTGACCTGGGGCATGACTGCTGCGAACTCAGCCCGAAGTCAACTTTGCTGTCCAATCGCCGGCCGCCTTCATGAATAGTATTGTCACGCCCCCCCTACACGCCCGTGACCGAGGGCGTGTACTTAGAAATTTTTTCCTATAAAATAGCCCAGTTCTGTAGGTCCAAGGGTTCAGATTTTTGGGCCAAGTTAGTGTCTTTTTGTGGGCTTAATCCGTGGATACTAGTGCTATGTAAGGAGATTTCTCCCCTTCTTATTTCATGTTTTGTTTTGCTTTATCTTTTAGCTTTGTAATAGTTTTGAAAATTTTAATAAAAATGTTAGATTTTCTCTCTCTATTTAGCATGAAAAATTCATTTGGATGGCTCACCTCTTTCCCTTTTTATCCTTGGTTTCATCCTTGTTCTTCATTTAGTTCTTCATTTATGAAAGGTGTGTGTGTGTGTATGAGTGTAATATATTTACTTTCCATGTCCTTTTTCCCTTAACTTCTTCATGCTTAGATTTTGATTTCATCCTTATGATTTTATAAAAGAGATTTTAAAAAGTGAATTTGTTCTTTTTTACTTAGTTTTCTTTTAGGATTGTAAAACCTCTTTTGTTCTTTTCATCTTCTTTTTCACATTTTTATCACTTTCATAACATCATAAGAATGAAAATGTTGGTATTTTAATTTTCCAAAAACTTTGGTTTTTAATTCGTTTTGAAAAACTTTTGTCTTCTAAAAATTGAAATTTCCTCTTTTTATTTGTTTTTGGCAAAACCTAAGCATGAAAAAGTTAAAGTTTTAATTTTTAGGTAACTTTGATTTTTCATGTTGTGTGTGTGAGTGTAGGTGTATAATTATTAATGCTTTGTTCAAATCATGTAGAGTGTGTGAGTGTAGGTGTTAAATTTTAATGCTTTCTTTTAATGCTTTCCTTTTATGCTTTGATTCAAATTATGTAGAGTGTGTGAGTGTATGGTGTTAAATTTTATTGCTTTCTTGAATTTCTTATGAAGTGTGTGTGTTTGTGTGCATTTATTTCCGCCTACTCGTTAAGAGTTAAATGGCGAATCATTTTCATTTTCAGTCCTACTCGTTTGAGGAGGACTTGTAATTTTTCTTTCTTTATTTTTCCGCCTACTCACTTGAGTTAAATGGCCGGACTTTATAGCCCTGTAATCGCATTTATTTTCTCCTACTCATTTGAGTAGGACTCGCTTTCATTTCAGTCCTACTCGTTTGAGTAGGACTTGCAATTTTCAGCTTTTATTTACCGCCCCCACTCGTTTGAGTGGGACTCGCAAATTTGAATTATGCAAATTTCTTTTTTATGCGTAACTTAGTTCCTTTCTAATTTATAATTTGGAGTGTGCGTGAGTTCTTATTGTTAGCTAATTTTCCAGTTTTCTAAATGTTTGTTAATTTTCTTATGTCCCTTTCTTATAATCGTTTAGTGTATTATTTCGAACTCGCGCCTCACTAAATTATAAGCCGTCCCCATACCGATGAGTGGCTAATCGCTATTAGCCTCGGCATGGAAGAGCATTGGGACATTTAAAACGATTTATAATAATTAAAGCTCTTTATTTTCATTTTAATTTAAGCACTTAGGGTTTACCCCGGGTTTACGACGCGTAGGACCACATATCGATGTGTGGGCCCTATTTCCGTAGTCCATATACTAGCTAGCCGAGAGGTCGTGCATATGAACCGATCACCCCTGGGTAAATAGAGTTGCGTGCATACCCTCGAGAGAGGACAAGCGTAATTCTACCGGATTGGGTTCCCCACCCAATAGCGGGGTTCTTAGCGTAAAGCGGGCGTTAAGAGGAATCCTTCGTCGGACTAACGTTCGGTCGAATAGTCTTAACGTTTAGGTGAGCGATACCGCTATAGCTAGGTGAGCTCACATTAGTGGAACCTCCACGGCCAAGTTGCCTTATTATTAATTTGAAAACTAAGTCTTTTTATTATTAAAAATTGTTTTAGTCTTAATCTGATTCGATGCCGAGCGTTAACCCTTCATCGAATATTGTCTAAATCGTTTTTTTCGCTCCTTTGCTTTTCCGCCTTTTATTAAGTAAAAAAATCCATCTTTCTTTCAGTAAAATAATAGTCCTCCCGAGGAGTAAGAATAGTCAACGCGACCCCGAGAACAATACGACCTCGTATTCCCCCGAATATCGAGTACTACTTGCGATAGGTGCACTTGCCTACCCGAGCAAGCCCGCGGCGATCGACTCACCGAACCAACAACACTAAGAGTCTGTTCGCGGGCCCATCAAATTTTTGGCGCCGTTGTCGGGGACTCTCTTTTCGAGTTGCTATTTCGAATTCCGGAGTCTATTAATTTTACTTATTTTCTATAAAAAAAAACTAAAAACTTTATTTTAAAAACAACAAAAAAAGAGTTTATTTTTGTTTTATTTTTGTTTGGGTGTATGACCCGAGGACAACCCTCAGAGTCTGAAGATTTGGACTTCGACCCTGAGATCGAACGCTCTCTTGCGCGTATCCGATCTCAACGCCGAAATCCTTCTTTAGATCCCGAGGAATCTATCGGAGAACCCACTGTTGTAGTTATGATGACCCGCCCCTAACCTTCCCCCGGCGGCCGAGCGTACTATGTCTTATTACGCCCGGCCTAACCTGGATGATTCTGGGTCGAGTATTGTTCGCCCTGCGGTGGCCAATAATAATTTTGAAATAAAGTCAAGTGTCATTCAAATGGTCCAAAACGCCGTGCAGTTCGATGGACTGGCGGATGAGGACCCGAATGTCCACTTGTCCAATTTCTTGGAGATATGCGACACCTTCAAGATCAATGGCGTCACTGATGACGCCATTCGTTTGCGCTTATTTCCTTTTTCCCTTAAGTCCAAAGCCAAGGCGTGGTTGAATGCCCTCCCGCGAGGATGTATCACCACGTGGGCTGATTTGACGGAACGGTTCCTAACGAAGTACTTTCCGCCAGCAAAAAACTGCAAAGTTGCGGGCGGACATTTCTTCGTTTGTGCAGAACGATCCTGAGTCTCTATACGAGACTTGGGAACGGTTTGAGGAATTCCTCCGCCGTTGCCCGCACCACGCGCTGCTAACGTGGTTGCAAGTTCAAATTTTTTATAATGGGCTGAATTTTCAGACGCGTCAAATGATTGACGCGGCTGCCAGGGGTACACTTAACAACAAAACCCCCGAGGCCGCCCAGGCTTTATTCGAAGAGATGGCTATGAACGCCTATCAATGGAACATCCCGCAGGGACGGCCAAAGCCAGCGGCTGGTCTTTTTGAAGTGGATGCCACTGCTCTCTTGACCCTTCAAGTTGAAAGGTTAACAAAGCAGGTGGCAGAGATGTCTGCTGCCTCCTCCACTCCGCCTTGTTTTATTCCACCTAATGTCTGCGTAGCTGAAGAGTTCGTGGACTTCATGGGAAATTCGGGTCGTCCTCCCTTCAACCCCAACAACAACCCTTATAGTAATAACTATAATCCAGGTTGGAGGAATCACCCCAACTTCTCGTGGAGCAACCCGAATAATGCTCAGCGTCCCCCTATTTCTTATGCGCCCGGATTTCTTCCTCCACCTCCTCTTCCGAAACCCTCCCCGATGGAGGAAAATTTTTCGAAGTATATTGCGTCCAACGAGTCAAATATCCGGAATATCACCGGATCGCTAAAAACACTCGAACAACAGGTTGGACAGCTGGCGAGGATGATGTCCGAGCGCGCGCTCGGGGCACTGCCGGGAAACACGGAGCCCAATCCGCGGGAAAACGCCAACGCTATAACCCTCCGTAGCGGAAAGGAGGTGGTCGATCCAAAACGGACCGACCCTCAGGTACATATTTCACCTCCGACCCCTCTTCCCCTTTCTTCGCTTACGCCGCCTTTACCTATTATAAAAGAAAAAATTATTTTAAACAAGGCTCTTTCGTATCCGCATAAATTAGATAACGAGCGTAAGGACGCGCAATATGAAAAATTTATTTTATTATTAAAACAAATTCACATTAATGTTCCTTTTTGCGAGGCTATCTCGCAAATGCCCAAATATACGAAATTTTTAAAAGAACTACTTTCTAATAAACGCAAATTAGAGGATATTTCGCATGTATCTCTCAACGCTGTCTGCTCGGCGGCCCTTACTAATAAATTGCCCGCAAAACAAAATGACCCGGGACGGTTTTCCATCCCGTGCCTTTTTGGCGATATATTAGTAAAGTACGCCTTAGCTGATTTAGGGGCTAGCATTAATCTTATGTCGTTCTCGCTCTTTTCGCGTTTAGGTTTGGGTACTCCTAGTCCTACGAATATGCGCATCCAATTAGCGGATCGCTCGGTTAAGTTCCCTATCGGGGTAGTGGAGGACGTCCTTGTCCGAGTCGACAAGTTTACCTTCCCGGTAGACTTCGTCATCTTAGATATCGAGGAGGACGCCGACGTACCAATAATACTCGGTCGCCCTTTTCTCGCCACCTCCCGCGCACTAATAGATGTTAGTAATGGTAGCCTTCTCCTCCGAGTAGGCGATGAACAAGTTACTTTCTCTATTAATCCCTCGATGGACAATTTGTCATCACGCAACGATTTCTGCTATTCTTTAGATACCTTTTTCGGAGATCGTTCTTCTCCCATTTTTGAGTCCGTATTTTTAAACGACGATATTTATGCGCTCGAAAATTTCAACTGCGATGAGGATACGTCTATTGACTTGCCTTTCGAACCAATTGGTAATAAAGACATAGGCATTAAAACCTCCCTAGAAGAACCGCCCATCCTAGACCTCAAACCCTTACCCGCCTCGCTCAAGTACGCTTTTTTGGGAAAAGGTGATACGCTCCCCGTTATCATTTCTTCGGACTTGAGTGATTCGGAGACTTCCGATCTATTGGAAGTTTTATTTAAACATCGCCACGCAATTGCGTGGCAAATCTCTGACCTAAAGGGGATTAGCCCCTCCTTTTGCACCCATAAGATTTTCCTAAACGATAATTGCCGCAAAACAATTCAGCCGCAGTGTCGTCTTAACCCAAACATGAAAGACGTCGTTAAAGCTGAAATCATTAAGTTATTAGATGCGGGGATTATCTACCCTATTTCGGACAGTGCATGGGTTAGTCCCGTGCATGTCGTGCCCAAGAATGGCGGTCTTACCGTAGTGGCGAATGAGCATAACGAGCTTGTCCCAACTCGTACTGTTACGGGTTGGCGAGTGTGCATCGACTATAGGAAACTTAATGACGCCACCCGCAAGGACCATTTCCCTCTGCCATTTCTAGACCAGATTTTAGAGCGTTTATCCGGTCATCCGTATTATTGTTTTCTTGATGGTTTATCGGGGTTTTTCCAAATCCCCATTTCCCCCGATGATCAAGAGAAAACAACTTTTACTTGCCCGTTCGGTACCTTCGCATATCGAAGAATGCCATTTGGACTCTGCAACGCGCCAGCTACATTCCAAAGATGTATGCTAGCGATCTTTGGCGAGCTATTAGAAGACATTATGGAAGTCTTTATGGATGACTTCTCTGTTTTCGGACGCTCTTTTCCCGATTGCCTTAACAATTTAGATCGTGTCCTTCAACGGTGCGAGCACACAAGCCTTGTTTTAAATTGGGAAAAATGCAACTTTATGGTTTGAGGAGGTTTGGTCCTCGGCCATATGATTTCATCTAAGGGGATAGAGGTGGATAAGGCCAAGATAGAAATTATAGAAAAACTTCCGCATCCAACAAACGTAAAATCTATTAGGAGTTTCTTAGGCCATGCAGACTTTTACCGACGCTTTATTCAAGATTTTTCAAAAATAATAAAGCCGCTAACTCACCTCTTGGAAAAGGAATCATGTTTCATCTTTAGTAGCGAATGCGAGTCCGCCTTTAATTTGATAAAACAAAAACTTATCTCTTCACCAATTTTAGTGGCCCCTAATTGGTCCCTTCCGTTCGAAATAATGTGCGACGCTAGTGATATTGCCTTAGGTGCCGTTCTTGGCCAACGCGTAGAAAAACATTTTCATCCTATTTATTACGCTAGCAAGACGCTCACTTTCGCACAAATAAATTACACGACAATGGAAAAGGAACTCTTAGCCGTCGTTTTCGCTTTTGATAAGTTTCGCTCGTATATAACGCTATCTAAAGTTATCGTTTTTACCGATCACTCCGCGCTTAAGTATTTATTAGCTAAAAATGATGCGAAGCCCCGCCTTCTTCGATGGATTCTCCTCCTACAAGAGTTTGATTTGGAGATCCGAGATAAGCGGGGAGCGAAAAATCTAGCGGCGGACCACCTCTCCCGTTTAGAAAATCCGGGTGCGGAAGCGCTCGTCGAATCTGAAATAAATGACAGATTCCCCGAGGAACGCCTTCTTGCCATTAATAAATCTTCATCATCTTCGCCTTGGTTCGCAGATTTTGCAAATTTCTTAGTAGCGCGGGTCCTTCCAAAAGAGTTTTCCAGTCATCAAAAGAAGAAATTCTTTTCTGACTTGAAAAATTTCTTTTGGGAGAACCCATTTCTTTTTCGTATCTGCGCGGACCAAGCGGTCCGAAGATGCGTTGCGAGTGTGGAGTGCTTACAAATTCTTAAGCACTGCCATGAGGGTCCAGCCGGTGGGCATTATCAAGCCAACCGGACCGCTCGGAAGGCGCTAGAGGCGGGCTACTTTTGGCCCACTCTCTTCAAAGACGCGCATAATTTTGTGCGCGCATGCGATAGCTGTCAGCGGTCGGGTAACATCTCTCGTCGTGACGAGATGCCCCAAAACATGTTTTTAGAGTGCGAAGTCTTCGATTTGTGGGGCATAGATTTTGTTGGCCCCCTACCTCCGTCTTTCAAAAATATGTATATTTTAGTGGCGGTCGACTACGTATCGAGGTGGGCGGAAGCGCAAGCTCTCCCCACCAACGATGCGCGAGTCATCGTTACATTTCTTAAAAAAATATTTTCTCGCTTCGGCACGCCTCGCACAATTGTTAGTGATAGGGGAACGCATTTCTGTAACGCTCTTATGGCTAAGACGTTAGCTAAATACGGAGTCACGCACAAGCTTGCCACCCCCTACCACCCGCAAACAAGTGGCCAAGTCGAGGTAGTAAATCGAGAGATTAAGCGAATTTTAGAAAAAATCGTTTCGCTAAATAGGAAAGATTGGTCCGTTAAACTCGACGATGCGTTGTGGGCGTATCGGACGGCATATAAAACCGCTATCGGATGTACGTCGTTCCGGTTAGTCTACGGCAAAGTGTGTCATTTACCCATAGAATTAGAACATCGCGCACTTTGGGCTTTAAAACTCTTAAACCTCGACTCCAACTTAGCCGCTCAAAATAGAAAAATGCAACTAAACGAGCTCGATGAATGGTGTGCGAACGCTTACGAGAGCAATAAATTCTATAAGGAGTGCTCTAAGTTATATCACGATCGAAAAATCAAGTCCCAAAAATTATTTTCTCTGGGCGATCTTGTTCTTCTTTACAATTCACGTCTTAGGCTTTTTCCAGGTAAATTAAAATCTAGATGGTCCGGTCCCTTCCTAGTTGAAGAAGTTTTTCCTTATGGAACCGTACTCGTCTCCCAACCGGACAAAGGCTCTTTTAAAGTAAACGGTCATCGGTTAAAGTCTTACATCGCGGGCGACCCAGTGATCGGTTTTAGCGAAACCATAACTTTCCTCCACATTATAAACCCGCCAAAATAGTCAAGCTACACGACTATAAACAAAGCGCTCCTGGGAGGCACCCCTCGCTTATCTTTTTCGCCCTTTCCTCATTATCTTTGCTCCTTTTTCTAATAAACGCATGGTTTCTGATCGGCCTCCCCCTACGCGTTTCAGGGAAGCTTCTACCCCCTTCCCTTTCTTTTCTTTGTACATATTGTCTTTCCTTTCTGTTCTGCATACTTACGATACAACATTGGGGACAATGTTGGACTTAAGTATGGGGGTTTCGTGCTTTACTTTCTGCACTTCAATTTTTCTGCATCTCAAAAAAGAAAAATACAAAAAAATACATATAACAAAAAAAAAAAAAAAAAAAATTTAAAAAACATCTTAAAATGAAACAAAAAAATTTTAAATGAAAAAACAAACAAATTTTAAATGAAAAAAAAAACAAAAAAAATTTTAATGAAAAAAACAAAAATCCAAAAATTTTTTTTGTTGTTTTGTTCTCTTTCTCTTTTCCAAAAACTCAAAAAACAAAACAAAAAATTATTTTGTTTAGTTTCACTTTGTATATATTTTTTGTTTTTTCTCTCTCCCCCTTCATCATTCTTGTACAAACCTTTTTCTTTTTCTCCCTTATTTTTGTACATATTATGAAAATTCTCTTAAAAAAAAAATACAAAAAAAAGGATAATAGTTCACAAAACAAAATTTTCAAAAAAATTGCGAAAAACAAAAATACAAAAAACAAAAAGATAATAAATGAAAAACACAAAAAAAATGATAACAAAAACTATAAAAATCAAAAAAAATGTTTTGAAATAAATAAATTAAATATTCCATACTTATCTTTTTTGCTATCCAAAAATTCTGTTCTGAGTTTATTTATATGTGAATACTATTAATTCTCTGTTTGCTACCCGTTTGTTAATTATTGATTGAAACATTTAAATAGCCGGGGTTAAGTTTTAAAGAATTATTTATGCTTTGTTAAAACTAGCGGACTCGTTTTAGGCACTACTTCTAATTTTTCATTAATAGGAGCACGTATATTATGTTAGGAAATAACGACTATAGAATTCAATTATACTTACTTTTAGCTTTCTGAAAAAATTGGAACGTACAAATTATTAAGGTTGCTCTCAAAAATTTTTAGGATTACAATCTAGTTTTCCTTTCTCCCCTTACTTTTCATGACCTACTTGGCATGAAAAATTTTATCCTTAAAAGATCTTATGTCAATAGGAACAAGATTTCGTTCCGTAAACATAGGCACCCAATAATTTTAAAAGATTATATAGGGAGTAAGAGGATAAAATTCATTACTCCTACAAATATACATTGGGTTAATTTTTCTTATGAATTTGAAAAACAAAAATCATATTAGGAAAATAAGATTTCGTTTTCCTAATAATCCAAAAGAAAAAAAAACATGGAGGTTCGAAAAAATTACCTCACCTCAAATATCAAAACCCTCTTCATAAACCCACTACCCCCTTAGCCAATTCCACGATTCTAGAATTAATCCAAAAATCTTTTTGAGAGCATAATTAGTAAATTGTATTATTTCCGGTAGCACTCGTATAAGCTAGAGTTCTTATAATTCCAAACTATTTTCGTTAATCTAACCATTTCAAATGTTGCCTTCTATTTGATTACATCAAGAAGTCTTTTGGCCAAAACTTTTGCGTTATTTAAATCATCTACATAATTTTAGGACTTAACTCTTACACCCCGTATATTTATTTCGATCTCTCTTATAATTGATTAAGCGATAGCCAAAACTTAGAGTTTTTTTTATTCCTTATAGATTCACCTCAAACTTTTGCTCTGGAATAGCAAAAGCCTAAGTATGGGGGTATTTGATGAACTGTAAATATGCGTATTTTTATGCACATTAATTTAGTCATTTTCATTTATTTTCGTCGTTTTTACTTATTTTTGTTCAATAAAATGTTCATATTCTTGTAAATTTGCTTCTAACTTGTTTTATTTTATTTTGCAGAAAAATTCCAAAATCTGCCAAAATTTGGGAAGTACACGCCCGTGACACATTGGTCACGCCCGTGACCGGGCCGTGACTGTGCATTTCCCGTTGAATCAGAAAATTTCTGAAGTAAGGCTTGACACGCCTGGCAACACGCCCGTGTCACCCGACACGGGGCGTGACCCAAGCCCGTGTCCTCTCCTCTCGACGAATTCCTCTCGACGATCGTCGAGTGTCGACACCAACAGTCACGCCCAGTGTCACGCCCGTGACCGAGGGCGTGACTCAATTTCCGCTCGACAATTTCGACTCGACACTTTCCACTCGACATTCGTCGAGTGTCGACACCTACTGACACGCCCATAGTCACGCCCGTGACATGGGGCATGACCTTTCCAGCTGGCCCGACAAGATGCTGCCGAGGACATTTGACGCAACCCGCGCCCGGTTCTACCTCCCCGACACGCACAGAGTCACGCCCGTGACCTGGGGCGTGACTGCTGCGAACTCAGCCCGAAGTCAACTTTGCTGTCCAATCGCCGGCCACCTTCATGAATAGTACTGTCACGCCCCCCCTACACGCCCGTGACCGAGGGCGTGTACTTAGAAATTTTTTCCTATAAATAGCCCAGTTCTGTAAGGTCCAAGGGTTCAGATTTTTGGGCCAAGTTAGTGTCTTTTTGTGGGCTTAATCCGTGGATACTAGTGCTATGTAAGGAGATTTCTCCCTTCTTATTTCATGTTTTGTTTTGCTTTATCTTTTAGCTTTGTAATAGTTTGAAAATTTTAATAAAAATGTTAGATTTTCTCTCTCTATTTAGCATGAAAAATTCATTTGGATGGCTCACCTCTTTCCCTTTTTATCCTTGGTTTCATCCTTGTTCTTCATTTAGTTCTTCATTTATGAAAGGTGTGTGTGTGTGTATGAGTGTAATGTATTTACTTTCCATGTCCTTTTTTCCTTAACTTCTTCATGCTTAGGATTTTGATTTCATCCTTATGATTTTATAAAAGAGATTTTAAAAAGTGAATTTGTTCTTTTTTACTTAGTTTTCTTTTAGGATTGTAAAATCTCTTTTGTTCTTTTCATCTTCTTTTTCACTTTTTTATCACTTTCATAACATCATAAGAATGAAAATGTTGGTATTTTAATTTTCCAAAAACTTTGTTTTTTAATTCGTTTTGAAAAACTTTTGTCTTCTAAAAATTGAAATTTCCTCTTTTTATTTGTTTTTGGCAAAACCTAAGCATGAAAAAGTTAAAGTTTTAATTTTTAGGTAACTTTGATTTTTCATGTTGTGTGTGTGAGTGTAGGTGTATAATTTTTAATGCTTTGTTCAAATCATGTAGAGTGTGTGAGTGTAGGTGTTAAATTTTAATGCTTTCTTTTAATGATTTCCTTTTATGCTTTGATTCAAATTATGTAGAGTGTGTGAGTGTAGGTGTTAAATTTTATTGCTTTCTTGAATTTCTTATGGAGTGTGTGTGTTTGTGTGCATTTATTTCCGCCTACTCGTTAAGAGTTAAATGGCGAATTGTTTTCATTTTCAGTCCTACTCGTTTGAGGAGGACTTGTAATTTTTCTTTCTTTATTTTTCCGCCTACTCACTTGAGTTAAATGGCCGGACTTTATAGCCCTGTAATCGCATTTATTTTCTCCTACTCATTTGAGTAGGACTCGCTTTCATTTCAGTCCTACTCGTTTGAGTAGGACTTGCAATTTTCAGCTTTTATTTACCGCCCCCACTCGTTTGAGTGGGACTCGCAAATTTGAATTATGCAAATTTCTTTTTTATGCGTAACTTAGTTCCTTTCTAATTTATAATTTGGAGTGTGCGTGAGTTCTTATTGTTAGCTAATTTTCCAGTTTTCTAAATGTTTGTTATTTTTCTTATGTCCCTTTCTTATAATCGTTTAGTGTATAATTTCGAACTCGCGCCTCACTAAATTATAAGCCGTCCCCATACCGATGAGTGGCTAATCGCTATTAGCCTCGGCATCGAAGAGCATTGGGACATTTAAAATGATTTATAATAATTAAAGCTCTTTATTTTCATTTTAATTTAAGCACTTAGGGTTTACCCCAGGTTTACGACGCGTATGACCACATATCGATGTGTGGGCCCTATTTCCGTAGTCCATATGCTAGCTAGCCGAGAGGCCGTGCATATGGACCGATCACCCCTGGGTAAATAGAGTTGCGTGCATACCCTCGAGAGAGGACAAGCGTAATTCTACCGGATTGGGTTCCCCACCCAATAGCAGGATTCTTAGCGTAAAGCGGGCGTTAAGTGGAATCCTTCGTCGGACTAACGTTCGGTCGAATAGTCTTAACGTTTAGGTGAGCGATATCCCTATAGCTAGGTGAGCTCACATTAGTGGAACCTCCACGGCCAAGTTGCCTTATTATTAATTTGAAAACTAAGTCTTTTTATTATTAAAAATTGTTTTAGTCTTAATCCGATTCGATGCCGAGCGTTAACCCTTCATCGAATATTGTCTAAATCATTTTTTTCGCTCCTTTGCTTTTCCGCCTTTTATTAAGTAAAAAAATCCATCTTTCTTTCAGTAAAATAATAGTCCTCCCGGAGGAGTAAGTGTAAGACCCCCTTTTTTTTTTTTTAAAATCCCGGGGTCTTAGGCCCAGAACCGCCGCCTTGCGGTGACACCTTCGCACCCGGGAAGGTCTTCACTACAAGACGCCGATCCTGCCGGCAAAATCAATCGCAGCTGACATAAAAGTAGCAGTACAAGAGAAGACAAGTCCACAGCATATCACATATATATAAAAATCTCCACGAAGGGAGTGTCCACAGAATAATAAAGTTTACAGAAATAAAAGGGCTGAAGCCCGATACATCCATATCCTCACTACAGATCCCTCATGCGGAAGCAAAACAAAAAAACTACTAGAAGTCGGAACTCACGGTCCCAGCTGGCTGTACTCCTGAGCTAGACTGCCCTATCTCCAACTGCACCGGTCTCCTGGGCTGCTCCTCCATACTCGGCTCCACGATCCCCTAATATGATGTGGTTCGAAAACCATTAGTCTAAAAGACTAAGCCCTATCATCCCCCACCCCTTCCCCCATGCTCCTAGGCACCGAGCGGGGAGGAAGAAAGGAAGGACGTGAAAGAGGAGAGAAATCAAAAACAGGTGACAGGGGAACCTAGCTATCAATTTTATAATCAGGTTATAATGAGTAAAGTAAGAAAGGAATATAACCTTCACTTATGTGAATACACATAAGCCAAGGGATCTTCTACAAGGCTCCCATCGTATAAAATGTCCCATACCACTTTATACGTTGGGGTGTCGGTTATCACAAGCAGCATATAAATATTGAAATAACCTTAATTTATAAACTTGCCCACACAAGTTTATAGACCAAGGGGTCGTTTTGCAGGGCCTAATGTATAAGCGTCCCATACCACTTATACTTTAGGTGACAGGATTAAAAGAATCGTTGATGCTATGACATGCAAGTGGGTATGATGGACATGCAAGTGCAACACACACACCCGACTCTGTGCACACAGACCTTTAGTTCCCCCTTTCGGAGCCGTTACCTCCCAGGATACCTCCGTAGTGGCAGACGGAAGCGGTGGGTTGGGCCTCGCCCACCTCAAAACCAGTAAAAGCACTACCGGTCTGACCTATCGTACGCCTCAACGCTTGGTGCACTAAGCGGACTACCGCGTACTCTTGCCGACAAGACCGCCGGACTTAAGTTTGGTGAAGTGTAAACCACACTTGCCGAGTCATCGTATAGGCGTCGGTGCATCCCATACCGAAGACCCACCACCTTAACTTTCTTTCCTTCCATGCACATGCAGATTTATCGTATCCGAACCGAGCTAAAGCTCCCCGGACCATCCCGTCCGTCACAAATATCAACCGAGCCAAAGCTCGCCGGACCGAAACGTCAGTCTCTTATTCCAAACCTCATCCCTTTGAACACCGCGGGATGGTGCCCCTTTGAACACCTCGGGACGACTTAACCATTTCCAATATTGTCCAACTAGTGAGTGCGGTGTGAAAACCTATTTACTATATTACTCTTTCGATTTGATCTTAAAGGTTTACGTTAACCCAGGACTGCCCCCGGTATTCCCTGTGAAGGGCTCTCAAGGGGCACTAGGAACTGTGTTGGGATTACGCCCAGCGTTCCCTTTCGCAAGGTACTTATTATTATTATTGGTTGATTTCCCTTACCCAATACCTTCTCATATTGCGATAGACTAATCCTAGGGTTGTTTAGACCTTTCACTCTCGCGAGAACGACGATCTTTCGTCGAACTCGCGTACCTCTAACACACATCAACTCGATTCCCGCACTCCTTAGAACTTTCTCTGGTGACTCATCTACATTCATTCCAAACCATTCAGCTCGACTAACTCTACACTAATCCAACTCTGATCCTAATACAACTTTTCCCCAAATTACTATTTGCAGACCAACCTATACTAAGTGATGTCGTGATAGGATGTCCTTCAAATTTTCATCTGAATGACCTAGAATTATTACCGGAGTCCTATCATGACCTAAATGATTTAATTCCAGAATATTATATTTTTCTCAATTAATCTCTTATTTAAATAAATTCTTACAAATGCCAATTAATACCAAGTTGATCATGAAGTATCTTAAATTATGATCCCACTGACCCAAGGAATTTTTCATAAGTTGTAGAATTGTAAAATAATACTGTCAGCCAAGTTTTATAATTTTCTCTTCAATTTTTCCATTTATCTCCTAAATAATTCAAAATTCACATATTGGATATTTTTCAAAGGAGGTATAAGGAATTCATTTCCAAAAATTCTAAGAAATTTCCAGCAAGCTCATAATATTAAAAGAGTTCCACAAACAGATTTTCACTAATTTTCAAGTAACAATGGCTATAAACTTTTATTTCTAAATAATTTACCAAGATGCCATTATGAAAATTTAAAAATTTGTGGTTCATCCAAAAATGCTGAGAAAATTAATCAAGGCTATTTATACTCAGATATGTCATCAATAAGTTTTTTTCATAATTTTCTACTGAGTATTTGCAATAATTCTAAATTAAATGAAATAAGGGCAAAAATGTAATTTCCACATTCCTCTTATCAATATTCCTCAAACAGAGACAAAAAATTTTTTAGGAGTTAAACATGTCATGATATTATTCTTGACAAAATTTGGGGAAATAACTAAGTGACAAACCTAATTTCAACATTTATTCTTCAAAAGTCCTATTAATTCAATAATTCCAAATAATGGGATTTTTTGATTCCAAAAATCGCATTATTTCAGTGAGGTGTAAAACTCATCCTAATAGGCCACTGAAATTAATTACATGAATTTAGCATGATCCAAATGGGCCTAATACTCAAAATTTCAAAAATTACTATTGGCACCCCAAGCCTAAGCATGTTCCTCATTTGCATGTGGGATTACCCACCCTACATTGATCCAAACTTGATGAAATTTAAAACATATATTTATAATGTCCTGAAGGACAAGCCACCAAAATTTGGGGCATTTTAGAGTTGAATTAACCCAAGAATCACCTAAACAAACCTAGGGGTAATTTGGTAATTTCACCATAATTTTAATTACATTAAATCCCAATTTTTGGGCAGGGCCTAAATATTCCCTAAACCAGTTACATACCAAAATCTCAAGTCATTTGGGCCTCTGGATGGGCTTGGGCATCCCTTTCAAATTTCTGCATTTGTGCTATTTGCAGCCCAAGACCATTTAATTTTTAGATCTTGCATGTGAGATATCTCAACATGCAGAGGGTTAAATTGTCAAATATTTCTACCATAGGTATAATATACCCCTAAGGGCAGGCCACCAAAATTTGGTGCATTTTGGAGTTGATATGCTCCAAATATCAACAAAATTAAATTTATCATAATTGGACTAAAACTATAGCATTATATTCCCCAAAAATTTCCATTTTTGGGGAGAGCCTAGATATTCCTAATTAAGCCATATGCCCAAAATGTCAGCCCATTTGGACTTAGGGTTTTGGCAGGGCACCCATTTTAGTTTCTGCCCTACTCTAGGACCAGCCCTAGGAAAATAGCTCTATAGGGCAGTACACTTAACCAAAAATTATGTGTAACATGGAAAATTAAAGGTGACTCCAAGACCTACAGGTTTTATGTTGAGCACATTGTATGAAAATGTCTGTACGGGCCCTAAACGTTGCATGCAAATGTCTGTTATAAAAGATATAAAAATGACACTATTCATTAATTAAATAAATCCAGAATTTAGAATATTGCATGGCACTAATCCTAAAGCAATCGGACGACTGCTGCTCATCTTCCCCAAACCGACTGCATGCAGCCCGAGTTTTCTCGGGGCTTTTCCCGGCCGCCTCCGGCGGTGCCACCACCAGCGATCATCAGCTTACCTCTCAAGGTGGTGGGGGCAAGCTTCTGCCGGCGGCTAGGGCGGCCGGAGGTGGCGGCGCCACCTCACCCGAGAGCTCCAAACCGCCATTAATGGCTGAAAAAAAGGTGTTGTGCTCGGGCTCATTCGATCCCGAATCCTAACCTAGGTATTCCTAAGATCTAAGCATGAAGAGAGAGGTGAGGGAGGACCTTCTCGGCGGCCTTGCGACGTGAGGAGCGGCGGGGAACCATGGCGGCGGTGGCGGCGCTTCTCCCTTGGTTTTCACGGCCAAGCTCGGGTTCAGCTCCAGGCTCGGCCTCCCTATCTCTCTCTGCTACTCTCCTGGTCCTGAGGGTGATGAAGTGAGGGGGAAGAAGTGGGGAGATGAAGTAATAAAAAGGGGGTGATAATTCCTATGTGAGAGGTGGTGGGTTTGCCTTATTTTTGTCACCAAGCATGCATGGGTGGGTCCCACTCCATTCCAGCTCCTTCTCATGACTCAATGGGTCGGCCAGCCCATGTGGGGGCTGATGGCATGGGTCCAAGTGGCTCATTTCCCCTAAACACCCTTAAATATACCCATTTCTCTCTCATAAATTATTCTTTAATTTTGAGATTCTCTCTCTCTCTCTCTCTCTCTCTCTCTCTATCTCTCTCCTAGTCACTAAGTTGGCTGGTAAATCTCATATTGGCAGCCCACATGTTTATTTCATCCACCAAAATATGGTTAGCCCAAGTGAGTTGGGCTTGAGCTTGAGTTAGCCCATTTGGGCTAGATTGACCCAAACCTAGGCTATGGTTGACTTAGGTCAATTTGGTCTTTGAGGTTGGCCCAAATGGGTCCTTAGTGACTCATTGGCCTCCCCTAAGGCCTAGGTAGGATTGTATTGGCCCTTTGGAGGTCACTTGACCCTTAAGTAGGGTATCTTGACTACTTTAGGGCTAGAGTTGACTTTGGTCAACTTAGCCTTTTTGGTTGGCCCCAATGGGTCCTTGGTGACCCGTTGGCCTCTCACTATGGTTATGAAGGTATGTGTGGGGTCCACTTGGCTAAGGGAACTTCAATTGGCCCTTGGGTAGGCCAGTTTGACCCAATGTAGGCTAGGTTGACCCATTTAGGGTTAGAGTTGACTTTGGTCAACTCAGACTCTTGGGTGGACCCCAATGAGTCCTAGGTGACCCTTTGACCTCACTCTAGGGTTAGGTGGGCTTGGGTGCGGCCCACTTGGCTTGGGGATGGTCAATTGACCCTAAGTAGGTTGGTTTGACCCATTTAGGGTTAGGGTTGACTTGGGTCAACTTAACCCTTTTGACTGCCCTCCATGGGTCCTTATTGATCGAATGGATCTTACCATGGTTTGATGAGAACATGGTGGGGTCTTGAAGTCTTGGTGAAGCCCCATGGTTATCTTAAACAAAGGTTCAGGAATTTACTATTTGTAGACCATAGTGGTCTCACCCACATTCTTAGGTTTCCTTGGTCTTCTTGGGCTTCCTAGGGTTTGGTCATGACCTAGTCATGGCCAATAACCACACTTAGGGGGTCTAGTTGGAAATGGGATGTTACAAATCCCAATAAACAAAACAAAGATTTCGTCCCCGAAATCCAGGTTAGGGCTACGGGAATTTCTACCAAAGAAAAGAAACTTGTAACATCCCATAAGAAGTGTAATATTACATCTCGACGCCATGTTCGCTAAGTTAGGATTAAAGGAAACCTAAATCTATGACCCTATTCGCCCAATTGGCAAGGACAAGATCCCAATAAACAAAAGATTAGCCTCTATTCTTCTTGGAGCAGCCTTACTAGTTTAAAGCAGGAAAATAAATTGAACATGTTGAGAGGTTGTGAGGTATACCTGACTGAATAACTCCGGATATCTTTCCCGCATCAGGTCCTGTAGCTCCCAAGTATGCTCCTCTCGTCCGTGGTTCCTCCACAGGACCTTGACTAGGGGGATCTTCTTACGGCGCAAGACTCGTATCCCCTGGTCGTCGATCCGTATCGGCTCCAAGTGTATGGATCGATCCGAAGCTACCGGCCCATCAGTGGCCGAAATCTGCAACTCTGGGCATAGTAGGGCCCTCCTGAGTGAAGACACGTGAAAGACGTCGTGGAAGCCGGCCAGCTCCGGTGACAGCTCCAGCCGTTAAGCTAGGGGACCGATCCGCTCCAGGATCCTGAACGGCCCCATGTACCTCGGGCTAAGCTTCTTCCGCCGACCACGTACTCGTGAAACCCCATGCATCGACTGAATCTTCAAGAACACCCGATCCCCTACCTGAAACTCCACTAAACGATGACGAGCGTCATAATATTTCGCCTGCCTGCTCTGCGCCTCCAGCATTCTGTCTCGTATCAACCGTACCTGCACCTCAGTATCCTCGATAAAGTCCGTGCCCACAATCTTTGGACCCTCGTCTTGTATCCAAGACAACGGAGTCCTACATTTCCTCCCATACAACGCCTCATATGGAGCCATCCGTATACTAGACTGATGACTGTTATTGTACGAAAACTCCACTAGGGGCAACATCCTCTCCCAGGGCTCTCCACGGTCCACAATAAACAGTCTCAGCAGGTCCTCCAGTATTCGGTTTGTACGCTCTGTTTGCCCATCTGTCTGGGGGTGGAAGGCCGTACTGAAAACCAGTCGAGTACCCAAGTATGCCTGTACTGTCCTCCACTCCTTGGACGTGAATTGTCCATCTCGATCTGACACGATTGTCTTGGGCACCCCATGATATCGCACAAACTGCTCTATGAACCTCCGTGCCAATACTCCGACAGCATCCTCCTTCCTGATCGGGATGAACCTAGCCACCTTCGTCAGTCGGTCAACGATTACCCAGATAGAATCGTTTCCCGCCCGTGATCGAGGGAGACCATGGATGAAGTCCATTGCGATATCCTCAAATTTCCACTCCGGCACCGGGAGTGGCTGCAATAAACCAGCGGGATGTCTGCATTCTGCTTTCACTAACTGGCACGCCTCGCAGCGCGTCACAAAGTGGGCGATGTCCTTCTTCATGCCCGGCCAGTATAGAGTCTTCTTCAAATCCGCCGTCATTTTAGTGATCCCGGGATGTATAGAATATCTGCTATGATGAGCCTCGGCCATTATATCGTCCCGAATCTGGCCTCCATCCGGTATGTAAGTACGGCCCCTGAAACATATCAGATCATCTCGCATCGAATAGTCTCCAGCTGAGCCTGCCTCCAAGGCCCGGAAAATCGGCTCTAGTTTGGCATCCCGCCTCTGCCAGTCTCTGACTCTGTCATGTATATCATAGGTGGTGCTCGTAGCGGCCAGGTACTCCTTGTACCGCTCAGGGTCATCAGATGATACCAGAGTGATATGCATCTCTTCAAAACTCCGAAATATCTCCATGGACATAAGCTGGGGCCCTGCTCCAAAAGTGGAAGCTCTCCGGCTCAGTGCATCGGCCACCACGTTGGCCTTACCCGGATGGTAGTGCATCTCGTACTGATAGTCCGCTAGAAACTCCACCCATCTGCGTTGTCGGATATTCAGTTCCTTCTGCGTATCCACATATTTCAGATTTTTGTGATCTGAAAATATATCGCAGTGGACACCATAGAGGTAGTGCCGCCAGACCTTCAATGCAAATATAACTGCTCCCATCTCCAAATCGTGAACTGGGTAGTTCTTCTCATGTTTCTTTAACTGGCGGGAGGCATAAGCGATCACGTGTCCCTTTTGCATCAAAACTGCTCCCATGCCCTGATAGGAGGCATCTACATAAACCTGAAATCCTTCTCTCCCTGAGGGGAGGGCAAGTATTGGAGCCGAAGTGAGTCGACTTTTCAGCTCTTGGAATGCCGACTCGCACTGTGGTGTCCAAACAAATGGTGCATCCTTCCTTGTCAGAGAGGTAAGTGGGAGGGCGAGTCTAGAAAAACCCTCTACGAACTTCCGGTAGTAGCCGGCAAGTCCTAGGAAGCTTCGTACGTCTGCAGCTGTCTTCAACTGTGGCCAATCTCGGACTGCCTGAATCTTGGCCGGATCTACTGCCAACCCCGCTCCACTAATAACGTGTCCAAGGAAGGCCACCTCCTTTAGCCAGAACTGGCATTTGCTGAATTTGGAATATAAATGATGTTCCCGTAGCTTCTCCAACGTCAGCGTTAGATGCCTCGCGTGCTCCTCCTCGGTCCTCGAGTAAATGAGGATATCATCGATGAAAACGATGACAAACACATCCAGATATGTCTCGAAAACCCGGTTCATGAGATTCATGAATGCTGACGGCGCATTCGTGAGCCCGAAGGGCATCACAGTAAACTCGTAGAGTCCATACCTGCTGCTAAAAGCAGTCTTCTGTATATCCTCTTCTCGGATCCTCAACTGATAATAGCCCGATCGCAAATCCAACTTCGAGAAGAAGTGGGCTCCCTCCAACTGGTCGAATAGCTCGTCTATCCTTGGCAGAGGATAGGTGTTCCTGACTGTTAGCCTGTTCAACGCCCGGTAGTCAATACACAACCTGAGTGTTCCATCTTTCTTCTTGACAAACAGCACTGGGGCTCCCCATGGCGAAGAGCTCGGCCGGACAAACCCGGCTTCCACCAACTCCTGCAGTTGACTCCGGAACTCTGTCAGCTCCCTTGGGGCCATGCGGTAGGGAGCTCTAGATACCGGCTTAGCCCCTGGCATAAGCACTATCTGGAAATCTTGCTCTCTGTGCGGGGGTAGCCCTGGTAGTTTCTCCGGGAAGACATCCACAAAATCCCGCACCACAGGAATGTCGGATACAGATCCCTTGACCTCCGCCATCTCGAAGAGAATCTGATAAATTTCGTCGCCCTGCATGTGTGCCTTGACGACCTGAATAGATGATAAGAATATATGGGAGGCGGGTCTAATACCTTCCATCACGACGAACGAGTCCCCATGTCTCAGGGTAATCTTCTTGGCCAAGCAGTCAATCTGGGCATGGTTCCAATGGAGCCATGTCATACCCAGAATCAGATCAAAATCGGGCAGTAACAGAATCGCCGCTGGAGCTTCGAAGGGTTTTCCGCCTATCCATGCCTCCAGATCGCAGTGGGATGATGTGAACAGCTTCGACCCGTCGGGTAGCCCTATCTGTAATGTCTTGCCTGTGATCCTCTCCACGCCTCCCAACCCTTGGATAAAGGTCTCCGACACAAACGAGTGTGAAGCACCCGTGTCGAAGAGAGTGTGTGCGGGCTTGCCGCAAATGAAGACGATGCCTGAGATGATAAACTTACTTAGAATTTTGTTTCTGGTTTTCCTGCCTAGTCTTAAATAATTCAAGTTCATGAAACTACTTTTCTAGGAAGGAAAGAACTTAAGTAAAAAAAAGAAAACTTTTTTTTTTTTGGTCGTACCTGTAATCACTTGCTCCGGGTTCCTGGGTTGAGCCAGGTCCAGTGCATAAATCTGATGTCCTTCCGGCCTACGGTCTCTACCCTGATGTCTGTGTCCTTGGCCACGTCCTCGGACTCCGTAATGTTGGGCCGGTGGGGTAATCTACGGTGCTGGTGGAGGCATCCCTCTCACGGGACAGTTTCTCTTGATGTGTCCCACCTGATGGCAGTGGTAGCATTCCGGCGGAGGGGCCATCATTACCTGCCCCCTCGGCTCCTGCCTCACCTCCTGTCGAGGCTGATCCTCCACCTTTTGTACCTCTGGCGCACGACCTCGCCGCTGATCGTTCCGGGCTCCCCGGCTCTGATCCTCCGTTGGCCGTTTTCGGCCTCTGGTGGTGAGCCAATCTGCCTCTAACCTTTTTGCCATCTCCAGAATACGAGTGATAGGTGTTGGGTATTGTATCCACAATGTACCTGATTTGAAGAAGCCCCTGGACAAGCTAAGGTCAATAGACTATGTATTTGATAAACTTTTTCAAGTTGTACTTGCAGTTTCTCCACGCTAAGTGCACACCAATGTCAGGGTGCAGTAGGTCAATATACACGGATCTGCACGACGTAATCCCTCATTGAGCAGATCAGTGTGTTGGCCTATGTGTACTCTCTCTATTGGAGTGCACTTACTTTCAAGTACAGGGCCGCTCATATGCAAGAGAAGACAAGGAGCATGGAGGATCAAGGAGCAGCTCCTTGGTGGAAGACGAAAAATCGTCCAAGGCAAATTCGACGAGAATCACCAAGTGATTCTCGCCGAATCGGCGAGAATCACTTGGTGATTCTCGTCGAATCGACGAGAATCATCAATGATTCTCGCCGACTCCTTCTGGCCATCTCAATATGGTGCCAAGTAAGATTCGGCGAGAATCGCTTGTAATTCCCGCCGAACCAATGGTCATGCAGCCCATGAATACAAGTTGAATTCGTTGAGAATCGACAAGTAATTCGACGAGAATCACAATCGATTCTCGACGAATCGTCGAGAATCACTTGATGATTCTCGCCGATTCGTCGAGAATCGTCTGCGATTCTCGCCGATTTTTCCTTGGCGTTTTCTCAGTTAATTTCCTGAACCGGATTCTGTCTCAGCTAATCTCCTGAACCGGATTCTGCCGCTGTTTAATATCTGGACCGGGACTTGGGGGCTACCTCTGTGGGTCCCACAAACGGTCTTATTGGGGGTAGCTACAGTATAAATACATGGGTATTTTGAACAGTACCAACACAGAAAAATACGCGAGCTCACGGAAACCCTAAAATCGCGAAATCCTTCCGCCGCCTCCGTCGCCGCTCGCGCAAGTCCGTCGCCGCCACCGATAGATCTTCTTCCCGATCTCCGGCGACAGTAGCTTAGCAAGGCTTGAGTCTCACGAGTCTATCCAGAGATCCTTTGTCTCTCGATTTGTTGATCGGAAACACTTCCCATCCGAATCGATCGAGACGACCGATCCTCGTGTGACCGTTGGTAGACCGAGCTTGCTTCGCAACGAAGTTTGGATCTCCAAGTTCAGCAGCTGCTCTTCATCGTAGCCGCCGATCCCGAAGCTAGCCGCCGCTCGTGTGCCGCCGCCGGTTCCGGGGAAATCCTCTCCAAGAGAGACCAAGGTCGTAGACTCTTCATCGACTTCAAGAACACGTCGTCGAACAAAGAGGAACACCGGTGTCTCCAAGAGAAGTTTGTATCACGTGTACATTCTACTTTTATTTCATTGTAAAGGAACTTTAGTTCCGTGTTGTAAGGGTTGGGTGCAACCCGATTTGTGGGAGTGTTGACTCTCACGTGTGGAAGGGCTCCTTCCGTTAGTGAAGGGATTGGATTTCAATCCCGTTGGTGAAGTGACCGAGTCGTCCCTTGTTGGGGAGATAGGTCGAAGGGGGAAAGTGGATGTACCCAAGTCGGGGAACCACTATAAATTTGCTGTGTTTTCTGTGTGCTGTGTTTGTTGTTTTTATTGTGCAGGTACATCTGTAAATTCCGCAAAAGAACCACACGTCACCTATCCCCCCCCATAGGTGCACATAACCGACACTTGGTGGACTTTCAAGTGGTATCAGAGGGAGGTTACTCAACAAAAAGGCTAACACCTTGAGGTGAATCCTGCCACTAGTGTCAACAAGGAGACATACAGCTACTATGGACGGGCTCAAGTACTCCGGTAAGATCCCAGTGTGCAACAGACTTAACTTTCCTATCTGGAAGGAAAGGATCAGGTTCTATATGGAAGCAGTGGACCCTCGACTGTTCTTGATCGTGCTGGAGGGACCTTATGTACCCACTAAGGCCTCCACCATTGATCCCACCAAGAAAGTGCCAAAGACACTCTCTGAAATGGACAAGGATGAGATGGTCCTAGTGGGCCTTGACATGAAGGCAAGAAACATCCTGGTCAGCGCGGTTGACGACTCTATGATGCAAAACTTCAGCAACTGCAGGACAGCTCAGGAGATTTGGCAGTGCCTGATCATCCTAATGGAGGGCACGGATGAAGTGAGGGATGATCGGAGATCCCTCCTGAACCAGAAGTATGAGGCCTTCCGGCAAGGGCCTAAGGAAGAGATCGGAGTCACATACGAGAACTTCCTGAAGATTGTTAACGCCCTCAAGGGCTATGGAAGAGTGTTCACCAATGGTGAACTCAATGACAAATTCCTTAGGTCCCTTACTAAGGAATGGGATACAAAGATCTGCGCCATCAGAGAATTTGGCAGACTAGCAGAAACTGATCCACAAATCCTGTTCGGGAAGCTGATGTCCTATGAACTTCAGCTGAACACCAGGAAGGCAGAGGAAGAAGCAGAGAAGGCTGCTGCAAAAGAAAAGACTGTGGCCCTAAAAGCCAGTCACTCCAGAAAAGGGAAGGGTGCGGTGTCGTACCGTGCCAGAAATAAGGAAGAAGAGGAGGACTCCGATCCATGCTCCTCCAGCTCAGAACTGTCGGAAGAGGATTTCTCCCTCATCACTCGAGAGTTCAAGAAATTCCTCAAGATGAGGAATCAAAGGAAGAGAGACGGCTCCTCATCCAGACATCAGAAGAAAAACTACTCTTCTGACAGGTATGCATCTAAACCTAACAAACATCGTTCTTCTGATATTATTTGCTTTGGATGCAATAAGCCAGGTCACGTCGTGGCCGACTGCCATCAAAACAAAAGAGATAAAGGGAAAGGAGAGGAGCTCAAATCCTCCAGAGATAAGAAGGAGCGGAGCTACATCGCAAGAAGACCAAAGACACTAAGTGAGTCTGATTCCTCAGACTCCAGTGATGATGAGGAAGCCTACTTCGGGCTGGTGGGTCGCTCAGACTCAGAAGGAGAATGTCCCCCATTTACTGGGAAGGTAAAAGCTCACACCCCTCTTTCCGACTCTGACTCTGATCCTGAGTCTCAGGATGATGAACCTGAGGATGGCCCTTCGGCCCGCGAAGCTGAACTCCTCGAGAAGTATGAGCTTCTGCTCAACACGTTCGACGAGTGCCGTAAGAGACTGAGGGCTGAGAAGAAGGAAGTAAAATTCCTTAAGGGTGAATGTGTATCCCTAAGGGAAGAGGTCACTAGTTTGATTTCTCTCCGGCAGGAACACCTTGACCTGACTTCAAAGCACTCAGAGTCTTTGCAGCTCCTTGATCTCAAGCAGGAGGAAGTCAACAAATTGGAAGAACTACTTGCGGCAGAAAGGAAGATCGTATAGAGCTTCTCTATGCCAAAAATAGTGCTTCCAGTCGTTGACACCTTCTCTGCTCAGGCCAAAGGAGCTGGCTTGGGGCATGTTGGGGCATCTGGTTCTTCATCTCGGAGAAACAAGAACCAGAGGAAGAATAAGGCCGCCAAGAAGGCCTCTGCTGATGAAAAGGGGAAGGCTCCTCTTAGTCTTGTTGCGTTCAGAAAGCCTGGCTTTCCTTGCAACCAACATGACTTTGAGTCAACATTTGTGCATCATTTCCGGCCCTCGGTTGCAAAGCCTAAGAGCCGGTATGACGGTTGGAACTTCCCCCGGAACTTTGGTGAGAGTGCCTTCAAGGCACCTTATGAGGAGATCCACATAGGAAATTATGGTCCGTTCTCTAGCGGCCATAATGGAAAGCAGGCGCCAAAAGTCAAGCCTGTTATTCAAAAGGTGACAAAGTCATGTGACTGCCATCACCATGAGGCCTCCACCTCCAGATCCAAGGCCCCAGCTGTACCCGTTGTTCCCAGGGTAAGGCAGGAGCCTCGGAAGAGATACAACAGGTTCGACTGTTGGTGCTATGGCAAAGTCGGTCACTTTGCCGTGGATTGTTGGTTTAATCCAAGGAACTACGAGACTCCCCATGTTAACAATGCGAGACTGACCACTCGTAGGGTTAACCGACCGAGGGGGAGTGTGCTAACCAGGAATCTAGGACCCAAGTTCGATTGGGTTCCTAAGGCAAATTAATTTTGTTTTGCAGGAATGTCCAAAGGCCACCAAAACGCCAATCTGGTATTTGGACAGTGGATGCTCCCGGCATATGACCGGGACAAGAAGCCTGCTGCATGATTACACTCCAGTCGAGAATGGACCCAAAGTCATCTTTGGAGGGTCAGATCGAGGAGTCACCAGAGGTTATGGTATGATTTCCAACGGTATAATCTCTATCACCGACGTGGCTTATGTTGAAGGGTTAAACCATAACCTGATCAGTGTAAGTCAGTTATGTGATTATGGTTATGACGTTAAGTTCTGCAAGGATAAATGTCTGATAATTTCACGTTCCTCCTCTAAGACGGTATTATCAGGCATTAGGAGCAGAAATATCTTCTGCTTAGATTTTCTTAGTATAGATTCATCTACCCCCGTATGCCTTGTGGCAACAGGCAGTGCTTCTCTTTGTGAACAATGGCACAAGAGATTGGCACATATTAATTATAAGACAATTAGTATGCTATTTTCTAAGAATTTAGTAAGAGATGCTCCCAGTATCAAGTGCATCAAGGATAGCCCCTGTCATGCTTGCCAGATGGGCAAACAGACACGGGCTACCTTTAAGAGCATTGCAGACAAAGACTCTTCCCGATGTCTTTATCTGCTACATATGGACTTGTTTGGCCCAATGCAAGTTCATAGTTTGGGAGGCAAGTCATATACGCTAGTGATAGTTGATGATCACTCACGGTTTACATGGGTGTTCTTTTTGAAACGAAAGTCAGATACTTTTGACTTCTTCACTAATTTTGTCAAGCAAGTTCAGAACGAATTTAACTGCTCCGTGGTCAAAATCCGAAGTGACCATGGAACAGAATTCGAATCTGGTGCTATGACAGAATTTTGTGAAGAACAAGGTATCTTTCATGAGTTTTCCTCCCCGCGCACTCCTCAGCAAAATGGAGTTGCGGAGAGGAGAAATAGAACTCTCATTGAGGCCTGCATGACTATGTTGAAAGATGCTTCTCTCCCGGAATACTTCTGGGCTGAGGGTGTCAATACGGCATGTCATGTACAAAACCGAGCGTTGATCAACAAACATCATCGTAAGACGCCCTACGAGCTACTGAAAGGCAGGAAACCAACCATGTCCTACTTGAGGATCTTTGGTTGCAGATGCTATGTACTAAATAATGGGAAGTATCCGCGTACTAAATTCGGTGAAAAATGCTTCGAAGGCATATTCATGGGATATAGTTCCCATAGTCGGGCATATAGGGTCTTCAATAAGAAAACCTTAGTGGTAGAAGAATCAATAAATGTTGTATTTGATGAAGGAAGCTTGCTTAACAGCAATTCTTCCAGTTGTATTCTTGAAGATGCAGGTGCTAGACTTGACCAGCTGAATCTGGATGAGACCCCTAAAGATGACGCACCCAAGTACGTCAAAGTTTCCACCTCCACGTCATCTGAAAATGTTGAAGATCAAGATGGAACAAATCTTTTAGAAGAACGAGAAGCACAAGAAGTAGCTGAAGCTCCAGACGCCAGACTTCTAGAGCTCCGTCACGTGAGGGATCATCCTAGAGAACAGATCATCGGAGATCCTCGTGTAGGCGTAAGAACTCGAAGAGGTACAACTAACGAAGTATTGCATCTCAGCTTTCTGTCTCAGGTTGAGCCAAAGAAGTTCGATGAGGCGAACAAGGATGTGCCATGGATTCTGGCCATGCAAGAGGAACTACATCAATTCGAACGTTGCAAGGTTTGGACGCTGGTTCCCAGACCATACAAGCAGAATGTCATTGGCACGAAGTGGATTTTCAGAAACAAGCTGGATGAACATGGTGTCATCATAAAGAACAAGGCCAGGCTGGTGGCTCAAGGTTACAGACAGGAGGAAGGGATTGACTTCGACCAAACCTTCGCACCAGTCGCAAGGCTCGAGGCAATCTGGTTGTTCCTGGCATATGCTTCACACAAAGGATTCACTGTCTACCAAATGGATGTGAAATCGGCATTCCTGAACGGAGACCTGAAAGAGGAAGTATACGTCGCTCAACCCCCAGGTTTTGTCGACCCTACTTATCCCAATCACGTTTATTTTCTTAATAAGGCCTTATATGGGTTGAAACAAGCTCCACGAGCTTGGTATGAGACTTTATCTAGCTTTCTTCTTGAGAACAAGTTCTCCAGAGGTAAAATAGATAAAACATTGTTTCTCTGGGAAGTCAAAGGCAAGATTTTGCTGGTGCAAATCTATGTCGATGACATAATATTCGGCTCAACGGACAACAATCTTTGCAAAAAGTTTTCCAAACTTATGCAAGGAAAGTTTGAAATGAGCAGTATGGGAGAGCTCAAGTATTTCTTAGGCCTTCAAGTGAAACAGTCTGAGGATGGAATTTTCATTTCTCAGACGAAGTTCACAAATGAACTCCTTAAGAAATTCGGTATGGAGAGTGCAACCTCTATGAGGACTCCAATGGGATCCACCATGTCTCTGGATAAGGATGAGAAAGGTAAACCTTTCGATGAAACCAAATACAGAAGCATCATTGGATCCCTGCTCTACCTTACTGCCAGTAGACCGGATATTATGTTCTCCACATGTGTATGTGCCCGATATCAGGTGAACACTAAGGAATCTCACTATGTCGCTGCAAAGCGAATTCTAAGATACCTTAAAGGTACTCCTAATCTTGGCTTGTGGTACCCGAGGAACAATGATGTCGAGCTAATAGGCTTTTCAGATGCTGATTTTGCAGGGAGCAGGGATGACAGGAAAAGCACCTCCGGGACGTGTCAATTCCTCAGCAGGAGGCTTATCTCATGGAACAGCAAGAAACAGAATTGCGTTGCAACCTCCACAGCAGAGTCCGAGTATATCTCGGCAGGAAGCTGTTGAGCACAACTCCTTTGGATCAGAAATCAGTTAGCCGACTACAACCTTCAGTTCAAGGAAGTTCCAATGTACTGCGACTCCTCCAGTGCAATTGCCATTGCCAACAATCCGGTGTCGCACAGCAGAACGAAGCATATTGAAGTACGCTACCACTTCATTAGGGAGCACATGGAGAACAAGGATATCTCTCTCTGTTATGTCCCCACGGACAAGCAGATTGCTGATGTATTCACAAAGCCCCTAGACGAGGCAAAGTTCAATCTTTTCAAGACAGAATTGGGGATGCTCAATTATGAAGAATGAAGACTACAGATGCTCCCAACTCGTGCATAATCTGAGGGGGAGCCGGGAACTCCAGCGTGAGTACAGATGCAAGAACTGAGGGGGAGCTAAGGGCCAAAGGTTCCTGATCCCGATTTGCCGAAGCCGAAAAGGGGGAGATAACCCTCTCGGGGTCAAGGCTAAGGTGGCTCCAGCTTGCTCCCAAGCACTCGGTATTGGTAAGGGATGTCTCCACTTAATGATGTTACGTTTATGGTCTTCAGTTGCTTTCCTTTTCACTTGCTCTATTCACCTTAGCTTGTAGGGTTTAGGCTTCTTCAAATAGGGGGAGATTGTTGGGTATTGTATCCACAATGTACCTGATTTGAAGAAGCCCCTGGACAAGCTAAGGTCAATAGACTATGTATTTGATAAACTTTTTCAAGTTGTACTTGCAGTTTCTCCACGCTAAGTGCACACCAATGTCAGGGTGCAGTAGGTCAATATACACGGATCTGCACGACGTAATCCCTCGTTGAGCAGATCAGTGTGTTGGCCTATGTGTACTCTCTCTATTGGAGTGCACTTACTTTCAAGTACAGGGCCGCTCATATGCAAGAGAAGACAAGGAGCATGGAGGATCAAGGAGCAGCTCCTTGGTGGAAGACGAAAAATCGTCCAAGGCAAATTCGAGGAGAATCACCAAGTGATTCTCGCCGAATCGGCGAGAATCACTTGGTGATTCTCGCCGAATCGACGAGAATCATCAATGATTCTCGCCGACTCCTTCTGGCCATCTCAATATGGTGCCAAGTAAGATTCGGCGAGAATCGCTTGTAATTCCCGCCGAACCAATGGTCATGTAGCCCATGAATACAAGTTGAATTCGTTGAGAATCGACAAGTAATTCGACGAGAATCACAATCGATTCTCGACGAATCGTCGAGAATCACTTGATGATTCTCGCCGATTCGTCGAGAATCGTCTGCGATTCTCGCCGATTTTTCCTTGGCGTTTTCTCAGTTAATTTCCTGAACCGGATTCTGTCTCAGCTAATCTCCTGAACCGGATTCTGCCGCTGTTTAATATCTGGACCGGGACTTGGGGGCTACCTCTGTGGGTCCCACAAACGGTCTTATTGGGGGTAGCTACAGTATAAATACATGGGTATTTTGAACAGTACCAACACAGAAAAATACGCGAGCTCACGGAAACCCTAAAATCGCGAAATCCTTCCGCCGCCTCCGTCGCCGCTCGCGCAAGTCCGTCGCCGCCACCGATAGATCTTCTTCCCGATCTCCGGCGACAGTAGCTTAGCAAGGCTTGAGTCTCACGAGTCTATTCAGAGATCCTTTGTCTCTCGATTTGTTGATCGGAAACACTTCCCATCCGAATCGATCGAGACGACCGATCCTCGTGTGACCGTTGGTAGACCGAGCTTGCTTCGCAACGAAGTTTGGATCTCCAAGTTCAGCAGCTGCTCTTCATCGTAGCCGCCGATCCCGAAGCTAGCCGCCGCTCGTGTGCCGCCGCCGGTTCCGGGGAAATCCTCTCCAAGAGAGACCAAGGTCGTAGACTCTTCATCGACTTCAAGAACACGTCGTCGAACAAAGATGAACACCGGTGTCTCCAAGAGAAGTTTGTATCACGTGTACATTCTACTTTTATTTCATTGTAAAGGAACTTTAGTTCCGTGTTGTAAGGGTTGGGTGCAACCCGATTTGTGGGAGTGTTGACTCTCACGTGTGGAAGGGCTCCTTCTGTTAGTGAAGGGATTGGATTTCAATCCCGTTGGTGAAGTGACCGAGTCGTCCCTTGTTGGGGAGATAGGTCGAAGGGGGAAAGTGGATGTACCCAAGTCGGGGAACCACTATAAATTTGCTGTGTTTTCTGTGTGCTGTGTTTGTTGTTTTTATTGTGCAGGTACATCTGTAAATTCCGCAAAAGAACAACACGTCACCTATCCCCCCCCCCATAGGTGCACATAGCCGACACTAGGTGGACTTTCAATAGGCCCGTCCGAAATGAAAAGAAGTACATCCCTCATGTCTTCCCGTAAGCCTTTGTAGAACCTCTTGGTGTACGCTGCCTCATCTAGCCGGTAAGAGTCTTCAAAACGGGCCAAATGGTTGAATTCTCGATGGTATTCCACCACCGTCCTGGAACCTTGCTTCAACTGCAAGAAGCGGTCCTCCAGCTCATCTCGGGCCGACTGCGGAACAAAGTGCTCCAACAGCATGGGCCTGAACTCCTCCCGCGTCACCTCGGCAGCCTCCCTATCAACAAAGGTAGTCTCCAGAACTGTCTTCCACCACCGCTTGGCATGGGACTCCAAGCAGGAAACAACCAGTGGTACCCTTTCCTCCCAAGGGCTCCGTATCCCTGTCAGCATCTCCTCCATGATGTCTAGCCATTCCTCTGTCCGAACTACCCCCTCTGTCCCCAAGTAGGACGGGGGAGAGAGTCCTCGAAAGATGCTGAGCCAGTTGGCTCCCGGAATAGGTTGCGGAGCCGGGGCCTGTTGGTTCCTGAAGGCTTCCAGGATAGCCGTCAGAGTCTGTCCCATGTCAGACTGTAGGAACTGAGTGGGAACTGGCGGTGGTGCTGCAACTTCCGGAATCTGTGTAGGCAGTACTGGAGGCTGCGTCACAAAATTTATCGTCAGAAATCTTTCAACCTTAACTAAAATGGACAATTATATATGTGATCCCCACATGGGCACACCACTGCTTCCGCTGCTTAGTTTGTCCTCAAACTAAACTCGCGCGGGGGTGACCGAGGGGTTGTGGACTGGTACTTTAGGATCGAGGTTTGCGCTCTGATACCACTTGTAAGACCCCCCTTTTTTTTTAAAATCCCGGGGTCTTAGGCCCAGAACCGCCGCCTTGCGGTGACACCTTCGCACCCGGGAAGGTCGTCACTACAAGACGCCGATCCTGCCGGCCAAATCGATCGCAGCTGACACAAAAGTAGCAGTACAAGAGAAGACAAGTCCACAGCATATCACATATATATAAAAATCTCCACGAAGGGAGTGTCCACAGAATAATAAAGTTTACAGAAATAAAAGGGCTGAAGCCCGGTACATCCATATCCTCACTACAGATCCCTCATGCGGAAGAAAAACAAAACAACTACTAGAAGTCGGAACTCATGGTCCCAGCTGGCTGTACTCCTGAGCTAGACTGCCCTATCTCCAACTGCACCGGTCTCCTGGGCTGCTCCTCCATACTCGGCTCCACGATCCCCTAATATGATGTGGTTCGAAAACCATTAGTCTAAAAGACTAAGCCCTATCGTCCCCCACCCCTTCCCCCATGCTTCTAGGCACCGAGCGGGGAGGAAGAAAGGAAGGACGTGAAAGAGGAGAGAAATCAAAAACAGGTGATAGGGGAACCTAGCTATCAATTTTATAATCAGGTTATAATGAGTAAAGTAAGAAAGGAATATAACCTTCACATATGTGAATATACATAAGCCAAGGGATCTTCTACAAGGCTCCCATCGTATAAAATGTCCCATACCACTTTATACGTTGGGGTGTCGGTTATCACAAGCAGCATATAAATATTGAAATAACCTTAATTTGTAAACTTGCCCACACAAGCTTATAGACCAAGGGGCCGTTTTGCAGGGCCTAATGTATAAGCGTCCCATACCACTTATACTTTAGGTGACAGGATTAAAAGAATCGTTGATGCTATGACATGCAAGTGGGTATGATGGACATGCAAGTGCAACACACACACCCGACTCTGTGCACACAGACCTTTAGTTCCCCCTTTCGGAGCCGTTACCTCCCAGGATACCTCCGTAGTGGCAGACGGAAGCGGTGGGTTGGGCCTCGCCCACCTCAAAACCAGTAAAAGCACTACCGGTCTGACCTATCGTACGCCTCAACGCTTGGTGCACTAAGCGGACTACCGCGTACTCTTGCCGACAAGACCGCCGGACTTAAGTTTGGCGAAGTGTAAACCACACTTGCCGAGTCATCGTATAGGCGTCGGTGCATCGACTAACCCATACCGAAGACCCACCACCTTAACTTTCTTTCCTTCCATGCACATGCAAATTTATCGTATCCGAACCGAGCTAAAGCTCCCCGGACCATCCCGTCCGTCACAAATATCAACCGAGCCAAAGCTCGCCGGACCGAAACGTCCGTCTCTTATTCCAAACCTCATCCCTTTGAACACCGCGGGATGGTGCCCCTTTGAACACCTCGGGACGACTTAACCATTTCCAATATTGTCCAACTAGTGAGTGCGGTGTGAAAACCTATTTACTATATTACTCTTTCGATTTGATCTTAAAGGTTTACGTTAACCCAGGACTGCCCCCGGTATTCCCTGTGAAGGGCTCTCAAGGGGCACTAGGAACTGTGTTGGGATTACGCCCAGCGTTCCCTTTCGCAAGGTACTTATTATTATTATTGGTTGATTTCCCTTACCCAATACCTTCTCATATTGCGATAGACTAATCCTAGGGTGGTTTAGACCTTTCACTCTCGCGGGAACGACGATCTTTCGTCGAACTCGCGTACCTCTAACACACATCAACTCGATTCCCGCACTCCTTAGAACTTTCTCTGGTGACTCATCTACTTTCATTCCAAACCATTCAGCTCGACTAACTCTACACTAATCCAACTCTGATCCTAATACAACTTTTCCCCAAATTACTATTTGCAGACCAACCTATACTAAGTGATGTCGTGATAGGATGTCCTTCAAATTTTCATCCGAATGACCTAGAATTATTACCGGAGTCCTATCATGACCTAAATGATTTAATTCCAGAATATTATATTTTTCTCAATTAATCTCTTATTTAAATAAATTCTTACAAATGCCAATTAATACCAAGTTGATCATGAAGTATCTTAAATTATGATCCCACTGACCCAAGGAATTTTTCATAAGTTGTAGAATTGTAAAATAATACTGTCAGCCAAGTTTTATAATTTTCTCTTCAATTTTTCCATTTATCTCCTAAATAATTCAAAATTCACATATTGGATATTTTTCAAAGGAGGTATAAGGAATTCATTTCCAAAAATTCTAAGAAATTTCCAGCAAGCTCATAATATTAAAAGAGTGTCACAAACAGAATTTCACTAATTTTCAAGTAACAATGGCTATAAACTTTTATTTCTAAATAATTTACCAAGATGCCATTATGAAGATTTAAAAATTTGTGGTTCATCCAAAAATGCTGAGAAAATTAATCAAGGCTATTTATACTCAGATATGTCATCAATAATGTTTTTTTCATAATTTTCTACTGAGTATTTGCAATAATTCTAAATTAAATGAAATAAGGGCAAAAATGTAATTTCCACATTCCTCTTATCAATATTCCTCAAACAGAGACAAAAACTTTTTTAGGAGTTAAACATGTCATGATATTATTCTTGACAAAATTTGGGGAAATAACAAAGTGACAAACATAATTTCAACATTTATTCTTCAAAAGTCCTATTAATTCAATAATTCCAAATAATGGGATTTTTTGATTCCAAAAATCCCATTATTTCAGTGAGGTGTAAAACTCATCCTAATAGGCCACTGAAATTAATTACATGAATTTAGCATGATCCAAATGGGCCTAATACTCAAAATTTCAAAAATTACTATTGGCACCCCAAGCCTAAGCATGTTCCTCATTTGCATGTGGGATTACCCACCCTACATTGATCCACACTTGATGAAATTTAAAACATATATTTATAATGTCCTGAAGGACAAGCCACCAAAATTTGGGGCATTTTAGAGTTGAATTAACCCAAGAATCACCTAAACAAACCTAGGGGTAATTTGGTAATTTCACCATAATTGTAATTACATTAAATCCCAATTTTTGGGCAGGGCCTAAATATGCCATAAACCAGTTACATACCAAAATCTCAAGTCATTTGGGCCTCTGGATGGGCTTGGGCATCCCTTTCAAATTTCTGCATTTGTGCTATTTGCAGCCCAAGACCATTTAATTTTTAGATCTTGCATGTGCGATATCTCAACATGCAGAGGGTTAAATTGTCTAATTTTTCTACCATAGGTATACTATACCCCTAAGGGCAGGCCACCAAAATATGGGGCATTTTGGAGTTGATATGCTCCAAATATCAACAAAATTTAATTTATCATAATTGGACTAAAACTATAGCATTATATTCCCCAAAATTTCCATTTTTGGGGAGGGCCTAGATATTCCTAATTAAGCCATATGCCCAAAATGTCAGCCCATTTGGACTTAGGGTTTTGGCAGGGCACCCATTTTAGTTTCTGCCCTACTCTAGGACCAGCCCTAGGTAAATAGCTCTACAGGGCAGTACACTTAACCAAAAATTATGTGTAACATGGCAAATTAAAGGTGACTCCAAGACCTACAGGTTTTATGTTGAGCACATTTTATGAAAATGGATGTACGGGCCCTAAACGTTGCATGCAAAGGTCTGTTATAAAAGATATAAAAATGACACTATTCATTAATTAAATAAATCCAGAATTTAGAATATTGCATGGCACTAATCCTAAAGCAATCGGACGACTGCTGCTCATCTTCCCCAAACCGACTGCATGCAGCCCGAGTTTTCTCGGGCTTTTCCCGGCCGCCTCCGGCGGTGCCACCACCGGCGATCATCAGCTTACCTCTCAAGGTGGTGGGGGCAAGCTTCTGCCGGCGGCTAGGGCGGCCGGAGGTGGCGGCGCCACCTCACCCGAGAGCTCCAAACCGCCATTAATGGCTGAAAAAAAGGTGTTGTGCTCGGGCTCATTCGATCCCGAACCCTAACCTAGGAATTCCTAAGATCTAAGCATGAAGAGAGAGGTGAGGGAGGACCTTCTCGGCGGCCTTGCGACGTGAGGAGCGGCGGGGAACCATGGCGGCGGTGGCGGCGCTTCTCCCTTGGTTTTCACGGCCAAGCTCGGGTTCAGCTCCAGGCTCGGCCTCCCTATCTCTCTCTGCTACTCTCCTGGTCCTGAGGGTGATGAAGTGAGGGGGAAGAAGTGGGGAGATGAAGTAATAAAAAGGGGGTGATAATTCCTATGTGAGAGGTGGTGGGTTTGCCTTGTTTTTGTCACCAAGCATGCATGGGTGGGTCCCACTCCATTCCAGCTCCTTCTCATGACTCAATGGGTCGGCCAGCCCATGTGGGGGCTGATGGCATGGGTCCAAGTGGCTCATTTCGCCTAAACACCCTTAAATATACCCATTTCTCTCTCCTAAATTATTCTTTAATTTTGAGATTCTCTCTCTCTCTCTCTCTCTCTCTCTCTCTCTCCTAGTCACTAAGTTGGCTGGTAAATCTCATATTGGCAGCCCACATGTTTATTTCATCCACCAAAATATGGTTAGCCCAAGTGAGTTGGGCTTGAGCTTGAGTTAGCCCATTTGGGCTAGCTTGACCCAAACCTAAGCTATGGTTGACTTAGGTCAATTTGGTCTTTGAGGTTGGACCAAATGGGTCCTTAGTGATTCATTGGCCTCCCCTAAGGCCTAGGTAGGATTGTATTGGCCCTTTGGAGGTCACTTGACCCTTAAGTAGGGTACCTTGACTACTTTAGGGCTAGAGTTGACTTTGGTCAACTTAGCCTTTTTGGTTGGCCCCAATGGGTCCTTGGTGAACTGTTGGCCTCTCACTATGGTTATGAAGGTATGTGTGGGGTCCACTTGGCTAAGGGAACTTCAATTGGCCCTTGTGTAGGCCAGTTTGACCCAATGTAGGCTAGGTTGACCCATTTAGGGTTAGAGTTGACTTTGGTCAACTCAGCCTCTTGGGTGGACCCCAATGGGTCCTAGGTGACCCTTTGACCTCACTCTAGGGTTAGGTGGGCTTGGGTGCGGCCCACTTGGCTTGGGGATGGTCAATTGACCCTAAGTAGGTTGGTTTGACCCATTTAGGGTTAGGGTTGACTTGGGTCAACTTAACCCTTTTGACTGCCCTCCATGGGTCCTTATTGATCGAATGGATCTTACCATGGTTTGATGAGAACATGGTGGGGTCTTGAAGTCTTGGTGAAGCCCATGGTTATCTTAAACAAAGGTTCAGGAATTTACTATTTGCAGACCATAGTGGTCTCACCCACATTCTTAGGTTTCCTTGGTCTTCTTGGGCTTCCTAGGGTTTGGTCATGACCTAGTCATGGCCAATAACCACACTTAGGGGGTCTAGTTGGAAATGGAATGTTACAGTAAGAATAGTCAACGCGACCCCGAGAACAATACGACCTCGGTATTCCCCCGAATATCGAGTACTACTTGCGATAGGTGCACTTGCCTACCCGAGCAAGCCCGCGGCGATCGACTCACCGAACCAACCACACTAAGAGTCTGTTCGCGGGCCCATCACTCAACCTGGAGAGACAAACTTGAAACCATATCGATTTCATACATCCCGGCCGGTTTAGGTGGTTTAGACCGAGGTGTACTCCATTGATAGGTATTCAAAGCCATACCTTCTATAAGCTCTTGTGCGGCCGCCGGTGTTTAGTTATTAAGCGTTCCACCGGCGGCGGCATCAATATGTTGCCTACTTTGAGAATTTAGGCCGTTATAGAAGGTTTGGATTTGTAACCAATCCGGAATTGCATGATGAGGACATCGACGAAGCAATTCCTTGAAACGCTCCCAAGTATCATATAACGTTTCCGAATCAATTTGGGAGAAATAAGTGATATCATTGCGCAATTTAGCCGTTTTAGCCGGCAAAAAGTATTTCGTAAGAAATCTTTCCGTCATTTGAGCCCATGTTGTGATGGATCCTCTTGGTAGAGAACCCAACCACTGCTTGGCTTTAGTGCGCAATGTAAATGGAAATAACCTTAGCCGGATGGCATCATCAGATACACCATTAATTTTAAAAGTATCGCATATTTCTAAGAAATTTGAAATATGCGCGTTTAGATCTTCATCTTGAAGCCCATCAAATTGTACATATTGTTGTACCATTTGGATGATGCTTGGCTTCAACTCAAAATTATTGGGGGCAATAGCGGGGCGAATAATACTAGATTGAGTCTCGTCCAAGTTTGGACAGGCATAATAGGACATAGTCCTTTGTTCAACCGCATTTGGCTCACCCATATTGGAAGAAGCAGAAGATGGAGATCGAGGAGAATGGGAAGAAGAACTAAATGAAGAAGGAGAAGAAGAAGGCGGTGACGGAGAGAGGATTAATGAAGGATTAGGAGTGTCTCCTAAGGATTCGGTATCTTGAAAATTCGGAACTTGAAATCGTAAGCGGTGTCGAAGGGTTCGCTCGATTTCCGGATCCAAATCAAAAAGAGGCAACGGATTCCCTCGGGTCATACACCAAAATAAAACAAAATAAGATTTTTTTTTTGATATTTCTAAAAAAAAGAAAATGATAAAATTAATAGAGCCTTGCTTTCAAAATATCAACAAAAAAAATGTCCCCGGCAACGGCGCCAAAAACTTGATGGAGATTTTGTAAGTTTTGAAAAATATCCAAACTAAACTCTCAACTAGGCAAGTTCACCTATCGAAATTTAGTATAGGAAATATCGTATTTAAACTCGGGGACCGTTGAGTATTTGTACTCACAAGGACGAACTATTATTTTATCGATCGGAAAATTGGTTTTTGCGGAAATGAAAACAAACGTTAAATTAAGAGGAGAAATTCGATGAATAAAAGGCTAGCACTTGATCTAGAATCCCTTTGGGCTAGAATAAAATCCACGAAATTAAAGTGCACAAGCATCTAAATTATTAACTTTGACCGCGGAGGTTCCAAAGCTACGAAGCGCCTCTCTCGAGAATATGCACTCGACTAACCTTAGGTAGATCGATTAAGACCTCTCGGCCAGTCGAAAGACCTAAGCTTGCTTTAGGCGGTGAACCTCACTAATGGAGTTGACTCCAAGGCGGAAGAATTTTGCGTTCCTCTCTCGAGGGGTGCAAGAAACTCTCTTTATCCTTGAGTGATCTACTCGTATCCACAACCTCTCGGTAAATATAGGATACGAATCTAAGATCGAATAAACATAATTTGCAACTTATGAATTCGAAGAAAATTTAAATCAAAGATAAACCAAAGTTTAGAAAATAGAATGCTTGCTAATTTGAGACAAAAATAAGAATTTTATTCCATTCCAAAGTTCATCATAATCAAGTGCTAATTGGAAAATTAGCTACTCATCATGATGGGAGAATTACATGAAAGCATATAGAAAGACATGATTAAAAACGACTTGAAAATAAAGCTTACACTATGAAATGAAAATGCAGGAAAAGTAGTAAAGAAAATAGAATTAAGCTCCCAAAAAATCTCTCCCAGCATCTGAAGCTGTCTGGAATTTATAGAAAAAGTTGCTGGGGTGGTCACGCCCCCACGTCACGCCCGTGACCTCGGGCGTGTCGGTCTCGGAACCGTCGTCTTCAAGTCCTTTGAACGTTGGCGCGAAACCGCCAAAAGTCGTTAATTTGCGGGTCACGCCCCTAGGTCACGCCCGTGACCTAGGGCGTGTCTTGACGGTTGTAGAAGAACGGCGGGAAGCAGAAACGGCGGGAATAACTCCGGCCGTTGTTGGCGGGGTCACGCCCCTACGTCACGCCCGTGACCGTGGGCGTGTCTTGAGAAAACTTCCAGCGTCTGAAACTTCAGCATTAAGTCGGCACGCCGGGCTGTCACGGGGTTAGTCACGCCCGTGCCAAATGTGTCACGCCCGTGACTTGTTGCAAATTGAAACTGCCGTTGGCTGGAAGTCAGGGCAAAGCACTGTATGTCACGCCTGGAGTACACGCCCGTGTGATGATGGTCACGCCCGTGACCTTAGGGCGTGTACTTTTAATTGACGTGGCAGATAGCTCCTTCCACGCGCCGGGTTCTCGCCAGGATGTCACGCCCGTGACCATGTCGGTAACGCCCGTGACTCTGGCGTGTCTTTTGAAATATTATTGCTTTTGCCCAGTTTTTTCTCCTGGTCAACCCTATAGACTCCAAATTGAAATTTGCAGCCCAGATTGCCCTGAAATAAGAAATTAGAAAAATTCAATAATAAAATTACAAAATATAATTATAAACTAATTAATTATTAAATAAAAATAACATAAAAACATGGACAAAATTAGAGTTATCAAAGGACCTTCAAAAGCTATAACTTTTGATGAGTCCATCCGATTTTCGCACACAATACAATTTTGGAAAGCTCCCGGAGTTGTCCATCCACTGGAGAACCATGGGGACACGCTCGATCTCGTTCTACAACCACAAATCTCGCATATTAAACTCCATTTAAATGTTATCCCAGTGTTTTATTTTCATCAATTTTGTCCATGTGGATATGCCAGTGAAGGATTCAGGAAACACTTCCAAGAATACAAAAATGACCGCCACATAACTTCGCCCTCCCGCGGCAAAATCGCCGCCACTTCCCCATTTTGGAGATCCTGTATAGACGCGACGGCGAGGAGACCCGGTCGTTGCTGCGCGTATAAAATTAAGCGGCCAAAACTTCTTAATCTGAATAGAAATGGAGCCCGCAAACCAAAAGATTGCGCGTCGGCAAGCTTGGCTTAAATAAAATGAGCCACACTATTCCAACGTGTATGACCAGACCAGCACTTGAGCATCAGATCACAACAGAACTCCGCAGTTAAGCATTCTTCGATGAGAGTAGTACTAGGATGGTTGACCTCCTAGGAAGTCCTCCTATTGCTCCAATTGTTTGTCGCTCGGCTTCATGAACGCCCATTTTTACTTGCGGCGAACAAACTCTCTCTACAAACGCGGGCCCGAGGGTACCGCCCACATCGGCTCGGCAAAATTTTCAGAATCAACAGAACGGACACACGACCTTATGATCCTTCGTAGACGATGATGGTCTTTAGTTACAAGGGCATCTAAACACCTAGAGGGGGGTGAATATGTGCGTCTAAGTTTCCAAATGCAAGGCCCTTCAAACAGCCATATCTTTTTATCTGACCGTCCGATTTTCGCGCACAATACAATTTCAGAAATCACCCGGAGTTGTTCATCCACTATTGAATGGGGTGAACCCATCCAGCTCTTTCCGTGACCTCAGATCGTGTATATTCAACTCCATTTATTGGTCGTGACATTACTCGAGAAAGACATCCAAGAATACAGTAATGACCGCGATATAACAGTGCGCTCATGAGACAAAATCGCCGCCACTTCCCAATTTTGGAGATCTCGTGTAGAGGTAGTCACGTTGCAAAATGGCCGTTGCCGCGCGTAAAAATTGTGCCGCCAAAATTGTTTAGTCTGAATGGAAACATAGACCACAAACTGAAAGATCGCGCGTATGGGAGCTTGGTTTAAATAAAATGTGTAAGACTATTACAACGTGTGCGACCAAAACAGATCTTGAGCACAGGATCCCATCAGAACTCCGCAGTTAAGCATGCTTGGGAGAGAGTAGTACTCTGATGGGTGACCTCCTGGGAAGTCCTTGTGTTGTTCCCATTTTTTGCCGCTCGGCTGCATGAAAGCCCATTTTTACCTGTGGTGAACGCGATCTCTCCACGAACGAGAGCCTTAGGGTACCGCCCACGCGGGCTGGGTGGAATTTTCGAAATCAATAAAATGGGCACGTATCCTTAATATCCTTCGCAGCCGATGAGCAAGAAATCAAAATAAGGGCGCGTCTTAGTTTCTAAATGCAAGTCCGTTCAAACAGCTACAAATTTTGATCATACCATCTGATTTTCGCGCACAATACAATTTAGAAAAGCTCCCGGTGTTGTCCATCCAGGTGAAACATGTGAACCCGTTTGATCTCATTCCTCGACCTCAGATCGTGCATATTCAACTCCATTTAAAGGTTATCCCAGTATTTCCTTTCGATAATTTTGTCCAAATGGACATGCCAGTGAAGGATTTGGGAAACACTTCCAAGAATATAGCAATGACCGTGACAAAACTTCACACACATGTGGATAAATCGCCGCCACTTACCTGTTCCAGAGATCCTGCATAGAGGCAGCAGCGTGGAGACCCGGCCATTGCCGCGCATATAAAATTGAGCCTCCTAAACTGCATAATCTGAATAGAAACGGAGCCCGCAAACCAAAAGATTGTAGGTTGGGGAGCTTTGCTTAAATAAAATGTGTCAGACTATTCCAATGTGTACGACCAGACCAGCACTTAAGCATTAGATCCCATCAGAACTCTGCAATTAAGCATGCTTGGACGAGCATGGTACTAGGATGGTTGACCTCCTGAGAAGTACTCGTGCTGCATCCATTTTTTTCCTCTCGGCTACATGAATGACCATTTTTACTTGCGGCAAACAAACATTCTCTACGAACGTGGGCCCGATGGTATCGCCCACGCGGGATGGGAAGAACTTTTGGATTCAACAGAACGGGCACACAACCTTATGGTCCTTCATAGATGATGAAAGTCTTTAGTTTCAAGGGCAACTAAACACCTACAGGCGGGTGAATAGGTTTTTGGTCTCTTTATACTTTTTCCTAACTTTGGGTTTGTTGAGTTAGCTTAGTTAGCTTGCTATCAGGAAAAAAAATAGCACACACTAGATTTATATTGGTTTCCCAGATTATGGCTACATATACTATCCCTTTCACGTTTCTTGCAGTGTGTTATATAAGGCACTTCTCAAAAAGTTGGCTCCTAAGAGCATAAAAAACAGAACACTCATGATCTCTCAGTCTTCTTCAAGATCTACCTCAGGCACAAGGCACTACCTCTGAGCAAGCTTGCTCCTATAATTCCTTGATCCAATGATCACCTACCACTCGGAGAGAATGACTCTCCTACAGCTTAGGCACAAGGACCTATCTCACATCCAAAGATGGTTCTTACAACTCAGGCACAAACACCATACACTTAGACGAAATGACTCTCCTACCTATAGAAAATAGCCCTACCTCAAGCACATAGGCCCTACCCTCAGATCAACAAATGATCCTACCATATCCTTTATAAAATAGTCCTACAACTCAGATCCAAAGGATCCTATAGAAGTGAAAGTGGTTATTGATGATTTGACTACAGAAAGATTTCTCTGAGTCTACTGCTCCCTAAGCTGAGATGAACTCAGCCATAATATTTCTAAGCAACAAGAAATATAATATTCAAGTAATTGTTGCTTGTGTTGGAAGAAACTCAGAAACTCAAGTTTCTGATCTTGCTTATGAAGACAGATAAGTTTGCAGTTCTTGTTATTCTTCATTCAGCTAACCTTGACTGCTAAAAATAGATGTCCCTTCTTCTTCTTTCTCAAGAATCACTTCTGCACCTATTGTAGCAGATAATGAAAGATACAGCTAAATGGGTGAACTTTTAGACCAGCGGGTTTGAACTTTAGCTTCAAGATCTACAACAATGGCGAGGGAGAAGACGATGAAGTTCCGCCTCTTTGTGAGATGTTAAACCCTAAAAGTTTTCTTTGTCTCTGATGATCTCCAGACTTTCATCTTCAGCCGTTCAATGACTATTTGACCTATGGGACCCACTAAAATTGTTGGCTGCAACTTTGCTTTTACATGAAAAGTCATACATTAGGCCTGAAAGATAGGGAAAGATCTTAACTTGCACTGGTTGGAGTTATTTCTATATTCCAAGAAACGAAAATCACAGTAGAAAAGTAAAGAAAACAGAGCAGAAGACACAAGGATTTATAGTGGTTCCCCAACTTGAGTACATCCACTCTTCTACCACCCTGGTAGGAATGCACTACAGGTTTTGATCAGGTGACTGCCACCAATAAGCTTTTGATCAGGTGCTCAAAAACCAATCCTCAAGTCTTTTGATCAGAAGACTTGCAACCAAGGGGGTTAACTTTTGAAGGGAGTTATAACCCTTTATACAGTGGGGGGATGAGAGATGATTTTCTCTTCTCTTTCTCAAGTTACAACTGAGAAGACTTAAGTGGATATGATGTTAGCAAAAGGCTCCCCCTGAGATGTTGAATGGTTCAGGAAGATGGAGCTTTGCTTCAGGGTGAGTAGGCCTTCAGATTGATGATGTCTCCAGCAAGTTTCTTAGACTGATATTGATTGTGTTTCTCTTGAGAAGCCTGGAGCGGATGAAGAACTCTATGAGTATATAGATTGATGCAGAGTTCCTCCTTTTCTGTAAAATGGAAAGCCTTCACTATGTGTCTATTCTCTGTCTGTTCTCTGGTACTCTATATTTCTTGTTATTCTCTTTTTTGTCGAATTTAAACATTTGAATTCATTTATCTTGAAGACGGCAGAAGCATTCCCGAGAGTAGAAGATGCCTTGGGAATTAATCCTTAATTAATCTTCTATAACTGCCCACTTTGAACTACTATTACTATTGGGAATGTTTAACATTAAATATTCTGACTGTAATTAATCCTTAATTCAACCTGCCAACTATAAATAAATAGGCCTGGAATAACTGCACAGAATTCGTCGACCGGAGCTCACAGATCGTCGAGCTCAGTTTCTTATTTCGTTGTGCTATCTTGAGTTCAGCGATCGTCGACCTGAGCTTGGAGTTTGTCGAGCTGAGTCCACAGTTCTGTGTATCGACACAAGTCCTATGGGTCGACACAATCTGGCTTCTGGTGTCGACACAGTTGATGTCCACAGATGTTATGTGTGTCGACACAAGTCCTGTGTGTCGACACAATCTAGATTTTGGTGTCGACATAAGTTGATGTCGACAGATGTTCTGTGTGTCGACACAAGTCCTGTGTGTCGACACAAGTCCTGTGTGTCGACACAATCTGGCTTCTGGTGTCGACACAAGTTAATGTCGATAGATCTTCTTTGTGTCGACACAAGTCCTGTGTGTCGACACAATCTGGCTTCTGGTGTCGACACAAGTTGATGTCGTCAGATGTTCTGTGTGTCGACACAAGTCCTGTTGTGTCGACACAATCTAGCTTCTTGCGTCGACACAGCCTTCCCTAAGTGTCGACATAATTGTTTGAGTCTCTAGCAGTCTGTTGAAGGCTGGTCCATGTGATGTTGATTCTAAGAACTTGGCCTACACTCGAGGACACAACCATGACCCTGGCTATACATGATGGGTCAATCTAAACAAACGTAATAGTGATCCTTGCCCAAATCGTAACTAGGGTTCCAACAAGGCCTGCGGCACCATTTGTCGTGTATTATACCTTTCCCACAACAATTTGAAACTTTGCTGAAACATGATGTCGTCTGCTACTGTGGACTTAGTCATTTTCACAAATTCATCTCAAACGTTTAGTGCTTTGTGTGAATATCCATCAATCAGCACAAAAACAAATAGCCAAAAAATCTACACTTCCAGGCATTGAGTGCGTTGAGTGACCCTTCATCACTCAACGCATCTAGACTTAGCCAATTCCTTCTACACTGCTAGATGTTGAGAGCATTGAGTGATCCTTCATCACTCAATGTTTTTTTGCTTGGAAAATCTTCCTGATGTTTTAGGCATTGATTGCGTTGAGTGAATGACCTTCACTCAATGCTTGTGTCCTTGTACAATCGTCCAACTATTTCAGACATTGAGTGTGCTGAGTGAACTGGCTTCACTCAACAATTTTGGAATTACCCAATTTCTTGTCCAATTCCATGCATTGAGTGCGTTGTGTGAATATTGTTCACTCAATGCTTCTGGTCTAAGACACTTCACAAACTACCTGTCTTCATGCTGAGGCTTTGAGTGAACTGGCTTCACCCAATGCTTCTGTACTTAGCCACAACTTTCTTTACGAATGTGTTGAGTGAGCTTTCATCACTCAACGCTTTTGCCTTTGCCTGTCTTTTTGATGAGGCATTGAGTGAACTGGCTTCACTCAATGCTTCTATACTTAGCCAATCTTCTTGATCAGCTTGGGTTTAGTGAGCAATCCTCACTCAACACTTCTGGACATAAATAGATTTTCCTATCTTTCTCTTCTTAGGCTTTGACTGATCATTGTTTTATCGATGCCTTCTTCTTTGGGTGTTGAGTGAGATTTCTTTACTCAATGCTTCTGTACTTAGCTAGAATTCTTAACAGATCTTCATAAGCTTGAGCTAGACTCAATGCTTCTTTCTTCAGGCATCGAGTGAGTTGTATTCACTCGACTCTTCTGGACTTAGTCAAATTTCTTCCTTTCTAATTTTGAGGATTTGACGGGTCGTGCTATACTCAACTCCTCTTGTTATATGGCGTTGAGTGAAATGCCTTCACTCAACGCCTCTATACTTTGTCGCAAATCTGTATTACAAACTGTTGGGCTTTGACTGCCCTTTTTTTACTCAGCGCTTTTTGTCTTTTGGCATTGAGTGAACTGTCTTCACTCAATGCCTGTGGACTTAGACAATTTTCAGTCTTTCCAGCATCCTTCTTTGGCATCTAGCATTGAGTGAACTGGATTCACTCAACAGATGTGGACTTTGACAGATTTCCATCTCTCCAACTTTCTACATTATGAACACCTACCATAAATACTTAGACAGCCTGTCTAAACTTATTCCATGGAACATCCTGCACATGATTAACTTAAATAACATCAAATACAAATATACTCTTAGTGTTGATGGTGATGCATATTCAAATGTAGGGAACATTGAGGGCAATATTCCTAACAATATCCCCATATTTGAAGAAGGCAGAACACACAACAATACTAAGAAGCATCTTCACATAAAGCACGTATGTTTAAAAGTAGTTGTAAGCTTTTTAATACGACGTGACAATTCAAAGTAGATTACAACACTCCTCACTACTTAACACTTCAGTGGAGGACTTTTCTCAAATCACTACTTAACATAACCTGGTCATGTCACGTACTGCTTCCACATCACCCCCCCTGGGCATGTATTGCCCACCATCTCCCCTTTTTTGGCAAGAACTTCTCTACTCAATATTCTACACAGTATGCTCTACTCCTCCCCTTTTAGGGTTTAGGGTATTACCCACATCTCCCGCTTTCTGGCTTCTTAAAAAAATCCTAATGAGGGAGGTGATAGAATCAAGGGAGAAATTAACTCTTGATTCTAGCCAACATCTTGTGTTGATGCCAGTTAAGAGATTATCCTAGTGATCGAACTACTTGACTAAATATCATACCTGTTGTGTTTTTACCGCAGATTCAGCACATCACAACTGCCACTTAACTCATGAGTGGTCCATTGATCCACTTGAGCTGCCTGTTATCAGTTTTCCACTTGAGCTAAAACCATTCCTTATACTACTGAAAACTTCTGCAGAATGCAATTGTAGTCAGGGAAGTGCTGGCTTTTCCTCTTCTCTTCCAACAACATGTCTTTTTAGCAATTGCAACCATTCACTAGGATTGATCTCTCCCTCAGACTGTGCATAGTCCTGAGGACCTGCTGATTAGTTGTGATGATCTTTAATTCACTATTGCAGCCGCTGGCTGCCACTTAACAGGAAGCTGAACATGTTACTACAACTAGCTAGATTTGTTCTCCCACTCAACATAGGCATCTGCTATCAATCTCTTTACTACACACTTGTGTCCATCTTACTCTTGACATCAATAGAAAGACTTGATTGTCTTTGTTGGGTATTGTATCCACAATAACCTGATTTGTATGAAGTCCCCATCGAACTAAAATGATTTAAGTTTGTATTTGATGCTCTTTTCAAGTTGAGTGCTTGCAGGTTTTAATTACCAAGGGTAGACCAATGATAGTTTACAATGGGTCTCCAAACACAAGACCATACAATGTAATCCTTCATTGTGCGATCCATGTGTTGACTCATGTGTAACCTCTCTATTGGGACACACTTCATTTTTAAGTACTAAAGTTATGGAGAAAGGTAGGTTGCTGGTCTCTTAGAAGAAAATCATTTTTTAGATTAAAAAAACTTTTATAAGTATTTTACTCGAGTTAGCTTATTCAGGAACTCTAGTAGCATAAGTCTTTTTCTCAAGATAGCCGAATGTAGTTCTCGAGAAAGCCATGCAGTACTCGAGTAGGTTTTAACCGTCTCGAGTAGCGTTAAAATTATGATCAGAATTTTTTAAGTCTTTTTCTCGAAAAGGCCAAAGACATTTCTCGAGATGGCCAAGGTTAGTTCTCGAGATCCAGATGTTCATACACGAGACACAAAATTTTTTTTCGAGATGATTTATTATTCTTGAGTAACAGCAAGAAATTTCTCGAGTAATTCTATGAATCTCGAGAATCCAGAACTCATATTCTATATTTTCCTTAAACGTTTCTTCTCAAAAATCTTATATCCTTTCTCAAGAAACAGAACTCGTACTCGAGTAATTATTCTTTCTCTAGAGAAACAGAGTTTTGAATCTGAATTTCGCTAAGTGTTTGATGGGTTTTGATTTCAATTATGATTAACTCTTGATTGGTCCATGTGGATTCTAATTAATGAAATCAGAACGTTATGTAAGACCTATAAAAGGTCATGTCAAAATCGAAAAACCTTAAGAAGAAGAATTTTACAGAATTTTGAATCATTTATTAAGTTTCTAAATCGGGAAGCGCTGCCGTTGAAAAGACTTATTCTTCATCGTCAAACTTCTCGGTCCCGAAATTCAGACAAGAAGGATTGCACTGATCAAGCTTTTTAACATCTACAAATCTTCTCCTTGACCGTGGTGATCCTACGTTCTAAAATCGAAGTGTTCTCAGATTTTTTCCTCGACTTTTCTGACAGTGCTTTACAATTTTTCAAGAAGGAAGAGGCCGATAATCAGTCAGCTATGTGAAGACAAGTTTGTGTATTTCATTGTAAATTCAGTTTATTCTTGTAGGAGTTATTCTCCGAGATTGTAGGAGTTATTCTCCGAGTTTATAGGAGTTGTTCTCTGAGTTGTTGTAGGAGTGGTTTTACTCCGAGTTGTAGGAATGTTGTTCCGAGTTGTAGGATTATTTTCCAATACGAGATAATAGTGAAGTAGTTGAGTCTAATGTGGTGCTAGATTGGTGAGGTGGAGAGTGGATGTGCCCAAAATTGGGGAAACACTATAATCTTTGGTGTCGACTGTGGATTTCTTTTTCATTTTCTGCGCATCTCTTGTACAATTTATATTCTGCAACAAGATGAAGAACTCAACTATTCACCCCCTCTATGTGATTTAAGTAGACAATTAGGCACTTTGAATTGGTATTAGAGAGAGGTTGTTCATAAAAAGGTTAACACCTTGAACAGATCTGTTCCTAGATGTCTTAATAGTGTAAAGGCATGGACAGAGTCAAGGATTTTGCTAAGATCCCCATATGCAGTAAGGCAAACTTCCCAATGTTGAAAGAAAGGGTGAAGTTCTTCATGGAAGCAGTGGATCCAAGGATATTCATGATAGTGGAAGAGGGCCCCTACATTCCTATGATGGCCTCCACTATTTATTCCTCAAAGCAAGTACCAAAGAAGCTGATGGATCTAGATAAAGATGAGATTGCACTTATCTCTCTAGACAAGAAGGCTAAAAATATCATCGCAAGTGCAGTCGATGATTTGATGCTACAAAATTTCATTCACTGCCAATCTGGCAAAGAGATATGGCAGTCACTGACCGTGTTGATGGAGGGCACCAAAGAAGTAAGGGATTATAAAAGATCTCTTTTGAACAAGAAGTATGAGGACTTTAGGCAAGGCCCCAAAGACACTATAACATACACTTATGAAAAATTTTTCAAGATCGTCAACGACCTGAGGAACTATGGCCGAGTTTACACTAACAAAGAATTAAATGATAATTTCCTAAGCTCCTCAACAAAGGAATGGGACAATAAAATATGTGCCATAAGGGAGTTTGGAAATCTAGCTGAGTGTCACAACCCGCATTTTCTCCACAAAAAAGGATATATTAGAGTAAGGAGAAAACACACGTCGTGATGCCACGTCGGCATAGGATAATTGCCGACGTTCAGGCTAGACGACAACTAAAATTTTTGGAAAGATTAATTAATTATTTAAGGAAAATCCAGTTTAGGTTAAGTAGTTAGCTGTATCCCTCAGCTAGCAGGTCAACTAGTCCATGATTAAAAATATAGTTATACGCAGCGAAAAATACTTTGATTAAATTGATTTTTAACATCCTACATGAGTATAAATGTCCCGAAAGGACAACCCATTCTATGCAACACTCTAGATTTATAATAATTATAGGAAATATTTTTACATTAATTAAAAGTAGTGACTTAGTTTTGAAAGTGATGACAAGTATGAAGTGCTAATAGTAGATTTTTATAAGTTAAAATATCTAACATGCAACCTTGCATAAAGCATTGCCAGAGAGCAAGTATAAACAGCCACAAAAAATAGGCAACAAAGCAGCTTAGCAAAGTACACATCATTTCAAAATAAAACAACCAGTGGGCGTCAACAAACTGACACGAACCCACTGGTGAGCATGTATGTCTGTACTAAAGTAAACAACCCGAGAAAATACCTCACAAAGGTGAGGAAAACTCCTGCAACAAGCAGTCCACTAGAAAGATCCCAAACTTAGCCGCTCAATCGGCTACTACCCTAAACCTGAGGCATTCAAAGGAAGAACACCTCGTCAAGAAACAAAATTCAAGTGGGAAAGGAAAGTAATCAGGTAAAAGTGCGAAGTAAGAGATGGGTTTACCAAACCCGCGCAATAAAATGCTGAAAACCATAGTTGGATAGTCAAGTAAATATAAGTACAGTAAAGTTTGAAGTAAATGAGTCAATTGAATAAATGCACCAAGTGCGGAATGAAGACATGCTTCAACAATATCTGCAAGGATTAGCTTGAAAGCATAAATTGAACAAGAAGCAAACTGAGCATAAAATAGGTCGATAAAAACGTGAATCGTTAACACTTGTCAAAATCAATCGGGAGCAGTCGGTGACTAATTGTCCCATACCATGCTCCCAAGACCAGATGTCACACAATATCACTGCGAGGGTGGCTACAGTCCACACAACCCGACAATCCACAAAAACGAATTCTGCAGGGGTGGATACGGTCCACAAAACCCAACAATCCACACAAGAAGAATTTTGTGGGTGTGGTTACGGTCCACATAACCCAACAATCCACAGAAACCGAGACCAAAGATATCTACAGAGTGCAACGATCCATAACCTGACGTCCATTTGGTGGTCCTTTATCCACTACCAACCTTCATAGCCAAGAAACACCAGAACCTACCCAAATCCCAAGTTCAAACCTTAAGATAAACTAAAACAGTCCTAAAATCATCTTAAGGACTAAACCCGCCGAATCAGACAGAAACAACGAAAAATTTTTAAGTCCCAGGAAAATTCTACGAATTTCCCCGTATACTCGGCGAAACAGACTTGCGACAATCAACAATAATCATTGAACTTTGCTCGACGCTCGATGAATAGACTGCGATAATCGTCGAACTGTGTTCGATCCTCAGCGATATTCGTTGAACTCTGTTCGATGCTTATTGATATTCGTCGAACTCCATTCAATGAATGGGTAATGATATTCGTCAAACTATGCTCGATGCTCAATGAATGAACAATTATATTTGTCGAACTCCGTTCGACGAATGGACCGTCGCTCGATGAATGGACCACTATATTTGTCGAACTCCGTTCGATGAATGGCCGACACTCAATGAATGGACCGCGATATTCATCGAACTCTTTTAGCTAACTTATGATACTCGTCGAAAACGACTTAACCTAAATATAGTGATACTCGCCGAATCACTACATGATATTCGCCGAATTTTACTTGCCCCGATTTCTTCCTAAATTCTATGGTTCGGCAAAAAGTCTAGATCTTACTTAGAGGGATATTTTCATGCTTCCTATGCTACTCCTACACTCTAAGAGAGGAAGGCAAAGAAAGGAGATTAAATAAAAACGATCAAGCAAGGGAAGAGATCCACTTGCCTCAGAACTGTGGAGAAACACTGCCCGCATGTGCCGCTTCAAGGATTGGCCGTAGAAAGCCCCAAGCAACATTTCCTGACACTTTTGGACGAGAAAGGAGGTCAAAATCTCAAACCCTAACTCACAAAAATTAGGGAAATGTGAAGATATTACCACGATCGTGAAGTCCTTGCCAAAAGCTTTCCAAATCTCTACTCAAACGTCGAAACCGACCACTAAATCACCAGATATCGCCGGCCGAAAGCTCTGTTCACCGAACCTCTCCTATATTGCGAAACTACACCATCGGGTAGGGGAAAGACGATGAATAGTGTCATTAGGTTATTGTTATTACGTATATATATATTAATAACATTAATAATTAAATCATTACAATTTAGTATAACATTACCTTAAATCCTAAAATGATCCAAGAATCCATATCAACTCTGAATTCTATGAAATTCTCATCGTAGCTAAATACCAACGCTACGAAACCAACAACGAAGTCGAAACTCAAATTCGACAAACAAAACTCAGGCAAACACCTCCCGATGCCAAAACACAAGCATTCCCCAAAAGGCTCCACCGAGTCACCAAAACAGACCCGACTCATAAGGGAATATTGCAAACAGGCTAAACCCAGCCCCATAGAAAATGCAAAGTGCAAAACCATGCTCTAACCACAGCACAAGCCGGACATGCGCCAACATAACGCCATGAAGTCAAAATTACGCCTTTACAGGAAATAAATACTCAAAAATCATGTGTGTTACAGCCACCCCTCCCTAAAAGAAATTTTGTCCCGAAACTGAACATAAATAGGATCAAATCCCAATCAGAATAAAAACAACAATATGAAAACAAAGGAAACACTTACTAAAATATCAGGAGAATAGATGAGGATGCGCTTCCCTCATAGCTGACTCCAACTCCCAAGTCGTGCTTTCCACGTCTTAGTTTCAACGAAAAATTTAAACCATCGGTATTGTATGCCTTCTCAATACCCAATCTAGACTATCCAAAACAAGAACAGACACTTCCACATAAGAAATGTTAGGCTCCAACCGGGGCACAAAATCAAGAACTTGCCTGTCGCTTAGCACACATATCTGCAATTGGCTCTCATGAAAAACATCATGCAAACCAACAAAACTTGTGGGTAAATCCAACTTGTAAGCTGCCACACCAGTCTGTTCAACAACTTCAAAAGGTCCCACATACCTCGGGTCCAACTTATGGTTCTTACAAAACCTTTTAACTCCAATCATCGGGAAAAATTTAAGAAACACCATATCCCCTATAGCAAACACCAAATCGGTCCTACGCCGATTTGCATACTCCTCATATCGCTCCTGAGCTATCGGAAGATTCTCTCGAATAACCCTTACAGAAACTTTAATTTCCAATAACGCTTCAGGACCCAACAACGGTCTTTCACCAACCTCAGCACAAAACAGAGGAGTTCTACAATTCCTCCAGTACAGCTTCAAACAGAGCCATCTGCAGACTTTCCTGATAACTTTTATTATAAGCGAACTCCATTAGCCTCAAACATTCATCCCACGCACCTCTGTGGTAAAATATATAACATCTGATCATATCTTCTATGATCTAATTTTCTCTTTTCGTTCGACCATTAGTCTATAGATGATAAGCGGTGGAATACTGCAGATCGGTACCCAAACACTCCTGTAAAATCTTCCAAAAGTGAGATGTAAAGTTGTAGTCTCAATCTGATATAATACAAACAGGCACTCCATGTAACCTGATGACTTCTTGGAAGTATAACTTAGCTATTTTCTTCATGGAGTAGTCATTCTTAAACGACACAAAGTGAGCACACTTCGTCAATCTGTCCAGAATAACACAAACAGAATCATATCCTGAGGGAGATTTTGGCAATCCAGTAATAAAATCCATCGAAATGCTCTCCCACTTCCAACTTTGAATCTCTAAAGGGCATCAACATTCCTCCAGGACTACCATAATCAGCCTTCACTCGCTTGCAAGTAAAACATTCTGATACATACTTAGCTATATTGCCCTTCATACCATACCACCAGGCAATCTGCTTCAAGTCTCGATACATTTTTGTAGAACCAAGGTGGTAGTCAATACTTGACCATGTGCCTCCTTGCATAATTTAACTCTTAGATCTTCAACATTGGAGATTCATAGTCTGCCCCGGTATTTCAAGGTACCCGCATGATCAATTGAAAAGTCCGGCAGTTCCCCTTTCACTGTTATATTGTAAAGGTGCATCAAATCTGTATCATCCTATTGATGTAGCCTCGTTAGTGAAATCCATGAAGGCTCTAACACTTCCAAACAACTGGGTGAGCCGCTACTCCCCACCGACATATCCATCAGAAGAAATTCTTCCACCAACGAATCCACAGAAAGATTAAAAATCTTCGCTGGCTTTTTACTTAAAGCATCAGCTACGACATTAGCTTTGCCCGAATGATATTGAATCTCAACATCATTATTAGCCACATACTCTAACCACCTCCTCTAGCGCAAATTCAATTCAATCTGAGTGAAGACGTACTTCAAACTCTTATGATCTGTGTAAATTTTGCACTAAGCGCCATATAAAAGATGACTACATAACTTCAAGGCATAAATCACGGCAACAAATTCTAGATCATGTGTAGTGTAAATCCTTTCATGAGACATTAATTGCCTCGATCAATACGCTAATACTTTACCTTCCTGCATTCGCACGCAACAAAGCCCAACATGCGATGCGTCCACGTACACATCATACTCTATCCCTTTAGTAGGCAAGGCCAAAATTGGAGCGGTGTAAAATCTCCTCTTCAATTCCAGAAAACCTTCCTCGCACTTATCGCTCCACACAAAAGTTGTGTTCTTCCGCGTAAGCGGAGTCAGTGGCACAGACAACGTAGAGAAACCATCAATAAACCTTCTGTAATATCCTGCCAATCCTAGGAAGCTCCTTATCTCTTTGGGAGTGGCAGGCCTATTTAAATCCATAATAGCAGCTATCTTATCTAGGTCCACAGAAATTCAATCTTTATTAACCACATGACCCAAAAATGATACCTGAGAAAGCCAAAACTCGCACTTACCTATCTTGGCATATAACTTATGCTCCCTCAAGGTAGAGAAAATGAGGCGCAAGTGCTGGTCTTGCTCATCACCACTACGGGAGTACACCAGAAAATCATCTATAAAAACCACCACCAAACGGTCCAGGTAATCCTTAAATACCATGTTCATCATATCCATAAAGGCAGAGAACGCATTGGTTAATCTGAAAGACATCACCAAAAATTCAAAATGCCTATGCTTTGAAATGAAAGCAGTCTATGGAATATCTGCCTCACGAATCCTCAACTAGTGGTAGCCTGAACGAAGATCGATCTTTGAAAACAAAGGGCTACCACACAACTGATCAAACAGGTCATCAATCCTTGGCAGGGGATATTTAATCTTGATAGTCACCTTATTGAGCTCTCCATAATCGATGTAAAGCCTGATCGATCCATCCTTTTTTATTTACAAACACAACAGGAGTACCCCCATGGAGAAGAACTCGTCCTAATAAAACCATTTTGAACCAACTCATCCAATTGGGTACGAAACACCTCCAGCTAGCGCGGGGCCATATGGTACGACATCTTAGGAATAGGATGAGTACCCGACTCCACATCTATGATGAACTCCACATCTCTCTCGCGTGGAATACCAAGAAGATTAGCAGGAAAAACGTTTGGAAACTCGCGGCAGACAACCATCGGTCGCCAACACCGAAACAAGTCAAGCAAAACAACCAGAATTAACCAGCTTCCGAGCATGTACCACAGATATAATCAGAGAAACTTGGTGCGGAAAACCTTAAATGCTTCTAGGTTGACCGTTGTACATCTTGAAGACCAAGCGCTTAACCTTGCACTAGATAACCGAATCATACTTGGATAACCAATCCATGCCCATAATTACATCAAAATCTTCTAAGTCTATCATCTTCAAATTCTCAACCACTAAGAAAATCACATAATAGAATCGGACAACTTTGAATGCCTTGGAACGATATCACGGATTCGTTAGAGGGAAAATTGACACTAACTGTGTCGCCAAACCGATCGAGAGTCAAATGATGACGATGTACAAAATTCCTAGCGACGAATGATTGGTTAGCACCAGAATCGAACAAAACATGCGCCCTGCGGTTCTTGACCTTAAACTTTCCTATATAAAATCTTATACACAACTAAGGAAATGAACATTGAATTACAGCTACAAATTAAAAACAAGGAACATGTTAGGATGTAACATGTAAAAACTTGCAAAGATGTTTGAGCTTCCTCCAAAGACACTACATTCAACTTGCTCTACCCTTGTCCAATAGCTGTGGTGGGGCAAGGCCTAGAGTGGAACTCGTTGCAACGGGGGCTGAACTTGCGGACACTTTGACTTAACATGTCCCTTCTGACTGCACTAGAAGCAGGTCTTTTCGTTTAGCTAACAACGGGTAGCGTCGTGCCCCCTCCGCAGACATGCAGAACAAACCAAATATCCTTTAGGAGCACCCTGTATAGCATGCACCTATTTTTTCTTCTGGGCTCCTAATCTCTGGTAACATCTCTCAAACGGATGGCCTGGCCTGCCACAGAAACTTCATGTCTCTTTGCTTATTTTCCCTGAAGCGGTGCCAGATTATTGGGAACTCTTACCCTCACCGGCCTTCCTCTTATACTTTCTAATTTGTTGACCTTGACCCTTGGCGTTGTCAATGGCCTCCATCTTCAGATCAGCCACAACCACTTCAGCATAGCTTTCAGATCCATAACCACTAGCTAGTTGCTGGATGTTAACCCATAAATCGGTGATCCCTCCCAAGGTAGCCAGCTTGCTAGTCGCTGCCTCCTCAAAGTTCTCCCTGTAGGTCGCGACTAGTGTAAGTATGGGCGGACAGACTTCTTGTCCGCTCAGGCCGCGCGGCTAGGGCAGGTCTCTGATAAGTTTTAAATATACGTATTTTTACGTACGTTATTTAAGTTGTTTTAATTTATTTTCGTTAATTTTTGTTAATTTTCATGAATAAAATGTTTCGATTTTGTAAATATTATTCTAACTTAACTTAAATTTGTTTTCTGAAATTTTTCAGGAAAAGTAAAAAAAAAATTCCATAATACATGCCCGTGTACTTCTCGGTCACACCCGTGACCTGGGCGTGTTACTTATGTAACGCCCCGAAACTCAAGGGAGCAAAAGGGGGACGTTTTGGGCCAGTTTGGCTTCTGGCAGCAGGCACACGAACTGGGACACGGGCGTGTCCCAGGGCGTGTCGAGCCGTGTCGACACTTAGCCGCGAAGTCATCGAGATTGTCTCGACGATTCGTCGAGAATGGGCACACGGCCTGCAACACGGGCGTGTCGCAGGGCATGTCGACCCGTGTCGACACTTAGCCGTGAGTCGTCGAGATATACTCGACGATTCGTCGAGAATGGGCACACGGCCTGCGACACGGGAGTGTCGCAGGGCGTGTCGACCCGTGTCGACGATCGTCCCGCGGAGTCGTCGAGATTCACTCGACGATCGTCGAGACAAGGCACACGGCCTAGGACACGGGTGTGTCCAAGGCCGTGTCATCAAGTCGTCGATCTTCACTCGACGAAGTGTCCCGTGTACACGTCCTGGGGCACAGGCGTGTCAAGGTGACACGGGCAAGGACACGGGCGTGTCCTAGAACCCGTGCAGTGCTCGGGTTGAAAATGGGGAAAAATCATGGGGTACACGGCTGGCCACACGGCCGTGTCAGGTGGAACACGGGCGTGTCAGCTCGAACACGGGCGTGTTCGATACCCGTGTGAGGTTCCTCGTGATTCGATTTTGACGGCGAATGGGGCACACGGCCCTGGACACGGGCGTGTGTCAGGCCGTGTTCGGTCCAGATTGGGCATTTCAGCCCCGAATCAAAGCCGTTCGTTTCCTTGTTTTGAGATCCAACGGATGGGGGATGTTCCTGAAGGGATATACCCGTGGATTGACTTAGAAATCCATCACTTTTCATCCTTTATCCCTTTCCAAACCCTTGGAGAAAGAGGAGAGCTAAGGGAAGAAGAAGGAGCTAGATCCGCCATTGGAGGAGCTTCGGAGCTCCGAATCATGAGCTGACTCCATATCCACGGAGGCAACGCTAGTGCGGTTGTTTTCATCCGATTACTTTTCAATGGCGCCAAAGAGGAACGCAAGGGTAACGATCCTCATCTTGAGCATGAATAGCTCTCTTTCTTAGCATAGGAAGCCCGCTCTCGCGAGTTTGCGGAGAGTTGGAGGCGTTCCTTCGGGTAGATATGTAAAGTCCCCGTTGTTTAGAGTCCGTATGCGAGAACGGACGTAGGCATGATGTGTGAAGCCTACCCGGACATGTTGGTCTGGATCGGTGATGTTGCATTGCTTAATGCCGGAGAAGACTCCGTGCTATTGGTTGTTTTTCGGGTTTTCTACGCGGTAGATTGCAGCAGGGAGCCTTGGGGACTAACCCAAAGGTGCACCCGGAAAACTGGGCGGATACGAGATCTTGCCAACTTGGTGGCTTGAGAGCCAACTTGAACATAACGGGGTTATGTGACTTGTGATGGAAATGGGACTCGGTGGAAGTTTGACCCGCGCAAATGGTTTAAATTGCCGTTGCGATGTGAGCACGGGTTAGATGGAACCGTACCCGTTCTATGTCGTTCGGTTAAAGAGACCTAAAGGCACGTGGCACTTACCGTTGGCATAGATTAGGGTCTTCGGCGGTCAATGGCTTAAATTGTCGTGACCCAGGCCAGGAAGACAAATTGCTCATAGGTTTGGCCGTCTCAGTGGCGGTGGTGAGTCCGGAATGTTAATGGCTTTCATTGACGTGACATCGACCGGTTCACCGAGAATGTGCTCTGAGTGCACGGGGCGTGTGGCCGAGCGAGCCAACGTCTGTGATGAAATGGCTAAGTATATAAATTGCTCGCTTATGCTAATGAAATGCAGGGAAGGAGCAACGCCGCCCCGAGTTGGGGGCGGGATCGTTATAATTTGGTCAGCATTGCTGACCGTTGCCTTGTTTTGCCACCGTGCGGTGGTTTGTTGCTTGCAGGTGCAGCTGGACCAAGCGGTCAATAGCGGGCTAAAGCCCTTTTTGCGAAGCCGGCCCTCGAAGGCCCAAATGGAAATGTTTATTGCCTTATTCATGTATGACCGGCCTGCGTGCCGTGGTTTGTAAATCATGTAATATTCAAGTGAAACATTTTGTAAGGCCTTAAGGCTTGTTTTTAGTATTTTGTAATAACATTCCTAATTCGTACTAGTGGACATTCGTGCTTAAATGCTGGGTTCTTGTTTACAATTTTTATAAACTGCTTCCACTAGAATGCTCTGTGTAGGACGTTGAGATTGATTGGATGGTTTCCATAAGTAACCACCCGGTCTGTCTGTGGTATATGGCGTAGGGCCCCGACCGGACCTACTGCTATATGCTATGTGACGGATAGGGGGTGTTACAATTTGGTATCAGACTACTGGTTTTGGTCGGGCTTAAAGTGAATTCGTAGGCGAATTCTTTTTAAGGGGTGGTGAGCACATTGTGTGCGTCATCGTTATAATGGTAAAAGAACACCATGAATGTCCACTTAGGAATGAAAATACTCGGGTTTGAGGAACCTGCGTGTTCCTATAAGTGCTGTTTGCAATTTATTTGGTCGCTTAACGGTGTTTTGTACCACTATAGGTGACCAGAAGTGGTGTTGGGCCGTCAGAATGCCGAGTTTCTAAGGCTAGTAGTGCACCGGATGTTGCTCCTGCAACACCTCTGTCGGCTGAAAATATACGATTGGTGGCTGAAGCGGTGTTGGAGGTGATCAATGCGCAGCCTGGAAGGCAAGCGCAGCAGCCCGCTCCTGTGGTGGAGCAAGTACCTCTTCAAGAGGCTGAGCCGAGGAGGGTGGAGCAAGTGGTTGTAGAACCGGTGGTGCCAAGGAGGGCAACTGAGATGCAGCTGAAGCATGTAATGAGCTTTAACCCTACGTTATTCTCGGGGTTGGGAACCCCATCGCAGGCTGAAGACTGGCTCTCCAGGGTGAAGAGAGTCATGACAGCGACGGAGACGGAGGAGTGGCAAATGACCACCATCGCTACGTTCCTTTTGGACGGTGAAGCGAGGATGTGGTGGGAAGGATTGGAGCTGCACTTACTGAGAGGTAGGCAACTTGGTGAGTTCTCGATGGAGGAGTTCTCGAGATTATTTTTGGCTAGATACCTCCCTTCGACGCAGAAGATAGCGTTGGAGAATGAGTTCCTGAAGTTGGTACAGGGTGAGAGGAGCGTGGATGAATATCTCCATGAGTTTACTCGTCTGAGTCGTTATGCTAGCTCCACCATTATGGATGAGGAGCGCAAGACTAATCGTTTCTATGAAGGATTGAGAGATGAGTTGAGATTACTACTCTCGGGGCCGATGACGCAGGGTTTCTTAACCTTGGTCAATACTGCCCGGTCCTTGGAGAAGGACATGAAAAATGTACAAGCGAAGAAAAGCTTGGGTGAGAAGAAATCTGAGTTTAAAGTGCCGACTACTTCAAAGTCCGGCTATCGGAGGGCTTTCAAGAAGCATAGGACTTCGGGTCCAGCTCCTTCTGGTGCTTCTGGGGCGACTACGAGTCGGACCCCGGGTGCGTGTTTTACATGTGGAAAGACGGGGCATTTCGCCCGTGACTGTTGGAGCGGACGTCCTAAGTCCGAGAGAAAGCCGGGAGCTACTTATGAAGAAAAGGGAAAGGCGGTGGAGTCGACCGCATCCCATTATGCTCCGGCCCAACCAAGGGTCTACAATCTTGGCCAACAGGAGGCCATTAAACAAGCTGATGTGGTGACAGGTACGGTTTAATTTATAGCAAGTCAATTTATTTAAATACTTGTTATGCACATGTTACCTTACCACTACTTGTTTAGGATTTGTATTGATTTGTGAAAATCCGGCACGAGCACTCTTCGATACGGGAGCTTCACACTCCTTCTTGTCCGAAGGATTTATATCACGCATCGGAGTCCCTTCTTCGATGGCGAAGGATAAGTTGGATGTGTTGTTTCCCAATGGGTGTTCGATGCGAGCGGATAGGATCTGCGATGTTAAGATTCGTATTGGGGAGCAGGAGTTTGACCTGCGGGCGTCTTTACTTCCGTTAGTGGAGTTCGACGTCATATTTGGCATGGACTGGCTCTCGGAGCAGCAGGCCCATATAGATTGCGGTAGTAAGGAAGTTAAGCTGGGAACGAGTCGTGAGACGACGTTTACGGGCTTAAAGTGGTCGAGCAAGACGTTGATGTCTGCTCTTCAGGTGGTGAAGGCGGTTCGTGCTGGAGCAGAACTGTTCTTTACACTAGTGGAGGTTGCAAAGCCGAAGCCCGCGTTGGATTGTATTTCAGTGGTATCGGAATACCCTGATGTGTTCCCCACAGATCTTCCTGGAGCCCCGCCTCAGCGGGAGATAGATTTTACGATCGAGCTAGTGCCAGGTGCAAAGCCTGTGTCACGATCTCCGTATCGGCTAGCGCCTAAGGAAATGGCGGAGCTGAAAGTTCAACTGCAAGAGTTGCTGGAGCAAGGATATGTGCGCCCGAGTTCTTCGCCTTGGAGCGCACCGGTCCTCTTTGTTAAGAAGAAGGACGGAAGCTTGAGGTTGTGTATTGATTATCGAGAGCTCAACAAGCTGACTGAGAAGAACAAGTACCCGATCCCCCGGATTGATGATCTCTTTGATCAGTTAGTCGGGTCGACGGTGTACTCGAAGTTGGATCTCAAGGCTGGGTACTATCAGCTGCGAATAAGGGAGAGTGATATCCCGAAGACAGCGTTTAGTACGAGATACGGGCATTATGAGTTTACGGTCATGCCGTTTGGGCTGACTAATGCGCCGTCAGTGTTCATGGATTTGATGAACAGGATGTTCAGGGAGTACTTGGACCATTTTGTGATCGTCTTCATCGACGATATTTTGGTGTACTCGCAAAGTGAGGAAGATCACTTCAAGCATCTTCATTTGGTGTTGGAGACGCTAAGGAGAAACCAGTTGTATGCCAAGTTCTCGAAGTGCGAGTTTTGGCTGTCCTCAGTGGCGTTCCTCGGTCATATAGTGAGTGGAGAGGGTATTGCTGTGGATCCGGCGAAGATTGTTGCGATACGGGAGTGGCCTGAGCTTGCTACGGTAGCAGAAGTCCGAAGCTTTTTGGGGCTTGCCGGCTATTATAGGCGCTTCGTAGAGAACTTCTCGCGGTTAGCGTTACCTCTCACTACTTTGACGAGGAAGGAGCAGAAGTTCGTTTGGACGCCGGAGTGCGCGCGAGCTTTTGAGGAATTGAAGTGTCGGTTGACCACGGCGCATGTGCTGAGTTCGCCATGTGGAACCGAAGGCTATGAGATATATAGCGATGCTTCAGGCAGCGGTTTGGGTTGCGTGCTACTGCAGCACGGAAGCGTGATAGCTTATGGCTCGAGACAGCTAAAAGTGCACGAGAGGAACTATCCGGTCCATGACTGGGAGTTAGCGGCCGTGATTTTCGCCTTGAAGCTGTGGAGACACTATTTGTACGGTGTGAAGATTGATATCTACACCGATCACAAGAGCCTAAAGTACCTGATTGATCAGAAGGATCTGAATATGCGGCAGCGTAGATGGATGGAGTTCCTGGGGGACTATACATTCAAGAACCACTACGTGCCTGGCAAAGGGAATGCGGTTGCGGATGCGCTGAGTCGCCGAGCCCCAGCTCAAGCGAATTGGCTATCGGTGCACGATGAGCGGTTGGTGCGAGAGTTGGAGGCGTTGGAGATTGTTTGTGTGGACAGACAATCAAGTGCTGAAGAAGTTCTGAATTGGACTGAAGTCCAATGTGACCTGGCTGATCGGATTTGGCAGGATTTGGATATGGATGCTCATATGAAGCAGTTCATGGTAGAGGCTCTGGATGGGTCAAATTCCCAATTCGTCGTTTAGGACGGATTGCTTTGGAAAGACGGTCGTCTGTGCATCCCAAGTGTGGGCAATTTACGGGTGGAGTTGTTGTACGAGGCGCACCATACCAAGTACTCGATTCACCCGGGGAGCACGAAGATGTACCGTGATGTGAAGAAACTGTTTTGGTGGCCGGGTTTGAAGAAGGATGTTGCGCTATACGTAGCAAAGTGTCAAACCTGCGCCTTGGTAAAGGAGGAGTGCCAAAAGCCGGGAGGATTTCTTAAGTCCTTGCCTATTCCGGAGTGGAAATTTGACGACATCTCTATGGACTTTGTGCACGGTTTGCCAAGGTCGCAAAAGGGAAACGACGCCATTTGGGTGGTTGTTGATCGATTAACGAAGGTGTCGCATTTTATTTCGCATAGGAAGGATGATCCGGTGGAGAAGTTGGCAAAGCTCTATGTGGATAACATAGTGCGGCTTCATGGTGTGCCCCGCAGCATCGTGAGTGACCGAGATGGGCGGTTCACGTCCAATGATTGGAGGCTGGTATAGTAAATGTTGGGAACAAAGCTGAAGTTTAGCACAGCCTTCCATCCGCAAACGGATGGGTAGACCGAGAGGGTCAATAGAACCATGGAAGACATGCTTCGCATGTGTGTCTTGGATTTTGGAAAGCAATGGGAAGACCACCTTTATTTGGTGGAGTTCACATACAACAACAGCTACCAAGCGAGTATTCAGATGGCGCCTTTCGAGGCCCTATATGTTAGAAAATGTCGCACGCCGTTGTCTTGGTTAGAAACGGGTGAGTCAAAGTTGTATAAGCGATCGGAAGTAGAGGATGCTACTTCTTTGGTGAGAACCATTCGGGAGAGGTTGCTTATCGCTCAGGACCGACAAGCAAAGTACTATAATGCCAAGCACAGGAACGTGGAGTTCGCTGTGGGCGATTATGTATACTTAAAGATCAAGCCGTTCAAAGGTGTCTCGCGGGTGCGGCGATTGAAAAAGCTAAGCCCGAGGTACCTTGGACCGTTTGAGGTTCTGGAGCGAGTTGGTGAAGCGGCCTATAGGTTGAAGCTTTCAGTGGAGCTAAGTGGTTTACATGATGTATTCCATATTTCGGTGCTTCGGAAGGCGGTGCAAGAGCCTACGCAAGTGATCGCGGTCGATCAAGTGCCGGTGGAAAGTAGGCTAACGACAAAGGTCAAGCCCGTACGGATTGAGGACTCGGAGGTCAAGCAGCTACGCAATAAAGAGATCAGGATGGTCAAGGTCCGATGGGACAATTGCGGTCGTGAGGAGCTCTCTTGGGGGCGAGAGCAGACTTTGCTTGACGAGTATCCAGGAGTTGTTCCGCTCAGGTACAAAATTTTGATTTTGTACATGTCTTTCCTTTATGTAATTTCGTGGGCGAAATTCTTTTAAGAGGGGGAGAGTTGTAACGCCCCGAAACTCAAGGGAGCAAAAGGGGGACGTTTTGGGCCAGTTTGAGTTCTGGCAGCAGGCACACGGCCTGGGACACGGGCGTGTCCCAGGGCGTGTCGAGCCGTGTCGACACTTAGCCGCGAAGTCGTCGAGATTGTCTCGACGATTCGTCGAGAATGGGCACACGGCTTGCGACACGGGCGTGTCGCAGGGCGTGTCGACCCGTCTCGACACTTAGCCGTGAGTCGTCGAGATATACTCGACGATTCGTCGAGAATGGGCACACGGCCTGCGACACGGGCGTGTCGCAGGGCGTGTCGACCCGTGTCGACGATCGTCCCGCGGAGTCGTCGAGATTCACTCGACGATCGTCGAGACAAGGCACACGGCCTAGGACACGGGCGTGTCCAAGGCCGTGTCATCAAGTCGTCGATCTTCACTCGACGAAGAGTCCCGTGTACACGGCCTGGGGCACAGGTGTGTCAAGGTGACACGGGCAAGGACACGGGCGTGTCCTAGAACCCGTGCAGTGCTCGGGTTGAAAATGGGGAAAAATCATGGGGTACACGGCCGGCCACACGGCCGTGTCAGGTGGAACACAGGCGTGTCAGCTCGAATACGGGCATGTTCGATACCCGTGTGAGGTTCCTGGTGATTCGATTTTGACGGCGAATGGGGCACACGGCCCTGGACACGGGCGTGTGCCAGGCCGTGTTCGGTCTAGATTGGGCATTTCAGCCCCGAATCAAAGCCGTTCGTTTCCTTGTTTTGAGATCCAACGGCTGGGGGATGTTCCTGAAGGGATATACCCGTGGATTGACTTAGAAATCCATCACTTTTCATCATTTATCCCTTTCCAAACCCTTGGAGAAAGAGGAGAGCTAAGGGAAGAAGAAGGAGCTAGATCCACCATTGGAGGAGCTTCGGAGCTCCGAATCGTGAGCCGACTACGGATCCACGGAGGCAACGCTAGTGCGGTTGTTTTCATCCGATTACTTTTCAATGGCGCCAAAGAGGAACGCAAGGGTAACGATCCTCATCTTGAGCATGAATAGCTCTCTTTCTTACATAGGAAGCCCGCTCTCGCGAGTTTGCGGAGAGTTGGAGGCGTTCCTTCGGGTAGATATGTAAAGTCCCCGTTGTTTAGAGTCCGTATGCGAGAACGGACGTAGGCATGATGTGTGAAGCCTACCCGGACATGTTGGTCTGGATCGGTGATGTTGCATTGCTTAATGTCGGAGAAGACTCCGTGCTATTGGTTGTTTTTCGGGTTTTCTACGCGGTAGATTGCAGCAGGGAGCCTTGGGGACTAACCCAAAGGTGCACCCGGAAAACTGGGCGGATACGAGATCTTGCAAACTTGGTGGCTTGAGAGCCAACTTGAACATAACGGGGTTATGTGAATTGTGATGGAAATGGGACTCGGTGGAAGTTTGACCCGTGCAAATGGCTTAAATTTCCGTTGCGATGTGAGCACGGGTTAGATGGAACCATACCCGTTCTATGTCGTTCGGTTAAAGAGACCTAAAGGCACGTGGCACTTACCGTTGGCATAGATTAGGGTCTTCGGTGGTCAATGGCTTAAATTGTCATGACCCAGGACAGGAAGACAAATTGCTCATAGGTTTGGCCGTCTCAGTGGCGGTGGTGAGTCCGGAATGTTAATGGCTTTCATTGACGTGACATCGACCGGTTCACCGAGAATGTGCCCTGAGTGCACGGGGCGTGTGGCCGAGCGAGCCAACGTCTGTGATGAAATGGCTAAGTATATAAATTGCTCGCTTATGCTAATGAAATGCAGGGAAGGAGCAACGCCGCCCCGAGTTGGGGGCGGGATCGTTATAATTTGGTCAGCATTGCTGACCGTTGCCTTGTTTTGCCACCGTGCGGTGGTTTGTTGCTTGCAGGTGCAAATGGACCAAGCGGTCAATAGCGGGCTAAAGCCCTTTTTGCGAAGCCGGCCCTCGAAGGCCCAAATGGAAATGTTTATTGCTTTATTCATGTATGACCGGCCTGCGTGCCGTGGTTTGTAAATCATGTAATATTCAAGTGAAACATTTTGTAAGGCCTTAAGGCTTGTTTTGTGTATTTTGTAATAACATTCCTAATTCGTATTAGTGGACATTCGTGCTTAAATGCTGGGTTCTTGTTTACATCTTTTATAAACTGCTTCCGCTAGAATGCTCTGTGTAGGACGTTGAGATTGGTTGGATGGTTTCCATAAGTAACCACCCGGTCTGTCTGTGGTATATGGCGTCGGGCCCCGGCCGGACCTACTGCTATATGCTATGTGACGGATAGGGGTGTTACAACTTGATCCCAATAGAAAGTTACCGCCAGCTCGACGATCAGCATTCGACGTTCGTCTAACTGTCCTACACGCTTGTGTCCCGATTCGACATGCCCGTGACACACCATAACAACTCGATGCCATCGCCACTCGATGCCAGCCAACCACTCGACGCCATACAATCACTCGACGCTTGCCAACCACTAGACGCCATCTCCACTCAACACCATCGCCACTCAACTCCATTGCCATTCAACTCTTCCTTTCATGCCCGTGTTAATATTCAACACGCCCGTGACCAATCCACCTGTTCCAGACAAAATAGCGCCAGCGATGAAATGACATGATGCATTTTCCAGATAAACCTCCCCGACACGGCCCCCATAGATGCCCGTGACAGTAAATTTATGCATGTGTCTTCCACGTGTACAACACCAAAGTCAAACCGGCAATAAATGTTATGGATCACTTAAGTACAGTAGCTACACGCCCCCTACACGCCCGTGTCCTAGGGCGTGTAACCTGAAATTTTTGCCTATAAATAGATCTTCTTTGTACGATCAAATGTTCTGTTTTTTTTTGAATGATTTTGCTTAAGGGTTGGGTTGTTTAGGTGATTTCCAAGCTTTGTAAGGGGATTTTCTCTCCCTCTCTTTTTTGTTTGTTTTAGCTTTGTAATCAACTTTTTCTCTTAATAAAATTTGTAGCTTTTTCCTCCTTATATTGTTCTGTACTTCATCTATGTGCCCCACCTTAAGCAATCTTATTTTTATTTTTTTATCTTTGTTTCTCTGTTATTTAAAATGTGTGTGTGTATGAGTATAGATTTATGTTTTAGTTATTTTTACTTAGATTTGTTTAGATTTAGGATTTTATTGCTTTTTATTAATTCTTATAAATTGGTAAAAGTGTTTTCAAAGTGGATTTTATTTTTCTTAACTTAGAGTTTCTCGTTTAGTTTGTAAAACGTTTTATTCTTGTTTACTTTATTTCCACTTTTTACTTACTTTTACGAAGTTATAAGAATAGATTTCTAATCATTTTAATTTTCCAAATTCTTTAATTTTGCTTTTAATTTTCAAAACTTTTGCTCCTTTATTTCTAATTTCTTTTTTTATGCATTTCTAACATATTTTAAGGGTAAAAAAGGCGTTTTAAATTCTAAATCAGTTTATTTTATTTTATTTTTTGTATGTGTGCGTGAGTGTATGAGTTAGCTTTTTATTTCTTTCTTTCATTCAAGTAGAGTGTGTGTGTTTAATTTTATGTAGAGTGCATGCGTTTCATTGCTGTAGAGTGCTTGCATGTATGAGATAGATTTTATCGCTTTAATTTCCAGCATACTCGTTTGAGTAGGACTTGACATTTCCCGTCTACTAATTTGAGTAGGACACACACTTTTATCACTTTCGTTTCCCGCCTGCTCGTTTGAGTAGCACTAATCATTTCCCGCCTACTCATTTGAGCAGGACTTGTAATTTTTCGCCTACTCGTTTGAGTAGGACTTGTAATTTTACTGCTTTCATTTCCCGCCTACTCGTTTGAGTAGGACTGGCAATTTTACAGCTTTCATTTCCCGTCTACTAGTTTGAGTAGGACTCGCACATTCATTGCTTTCTTTACTGCTTTCATTTACTGCTTTCTTTTACTGCTTTCATTTCCCGCCTACTTGTTTGAGTAGGACTCGCACATTCAATTCTGCATTTCATTTCACAAGCCGTCCCCAATCCGATGAGTGGCTAACTGATCTTAGCCCTCAGTATCGATGAGCATTTTGACAGATAAAATCACTTTATATAATTAATGGTCCTCTTTTTCTCATTAATTAAATTACCTAAGGTTTGCCCTGGGTTTACGATGCGTAGAACCACATATCGATGTATGGTCACTATTTCTGTAGTCCATACACTAGCTAGTCGAGATGTCGTACGTATGGACCGATAACCCCTGGGTAAAGGGAGTTCCGCACTAATCCTCGAGATAGGAGGCGCAGAATTCTACCGGATTGGGTTCCCTACCCAATAGCGGGGTTCTTAGCATAATGCGAGCATTAAGAGGAATTTTTCATGGAACGAGAGCCCGATCGAATAGTCTTAATGTTCAGGTGAGCAATAGTCCCCATTGTGAGCAATAGGGATCACACTTCTGTATCGCCCCATTTGCTAAGACGTTAGTTCAATACGGAGTTACACACATACTTGTCCCCCTACCACTCACATACTTTTGGCCGAATTTATCTTTTTTCATGTTTTCAGTTATCTTCTTGCTATTTGTTATTAATAATGCAGGGTTCCAAATGGGCCTCGCCGACCTCGTCTTAGGGAAGTTTCTACCCTCCATCTTTATTTTTGTAAATACTATATTTTTTTTTATTTTTGTTCCTCATGCTTATCTTGCAACATTGGGGACAATGTTGGAACTAAGTGTGGGGGTGTTTTCGTTCCTCGCTTTTTTCTTTTTTTGCACTTATATTTTCTACACCCAATCAAAAATTACAAAAGAAATGCAAAAAATTTAAACTTCAAAAATTTTTGCTTGTTTTTATAATCAAAAACTCAAAAAAAACTTAAAAAAAATTCATAAAACACAAAAATTTCAAAAAAACATATAAAACAAATATTCAAAAAACTTTTTTTACTTTGAAAATTCATAAAACACAAAAATTTTTAAAACTTTCAAAAAAAAATTTTACTTTGAAAATCTTTTTGTAAAAATATTTTTTTTTCTTTCCCCCCTCTTTCTTTGTAAATAACACCACTTTCCCTCCCCTTTCTTGTAAATAACTTTATAAAAACTACAAAAAATAAAAAAATTTAGAAAATGAAAATTCCAAAATAAGAGAATAACTATAAAAATTCAAAAAAGATAATAAATCAAAAATACAAAAAAGTTAAAAACTCAAAAAATCCAAAAAAAATTGTTTATTATGAAAAAAATCGAATGTCTCATTCTTAACTCATTTTCACTTTCCAAAAATCTACTTGTGAGTTTACCTATTAGCGAATTTTATTAATTTTTTGTTACTATTCATTTATTAATTGAAGATTGATAGATTTAGATATTTGGGGTTAAGTTTTAAAGAATTTTGTATGTCTTTTTTATTTTAGATAAAAGATTTATTCTCAGCACCACTTTTAACTTATCTAAAAAGCTGCACATTTATTTTGTTAGAAAATAACAACCACAGATTTCAATTATGTTTACTCCATGTTTTTTTTGAAATATAGGAACGTTCAATTTATAAAGGTTGCTCTCAAATTTTTTTTTTAAACCTAGTTTTCTTTCTGAAAAAAACATATCTCCCTCCTTTTTTTGTCATACATGGCATCATTTTGATCTTCAAAAGAACATATGTCAATGAGAATAAGATTTTGTTCCGTAAACATAGGAATCCAATGTTTAAAAAAGATTTTGTGTTACGGAGTAAGAGGATAAAATTCATTACTCCTATAAATATACATTTGGTTATATGAAGTTGTTCAAAAAAATATATTATATATTATGGAAAATAAAATTTCATTTTCCTAAACATCCACATTCAAACCAAAAATTTCATCAGAGGTTTCAGCGAAAAAAAAATATACCTCACCTCTAAATCAAAGCGCTCTTCATAAACCACAATATCCCCCTCCGACATTTTCAAATTATTCTAGACTTAATTTAAAATCTGTTGGATCCCTTGTTTGGATTTGGGCAAGGTCACTATTAGGTTATTGACCCTCCATGTATAGCCTAGGGTCAAATTGTTAGTTCTAAGGTATAGGTCAGTTTGACTATGTTAGACAAACATTGATCCAGCCCTCAAGAGAAATCAGAGATCCAGACATAGAAGAATAGCAGTTTTAAAGAGTTTAGAGATTCAGTTCGAAATTCTTCGAACTTAGCTTGACGATCATCGATCGCAGATCGACTAACTCAGAGTCTCTACTCTGAGCTGAGCTCAACGAACTTAGAGCTCAGGTCGACGATCTTCCCTCTTTTCTCAAGTTCTCTAGTCGACGAAAGTCTATCTCAGGTCGACGAACTTGGAGCTCAGCTTTGACCGACTATTTTTTAGATCAACTTTCTCTGAGCTCGGGTCGACGAAGACAATTTCTCAGCTCAACGAACTTGAAGTTTAGGTCGATGAAATCTGTCCTGAGTTCGACGATTTCTCTCAGTATCAGTTTTGCATTTTCTCTCATTTTGGATTCAGTTTGGATTACTCTAAGGCTGTAATTCTCTGATAATTAAAGCTCATATTCTCAAGAATATATACGTTGCTTGGCAGCATTAATTATGTATTTCACAGAGCAAATTACTTGACTTATTTACTGAGACAGTTGAAACACATCTAAGACAAATTCCAGACGTTCAACTCCCAGAATTTCAACATTTATTTCATAAATTCTTTTTCAAATTTCAAAAGGCAGAAATCCTTTAGAATATAAAAAGAAAATTCATCACTTCAGAATAACAAGGGAATTATAAGAGATTTTTTAGACATCAACTGATACAAGTTTTGCAGAGAAAAGGACTGCTATCTACAGGAAATTGAAGGAGAACATCAACACACAGATCTTTAGTCTTCTTTAGTTTCTGCTTAAGGCTTCAAAAGGACAACTCATCAACACCAATGTAAGAAGTTTCTGAAGATCTTCATCAAGGCCTACACCATAAGCAAAGCTCTCATCTTCCTAAACCCTTTTCGTTCATCTCAGGGGGAGCTTTGACAACGTCATCCACTAAGGTCTTCTCAGTTGTTTGAGAAAGAGAAGACAACTTCATTTTTCATTTCCAACCGTGTACAAGGTTATAACTACCTTCAACAGTTAACCCCTTTGGTTGTTAAGTATCCTGATCAAAAGACTTAATTTGGTTTTTTGGAAACTGATCAAAAGCTCAAAAGGGTTGCGAAATCTCCCTTGAAAAAATAGATCTTGTGGTGACAGGTCACCTCAGCAAAAACCTGTGGTGGCAGGGCAACTGATCAAAAACCTATTAGTGGATTCCTACCAGGATGGAAGAATAGTGGATGTACCCAAGTTTAGGGGAACCACTTTAAATTTCTTGTGTCATCTGGATGGCTCTATTGTTTATTTCTGTATGATGTGATTGTTTTTATTTTCATCTCTCTTTATACATATTTATCACTTATTTTAATCTAATGTAAAATGTAATTAAAGTTTTAAAATACTGTATTCACCCCCCCCCCCCCCCCCCCCTCTAGGGTTATAACAGATCTATCCCTCACTTTCAATTGGTATCAGAGCGTAAGGTTGTTTGATTTCACAGGATAACACCTAGACCAAAAGATCTTTGATAGATCTTATTTTCTCTAGTGTCTTCCCTATATCATGGCATAGAATAAAGAATATTCAAGCACCAGACCTACAGTCAACAATCTGAATAAGTCTACAATCCCGAAGACAACGATTAGATTATATATAAATTCAATTTATGAAGATATCTACAATTATATCTTGACAGGTCCCCATACTCCTTCTTTAACAACTTCAACAAGTACCTCAATAGTTCCACCACCTGAGTGGATAGAAGCTCAAAAGAATTTGAAGATGGCTGAAGGTAAAGCCATGAACATCCTAGCTCAGACTATGTCTGATGACATCTTTCAAAAGGTAGCTGAATGCACATCAGCTAAGGACATTTGGGATTGTGTCAACTAAATGGTTGCATGATCATCTGATGAGAGAAAGGATAGAAGATCTCATCTCATTTCTGAATATGTAATTTTCAAGAAAGATGAATCTGAGTCAGTAGATGACATATATAATAGACTCAGCTTAATTGTCAATAAGCTAAAGAACCTAGACAAAAATATCTCACTGATTGAGATAAATGACAAAATTCACATATGCTTCCCTAGCACATGGGACTCCAGGATTTGGCCAATCAAGGAGGCTAGAATCTTGAATGAAATATCTACTGAGGCTCTTCTAGGCAAGCTCAACTCTTATGAGCAGATTATAAAGACAAGAGAACAATTTGAGCAGAAGACCTCCTCATCAGGAAGGAAGGAGCAAAACATTACTTTTAAGGCATCTGAAGAACCAAAAGCTCCTCCAGCAAATGATGAACTCCTAATGTTGCAGGCCAAAAGATTATATAAGATGGCCAGAAAAGATTTCAGAAGGAAGTTATTTAGACAAGATGACAGACCAAGATATGACAAAACTCCTACCAAGGAAATTGTTTGTTTTGGTTGCAGAAAATCTGGATACATTATTCCTGAGTGTCCAGAGAATCAGAAGAAGGAGAAAAGAAGAGACAAGGACTACAGGAAGCACTACAGTAAGCTCTCCTCAAGTAAGCATAAGAGGAAGGAGAAATGCTTTGTTTTTGAGACCTGTATTGAAACAGAAGAAGAATCTTCATCTTCTAGCTCAAGTGAAGATGAGGAAGAAGCTAAAGCAAAATATGCTTGTTTGATGGCTCTTAATGTATCAAGTAATCCATCAGAAGCTAAAGAATATGAAATAGAAGATTCTGAGACTGAAGAGGATCAGGTAATATCCTCATTTGATTTTAATTTAGATCATTTCAAAACTGAATTTAAATTATTATGTAATGATTTAATCAAATCTGAGAAGGAAAACAAACTTCTCAAATATAAGCTAATTGAACAGGAAAATCTGTTATCTGAAAATATTGAACTAAAAGATAAACTAGTTATAGCTTCAGAATAAATTAATTCTCTACAAATTAAACTGAATGGGCTAAGCAATTTGAAGAATCCATAAATGGGAGAAGCATCAAATTGATGGACATCACAAGCACTATAAATGCCAGGCTGAATGGCAAGCTGGGCTTGGGTACTTCATCATGCCAACCTCATTTAATTTAGAAAAACATTCTCTCAACCCCCATTAAATTCATATCTAAAAAGGGTAAAGAAAAGACAGATCAGAAAAACAAACCAATAAAATTAAATCAAAACCACAAGAAAAAGAGAAAGAACAAGAAAATCCTTAAGCATATCAATGTTCAACAGATTTCGTCGAACTCAGATCGACGAAATATGAACAGTTCGTCGAACTCAAGTCGACGAACTCGGAACGTGGTTTTTTATTATAGTTACTCTTCGAACAACAATCGACAGAACCAATATGGTTCGTCGAGCCGAGATCGATGATATTTGGGCACAGAGAATGAATATTTCCATTCTCTGAGCGGAGTTCGACGAACTCATCCCTATTCATCGAACTCAGTTCGACGAACTTATCAGAATTCACCGACCCCAGTTCAGATTAACAGAAACTTTAATTACACCAGAAAATTTAATCAATCAAAGGAATTTGTTAACCTATTTACCCAATGGATAATTCCACCTAGGAAATTTAACCCTATAGGATATAAAAACCAACTTGAATGTTCTTACATTTCTAGTTTTAAATTTGTAAAGAATCAAGGACCCATGGTTACCTAGGTCAAGAACACCTAATTTTTATTTTTTAGGTGAATGGCTATCCTACCATAGAGGAATAGTGGTACCTGGATAGTGGATGCTCAAAGCACATGGCAGACATTAATGCTAATTTAACAAACTACAACTCCAAGCTTGGTCCAAAGGTGATATTTGGTAACTCCAACTGCGCACAGACTGAAGGCTATGGGAATGTCAAGATTTGAGCTGTCACCTTCAGGAAAGTTGCCTATGTGAGTGGTTTAAAACATAAGCTAATATCCATAAGCCAATTATGTGATGAAAGTTATCGGGTATCTTTTAACCATTCTTCTTGCATTATATCTTCTGTAGATAATAAAACTGTCTTAACGGGTCTTAGGCAAGGAAACATCTATGTAGTAAACTTCAAATCTGCTATGTCAGAAATTTGCTTATTTAATAAAATCAGTAATAATAATGAATTATGGCATAAAAGATTAGGACGTGTAAATCTTAAAAATATTGCTAAACTCTCTAGGGACAACCTTGTTAGAGGATTGCCTTCTTGCCCCTATAAGAAGAAAAGCTTTTGTCTGGCTTGTCAATTACGCAAGCAAGCCAAAAATAGCTTTACATCTATTAATAAGAGTGATTCACCCAGGATTCTGTACCTGCTACATATGGATCTATTGTACCCATTGTTGTAGAGAGCTTGGGAGGGAAATCTTATACCTTATTTGTTGTAGATGACTTCTCTTGGTTCACTTGGGTGTTCTTCTTGAGAAACAAGTCAGATAACTTTAAAGTTCTTACAGACTTTCTTAAGAGCAAAAGATTGAGTACTCTACTCCAATTACATTGATCAGAAGTGATCATGGTAATGAGTTAGGAATCTCTTCCTATGCAAGAATTCTATGAGATGGAAGGTATCAGGCATTGCTTCTCTGATCCTAGAACCCTCATTGAAGCTGCAGGTACATTGCTTGCAGCTGCTTACTTTCCCCTATCCTATTGGGCAGAGGCTGTAAGCACAGCAAATTATGTCATGAATAGAAGTTTAATACATAAACTTAAGGGAAAGACTCCATATAAACTATTCAAAGGGAAGCAACCTGAAATAGATTACTTTAGAATTTTTGGCTGTAGATGTTATATTCATAATAATAACAAGAAACATCTTATAAAGTTTGAAGCCAAAGCTGAAGTGGGAATTTTTCTTAGATATTCCCAAGTCAGCATGGCATTTAGGGTTTTTAATAAATCAAACTTAAAAATGGAAGAATCTGTACATATAACCTTTGATGAAGCTAATATGTATTACAAGGAGAAGGATTCTTCTACCAAAGATTTATTGCAGGTACCCCAACTGTGTGAGAAATTGGATGATCTAAACCTCACACAAGAGGATATATCATATTCCTCTCGTCAAGTTGATGAAGATAGTGCAGATGATATTGTTGAAATGATTGCTGAACCTCCAACAACAAACATAATTCCACAAGAAGAATTAATTCTAAATGATATTGCTTAACCAACTCCTCCTACTAATCTTGTCACAGTTAGAGATCACCCTATATCTCAAGTGATTAGAGACATATCAGTTGGTGTACAAACAAGGCATCAACTAAACCAGGATTTGATGAATGCTTGCTTCATATCTCAACTTGAGCCCCAATCCATAAAAGATGCAGAGCAAGATCCACACTAGTTTATTGTAATACAAGAGGAGCTCAATCAGTTTGAGATATATAGAGTTTGGGATTTAGTTACAAGACCGAAAGACTACCCAGTCATTCGAACTAAATGGGTTTTTAGAAATAAATTGGATGCACAAGGAGCTATCATCAGAAACAAAGCAAGGCTAGTAGCACTATGATATGGACATGAAGAAGGAATTGACTATGATCAGACCTTTTCTCCTGTTTCAAGACTAGAAGATATCAGAATATTTCTTGCTTATACAGCATACAAGATGTTCAAGGTCTACCGAATGAATGTCAAGAGTGTCTTCTTAAATGGTGAACTCAAAGAGAAAGTATATGTGGAACAACCACCAAGTTTTATCTCTCTAATGCATCCCTCCTTTATTTTCAAATTGCATAAAGCTCTTTATGGTTTAAAGCAAGCTCCAAGATCTTGGCATGAGACCCTAGCTAGCTTTCTTTTAGAGCATAAGTTCACTAGGGGCATTGTCGATAGAACCTTGTTCGTTAGGCATCATAAAGATAAAATATTGTTAGCACAAATTTATGTTGATGACATCATTTTTGGCTCTACTGATTCCAAACTATGCAAAAGGTTTCCTGACCTGATGCATTCCAAGTTTGAAATGAGTAGCTTGGGTGAGCTCTCTTACTTCCTTGGTCTCCAAGTGAAGAAATCCTCTGATTGAATTTTCATCTCCTAATCTAAAAATGCTAAGGAGCTAGTTAAAAGATTTGGGTAGTATGATGCATCAGCAATGAAAACACCCATAGCTTCCAATATTGTGATTGATTATGATGAACAGGGCAAGCCAGTTGATCAGAAAATATATAGGCCTATTATTGGGTCCTTGTTGTATCTCACAGCTAGTAGGCTAGATATTATGTTTGCTACATGCCTTTGTGCTAGGTTCCAGGTGAACACTAAAGAATCTCACATTATTTTCCTTAAAAGAATTTTCAGATATATAAAGGGTTGCCCTAATCTAGGACTTCGGTATCCAGCAGAGTTATAATTTGACTAAACTGGATTTTCAGATTCTGACTATGCTGGATGCAAAGTGGATAGAAAAAGCATATCAGGAACATGCCAGTTCCTTAGAGATAGCCTTGTGTCCTGGTTTTCTAAGAAGCAGACATCTGTGTCAATTTCAACTGCTGAAGCTGAATACATTGCAGCTGGTAGTTGTTGTTCACAAATATTGTGTATTTAAAACCAACTCCTGGATTATGGTCTCAACTTAAATAATTCAACTATATTTTGTGATAATACCAGTGCTATTTCTATTGCACAAAATCCAGTACTACATAGTAGAACTAAGGATATAGAGATTAGATATAATTTCATTAGAGATTGTGTGGACAAAAAGAAAATTAATCTTGTCTTTATCTCTACTGATTTGGAAAAACCAGACATCTTCACTAGACCTTTAGATGACAAGAAACATCTATTCTTTCTGAATCAGCTAGGTGTGATTAATGGAGAAGTTTAATTTGATTTCTGTCCAAGGTCGAAGAATTGATCACATTTCGTCGAACGGAGATCGATGATCTGGGAACTGTTTTTGAGGTATTTCCTCGACCTGTGATCGACGAACTCTCTGCGTGAAGTTATTTCGTTGAGCATAAATCGACGATTTTTCTTCAGAAAAGTTTTCGTCGACCTGAGAACGATGAAAAGTTTTCCCCTCTTCGAACCGAGATCAACGATATCATTTCTTCATGAAACTTTTTCGTCGACCTGAGAATGTAGATTTTTTATTTTTTCGCAGGACAGAGCCCGCCGCTTCATATTCTAAAAACCTTATAACTAGGTTTTCGTCATTCTCTATCGCGTAATTTTTGTTCTCTTGCACTTGATCTCTCTCTTGTTTTTACAGGAAAACCAATGGAGATGCCGCCGCACTCCCTCTCCAGCATGAAGTATGACACCAGTTTCGACTTTGAATTTGATTCCTTCAACCTTACCGATCAAATTTTCACATACATTCTACAGATGTTTGAAGAACAGCAACTGAAGAAATTCATGACCACCAGGACCAAGTTGACAGCAACTGAAATAAGGGAATTGGTTTATACTTCAACTACTCCTGACGCAGAAACTATGACAGGTACCATCGCCAACAATTAGGTTACCCTAACCCCTGAAATTTTAACTGAGATTTTTGGTTTACCAAATGGAGAAGAGGATATTGAAATAGATAATTCTGAATATGATTATATGATGATTACAATGGGTCACTCTGAAGGAAACCCTAATAAGCTCCTGAAAAAGAAATACTCTGTTGAGTATAAATTTTGGCAGATGTTGTTGGTAAGGTTTTTCTAGGCAAACACACGACCCATGACTATATAACCAGGCACCAGTTCTTGGTGATGTGTGCTCTAGTAAATAAGAAAACTATAAATTGGGGAAGGTTATTATTTGAGTTGATTAAGAAGAGAAATTCTAAGAAATAGGTTTATTTTGGGAGGATATTAAGAATTTTCCTCAAGTCAAAGGCACCAGAATTATTGGTCTCCCAGAACATATGAATAAATGCCACCAGGATGATAACCTCTGCCTTGTTTGGCAGATGGGAGACGTCTATCGCAAGAACATCCAGAGCTTGCTCCTCTAGAACTTCTGAGGACACTAGGGCAGTAATAGCTTCTCCACCACCTCCCTAAGAAGCACTTCCATCCACCAGAATTCCTTCACATCCTCTACAACAACAACAACAACAAACATCTTCACCACTTATACTCCCTCTGCTCCTGAACCTCTATACTTAAATTTCTCTGAGATTGCTAAAGATCTTCTAGCTTTTATTTCTCCATCTCTGGAGCAATTAATAACAAAAGCTATTGCTCCTCTTTGTGCCTCCATCACTTCCCTCACTACTAGAGTTGCTGCTCTCACCCTTATTCCTTCTTCCGTGGGCCTGACTTCAGGACCATGTCAAACCAGCCAGGGGGAGATATTCCATGAAGAAGTTCCAGTTCATCCTCCAACTGTAGTAGCAGTAGAAGTAGCAGATTCACCATAAGCAGACAATCCAATAGAAAAAATAGATATAGCTGATGATTCAGATACTGACATGACTTGTGATATAGTTGCTGAAATAACCACGATTAGTGATTTTATTATAAATCCCAAAGTTGATTTGGATTCTTTACTCAATTCTTTTAATTCAGTTTACAGAAATACTTTACCAAGTTTTGATGTTTAGTCCTCTAAGGCTATTGTATGTTATACTGCTCCAATAAGTATTATAGTTGTGGATCAACTAAAGGCAAGTTTTGTATTTCCTGTGATTATAGAAAATTTAGCTATTGAAGATGTTAGTGAGCCAGTTTCTATGTATAAGGCATTCTCTCCACCAACATTTGGCTGGTGTGAATCTCCAATGATAGATCTGGATGATATTTTGTTTGCAAACATGGAAGAAGAAGAAAGTGTTCACACTGCTACAGAGAGTTTTGCAGAGCCAGCAAGACAAGCACAGCCATAGGTTCAAGGATTCTCAACTGAATTGCTAAAGTAGTTGAATGCTCTTTATGATAATCCAAAAAATTCTTCTAATGATGATGATAATGATTCAGATGACTCTGAGAATATAAGTACTAAAAAAATCAAAGGGTAAGAAGAGAAAGGCTCCTTCCAAGGCTACTCCTAAGCCTAATCCATCTACTGATATTCCTTATTATATCATTCACAATATAACTCTCACTCCAAACACCCCAAACTGGATGAGATATTACAAAAATGAACTAAAAGCTAGGAAGAAGAGCTGGAGATACTCTCCACCTCCTAAATTTAGGAGAGGTCCTCCTCCTCCTACTGCAGCAGGATCATCTAGAAGTGTTGCTTAAGTTCAGAAATCTACATCTTCTTATCATTTCAAACCTTCATACAACAGACAGCAGCATAGTTCCAGCAGCAGCAGCAGGCAGCAATAATATCAAAAGCACAGCAAACAACAGAAGACATCTGAAGACAATCAACCAAATAAAGTAAGTCCAGAAAGGCATTTATCTCCAATTTTTCATCCAGAAATGGACCCCAACTCCAAAATGGCTAGATTTCAAGAATTAATAGCTCTTTCTCAAATCAAAAAAGCAAAGGAAATAGGACAAGACACCTCACAGTATACTATTATGTCCTCCTATAGAAAGAAAGAGCTCGACCAATATCAGGTACACAATCTTTTTAATGTTGATGCTTATATGTCATTACATATCCCGAAGTAGTTGTACCAAGAGCTGCTTCTGTGATAATTCCTAGAGCAAGTGATATGAAGAAGACAAAATAGCAAGCTGCAGACTCCAAAAGAGAAATCATCTTCACCAGACCATCTTCAGATGAATAGAAGAAAGATTCAAAGAAATATTGAAAATTTTCTTTCTATATATTGATTTGAACTGTTATCTGTTGTTTATTCTTCATAAGGCACTGTTATTTATATCTGCTGAAATGGTTTTAAATTCTATCAGATATTTATATTGCTTTGTGTTTTGATGTTTTTCTATTTTGTTCATTATGACCTCACCCAAATAGGGGGAGATTGTTGGATCCCTAGTTTGGATTTGGGCTAGGTTCACTATTAGGTTTTTGACCCTCCATGTATAGCCTAGGGTCAAATTGTTAGTTCTAAGGTCTAAGTCAGTTTGACTAGGTTAGACAAACATTGATCCAGCCCTCAGAAGAAATCAAAGATCCAGACATATAAGAATAGCAGTTTCTAAGAGTTTAGAGAATCAGTTCGAAGTTCTTCGAACTCAGCTCGACGATCGTCGATCGCAGATCGACGAACTCAGAGTCTCTGCTTTGAGCTGAGCTCAACAAACTTGAATCTCAGGTTGACAATCTTCCCTCTTCTCTCAAGTTCTCTGGTCGACAAAATTTTATCTCAGGTCGACGAACTTGGAGCTCAGCTTTGACCGACTATTTTTCAGATCAACTTTCTCTGAGCTCACCTCGACAAAGACGATTTCTAAGCTCGACGAACTTGAAGTTCAGGTCGACGAAATCTGTCCTGAGTTCGAAGATTTCTCTCAGTATTAGTATTGTGTTTTCTATCATTTTGGTCTCAGTTTGGATTATTCTAAGGCTGTAATTCTCCGATAATTAATGCTCATATTCTCAAGAATATAGTTGTTGCTTGGCAGCATTAATTATGGATTTCACTAATCTAACTACTTGACTAATTTGTTGAGACAGTTGAGGAAACACATTTAAGAGAAATTCAAGCCATTCAACTCCCAGGAGTTCAGCATTAATCACAGGAATTCTTTTTCAAATTTCAAATGGCAGAAATCCTTCAGAATGTAAAAATAAAATTCTTCTCTTCAGAATAACATGGGAATTATAAAGATTTTTTACACATAAACTGATATAGGTTTTATAGAGAAAAGGACTGCTATCTACAGAAAATTGAAGAAGATCATCAATAAACAGATCTTTAGTCTTCTTCAGTTTTTGTTTCAGGCTTCAAAAGGACAACCCATCAACATCAGTCCAAGAAGTTTTTGAAGATTTTCATCAAGGCCTACACCCTGTGCAAAGCTCTCATCTTCCTGAACCCTTTTCTTTCATCTCTGGGGGAGCTTTGACAACATCATCCACTAAAGTCTTCTCAGTTATTTGAGAAAGAGAAGACAACATCACTTTTCATTTCCAACTGTGTACAGAGTTATAACTCCCTTCAAAAGTTAACCCCTTTGGTTGTTAATTCTCCTGATCAAAAGACTTAGTTTGGTTTTTGGGCACCTGATCAGAAGCTCAAAAGTGTTGTGAGATCTCCCTTCAAAAAATAGATCTTGTGGTGACATGGCAATTTGAGCAAAAACCTGTGGTGGCAGGGCACCTGATCAAAAACTTGTTAGTGGATTCCTACCTGGGTGGTAGAAGAGTGGATGTACCCAAGTTTAGGGGAACCACTATAAATTTCTTGTGTCGTCTGAATTGCTCTATTATTTATTTCTGTCTGTTGTGATTGTTTTTGTTTTCATCTCTCTTTATACATATACTTATCACTTATTTTAATCTGCTGTAAAAATTAATTAAAATTTTAAAATACTCCATTCCCCCCCCACCAACTCTAGAGTTAAAGCAGATCTATCCCTCACTTTCAAAGTCTTTTTGAGAGTATAATTTTTTAATTGAATTATTTCCTTTAATTCTGATAAGCTAAAGTTTCTATAATTCCAATCTACTTTTGTTAACCTAACAAATACAATTCTTTGATTTCTATTTGATTATGTCGAGAAGATTTTAGCTGAAACTCTTCCTCTATCTAAATTTTTGTCATAATTTAGGACTTTACTCTTATAGCCCGGATAATTATTTTGATCTTTCTTTCAATTAATTCAAGCAGTTGCTAAACTTAGAATTTCTTTAATTCCTTATAAGTTTTCTCCAACTTTTGCTCTAGAATAACAAAATCTTAAGTATGGGGGTATTTGATAAGTTGTAAATGTACGTATTTTTACATACATTATTTAAGTCATTTTAATATATATTCGTTATTTTTAGTTAATTTTCTTCAATAATATATTTCTTTTTTTTAAATATTATTCAGACTTAAATTAATTTTGTTTTCTGAAATTTTTTAGGTAAGGTCAAAAAATTTCCATAGTACACACCCGTGTACTTCTCGGTCATGGTCGCAACATGGCCGTGTTACTTGATCCCAATAGAAAGTTTTTGCCAGCTCGACGATCGGCGTTTGACGTTGGTCGAACTGCCCGACACGCCCGTGTCCCAATTTGACACACCCGTGTCCCTATTCGACATGCCCATGTTCTGATTCAACACGCCGATGACACGCCCACGACATTCCATAACCACTCGACACCATCGCCACTCCACGCCACCCAAACACTCGACGCCAGCCAACCACTGACGACATCGCCACTCGAAGCCATTGTCACTCAACGCCATCGCCATTCAACACTTCACGTCAAGCCCGTGTCAATATTCGACAAGCACATGACCAATCAACCTGTCCCAGACAAGACATCGCCGACGACAAAATGACATGATGCCTTCGAGAGATAAACCCCCCAGACACGCCCCCCATACACGCCTGTGATAGCAGGGCCACACACGTGACTTCCACGTGTATAGCCACAAAGTCAAAACAACTATAAATGTTCTGGATCACTTTAGCAATAGTAGCTACATGCCCCCCCCCCCCCCACACGCCTGTGGCCTACGGCATGTAACCCGAATTTTTTGCCTATAAATAGATCTTCTCTGTAAGATCAAATGTTCTAGTTTTTGAACCAATTTGTTTAAGGGTTGGGCTGCTTAAGAGATTTCCAAGCTTTGTCAGGGGATTTTCTCCCCCTCTCATTTATGTTTGTTTTAACATTGTAATTAAATTTTTATGTTAATAAAATTTGTAGTTTTTTCCTCCTTATATTGTTTTGCACTTCATTTATATGCCCCACTTTAAGCAATCTTATTTTTATTTATTTTATCTTTATTTTTCTGTTCTTTAAAATATGTGTGTGTATGAGTATAGATTTATGTTTTAGTTATTTTTTCTTAGATTTGTTTAGATTTAGGATTTTATTGCTTTTTATTAATTCTTATAAATTGGTAAAAGTGTTTTCAAAGTGGATTTTATTTTTCTTAACTTAGATTTTCTCGTTTTGTTTGTAAAACTTATTGTTATTTTTTAATTTATTTCGACTTTTTACTTACGTTTACGATGTTATAAGAGTGGATTCTAATCCTTTTAATTTTTCAACCATTTTTATTTTGCTTTTAATTTTAAAATCTTTTGCTTCTTTAATTCGAATTTCTTCTTTTTATGCATTTCTAGCATATTCTTATGGTAAAAATATAGTTGCTTTATTTTTTAAATCATTTTGTTTTTCTTATTTTTTGTATGTGTGTGTGAGTGTATGAGTTAGCTTTTTATTTCTTTCTTTCATTCAAGTAGAGTGTGTATGGTTAATTTTATATAGAGTGCGTGTGTTTCGTTCCTATAGAGTTCGTGCATGTATGAGATAGATTTTATCGCTTTAATTTCCCGCCTACTCGTTTGAGTAGGACTTGTCATTTCACCTACTCATTTGAGTAGGACTCGCACTTTTATAGCTTTCATTTCTGGCCTACTCGTTTGAGAAGGACTTGTCATTTCCCGCATACTCATTTGAGTAGGACATGTAATTTTACTACTTTCATTTCGCGCCTACTAGTTTGAGCAGGACTCACAATTTTAAAGCTTTCATTTCCTACCTACTCATTTGAGTAGAACTCGCACTTTTTCTTTTTTCTTTACTACATTCATTTACTACTTTCATATCCCGCATACTAGTTTGAGCAGGACTCGCACTTTCAATTCTGCATTTCATTTCGCAAGCCATTCCCATTCCGATGAGTGGCTAACCGCTCTTAGCCCTCAGTATCGAAGAGCATTGGGACAAATAAAATCGCTTTAAATAATTAAAGGTCCTCTTTTTCTTGTTAATTAAATTACTTAAGGTTTGACCCAGGTTTACGACGCGTAGAACCACAAATCGATCTGTGGGCTTTATTTGCGTAGTCCATATGGTAGGTAGCCGAGAGGCCATGCATGTGGACCGATCACCACTGGGTAAAGGGATTTCCGCACTAACCCTCGAGAGAGGAAAAAATGGAATTCTACCGGATTGGGTTCCCACCCAATATGGGGTTTCTTAGCATAATGCGAGCATTACGAGGAATCGTTCATCGGACGAGAGCTCGGTCTAATAGTCTTAATGTTCAGATGAGCGATAGTCCTAGAGATAGGTGAGCTCATTTTTGTGGAACCTCTACGGCCAAGTCTCCGCCTTAATTAATTTGAAATTTAGGATCTCTATTTATTAAATGTTATTTTAGTTCAAATTCAATTTGGTACCGTTGCGATATTTATTCATCGGCTCTTTTTCAATGTTTATATATATATATATATAAATAATAAGCCGACAAGTTTTAATCGGTAATATTATAGTCTCCTCCAGGGAAGAGTAAAAATAATCAACCTGTTCCCGAGAATAATATGACCCCGATATTCCTCACCGGAATATCCTGCACTACACACGATTGGTGCACTTGCTTCCTTTCGTTAAAACTCGGTTTCAACTGTTTTATATCCAAATAAATCGGCACGCCTCGTCTTACTAAATAAACCATCTTCTTTCTAAAATAAACCGCCCGGGGCACCGCATGTTTTAAACCTTTAATTTTTGGAGTTTTAACCTTCACGTTTTTGGCGCCGTTGTCGGGGACTTGATTAAACAATTATTGTTTTTTGGAGTTTTAACCAACAGTCTACCCGGTCTGAACGCCCAGGTCACACATCAGCCTCTTACTCTATAGGGGCTACGGACTGCTTCCTCAGACCGCCCCTGCAGGTTGCGCGGTTGGATCAGGTAGCCACACATAATCACTTTGACCCAACAGATGCCAACAATCCGACTAAGTGGTGGACTCGGATTCTTCTCCGCCGAAACCACCATGTAGCCACATGCTCAGCAGGAGTCATGCTCTTCACCAGCCCACTCCTGTAAGTTGCACAGCAAGCAAAGCAAAACCGCCACTTCATTAGGAGACCTACCTCCAGGTCTCTCAATGACAGGAGACCTGCCTTCAGGTCGCCCAACAAAGAGACAACTCTCAAGGTCGACCACCAGAGGGCGAAAACCTCTAGGCCGCCCAGTAGGGGCGGCAAGCCTTTCCATCTAACAGGAGGCAGACTTCAGCAAAGGCAGCGACCATCTTCTTCAGTCCACCAGGACGCCCAGTCGACCAGCTTTCGTCCGGTTACAGTTCGTGGACTCTATCTCAGTCCACCCAAGGAGCATGGACTTGATCCAGCTCTCCGTCAAATCACACAACATTCAACGGACTCATCCCATCCACCGCATGCTAGCCGAACTCGTTATGTCGCTCAACCCTTCAGTCTGCCTGCAGTATAAGGACTTCTTTAGTAGGAAGGAGACATGCTCTATTAAGTCCGCCAATCCGCCAACCTCACCAAGCGAGAAGCCTCCAGCATAGGAGGACTCATCTCGTCCATCACGGGCTAGGCAGAATATTCCAGTCCGCCACTGACCCCTCCAGCTTTCCACTAGCACGCTTCCCTATAGTAGAGGTGGACTCATTATGCAGTCCGCCAATCACCTTTCCAACTGCTTCTCCCCAGCAGAGGCAGATAACTACTCAGCCCGCATATCTTGGTGCGGGTCACTCAACATAGAAGAGGTGGACTTGTCCCAGTCCGCCAACATCAGAATCAAGTCCAGAAGGCATGTCCCTAACCTCGCGACATGGCGCGGGCTCGGCGAACTCCACATTCTACTCACAAAACTTACTGACACACCTAGGTTGACGTTACCAAAATCCGTCACCTCCACGGGGCTATAAATAGCCCCCTATATCTCTCATTTGGGAGGACACAAACACGACGGAAACCTCCGACAACTTCAAGGCATCATACCTTGCAGACTTCACTTTCCAGTCTGCGCGACCTCAGCTGTCGTCTCTGCTTGATCGCGCAGTTCGCTGAGCTTACTCCAGGGAGCTGCGGAATTAGTTACCCGCACGGTCGACCGACCTCTATTCTAAGTCCGCGCGGCCTCCTCTTGCAACTTCTTTCCTTAATCGCCAGCTTCCGCTTATGTAACCTTTTTTTTGCTTTCCATGTAAAGTTGCAACTCAATCTGTAACACTGAATTTTAATCAAAGGAAAGGCAGTCGCAAGAGTGGCATTTAAGCTTCGGCTGGCAAAGTCTGTTGTTGCCGCTGCCAGCAACCCCTCTTCTTCTCAACTCACTTTTCTCGGCATCAACCTGCAAACACAACCATCAAAGTAACCGTCTGCTCGACAAATCCTGATCAACCTTCCCTGCCTTCTCCACACTCAGATCAGCATCCACCTTTCCTCCCGTTATCCCCACAACCCTTGACCAAGCACTTGCTCCACTCTCTAGCACTCATAAGCTTTTATCAACATCCATAACAACCTCTCTGTTATCCCCGCAACCTTCTTCTTCAATCATCCTTGCTCGTGAGACCGAATACACCCGTTAGCTGCGGGTGCCCGCGACAACTTCTCCTCTCCTCTCTTTTCACTATTTCGCGCATCAACAGTTACCACGCGGCCTTCAGATCTCAAACAGACGGTGAAAAAAAAATGGTTACTCATGTCAAACAGCCAACTTCCTCAAAACATTCCTCGTACCATCGAAGATGCACTCTGATAAGCCCTCTTGCTAACACGTCGGGAAACTGCCCGACAGATCGCAGCGATTAACGATACCCTTGCCCCTATAATGCAGCGAACTAGACTCAGAACCTGAAGCAGCGCCGGTTACTACAATAAACTTAGCAGTGGGGAATCCACATTCTTATCCAACAACGTTTCTGCCAGTTGATCCTTATATATATCCGACAAATTACCCACCTAGGCAGGCCGCAATACCTTTGTAGTTTCCAGTTGTTGAACAAAGGCAGAGTTTCTGCAAACTCAGTCCTCAAACCGTCGCTTGCTCTGCCAATCACCCAAGAAAACTGCTGATATTTTCCACTAAGATTAAGAGAGACCAAGAAGCTTTATCCCCTATCAGGCAACCTACAAAGTCTCCTCCAAAGGGTTATCATCCGCAAGTAAGGAGAGGAAAGGAATTTCCGACATCGTCTCTCCCCAAGCAAACAGTGGGTAAGGCAACTAAGTCCATGAAGAACAAGCCAAGCGATGAGTGATCTTCTTAGCTTGTTGATAAAAAGGCCAAGGACTCTAACCAATAATATGAACATCACAAAGGAAAGGGTCATGCAACAGAAAACTGCAGAGCTCTTCAGTAACTAGTAGAGAAGATGCTGAAACAGGGTAAATTCCAACATCTGCTCCACGATTATTCCAACCACTCTTCTTCAAAGAGAAAAGAGGTAGTGGGCAATCCTCTCATTTCAAAAGAGGGAAACCAAATCGACGACATGAACTTTGGTCTTGGTATTGAAAGCATCAACGACGACTCTGCAGACACCCTCAAGGATCAATCTTAAGCTAAGGGATAATAACGTAAAGTCCTCAAAGCTCCTCAAAATCAAGGCTGGTTGTTTCTACTTACTCTTTAAACATTTTCTCTCTAAAAAACATTCTAAGTGTTGTTTCTTTCATTTCAGTAAAGTTTACCTCAGAGATCCCATACTGACACATTACCCTTTTTGGAGTGCTTCCCCCTCTATTTTCTATTTGCCAAAGAGATCGTTAAACCACTGAGATATCGCTGATTCTTATTGTTTCCTTCCATAGATTGTTCTCGGGCTTAAGGACACGATGACCACATATATTGGGGAGTGTTCGCGTATGTGTAGTGTGTGCCGCTCAATCTATAAGGTGAACTTCAGGAGTTCGGATACTGTCAGGTATCTAACACAAAGCAGTTATCAAGGGTGGTCCCATGTGTTAGCTCTGCCATGCTCCATTAAGGATACATTACACTTACAATGATCTTTTCTTGACAAGCAATGACGATCAAGTGTAGACTTGTCTCTTTGATCATCTTATGATTGTAATAGTCGAATACTCTATGGTACTCTCAATCCGTGCTTTTGCGGGGACCCACAACTCCGCTGATCTTTCCACAAACAAGCAATGTTAAAGGCCACTTGGCGCATCTAGTCTCATTGATCAGTGATGTTGTAACCCGAGGAATGAGAGACGTGTATCTAACGATCCTTCTCGGGATTTCGTATTTTTTCTCTGTTATACACTTCTAAAGGATGCACGACTAGCCCTTTTTGAGTAGGACTATACTCGTAATGACCTTTCTCGGGCAAGCGATGCATACGGCGCACATGTGCTCTCCAGTGGCTGCATCCAGCCTTTCTTGGTCATCTTCGAGTATAGACCTCTTTTTATTGGCTGCCTCTTTCAAAGGTTAACATGTTAAATTTGACCTATCAAAAGGATTTGCAACATTCATTTTTGCATTATACTCTTCTTATATGCACTGCTTACATGAAGCTCTGTCAGAATGATGACTTACAAGCTCTCTATTACTCATATCGGATATTAATGGCAGCAATCGTTGATCAAAGTATCTGGTTCTCCTTGATTAACAAGCCTTGCTATTGGAGTGTAATTAAGTTGGTTTCATCTTGCTGATCTGGACTTCATATTAAAGACAACATATCTGACCTTGCAAAAAGATTACTATCACGGTCTGATCTTTATTCGGTTATCAGTATAATTCTTCAGACATTTCTTCTGCTATCCAATCATATCTATCTTATCATGTCAACAGATAGCATTTGCAAGTTCCATCCAGGTACATGTAGCTTAGCTTTTCTTTCAAATCTGCTTCTAACTCTTTTTTTGCAGAGTTTGACTGATACTTGCAAGTTCCCTTCAGGTACTTGCGACTTACTTTCATATATCATATCTGCTTCTTAGTCTTTTCTTGCAGATATTAGCAGGTATTTGCAAGTTCCCTCCGGGTACTTGTAGCTTATCTTTACTTTCATATCCGCTTCTAACTATATTCTTGTAGTGTTTGGCAGATACTTGCAAATTCACTACAGGTACTTGCCGCTTACTTTCATATATCATATGTGCTCTAACACTTTTCTTACAGAGATTAGTAGGTATTTGTAAGTTTCCTCCAGGTACTTGCAGCTTAGCTCTACTTTCATATCTGCTTCTAACACTTTTATTGCATAGTTCAGCTGAAACTTGCAAGTTCCCTTCAGGTACTTGCAGCTTACTTTCATATATCATATATGCGTCTCACTCTTTTCTTTCAGAGATTAGCAAGTATTTGCAAGTTCCCTCCAGATACTTGCTGCACAGCTTTACTTTCGTATCTGCTTCTAACTTTTCTTTTGGAGAAATTAGCAGATATTTGCAAGTTCCATCCATGTACTTGTACCCTACTTTTCTTTTATATCTGTTACTCACTCTTCCTTTTTGTCGAGATTAACAGGTATTTGCAAGTTCCACTTCAGGTACTTGCTGCATAATTTCATATATACCATCATATCTGCCTATAACTTCTCTTTTGCAAAAACTATCAGACGCTTGCAAGTCTCCTTCAGGTACTTGCAACTTATTTTTCTTTCACAGCTACTACTTACTCTTCATTTCGCAGAGGATAACATGTGCTTGCAAGCCTCCATCAGGTACTTGCAAGTTGTTACTCTTTTGTGCCTTTCTTATAATCTTTTTTTTGCAGAGCTCAATGGATGACATTCATGTCTTATTCAATGGATAATGATTTTCGTGGGTCTCCTACTTTTTCGAAGTTTCCTTCAGGACTTAAAAAATTATGGGGATTATGTTAACCCAGAAATAGGTGATCCCTCCCAAGGTAGCCACCTTGATAGTCGCGGACTGCTCCAGGTTCTACCTAGGAGGGCGTGACCAGTCTAATTATGGGCAGGTAGACTTCTCTGTCCGCTCAGGCCGCCCGGCTAAGGCAGTCTCCCCGGTCTGAACCGCCCAGGTCGCGCAGCAGTCGCTTGCTCTGCAGGGGCTGTGGACTGCTTCCTCAGTCCGCCCCTGTAGGACGTGCGGTTGGATCAGCTAACCTCACAGATTCACTTTGCCCAAATAGATGCCAACTATCCAACTTAGTGGTGGACTCAGATTCCTATATATCGAGACCGTCGCGTAGCCCATACTTTGCAGGAGTTAAGGTCTTCACCAGCCCACTCCTGCAAGTTGCACAACAAGCAAAGCAAATCACCACTTCACTAGGCGACCTGCCTCAAGGTCGCTCAACGCCAGGTGACCTGCCTATAGGTCGCCCAACAACGAGATAACTCTCAAGATTACCCACCAGAGGGCGACAACCTCCAGGCCGCCCAGCAGCGGCAGAAAGATTTTCTATCCAACATGAGGCGGAGCTCAGCAAAGGTGGCGACCTGCTTCATCAGTCCTCCAGGTCGCCCAGTCGACCAGCTTTCAACCACTTACAGTTCGCAGACTCTATCTCAGTCCTCCCATGGAGCGTGGACTTGCTCCGGCTCTATATGAAAATGCACAACATTCAGCGGACCCATCCCCTCCGACATAGGCTAGGCAGGACTCATTATTCTGCTCAACCCTTCAGTCTACCTGCAGTAGACATACTTCTTCTATAGGAATGCAACCTGCTCTATTCGTTCTGTCAGGTCACCATACTCACCAAGTGACAAGCCTCCAGCAGAGGAAGACTCATCTCATCCACTGCAGGCTGGGAGGACTCTTCCTGTCCTCCTCTGAGCCCTCCAGCTTTCCACCAGCATGCTACCATGCAGTAGAGGCGGACTCACTACACAGTCCGCCAAACAGCTTTCCAACTTCTTCTCCCTAGCAGACGCGGATAACTCCTCAGCCCACATATCTTGGTGCAGGCTCACTCAACACATGAAGATGCAGACCCGTCCCAGTCTGCCAACATCAGAATCAACTCCAGAAGACAAGTCCCTAACCGCACAACCTGGAGCGGGCTCGGCGGACTCCACATTCTACTCGCACAACTTACCGACTCACCGGGGTGACATTACCAAAAGCCATTAGTTCCTCGGGCCTATAAACAGCCCACAATACCTCTCATTCGGGAGGACATAGGCATGAGGGCAACCTCTGAAAAGGTCAAGGCATCAGAGCTTGCGGACTCCACTTTCCAATCCGTGCAACCACATATGTCCCCACTGCCTGATCGCGCAGTCCGATCGGCTTAATCCAGCGAGCTGCGAGATCAGTTATCCGCGTGGTCTGTCTCATAATAACACTGCGAGTGTGGCGATGGTCCACACAATATGACAGACCATAAAAAATAATTCTTCTGGGGTGGCTACGGTCCATACAACCCAACAGTCCACAAAAGAAGAATACTGCGGGGGTGGCTTACGGTCCACAGAGCCCAACAGTCCTCAGAAACAGAGACCAAAGATATCCACCAAGGGAAACAATACACAAACAGATGTCCAGTTTGTGGTCCTTTATCCACTGCCAACCTTCATAGCCGAGGAAACACTAGAACCTGGTATTGGGTATTACATCCACATTAACCCAGATTTGATGAAGTCACCCTGGAACTAAGATGAATTAAGTTTTATTTGATGCTTGGTTTGAGTTATATGTTTGCAGGAATTTCACTGGGAAGTGTAGACCAATGTCAGTCCACAGTGGGTCACCAAACACAAGAACTGTGCAATGTAATCCCTCATTGCATATTCCAAGGTGTTGACTCATGTGTGGTCTCTCTATTGGGACACACTTCATATTCAAGCTATTGGACTATGGGAAAGAAATTGGAAGTTGACTATACTAGAGAAACAGTTTTCTGACATCAAAAAAAATTTTCTCTAAGTCTTTTACTCGAGTAGATCTATAACTACTCGAGTATGTTAGAAAGTAGCGAAAAGAAGTAAAAAGTAGAGAACAAGCGAATAAACTTTTGAATAATTGAATTTTATTATCCAAAAAAGATATCATTTACAAAGGTATGACCTCCCTTATATAGAATGGAGGAGATAAGAAGAGAGTATACAAACAATGTGGGACTAAACATTTACAGTACTGAGCGGCTAGAATAATGAAGACCGCACAGGCCGCGTGGTTAGACAGATGGGTTAACCGCTCGGCAACTCCAGCAGGATAGAACAGGCCGTAGAGGTAGACCGATAGACCGCCCGGTTTACAAACCGCTGGATCAGACCGCTACGCCGCTCGGTTAACAAACCGCTGGATCAGACCGCTAAGCCGCCCGGTCTAATACTTCAACACTCCCCCTCAAGCTGGAGCATAGATATCAATCATGCCCAGCTTGTCAAAAAAGCGGAAGAAGGAAGTAGAAACCGGCTTGGTGAAGATATCTGCCAACTCTTTGTCAGAGGTGACAAAAGGAGTACAAATCTGTTTCTTCAAAATCTCTTCCCGAATGAAGTGACAGTCAACCTCTATATGCTTTGTTCTCTCATGGAAGACCGGATTTCTGGATATGTGTATAGTGGCCTTGTTGTCACAGAACATAGGGAGAGGACAGTCATATACCTCACCCAGGTCAAGCATGAGAGCCCGCAACCACTTTAACTCACACATGGTTGACGCCATACTCCGGTATTCTGCTTCGGCACTGGATCTGGAAACAACGGACTGTTTCTTGCTCTTCCAACTCACGAGATTACCTCCAACAAAGGTACAAAAACCTGATGTGGATTTACGATCGCCTTTGTCATCCGCATAACTTGAATCTGAGTAGGCCTCAACCCTCAGATGACCATTCCTCTGAAAGAGTAACCCTCTGCCCGGTGCTGCTTTGATATACTCTAAAATCTTCAGGGCGGACTGAAGATGGCACTCCCTGGGAGCTTGCATAAACTGACGGACCTTGCTTACAGCGTAGGTGATGTCGGGTCTAGTCACCGTGAGATAGATGAGTTTGCCTACCAAACGTCTGTACCGTGTGACATCAGATAGAAGAGGCGAATCATCCGTCCACGTTTTGTCTTCTCCAACAGCCATGGGAAAACGAGCTGGTTTGGCACCTGTCAAACCTGCTTCTCGTAGAAGATCAAGTGCATACTTTCGTTGAGAGAGAACCAAGGAGTCAAGTTTCCGAGAGATTTCTATCCCCAAAAAGTATTTTGGGGAGCCCATATCGTTCGTGACCAAGTGCTGACGGAGGTTCTTCTTCGTCAAGTCCACCCCATCTCGGTCATCGCCAGTAAGGAGAATATCATCCACATATACGGCCAAAACCACCAGTCCTGAGGCCGTTTTGTGAATGAATAAGGAGTGATCGGCCGAACTCCTTTGAAAGCCGATGGTAGCCACAATACCACTGAATTTGTCGAACCATGCCCGAGGGCTCTGCTTTAGGCCATAAATGGCCTTCTTCAAATGACAGACACGTGTCTCCCCCTGAGCAACATACCTAGGAGGTTGCTCCATATAGACGTCCTCCTGAAGATCGCCATAGAGAAAGGCATTATTCACATCAAGCTGGGAAATAGCCCAAGCCCGGTTAACAGCCACAAAAAAGAGAACCCAGATGGTGCTGAGGCGAGCAACCGGAGAGAAGGTATCAAAATAATCAACGCCATAAGTCTGAGTAAAGCCCTTGGCCACCAGCCGGGCTTTATAGCGATCCACAGTGCCATCGGGGCGAAACTTCACAACGAAGACCCAGCGACAGCCAACCACATCAGTGCCCACGGGAGGAGGAACCAGGGTCCAGGTACCCCGTTCAGTAAGAGTAGCCATCTCCTCATCCATGGCAGACTTCCAATGAGGGAGAGCGAGAGCCTCCTGGTAGGTACGGGGAGTAGAAGTAGCAGAGATAGCCAAGGCAAAACACCTGCGAGAAGGAGAAAGCTGATCATAGGAAACAACAGCCGTGAGCGGGTGTTGAGTACATGCCCACACCCCTTTGTGAAGGGCAATGGGAACATCCAGGTCAACGGGAGCGTCGGCGACGGGAGCGTCAGTGACCGGAGCGTCCGTGGCGGAGAAGGCTGGCCCGGGACTAGAGAGAGATGACATCGGAGAGGAGGGTGGAGGGGTGGGTGGAGAGACGGACTGGGAAGGAGTGGGTGGAGGAGGAGGCGAAGGTGGGAAAACGTGGAGAGGTGTGGAAGGAACGGAGATATCAGAAGGAAGAGAAGGAAGAGAAGAGGGAGGAGAGAAATAGGAAGCATTTTCGAAAAAAGTCACATCGGCGGAGACAAACTGCTTGCGGAGAAGGGGGTCAAAGCAGCAATAGCCTTTTTGAGTGGTAGAGTACCCCAAAAAGACACACTTGGTGGAACGGGGGGAAAGCTTGTCGCGGGTAGCTGAGGGAGCGTGAACAAAGGCCGTACAGCCAAAGACACGGAGAGGAAGAGGAAAAGGTTCCTGGTGGGGGTAGAGAAGGGAGAAGGGAGTCTGGCCGTGGAGAACCGTGGAGGGAAGGCGATTGATGAGATAGCAGGCGAGGAGCACAGCGTAGCCCCAGTAGGAGCGAGGGACGTGCATCTGCGTCATGAGAGTACGTGCAACATCAAGCAGGTGACGGTTTTTACGCTCCGCCACCCCATTCTGCTGGGAGGTGTAAACACAAGTCGTTTGATGAAGGAGGCCATGTTTGTGAAAGAACGCGGAGAACTCATGAGTGAGATACTCCTTGGCATTATAAAAACGTAAGACTTAAATAGAAATATCAAATTGAGTCTTAATTATAAAGTAAAATGATTGCCAAACAGAAAATAGTTCAGAGCGATCTTTTAATAGATACACCCAGGTACATCGAGTAAAATCATCGATAAATGTGACAAAATAGGAACTGCCCCGACCAACTGTGAGGGTTGGAGCAGGACCCCATACATCAGAATGAATAAGATCAAAAATGCGAGAGGAGCCACAGCCTTGCTTCGGTGGGAAGGAGGAGCGATGATGTTTGCCAAGCTGACACGCATCACAGTTGAGCGGAGAACTGGCAGGAGGTAAGTGGGGCAGAAGCTGATGAATAAGCCGAGGAGGAGGATGTCCAAGACGAAGATGCCACTGAAGGAGATCGGTGGAGGAGGAGTAGGCAGAGAGAGCGGAAATGTCGTCGAGGAAGTAGAGGCCGCCGCTCTCAGTCCCAGTAGCAATCGTCTGCTGGGTCCTCGGGTCCTGAAAAGAACAAGTAGTGGGAGTGAATAAGACGGAGCACTGAAGTTGTCGGCATAAAGTAGTAACGGATAACAAATTGCACGGGAACTTCGGGACATAGAGGGTATCCTCCAAGCAAAGCGATGGAGTGAGTTGAACCATGCCGGTCCCATGAACCGGGGACGGGGAACCATCCGCCACACGAACTGGTGGTAAGCGGTCATGGGTCTCAAGACGGGAGAAGCAATGAGGGTTGCCCGTCATATGATTGGTGGCACCGGAGTCAATCAGCCATTTACCTTGGGTAACGACGTGGGCACTACCTGACGTCGTGGCCACAGAGGCAGACGGCCTAGAAGAGGCGGAGGCCGAAGAAGGAGCATCACTGGAAGGGCGAAGACGAGGATGTTTCTGCCAGCAGCGATCAACAGTATGGCCAGTACGACCACAGTGAGAGCAGAGGAACCGGGAGGAACCTCGTCCGCCAGAGGAGCCACGGCCACTAGGGCCCCCCCTCTGAGCTTGGTGAGCAAAGGAGTCCGGGGAAGGGGGGAGGCCAACAGAGGCCGCTGGAGGAGCGAAGTAACAGCGGCAATGCGAGCCGCAGTGGCATCCAAAGTAGGAGATTCTGCCTCACCCAAGATCTGCTGGCGGATCATATCATAAGAGTCAGGAAGACGAAGAAGATAACAAACAACCAGGAGTTCCTGGAAGTGTTTGTGCTGGTCGGCCAAGTTCGCGGAGAAGGGGCGATTCTGGAGGATTTCAGCACCAAGAGCCTGAACCTGCTGATAAGCCGCAGCCGGTGACATGGAAGGGCGGGCGAAGAGGTCCGCATAGAGAGTATAAATGCGGGACGTCTGGCCCCCCTTAGAATAGAGAGCAGCGAGGTGAAGCCAGGCGGCCTTGACCGTCTCATCATGGTGAATGATGGGAAGGCACTCATCAGAAAGGCTGTTGGCCAGCCAGGTGCGAACAAGAGCATCACTCGCATCCCCGTCATCAAACTCAGGAGAGGTGCGAGGAGGAGGGTCATTAGTAAGGTGATGACACTTGCGTTGAGAACGTAGGAGAAAGGTGAAAGAAACGCTCCAATCGGGATAGTTGGAGCCAACAAGCTTGGAAAGGGTGCCAAGGTTGCCCGAAGGAGGAGGAGGAGAAGGAGCTGCAGGAGTAGTGGTGAGACTGGAGGTAGTCATGGAACCCGGCAAGCAGAAGAAGCCGCGCGAACAGGAGCGGTTAGGAAACAGAAGAAGCTGCGCGAACAGCAGTGGCTAGAAAGAGGGCAAAGGCACAGCGGGGAAGAGGTCGCGCGGACTGAAAAGGCCGAGCGAACAGAAGAGAGGAGAAGAGCAGGTGACCGCGACCAAGATGCGGGTAAGAAAGGTACAACCCGCACGGTCAGGCAGATCACAGCAGCTGCTAGAAAGCGGTCAAAGGCACAGCGGGGAAGAGGTCGCGCGGACTGAAAAGGCCGAGCGAACAGAAGAGAGGAGAAGAGCAGGTGACCGCGACCAAGATGCGGGTGAGAAAGGAACAACCCGCACGGTCAGGCAGATCACAGCAGCAAACCGCGAGTAAAGAGACAACACACGCGGACAGACCGCAACGACTAGGAAGTCGGAGCGGCAGGAAAGAACAAGGAGTGCAGCGACAAGAAACAGGTCGCTGCGACAAAGAGGAGTAGGAGAAGAGAACCAAGAAGAAGCAAGCCGTGCAAACAAGGCAGCGAACAGAAACAAGCCGCGCGGATAGAAACAAGCCGCGCGGACAGAAGAGAAGGCAAGCCGCAAACCAAGTCACAGAACGCGGAAAACAAGCCGCGAACAACAGAGAGCGCACAGAATCAGGAGGAAATGACCGTGCCCTCTGATACCATGTTAGAAAGTAGCGAAAAGAAGTAAAAAGTAAAGAACAAGCGAATAAACTTTTGAATAATTGAATTTTATTATCCAAAAAAGATATCATTTACAAAGGTATGACCTCCCTTATATAGAATGGAGGAGATAAGAAGAGAGTATACAAACAATGTGGGACTAAACATTTACAGTACTGAGCGGCTAGAATAATGGAGACCGCACAGGCCGCGCGGTTAGACAGATGGGTTAACCGCTCGGCAACTCCAGCAGGATAGAACAGGCCGCAGAGGTAGACCGATAGACCGCCCGGTTTACAAACCGCTGGATCAGACCGCTACGCCGCTCGGTTAACAAACCGCTGGATCAGACCGCTAAGCCGCCCGGTCTAATACTTCAACAGAGTAGTTTGGGTATAATTTACTCGAGTAAAGGAACCTTGTACTCGAGTACTTCACTGTATCTCTCGTGTAGCTAAGTTACCTACTCGAGTAGACATAGTCATATAATCGAGTAGCATACTTATATACTCGAGTAGATTACTCTTTATACACGAGTATTAAAGAGTTCACTCATCAAAATTTTTCTAAGTCATGGAGTCGAGTAAGTATACTCACATACTCGAGTAGATAGAATCATACTCGAGTAGTTCATTATACCTACTCGAGTAGATCATGCATCACTCGTGTATCTTGAATTTTTCTTACTCTAGAATTTTCTAAGTCTTTTACTCGAGTAGAACTTTCACCTACTCGAGTAGATTACTTCCTCTCGAGTAGTTTAGTTCAACTACTCGAGTAGCTCTTGCTGACATCTTCAGAATTCATTCTAAGTATCCCACTTGAGTAGTCCTTCATGTACTCGAGTAGTTTATGTAATATACTCGAGTAGATGCTTTATGTACTCGAGTAAGTCTCTCTACATACTCGAGTAGTTCTGTCTGCTTACACGAGTAGTTGATTTCTACCTACTCGAGTAGCCCATCTTTATATACCCGAGTATGTTCTCCTTCATGTACTCAAGTAGTTATTCAACTACTCGAGTATCTATTCACTTACTCGTGTATATGGCTGAAAATTCTCTGAAATTTTGTTAAGTCCTTTTTCTGACGGGATTTTGAAATCACGCGACATGATTGGTCCACGTGTACATCATTATGACCGATTATGACCGTTAGTCTCTTCTATATAAGGTCTTATCAGAAAATGACAAACCATAAGTACTCTCCAAGCTTTCTTGTCATTCTATTTTGAGAAAGTTCTTCAGCCGACTCCTCACTGTTTTCACGAAACGGAAGCCGCCGCCGACACCATCTTCTCCGGCCACTGCTCCTAAGTTCAGAGGATTCATTCAGAAGAAAGTTACAGATTGAGATCGACATCATCGTTCATTCTCTCTCTCTGATTCTGTAAAGGCAAGAAGATCCAGATCTGGGCCGAGACTCTCTTCACCGATTTCTGATAGTGCTGCAAAGTCCATAAGAAGAAGTTTTCTCGCCGTTTCTTCAGATCTGATTGGATTTACTGGTTGTATAATTTTCCAACCTTATTAATCTTGTAGGAGAAAGTTTCTCCGAGTGTAGGAGTTTTTCACTCCGAGTTTGTAGGAAGTGTTATCTTCCGAGGTATAGATCCTATTGTTTGGATCGAGTTTGTAGGAACTTTGTTCCGAGGGTAGGATCGATTTTGATCCGAGATAGTGGAGTAGCCGAGTCTAGTTGATTGCTAGATCGGTGAGGGAAAGTGGATGTACCCAAGGTTGGGGAACCACTATAAATCTTGTGTCGTCTGTGATATTGGTAGATCGTTCTGTGCTGTGCTCAAACTATTTTTTTATTCCGCAAAAGACGCACAACTCACCTATTCACCCCCCTCTAGGTGATTTAGGTTGACAACCGTTTTCTTTCAATTGGTATCAAAGCGAGGTTGATCGTCAAAAGGTTAACACCTTGATCAGATCCAAATCTGTTGTCTGAAAGATTCTACCATAAAATGGACACGGGCAAATATTTCGCCAATCTTCCATTGTGCAACAAAAATAACTTTCCCATGTGGAAAGAAAGGATAAAATTTTTCATGGAAGCTGTGGATCCAAGGATCTTCATGATCGTTGAAGAAGGTACTTACGTTCCTATGACTGTGTCCACTATCGACCCTACCAAGAAAGTTCCCAAAAAGCTAATGGATCTCGACAAAGACGAGATTGCACTTGTATCTCTCAACAAGAAAGCTAAGAACATTATAGCAAGTGCAGTCGATGACTCGATGCTGCAGAATTTGATTCACTGTCAATCAGCTAAGGAGATGTGGCATTCCTTAGTCACTTTGATGGAAGGAACTGAAGAAGTAAGGGATGATCGAAGATCCCTTCTCAATCAAAAATATGAAGCGTTCCGACAAGGGAACAAGGAAACAATGCCGACACCTTTGAGAACTTCTTCAAAATTGTAAATGGCCTAAGGGTGTATGGCCGTGTCTTCACCAACGGAGAACTGAACGAAAAATTCTTGAGATCCCTAACCAAGGAATGGGATAACAAGGTATGCGCCATCAGGGACTTCGGGAAGCTAGCTGAAACGGACCCGCAAAATCTCTTTGGAAAGCTTATGTCTTATGAACTCCAAATCAATAGAAGAAAAGCTGAAGAAGAGAAGGGCAGGTCTGAACTAAAGGAGAAATCTGTCGCTCTGAAGGCAGACACCTCCAGAAAGACTAAGGCTGCCTCCCCCGCTCCAGCTCCAGAAGTTGATGAAGAAGAAGAAACATCAAAGCCTAGCACCTCAGGGTCTGAACTATCTGAAGGAGAGTTCTCCTTACTCTCAAGGAAATTCAAGAAGTTTCTCAATAAAAAGATACAATAGAAAGGCAAGGATGCCTCATACAGAAGATCGCGGCGCGATGATGATCGACAAAGAAAAGGCTCAAGCATCCACGAAAGGTATAATACTAAACAGAACAAATACGTTTCAACTAACATCATTTGCTACTGCTGTAATAAGCCAGGACACGTCATTGCTGACTGCCCTCACAAGAAGAAGGAGGGTGGTAGAAGAGAAGACAAGAAATCCTCACACAACAAGAAAAGGAAAGAGAAGAGGCTCATAGCCAAAAGGAGCAAGACTCTTAGCGACTCTGAATCATCTGAGTCAAGCGAAGAAGAAGAAGCTTACTTTGGGCTAATGGCTCAAACAGATGATGAACAAGAGCTCCAGTTCACTGGGAAGGTAAACTCTCATACCCCACTTTTAGAGTCTGAAGTCTCTGAACATGATTGCGAGGGTAGCTCCTCTGACGATGAGTCGGAATTGATGGCCCAGTACAAGGAGTTAATCATGGCTTACGACAAATGTCGTCGAGTCGTGAAGACTCAGGATAAAGAGAGAAAAATCTCTAAAAGCCGAAGAGAGCAACTTGAGAGAGAAAGTCGCAAAGACTGACTCCCTCGAGGAAAACTTCAATAATACTATTGAAGAATATAACAAGGCTCTTGAGCACCTTGACCTGAAGGAGAAGATCATCAAAGGATTGGAAGCCGAACTTGCGGCTGAAAGGAAACTTGTTGAGAGTTTCTCGAAGCCAAAAACAGTACTTCCATCATTGCTGAATTCTCAGCGAAGGCCAAGGGAGCTGGACTAGGCCATGAAGAAGCTCCTAGTAAATCCTCTAGGAGAAACAAGAATCAACGGAAAAATAAGGCCGCCAAAAAGGCCTCAGCCAAAGAAAAGGGAAAAGCCCCTCAAAATCAAACCACATTCAAAAAGGTCATCTTTCCATCAAATGAGTTTGATTTTGACTCATCATACGGGGACTTTGCTAGGCCTACTTATGTAGAGCCAAAGTCCCGCTATCAAGGATGGGCTAGACCCCGAAACTTTGGCAAAAGTGTCTTTAAGGCACCTTATGAAGAAGTTATTCTTCAGAGCTATGGCCCTTTCAATCATGGGAATAACTTCAAGAAGGCGCCAAAGACAAAGCCTGTTGTAGAGAAGCCCATAAAGGAGAAGAAGCCATGTGATTGCCATCATCATGAGGCATCTTCCTCCAAGAATGCTACAACTGCTAGACCAAAGTTCCAAAAGGTCAAGCAGGAGATCTTGAGGCAAAGGTACAACAGATTTGACTGTTGGTGTTGTGGCAAGGTTGGTCACTTCGCCATAGATTGCTGGTTCAATTCCAGAAATTCTGTTACCCCTCATGTCAGCAATATGAGATAGACCGCTCATAATGCTAACACTCATAGTGGGAGCACTCTAACCGGAGACCAAGGACCCAAACGTGTTTGGGTTCCTAAGGCAAATTGATTGTGATTGCAAGGATGTCCAAAGGCCAACAAAACGCCTATCTGGTACTTGGACAGCAGATGCTCTCGGCATATGACCGGGACGAGAAGCCTCATTCAGAAATTTACTCCAGTCATGAACGGACCAAAGGTCATCTTTGGAGGTTCAGACCGTGGAATTACTAAAGGCTATGGTATGATTACTAACGACAATGTATCCTTCTCGGATGTGGCCTATGTCGAAGGATTGGAACACAATCTCATTATCATAAGCCAACTCTGCGATAAAGGATACATAGTTGAGTTCCATTCTGACAAGTGCTTGATAAAATCCGTTGACAATATGGAAACGATTCTATCCGGCACTCGAAGCAGGAATATTTTCTGTTTGAATTTAATCTGTATAGATTCCTCTACACCAGTGTGTCTTTTAGCAAAAGATAGTGCGTCTCTTGGTGACCAATGACACAAGAGACTATCACATATTAATTTCAAAACAATTAATAAACTATTTTCAATGAACTTAGTACGTGATGACCCAAATGTCAAATACGTCAAAGACAGACCTTGTCATGCATCCGTAAAAGGCAAGCAAACAAGGGCTACCTTTAAAAGCATTATTGGCAAAGACTCTAACAGATGTCTTCATCTATTGCACATGGACTTGTTTGGTCCACTGCAGATTAGAAGTTTGGGAGGTAAGGACTATACATTGGTAATTGTTGATGACTACTCACGCTTTGCATGGGTGTTCTTTCTGAAACACATGTCAGATACCATCGACATTTTTACTAATTTTGTCAGGCAAGTCCAGAATGAATATAACTGCTCCATAGTCAAAATCAGAAGTGACAACGGAACAGAGTTCAAATATGGGGCCATGACAGAATTCTGTGAAAGCTTAGGTATCTTTCATGAGTTTTCCTCTCCTCGTACTCCACAACAAAATGGAGTGGATGAGAGAAGGAACAGAACACTCATAGAGGCCTGCAGGACCATGTTGAGTGATGCTTCACTACCGGAGTACTTCTAGGCTGAGGCCATCAACACTGCATGCCACGTGCAAAATCGAGCACTCATAAACAAAGACCACAATAAGACACCTTACGAACTTCTGAAAGGCAGGAAACCAACAGTCTCTTACTTTAGAATCTTTGGCTGTAAATGCTTCGTACTTAACAATGGCAAGTATCATACCACCAAGTTCAGCGAAAAGAGCTTTGAAGGTATTTTTGTAGGATATAGTAATCATAGTAAGACATATAGGATATTTAATAGAAAAACCCTCGTGGTGGAAGAATCGATACATGTTGTATTTAATGAGACGAGCTTGCTGCAAAGCAATCCGTCTAGTGTGCTCACTGAAGATGCAGGTGAAAAGCTGAAAGAAACTAGCTTGGATGATCCGTCCGAAGACAAAGGCGAGAAGTTCATTAAGATCGCCACTCCAACTCCTATTGGATAGGCTGATGATCAAAATGAAGAAGTCATCCAGGATGAAGAAATCACTCCGGTGCTTGAAGATAATCCAGATGCAAGAACTCTAGAGCTCAGACATCTGAAGGATCACCCCATGGACCAGATCATAGGAGATCCCCGGGATGGTGTCAGAACTCGGAGAGGTACAACTAATGAGAATCTTCATTTGCGTTTTCTCTCACAGGTTGAACCAAATAAATTTGAGGAAGCAAACTCAGACGCATCATGGATAATGGCAATGGAAGAAGAGCTAAATCAGTTCAAGCACTGCAATGTGTGGATGCTGGTTCCAAGACTCAAAGGAAAGAACATCATTGGAACAAAATGGGTTTACAGAAACAAGATGGATGAAGATGGAACTATCATAAAGAACAAGGCCAGACTCCTCGCTAAAGGCTATCGTCAAGAAGAAGGAATCGACTTCGACCAGACATATGCTCCAGTGGCGAGGCTGGAGGCAATAAGGTTATTCCTAGCATATGCTGCTTTCAAAGGCTTCACCGTCTATCAGATGGACGTGAAGTCGGCCTTCCTGAATGGTAACATAAAGGAGGAAGTGTATGTGGAACAACCTCCAGGTTTCGTTGATCCTAACTTTCCTGATCATGTCTACTTTCTGCACAAGACCCTATATGGTCTGAAACAAGCTCCTATAGCTTGGTATGAAACGCTGTCTACCTTTCTAATTGAGAACAAGTTCACAAGGGGAAAGATAAACAAGACATTATTTCTTAGGGAAATAAAAGGCAAGATTTTGCTAGTGCAAATCTATATCAACGACATTATTTTTGGCTCTACAGATAACAACCTCTGCAAAAAGTTCTCAAAACTTATGCAAGGGAAGTTTGGAATGAGCAGTATGGTTGAGCTGAAGTATTTCTTAGGGCTTCAAGTGAAACAATCTGAATATGGAATTTTCATCTTACAAGCCAAATTCACCAAAGAGCTAATTAATAAATTCGGAATGGAGAACGCAACCTCTATGAGGACTCCAATGGGATCAACTATGTCTCTGGACAAGGATGAAAAAGGGAAACCTTTTGATGAAACCAAGTACAGAAGCATAATTGGATCCTTGCTCTACCTTACTGCCAGTAGGCCTAACATAATGTTTTCAACATGTGTCTGAGCTAGATTTCAGGTGAACTCTAAGGAATCTCATTACGCTGCTACAAAGCGGATCCTGAGATACCTTAAATGCACACCAAATCTTGGCTTATGGTACCTAAGAAGTAATGACAGCGAACTAATTGGATTTTCAGATGCAGATTTTGCAGGTAGTAAAGACGACCGGAAAAGCCCCTCAGGGACTTGCCAATTCTTCGGAAGAAGGTTAATCTCCTGGAGTAGCAAGAAGCAGAACTATGTCGCAATCTCAACGGCCGAGTCAGAGTATATCTCTGTAGGCAGCTGTTGCGCACAGTTGCTATGGATAAAAAATCAGTTCGAGGACTACAACCTACAGTTCAAGGATATTCCCTTGTAATGTGACTCCTCCAGCGCAATTGCAATAGCCAACAATCCAGTCCCCCACAGCCGGACAAAGCATATCGAGCTAAGGTATCACTTCATCCGGCAACATGTGGAGCATGGAGACATAGATCTCCAATATGTGCCTATAGATAGGCAAGTTGCAGATATCTTCACAAAGCCGCTGGACGAGACCAAGTTCTCGTTCTTCAAGACAGAGCTTGGGATGCTAAACAAACAGGACTAAAGAAGGCTGGATGACTAAGAAGCAAGAAATTTCAAGGGGTTAGTCAAAACCTACTTTTTCTCAACTTTTTCATACTTCAACCGGAGAATCATAAGACACACTCGAGTATGTGACTTCACCTACTCGAGTCACGGTAGACCTACTCGAGTAACAACTAACATACTCAAGTACTCTTCTCTACTTACTCGAGCATAAGAATGTGCCTACTCGAGTATCTACTGACCTACTCGAGTAAGTCACTTACCTACTCGAGTAATTCACCTATCTACTTGAGTCTTTTTCTCCACCTACTCGAGTACTCTCTGTAGACCTACTCGAGTAACTCCTGTCGACCTACTCGAGTAACTCACTTACCTATTCGAGTAGTCTATCTCTTTCTCGTGTATTGTTTCCCAGATTTTGAAATTAGTTCTATTCGCCACCCAAGGCTCAATATCGCCTCTTTCTTCAAATTAATTAGCGAAAATTTAAGAGTTATATATATATGAAATTCCGAAAACTCAAACCTACATGACATCATTTCTTTCTCTCAAGTACCCTCTGCCTCTTCGCCTACCCTGCTGACTCACCTACTCTCCTCCGCCGCAGCTGCAGAGCCGCCTCTCTCACTTCTTCCCGTCAATCGCATCCATGGCGACTTCTTACAAGATCGGCGTCGGCTCAGAACTAGTCACCGAAGGTATTGCAGAGCTCTCCGATGATTTCCACAACCTCCTCATCCTTCTCGACACCGCCGGTCTCTCCTTCATTCTCTAGGAACCCTGTCACGTTCTATTCCCCGAAGTTGCTGAATTCTTCTCCAATCTCAAGTTCAGAAGAAATGGAAAAGTCCTAAAATCCAAAGTGAAGGGTTTGAAACTCAAGTTCACCAAGACCTCTGTATCTCAGCTTCTCCGTTTACCGCTTGTCGATGAGGAAGATGTGTTAGATGATGAAGACTCTGACCGAACAGCCCTTTTCTGTGGCATTTCTCCTGACGCTCAGTATATTAAGAGGCCAGACATGAACGCTGAAGGAAAATTTCTAGTTGATATTATTGGCAAAATTCTACTGTGCAAGACTCACTCCATCAGAGACATTCCCTTATACTTCTTCGATATAATGCAAGCAATCATCTGCCGCAAGAAATACCAATTTGGTATGCTGATTTTGGACAAAATCAAGGACAGCATGAAATCCCCCAACTATGCCAGAATTATCTCCCTGCTCCTCCATGCCACAAATCCTGAAGTCTTCAACTTCTCCAAAGGGACCCCACTTCACCACATGAAGAAGGTCTCCATCTCTTCAATTCAGAGATGGGATCTCAAGCTAAAGAATTCTGCCCAAGCTGCAAAGGTTTCAGAAATTCCAGAAGCTCCATCTATAGAGGACAGGACTCCATCTCCCTCTCCTCATCATGTGGCCAGCTCCTCTGGTGCACCAAGTGAGGGGGAGCCTGCTCCTTCTAGCCAAGTTAGGCAGCCCTCTCCTCAGCCAGAAATTCAATCCCTACCTCATACTCCACAGAGTCCAGCCACTCCTTCAGATCAAGTACCTCAAGACACTCTTCTTTCCACAGCTGATGCTATAGATGCTATGATTGTAGAGCTTTCTGAAGAAGTGCTCCCACCTCCTCCTCTATCCCCTCCAGCTCCAACCACTGAATGTCACAAGGACTTCTCTCCAGTACAGTCTCCTGCCCATTCTCCAGCCAGGACTCCAACACCATCTCCCAATCCTCCACCAGACAAGCCAGACCCCATTCTTATTTCTGATGAGCCTTCTCCTGAGCCAGCTGAGGCCCCTCTTAGAAATCTAGACTTGTCCCTTCCTCAGGATACAGAAGAAGGAGTTTCTCTCTCTCCTACAACCAGAGCTCAGAGCTCTGTGATAATTGAAGAACTAGCTCCTTGGGTACCTCCTTCTCTCCCTACTGCTGCTCCATCTACTGCTGCTATTACAGTCTCCTCCTCCTCAGATTTGCTGCAATATATCACAATTCTTCTTCAAGAAGAAAGACATCATTTTGACACCTCTCTAAAGGTGGTCACTGACAAGATAACTGCTCTTGAGTCTGAGATGAGCAGAGGCTTTGCTGAAATTCAGCATAACACTGATAAGCTCAGGTACTTATTTCAACTTGGTGGCAAAGCCCTTGACCATACTATCACTAGTGTGGGCAATGTTATGGAACAAGGGGTCACCCTGGCAAACAATCAGATGGAGCTAGACAAGAGGAATGAAGCCAACAAGATGAAGATCTGTGAAGAAGTGGGCCTTCTCAAAGATGATGCCATAGCCCAGCTATCTGTTGAACTCAGAAAGGGGGAGGGTTTGATAAAAGAACTCAAAGAACAGGTAGAAAAATCTACTGCTCAGAAGACAGATGAATGGAAAGCTCATGTGAAGACCATTCATGCTGATGTGGTAGCCCAAATACAGAGTGTCAAATTTCACACATATGACACTGCTGTCTGGATGCACAATCAGATCTTGCCAGATCTTGCAGTTGTCCCAAATATCATTCCCCATCATCTCAACCCTCTAGCTATAGATGTCACTACCCCAGCTGTTCTTCTGCAACCTACCTTCTCTCCCAAGCCTGGAGACTCAGTTTCTCCTCCAGACACTTATGTTCCAGGCTGGGAAGAAGACCCTGTTGATATATTCCTTCAAGCTCCTCTAGAGATCAGAACCTCCAAGAAGAAAAGGAAGTATGGTGAAGGCCCCTCTGCTAGCAGGTCTGCTCCTTCCAAAACCACTGAACATGCTAAAGCCTGGTCTCCAACCTCCAAGTCTCTAATTTTGGACACACTCAGTCTAGTTTTGGATCTAAATGAGAACAGGAGCATTCATTACAGTTCCCAGGAATGGGAGTTATATGAGAAATCAATGCTAAAAAGGAAGATCCATGACATAGAGTTTGGCGAAATAACCCTACTGCTCCTCCAAGGCCTCCTAAATATTTCCCTAAGCCATTCAGCTATCTAAGAAGACAGTAAGAAAAGATGGATAAGCAACAATCCCAAGCCTAAACCTAACAAATGATGAGAGATTGAAATGACAAGTTGTAGACTTGATGTTTTTGGAAACTTACATATATACAATTCTTCATTCTTGTCTAATTATCCTTTTCATTGTCTATTATTTACCTGCTCATGTTTTTCTACTTAGTTTCTTTTATGTCCGTAATTCACCTTAGTGTAAAGGGTTCTGACTTCAACAAATAGGGGGAGATTGTTGGGTATTACATCCACATTAACCCAGATTTGATGAAGTCACCCTGAAACTAAGATGAATTAAGTTGTATTTGATGCTTGGTTTGAGTTATATGTTTGCAGGAATTTCACTAGGGAGTGTAGACCAATGTCAGTCCACAGTGGGTCACCAAACACAGGAACTGTGCAATGTAATCCCTCATTGCATATTCCAAGGTGTTGACTCATGTGTGGTCTCTCTATTGGGACACACTTCATATTCAAGCTATTGGACTATGGGAAAGGAATTGGAAGTTGACTATACTAGAGAAACAGTTTTCCAACATCAAAAAATTTTTCTCTAAGTCTTTTACTCGAGTATATCTATAACTACTCGAGTAGTTTGGGTATAATTTACTCGAGTAAAGGAACCTTGTACTCGAGTACTTAACTATATCTCTCGTGTAGCTAAGTCACCTACTCGAGTAGACATAGTCATATACTCGAGTACCATACTTATATACTCGAATAGATTACTCTTTATACCCGAGTATTAAAGAGTTCACTCATCAAAATTTTTCTAACTCATGGACTCGAGTAAGTATACTCACATACTCGAGTAGATAGAATCATACTCGAGTAGTTCATTATACCTACTCGAGTAGATCATGCTTCACTCGTGTATCTTGAATTTTTCTTACTCCAAAATTTTCTAAGTCTTTTACTCGAGTAGAACTTTCACCTACTCGAGTAGATTACTTCCTCTCAAGTAGTTTAATTCAACTACTCGAGTAGCTCTTGCTGACATCTTCAGAATTCATTCTAAGTATCCCACTCGAGTAGTCCTTCATGTACTCGAGTAGTTTATGTAATATACTCGAGTAGTTTTTCCAGTACTCGAGTAGATCCTTTATGTACTCGAGTAAGTCTCTCTACATACTCGAGTAGTTCTGTCTATTTACTCGAGTAGTTGATTTCTACCTACTCGAGTACCCCATCTTTATATACCCGAGTATATTCTCCTTCATGTACTCGAGTAGTTATTCAACTACTCGAGTAGCTATTCACTTACTCGTGTATATGGCTGAACCTTCTCTGAAATTTTGTTAAGTCGTTTTTCTGATGGGATTTTGAAATCACGCGACATGATTGGTCCACGTGTACATCATTATGACCGATTATGACCGTTAGTCTCTTCTATATAAGGTCTTATCATAAAATGACATACCCTAAGTATTGTCCAAGCTTTCTTGTCATTCTTTTTTGAGAAAGTTCTTCAGCCGACTCCTCACTATTTTCACGAAACGGAAGCCGCCGCCGGCACCATCTTATCCGGCCACTGCTCCTAAGTTAAGAGGATTCATTCTGAAGAAAGTTACAGATCGAGATCGACATCACAGTTCATTCTCTCTCTCTGATTCTGTAAAGGCAAGAAGATCCATATCTGGGCCGAGACTCTCTTCACCGATTTTTGATAGTGTTGCAAAGTCCATAAGAAGAAGTTTTCTGGCCGTTTCTTCAGATCTGATTGGATTTACTGGTTGTATAATTTTCCAACTTTATTAATCTTGTAGGAGAAAGTTTCTTCGAGTGTAGGAGTTTTTCACTCCGAGTTTGTAGGAAGTGTTATCTTCCGAGGTGTAGATCCTATTGTTTGGATCGAGTTTGTTGGAACTTTGTTCCGAGGGTAGGATCGATTTTTGATCCGAGATAGTGGAGTAGCCGAGTCTAGTTGATTGCTAGATCAGTGAGGGAATGTGAATGTACCCAAGGTTGGGGAACCACTATAAATCTTGTGTCGTCTGTGATATTGGTAGATCATTCTGTGCTGTGCTCTAACTATTTTTTTATTCCGCAAAAGACGCACAACTCACCTATTCACCCCCCCTCTAGGTGATTTAGGTTGACAACCGTTTTATTTCAAACCTACCCAAATCCCAAGTTCAAACCTTAATATAATCTAAAACAGTCTTAAAATCATCCTAAGGACTAATCCAGCCGAATTAGACAGAAACGATGAAAAATTTCTAAGTCCCAGGAAAATTAGGCGAATTTCTCATAATACATGACAAAGCAGCCATGCGACAACCAGAAATAATCGTCGAACTCCGTTCGACGCTCGACGAATAAACAACGATAATCATCGAACTCCATTCGACGCTCAGCGATATTCGTCGAACTCCGTTCGATGAATAAGTAACGATATTCGTCGAACTCTGCTCGACGCTCGACAAATGAACATCTATATTCGTCAAACTCTGTTCGATAAATGGAACTTAGCTCGAAGAATGGACCGCTTTATTCATCGAACTTCGTTCCAAGAATGGATCGACGCTCGACGAATGGACCACGATACTCGTCAAACTCTTTTCGCTAACTTACGATACTCGTCGAAAATGACTTAACCTAAATTTAGCGATACTCGCTGAATCCTTACATGATATTCCCCGAATTTAACTTGTCCTGATTTCTTCCTAAATTCTATGGTTTGGCCAAAAGTCTAGATCTAACCTAGAGGGATATTTTCATGCTTGCTATGCTACTCCTACACTCTAAGGGAGGAAGACAAAGGAAGGAGATCAAATAAAAATGTTCAAGCAAGGGGAAGAGATCCTCTTGCCTCAAAACATGGGAGAAATGCCGCCCGCTCGCGTCTCTTCAAGGATCGGTCGTACAAAGCCTTGAGCAACGTTTCCTGAAACTTTTGGAGGAGAAAGGAGGTCGAAATCTCAAACCCTAACTAACGAAAGTCAGGGAAATGGTAAGATATTACCACGATCAGGAAACCCTTACAAAAAGCTTTCCAAATCTCTACTCAAACATCGAAACTGACCATTAAATCACCCGATATCGCCGACCGAAAGCTCTGCTCGTCGAATGAGTCCTGTCCCACAAAACTACAATGTCTGGTTGGGGAATGATGATGAATAGTGTCCTTAGGTTTTTGATATTATGTATGTATATATATATATATATATATATATATATATATATATATATATATATATATATATATATATATATATATATAATTACATTAATAATTAATTCATTACAATTTTGTATTACATTACCTTAAATCCTAAAACTATCCAAGAATCCATATTAACTTTGAATTCTATGAAATTCGCACCGTAGCTAAATACCGACGCTACGAAACCAACGACATAGTCAAAACTCAAATTCGACAAACAAAACTCGGGCAAACATATCCCGAAGCCAAAACACAAGCATTCTCAAAAAGGCTCCAACGAGTCACCAAAATAGACTCAGCTCACAAGGGAATCTTGCAAACAGGCTAAACCCAGCCACAGCGAAAACTCAAAGAGCAAAACCTTGCTCTAACTATGACACAAGCCGGACATGCATCAATGATGAGTCCAAATTTTACACCGATTTTTGGACTCATCTGGGCCAGTTTTATCATCTTAGCACTACACTTGAGAGCTATAACTGCTTATATTTGTTTACGTGCCTATTTCATGATTAAGTGCACTTTAGACTCATTTCTGTGTGCTTTATTTGTTTATGTGTTTTTGTTGTTCTTTAGCCGTGTCTTGAGAATTTGGTGTGCACTTTTGGTGGCCTATCTGCCTCTTCTGCTGGTGTAGGGTTCGTGTGTGTGCTCCGGAACCGCTAGGGAGACCCCGATGATACAGGAACACTACACATGACCACCAGACTTACTGCGCAAGACCACTGGTCGTGCGCCACCGATCGTGCGCATTACATTATCCTTTTTCCTAATTCTGCCCGGGTAATCGCACGATCACTGGCCATAGTCTGCACGACCACTGGTTGTGCGCCACAGCTCGTGCACGTTTACCCCCTGCTTTCCGCAAATCTGTCCTAGCCAATCGCACGATCAGTGGATTCAGTGCGCACGACCACTGGTCGTGCGCCACTGATCGTGCGCCACTGATCGTGTGCATATCTGCTGATGTTTCTATCCAGGTTGCAGGTTTAATTGGAAATTTTGCACGATCATCGACCTACAGTGCGCATGACCACTGGTCATGGGCCACTGATCGTGTGCTCTGCTTTTGCTGCCTCCGTATTTAAGGGCCTGCTCCATGATTTAGGTCAACGCCCGTCATTTTCTTCTATCGGGTAGTGCACGGGAAGCACCATTTTACTTCTCCACCTGCTCCATCACCTCCACCTTCATCGGGTGTCCATAGCCGGCTATTCCGAAGCTTTACAAACCCTCCGGCGAAGCTCCCTGCCATTGACGACCTCAACTCCAAGCTTTCCACCGTAGTTGGAGAAGAAGGTAACCTAGAGAACAGACTCAAAGGCCTTCGAGGTGACAGCTCGTTGTTACCGGAAGCCTCCTCGGACTGAGCCCGGAAGCGGATTGACAACTCGCTATTCCGGCCACGTCCTGCGGTGGATCTTCACCCTCTATTGGTTTACTCCTCTTCCCCTTCCTCTCTTGTATGGAATGATATAACATTATATTGAACTACATGTTCTATTCTATATCTAATAGGATGTTTGTAGTTTTCTTATGCTTGTAAGTTGTGTGTGTGAATGCGCCTTGCCCACTCCATATCCACTCCACACCCTTGTTTCACCCGATTGCACTCCGCACAAGAACACTTCCACCCATTAGCTTTCCGGCCACTCGCCCAATCGAAGTTCGGCATCGGGGCCGATACACTCACCTCACCTTTCGAAGCAGTGCCTTTGACCCGCATATCTTTAATTAGTTTATTAGATCAAACAACCATAATCTCTCAAGTCTCCTTTTTACTCTTTTTCTAAGTATAACCCTCATAACAATAGTTTTTGAACTGTTGCCGCTCTATGCTAATTGCATTCCTTAAGAGACCGACACTCGGGGATTTATTCCCAAACTTTATTACATGTGCGACTGGTGCGCTTGCCGATTTACACACATCAATTTTTTGGAGCCGTTGTCGGGGAATGCAACTATAGAGCGACTCAAGATGACTGAAAATATTATTATAAGAGGTAGTGTTTTTGACTGCTATTTCCTTGTGTAGTGTTTGCCGTAGTGAATGCAGGGTCGAGGCACAGGAGATCCAGTAGCCTACTACCCCTTTTCCTTCAACCACTTTCATTGACCACTATTCAGCAGTAGACTTATAAAGCAAGCCATACCAACCTCACATACCGAGCAAAAATGGGAAATAACAGTTTAGAGATCTCGCCTGACCTCACCGAATATATCATCGAAAACTGTCAATTCAGAGGAGACGGAAAAGTAGATGAATTATGCCACGTGCAGCGGTTATTAGAAATTTACAACACGTGTACTCCAAACGCTTCCAACAATGAGCAGCAGAGGATCCGACTCTTCTCCTTCTCCCTAAAAGATGAAGCAAAGCGATGGTATCAAGATATCCGGAAGGGAATATCCTCATCCTGGAAACAACTCGAAGGGAAAATCTTGGCCAAATTCCGACAACTTAGCAATAGACAATTACAAGGAGCTCATTACCTTCACCCAAAGAAATGAAGAGAACTTGTTCGATACATGGGAGCGTTTCCAGTCCCTGCGAAGGGAATGCTGCAGAGTGGAAATGTCAGACATCCTCCTAATCCAAACTTTCTACTGCGGCATCTCAGACAGATTCCGGCAATTACTTGACATTGCAGCCGGTGGAACTCTGTTTAACAAATCCAGCGAGGATGCCTGTGAAGTTATAGACAACATTGCCAAAACTAGTAGGCATTGGAACTCTCCTCCTTCTCTCGACCTTCCGGTAGAGATAAATTCAGTAGTCTCTGATGAAGCCACCGACCACAATCCCTCGTCAAAGATAGAGTAATTTTTCACTTATGCGTGCAAAATGATGGAGATGTTCAATGACAAAGCCACCACCATTCAACGCCTACAAACCGCCATATGGATTCTCACGGAAAAGTTATAAGGTTCAGTCAATCAGAAACAGAAAAAGCTTAGAGAGGGCCTCTCCTTCTGATCCTCCAGCACAATCACTTCGCGAGCCCATTGTCGATTTGGTAAAGGAACCTCCATCCTCACCGACCGCGCAAGAACCCATGGAATTACCACAACCTGTGAAGAACGCCGTGAAGCCGCCATTTCCCCACCGACTGCAAAACAAAAAGGATGAAAAGCAATTCCATAAATTCCTTGAGATCATGAAAGGAGTCCAAATCAGTATACCTCTGACAGAAGCTATCACTCAGATCCCAGGATATTCCAAGTTCCTAAAGAACCTCATATCACGACGTAAATATTTAGAAGGATAGAAAACGATCAATATCACTAAAGAATGCTCAACTCGCCTCGCCAACTATTCCCCAACAAAACGCTGAGATCCAAGAAGTTTCACCATCCCCTGCAGATTCGGCCTCCACAGATTCGGACGTGCATTATGTGATTTGGGAGCTTCAATAAGTCTAATGTCGCTCTCCATCTTCCACGAGCTAGGAGTTGGGATTCTACAGCCCACCCACCTGAGCTTGCAATTAGCTGACAGATCGATAAAACAACTGGCCGGGATAGTCGAAGACCTCACTGTCATGGTCAACAACCTCGCCTTCCCAGCAGATTTCGTCGTACTCAACATGATGGCCGATCCCAAAGTGCCTATAATCCTAGGACGGCCCTTCCTTGCCACAGCCCGTGCCATTATCAACGTCGACCAAGTAGAGCTAACCCTAATCCTTGGGGAAGAAACGATTTCTTTCAACGTCCACGAACCACCCCAACATCTCTGAATCACCAACTGCGATGAAGCAGATTTGATAGACGAAGCAGACATGTACAGTGAAATGATTCTTGACCCATCCGAGCCAGCGTGGGAAGTGGAAGATGCATCCGACAAAACCGTCCACACTAATGTCCCGAGAACCCCGCCTCCAACCAAAGAACCATTCATCACATCTACCATCAAAACCACTGCCACAACTCTGAAGCTGCTGCCCGAATCCTTGAAATACGCTTTCCTAGAGGAAGGCACAGCGTGCGCAGTCATCATCTCCACATGCCTCTCCGTCGACAACGAACTCTCCCTTGTCGATGACTTAAAGAAATACAAAAATGTTTTTGGACGTTCATTAGCTGACATAAAAGGTATCAGCCCGGCATTTTTCATGCACAAAATTCTGCTTGAAGATCAATATAAACCGTTAGCACAACCTCAAAGGAGACTGAACCCCAAGATGCATGAAGTGGTACATGCAGAAGTAATAAAATTGCTTGACGCGGGTATCATTTACCCAATCAGCGACAGCAAATGGGTCAGCCCAGTGAAAGTGGTGCCCAAAAAGGGTGGGATTACTATGGTGGCCAATGAAAAGAATGAATTATTTCCCACACGCGTGGTCACCGGGTGGAGAGTCTGCATAGACTATCGGAAACTGAATGAGGCTACCCGCAAAGATCATTTCCCGCTATCCTTCATCGACCAGATGCTGGAAAAATTGGTCGGTCAGGAATACTATTGTTTCCTCGACGGGTATTCAGGATACAATCAAATCACAGATGACCCTGAAGACCAAGACAAAATGATGTTCACGTTCCCATCTGGCACCTTCGAGTTCAGGAGAATGCCATTCGGATTGTGCAACGGCCCAGCAACCTTCCAGCGATGCGTGATTGCCATCTTCAGCAACATGATTGGAGACTTTCTCGAAGTCTTCATGGACGGCTTTTCCCTTTTCGGGAACACCTTCGATGCCTGCCTCATGAATCTAGCCAAAGCTCTGAAGCGTTGTGAAGATACAAACCTCGTCTTAAATTGGGAAAAATGCCATTTCATGGTTCGCGAGGGCATCGTCTTAGGCCACAAAGTCTCTCACAGGGGGCTCAATGTCAACCAAGAGAAAGTCAGCATCATCAAAAATCTTCCTCCTCTATCTTCCGCCAAGGGCATCCGCAGCTACTTGGGACATGCCGATTTCTACAGAAGATTCACCAGTAATTTCTCATCAATATCCAACCCCCTCACAAATCTCCTGGCCAAGGACATCCAGTTTGACTTCGACAAAAAATGTATGCAAGCCTTCGAGACTCTCAAAGACCGACTCATCTCCGCTCCAATCTTGGTGGCACCAGATTGGACTTTGCCCTTCGAAGTCATGTGCGATGCAAGCGATGTTGCAGTCGGAGAGGTGCTCGATCAAAGGAAGAACAAAATCTTTCATACTATCTCCTACGGCAGCCGGTCCCTCAACGATGCTTAACTGAATTATACCACTACAGAAAAGGAGCTATTGGCAGTAATCTTCGCTTTCGAAAAATTCCATTCGTACTTAATGTTATCTAAGGTCATTATCTACACTGACCATGACGCACTAAGGTATTTATTCAAGAAGAAAGATGCCAAGCCCCGGCTAATCCGTTGGATTCTTCTACTACAAGAATATGACATCGAGATCCGAGACAAGAAAGGGGTCGAAAATGTCATCGTCGATCACCTATCAAGATTGGAGAGCGATGCCAAAGGAGTTGTACCCATCTGCGAATGCAACGAGATTGTCGACTGCTTCCCGGACGAAAGATTATTTGCCATCTGTTCGCTCACTCCGACAATCCCGTGGTATGCAGATATGGCCAACTACCTCGCTTGCAAATCTGTCTCCCCTCACATGTCATCGCAGCAAAAGAAAAAACTACTGTCCGACAACAAATATTATTTCTGGGAAGACCCGTTACAATTATGTACTTGCAATGACGGCATCATCAGGCATTGCGTACCCGAGACCGAATTTCAATCCTTCTTAACACACTGCCACGATCGGGAGGCCGACGTCATTTCGGCGCCACAAGAACGGCAAGCAAGGTACTGTAATGTGGCATATTTTGGCCAACCCTTTTTAGAGACACCCAAGAATACGTCGCAAAATAAAATGAATGCCAAAGAACAGGAAATATCTCCAAGAGGGATGAAATGCCTCTCAACAAAATGCTCGTCTGCGAACCATTCGACATTTGGGGGATCGACTTCATGGGACCCTTTCCAATGTCACACGAAAAACTCTATATTATTATCGGGGTCGACTATGTTTCCAAGTGGGTCGAAGCCGAAGTTATCGCCGCAAATGATGCACGCACCTTATTGAATTTCATACACAAGAACATTTTATCTAGATTCGGCGCCCCGCGCAACATCATCAGCGATGGTGGGAGCCATTTCTTGCAACTCATGAAAAAGTTTGGAGTCCACCACAAAATCTCTCTTGCCTACCATCCCCAAACCAGTGGGCAAGTAGAGGCCTCAAACCGCGAGCTCAAAATAATCCTCGAAAAATCCATCCATTCCAACAGAAAAGAGTGGGCCAAGAGGGACGACGACGCCTTATGGGCGTACAGAAACGCCTTCAAAACCCCTATCGATATGACCCCTTTTTAACTAGTTTACGAAAAAGCTTACCACTTGCCAGTCGAGCTAGAACACAAAGCTCTATGGGCAACCAAATTACTAAACATGGATATCGAAGCCGGAGCAGATAAGCGCCACAGTCAACTGAACAAATTAGAGGAGCTCTGACATTTCGCATACGAAAATGCGCGGATATACAATGAAAGAACAAAAAAATTGCATGACCATCACATCATCCCCAAAGAATTCCAACCAGGAGACCAAGTCTTGATGTACAATTCCCGCCTCCGCTTATTTCCAGGAAGGCTCAATTCGCGGTGGAGCGACCCCTTCACAATGATGGGAGTCTCCCCCTTTGGCGCCATCGAAATAGCCGGGAAAAGCGGAGACAATTTCAAAGTCAATGGGCAACGGCTTAAATTATATGATGGCGACGCAACCACCGGCGAATCTCAAAGCCTGCAGCTCGCCGACCCCAAGCAAAGCGATAGAGACACTCCTTGATCGATAGTGGTTGCACCGACAAATGAGGACCACCACTCCACTCCGCAGCTACCCCTGCACGTTATTCACAAAATTTTGTATCTCAAGAACATATTTGAGCTTTTATATTTATTTATTTTTCTTCAGACTGCAAAGAACTCTGTATTGTAACTGCTAATACAGGTATTTGGTCCACCTTAAGGACGGTACACCAAAGTGTCTTTCGGGAGACAACCCAAGTTGGACCATTTGGTCCTGTGCTGTGTTTTGAGTTCTTTATATATATATATATATATATATATATATATATATATATATATATATATATATATATATATATATCTGTGTGTGTCCATATTTTGTTTTGCGTGCATATTTCAATCGCAGGTGCAAGAATTTTTGAGGCACGAAAACTTGGCCGCACTTGGACATCTCGTCGCACTACCGGTATGCTCAATTTTGAGCATAGGTGCTTCTTACCCTAGTTCATTTTCACATTTGGAATGCTCATTTTTACTAGTTGTCGAATATAAGTCTGGGGGGAGAACATGCCTGTGGTCACTACACAACACATTTTGTTGCATACACATCTCTTGTTTAGTTATTTCATGATCTCTGTCGCACACACTGAATCACCCACATGAGTGCGCTCTTATCCAAGTGCACAGCTCGAGTCAAATGTATTGTTTTTTGTGTAAACTTTAAAATAGTGGTGCTGGCTTCGGATTTTAGGATAGAGTAGTTCGAAACTCATGCAATGCTCCTAATCGAGTGCTCATGGTTTGTGTAGAACTAGTATAGATTTAATTTTTCTTTAAGCTCGTAGATTTATATTTTTCTGTAGATGTAAATATTGTTTGTACTACTCAAAAATTTTAATCTGGAGTAATCGAACGATAATGTAGGAATGTGTGTAGCCACCACAAGACTCGTATTGCTCGAGTCGGGAGGAAGGATCATCTTTCTCGATTCCTAAGAACTTGCCCTAAGCTACTCTTGAAGCATTGGTGCCCGGTTCGTCAAGAGTGAGCATGACGTAGGCCATCATTTTGGCTAGTTTTAGCCTTATTTAGCATTTCCTACCCGTTAACCGTTACATGCCAAATTTGTGCCTACCCCATCTTTGATTCAGCTCCACTCACATTCACCAAGGCCTAAAGCTAAACCCACCATCGCAATCAAATGCTTGAGCTTGTTTAAATTTACTATTTTGATGATGATGTGATATGTGGAATTCGTGTAATGTGGTGCTGAATTGGTAAACTTTTTTATTCCTACGTTTGGGGATTGCAAACGAAGAAAAGAATAAGAAAAAAAGCAAAAAAGAAAAATCTGAAAGAATTGCTATGAGAATTCTATCCCCATCCTATTTATTGATTTTGGTCGGGTTAGGCCGTGTACACGCCCTGTTTTCAAGCTAAGTCTGGAGGTGTGTTACACATACATTTCTAAGTGGCTGTATTGGTTTAGGTTTTTGTTCGCTCGCTTTGGTTGCGTGTAGCCTTCATGTTTATCATTCACTACCAAACCTTAGCCTAAGCCCCATTCTCTCCTACAAGTCCTACTGATTCACGCTTGAGTCTAACACGCACCGTGGAGAGAGTGTGAACGTGCAAGCGTATGGTCACTGACATTGATGGATATCTTTGGAGGTGATGACGAGCTCCGATCTTTGGCAATGCTCACCTTAGTGGCCTGCCTAGTTTCTTCCTACACATCGTCGCAAGATTCTCCTGAATTCTAATTTTGAGCAAATACAATATTTATTTATTTCTGTCGAATAGTATAAACTACGTAGTATAATTAAAAAGTTTTTTTTATTATATCTGCTATGCCCATGATGTATTTGATTTCTCATCTTTCTTTTTTTTGAAATTTCTGAGCTAGCTAGCTATTTTCTAGTTCACGGAGTGATGAATTGCTCGGGACGTGCAAATGGTTAAGTCTGTGGGTGTGATGAGTCCAAATTTTACACTGATTTTTGGACTCATCTGGGTCAGTTTTATCGTCTTAGCACTACACTTGAGAGCTATAACTTCTTATATTTGTTTACGTGTCTATTTCATGATTAAGTGCACTTTAGGCCCATTTCTTTGTGCTCTATTTGTTTCTATGTTTTTGTTGTTCTTTAGCCGTGTCTTGAGAATGTAGTGTGCACTTTTGGTGTCCTATTTGCCTCTTCTGCTGGTGCAGGGTTCGTGTGCATGCTCCGGAACCGCTCGGGAGAGCACGACGATACAGGAACACTACGCACGACCACTGGACTTACTGCACACGACCACTGGTCGTGCACCACCGATCGTGCGCATTACATTCTCCTTTTTCCTAATTCTGCCTGGGTAATCGCACGAGCACTGGCTGTAGTGCGCACGACCACTGGTCGTGTGCCACTGCTCGTGCGCGTTTACACCTTGATTTCTGCAAATCTGTCCTAGCAATCGCACGATCAGTGGATTCAGTGCGCACGACCACCGGTCGTGCGCCACTGATCGTGCACATATCTGCTGATGTTTCTATCTAGGTTGCAGGTTTAATTGGAAATGGCACACGATCATCAACCTACAGTGCTCACGACCACTGGTCGTGCGCCACTGATCGTGCGCTTTGCTTTTGCTGCATCAGTATTTAAGGGCCTTCTCCGCGATATAGGTCAACGCCCATCATTTTCTGCAATCGGGGAGTGCGCGGGAAGCGCCATTTTACATCTCTAGCTGCTCCATCACCTCCACCTTCATCGGTAGTCTATAGCCGGCTATTCCAAACCTTTCCAAACCCTCCGGCGAAGCTCCCGGCCATTGACGACCTCAACTCCAAGCTTTCCACCGGAGTTGGAGAAGAAGACAACCTAGAGAATAGACTCAAAGGCCTTCGAGGTGATAGCTCGTTGGTACCGGAAGCCTCCTCGGACTGAGCCCGGAAGCGGATTGACAACTCGCTATTCCGACCACGACCTGCGGTGGATCTTCACCCTCTATTGGTTTACTCCTCTTCCCCTTCCTCTATTGTATGGAATGATATAACATTGTATTGAACTACATGTTCTATTCTATATCTAATGGGATGTTTGTAGTTTTCTTATGCTTGTAAGTTATGTGTGTGAATGCGCCTCGCCCACTCCACATCCACTCCATACCCTTGTTTCACCCGATTGCACTCCGCACAAGAACACTTCCACCCATTAGGTTTCCGGCCACTCTCCTAACCGAAGTTCGGCATCGCAGCCGATACACTCACCTCACCTTGCGAAGAGGTTCCTTCGACCCGCATAGCTTTAATTAGTTTATTAGATCAAACAACCACAATCTCTCAAGTCTCCTTTTTTCTCTTTTTCGAAGTATAACCTTCATAATAATATTTTCTGAACTGTTGCCGCTCTATGCTAATTTCATTCCTCAAGAGACCGACACTCGGGGATTTATTCCCAAACTTTATTGCTTGTGCGACCGGTGCGCTTTCCAATTTACACGCATCGGTCAACGTAATGCCCTGACATCAAAATTATGCCTTTATAGGAAATATATACCCCAAAATAAGTGGCGTTACACTGAGACTGATCCTCAGAATCTCTTCAGGAAGCTGATGTCATATGAGCTTCAAATAAATACAAGAACAGCTAAAGTAGAGGGAAGCAGATCCTCATCGAAGGAGAAGTTTGTCACAGTAAAGGTAGACAACTCAAGGAAAGTTAAATATACGTCTCTTGCTCTTGCACATGAAGAAAGTGAAGAAGAAGACTTGGAGCCAAGCACCTCGGGCTCAGAACTATCAGATGGAGAGTTCTCCCTACTTTTTAGATAGTTCAAAAAGTTCCTGAGTAAGAAGAAGCAATGGAAAGGCAAAGACTTTTCCTCCAGAAGATCACATCATGGTGGTGATCGTCATAAGAAATGCTCAAGTAGCCACGATAGGTATAACTCCAAACCGAACAAACATATTTCATCTAACATTGTTTGTTACTGTTGTAGTAATCTCGGGCACGTAATTGCTGATTGCTCGCACAAGAAGAAAGTGGGTGGAAGAAGAGAAGAAAAAAGTATACTTATAGTAAAAAGAAATCTAAAAGAAGCCTAGTAGCCAAGAATGCCAAGAATCTCAGTGACACTAACTCATCTGAGTCAAGTGAAGAGGAAGCCTACTTTGGGCTGATGGCACAGACATACGAGGAAGAAGAACCACAGTACACTAGTAAGGTCAATTCTCACACCCCTCTCTCAGAATCTGATGCTTCAGTCCACAATAATGAGGACTGCTCTTTTGATGATGAGTCTGAACTCATAACTAAATAAAAGGAATTAATCAAGGCTTACGACAAATGTCAAAGAGTTAAGAGAACTCAAGGCAAGGAGACCAAATCTCTTAAGGCTGCGGAGAGCACTCTGAGAGAGGAAGTCGCAAGGTATTACTCACTTAGAAATGAATTCCATGCCGCAATTGAAGAATACAATAAAGCTCTCGAGCACCTAAACCTGAAAGAGAAAATCATCAAGAAATTGGAATCACAACTTGCCACTGCAATGAAACTGGTTGAAATTTTCTCCAAGCCCAAGACAGTCCTTCCATTTGTTGCTGAATTCTCTGCTCAGGCTAAAGGATCTGGCCTAGGCCATCAGCCTGCTCCTAGTAAATCTTCTATGAGGAATAAAGCTCAAAGAAGAAATAAGGCTGCAAAGAAAGTTTTAGTCAAGGAGAATGGGAAAGCTCCTTTATATCAAACTTCCTTTAAGAAGGTCATATTACCAACAAAGGAGTTTGATTTTGATTCATCCTACAGTCATTTTGCCAGGCCTACTTATGAAGAGCATAAGTCACGGTACCAAAGATGGACCCGTCCCCGAAACTTTGGCGAAAGTGTACTTAAGGCACGTTATGAGGAAATACTAATGAAATACTATGGTACATTTGTTCATGGTCATAATATTAAGAAGTAACCTAAGGCCAAGCCAGTGTTACCCAAGGAAAAGGACGTGAAAAAGGCTTGTGAGTGCCATCATCACGAGGCTTCTACCTACATATCAGCGGCCCCTGCAAGACCATATGTTCAGAAGGACAAGCATGAGACTTGGAAAAGGTACAACATGTTTGACTGTTGGTGTTGCGGTAAAATTGGTCACTTTACTGTAGATTGCTGGTTTATTCCCAGAAGCTTTAAAGCTCCTCTAGTTAATCATATGAGGCAGACCACTTGAAATGTTAACACTCTTAGGGTGAGCATTGATAGTTTGTTTTGTATTTAAGCTATTAGAGTTTAGTTTAGGTCTTTATTGTGCAAATCTTGTCTTATTAGCTTATATATCCCCTCCACTTGTATTTATTTATGCCACTAATATTTTTGTGCTCTTTTGCAGGTTTTCTCAATTTTCAGCCAAAATGACCTGTCACGGCCACCAACACGGCTGTATCATTGGGCGTGTCACATGTTCCCAAAGAATCGACCACTAGAGGAAAGTCCAGAGTTCATCCCGACCAGGACCTTTACCCTATTAAGCTTAGGTTTATTTTTCGTGTTTTTTTAATCGACACTTGCCGAGGTGATCCTTGATCGAGTGCATTTATATTTCATCGTTCCAACCCTTCAGTGTAATCGTTTTTTTATGCTCTCTTTATTTTTAGTGCAATCAAATCTCTTTTTATTTCCTTTCTTTAAGCGCGTTTAATTTTCCCCTTAACCCTAAGATTTCCGTCGATAAAATAATAGCCTTCGTGTGATTAAGCTTACTCAACAGTTCCCGAATTTAAATACGACACTTGTGTCCCCTTGCTACAGTTCGATAGGTATACTTGCCTAGTTGGATTGCTAGTTCGGCTGCTCTCTTTTCTTAAGCGAAAGGCCGGCCCACCAAGTTTTTGGCGCCATTGTCGGAGACAACTTTCGTTGATAATTTGAAAACATGAACCTATTAATTTTGTCATTTCTTATTCTCATCCTCCTTCTAAAAAAATTTTAAAATAAAAAAAAAATTTATTACCGCTCTTAATAGAAACCCGCTTCACAATTTTTATACACCACCTAAATCTCTTGAAAAGGGCAAAGCGGTTTTAAGTGCCTCTATCTTGTCAAGTACCTTGCGAACCCTTCACCGTGTAGCCCTTCGGAAGTTCGTGAGTTAAAACTTTAAAAAAAATCTATTTCAAAAAATCTTATTAACCCACTTTTCTAGTTTGTTTATTTCTCTTCCTTCTCTTCTCTTCTTTTAGTGCATGACCCGCAGAAATCCGTCGGATATTTTGGACCTGGACCACGAAATTGAGTGTACTCTTTGGAGAAGATCGCGATTTCAAGGCCCTACTTTCCAAATACCGATTGAGGATTCTGAGTCATTTTCTACTTTAAGAATGGAAGTACACCATGTGGAGGAAGTCGTGCAATGGCCTATGTCTTATTATGCATGATCGAATCTCGAGGGTACTAAATCTAGCATAGTTCACCTTGCAATAACTAATAATAATTTCAAACTGAAGCCTAGCATAATTCAAACGGTGTAGCAGTATGTGCAATTTGACGGACTTCAAGATGAAGATCCGAACGCACATATCGCAAGCTTTCTTGAGATTTGTGACACCTTCAAGATTAATGGTGTCACAAATGATGCTATTAGGCTAAGATTATTTCCTTTCTCCCTTAGAACTAAGGCTAAGCAGTGGTTGAACACTATACCTAAAAATAGCATCACAACCTGGACACAATTAACTGAATATTTTTTGGCAAAGTATTTTCCACCAGCTAAAACTGCAAAACTTAGGAACGACATTTCTGCCTTTGGACAAATAGACTCCAAAACCTTATATGAAACCTGGGAAAGATTTAAAGAATTATTAAGATGATGACCACATCACGCTCTTCCTGTATGGTTGTAGGTGCAGACGTTTTATAACGGGCTAAATCAAAGTACATAGCGAATGATAGATGCAGCTTCCGGTGGTACTTTAAACCACAAAACCCCTGAAGTAGCTTTTTGAGGACATGGCCATGAACACCTACTAGTGGAATGTGCCTAGGTCCCGCTCAAACAAACCTGCAGGTATCTTTGAAGTGGACATTTCTCCCAGCAAGCTCTGCAAGTAAAAATATTAAGCAAAAAAATTACGGAGATGACTGCTGCCTCCGCTCCTCATGTATGGGAATCTGCAACTCCTGCTCCAGAACAATTAGATTATGTTAATAATAATATGCCTAGAAATGCTTTTAATAATTTTTCTGCGGCGAATTTTCATCCTACTGGTTTTGTTTTTCCAAATAGTTATAATCCTGCTTTAAGAAATCACCCGAATTTTTCGTGGAGTAATCCATCGAACGCAATGCGCCCACCACCACAAAATGATTTTTCTGCACCGCCTCCACCTCTTCAGAACTTTCCAAAACCTCCAAGCTTGGAGGAGTTATTTTCTAAATATATCACCATAAATGACGCTACTATAAGAACCTTAACCGGGTCCGTAAAATGTCTAGAAAATCAAGTAGGACAACTCGCAAAACTAATTTCTGAGCAACCCGCAGGGTCTCTTCCTTCCAATACCGAGACCAACCCGAGAGAGCAAGCGAAAGCTATAACTCTTCAGAGTGGGAAGCAAGTTCCCGGTATGGTAAGTGAAGAGCCCGAGGCAAGCTCCGCTCCCACTTTAAAAAAATCAAAGCTTCGCTCCCATTTTAAAAATTCCACCCTCTGCTGAAGAAGAAGTTATCACCCCCGTTTTAGAAAAAGATCTCACTCCACCACCAATCTTTAAAAATAATCCAACCCCGCCATACCCTTCCAAACTTAATAAGAAATGTTTGGGCGATCAATACTCCCGCTTCTTAGGAATGTTTAAACAAATCCACATAAATTTGCCCTTCCACAAAGCAATATCCCAAATACCGAAGTACGCTAAGTATCTTAAGGACCTCCTGACCAACAAGAAGAAGTTAGAAAACCTTTTGCATGTCATACTTAAAGCTGAGTGCTCTGCGGTCTTGACAAACGGTTTGCCGAAGAAGATCATTGACCCGGGTAGTTTTTTTATTCAGTGTGTCTTTGGTAATCTTTTTGTCAAGCACGCATTAGCCTACTTAGGTGCGAGTATTAACCTGATGCCCCTCTCGTTGTTAAAGAAGATAGGAATTGGTAACCTCAATCCCACACGCATGTGTATCCAGCTAGCTGATAGATCCGTCAAGTACCCATTAGGAATAGTGGAGGATGTCTTAGTTAAAGTCGACAAGTTCATCTTCCCGGTGGACTTCGTCATATTGGACATCGAAGAAGACATCGAGGTTCCCCTGATAATTGGCCGACCCTTCCTTGCCACCTCGCGAGCCATCATTGACATATGCAATGGTAAGCTCTTCCTTCGCGTTGGCGACGACGAAGTAACTTTCTCTATCATCCCCTCAATGAACAAAATCCTAGCAAATGATGACTTCTGCTTTTTCGTAGATGCCGTGAGTGATGGATCCTCCTATCGCTTCTCCGAATTTGAAAAAGAATTTTCTGATTTTGTTCTTCCTCTACTCTTCCAACTGAATCGCTACACCTAAGTGAAGAATCCTCCTATAGCCTCTCTGAATTTGAAAAAGAATTTTCTTATTTTTGTTTCTCCTCTACTTTTCCAACTGAATCGCTACAAGAAGCCCCCTTGACCTCTGGCTCCACCCCTTTTAATTTTACACATAAAAAAGTCTACGAGGACATAGTTTTTGAAAAAGAAAGAATTTCTAAAATCTCGTATGAAGAACCCCCTACCCTAGAATTGAAAGAACTCCCCGAACATCTTAGATATGCTTACCTAGAAAAGGACTTCAAGCTACCAGTAATAGTTTCGGCCTACCTCATGGATGCGCAAAATGATAAACTCCTTTTAGTTTTACGTAAGAATCTTTGAGCTATTGCCTGGCAAATTTCTGATATCAAGGGCATAAGCCCATCTTTCTGCACTCACAAAATCTTAATGGAAGATAATTCACGTAACTCCATACAACCTCAGCGCCGTATAAACCCGTACATGAAAGAAGTAGTTAAGGGAGAGGTTATGAAATGGTTAGATGCAGGAATTATCTATCCTATATCAGATTATAAGTGGGTTAGCCCGGTTCAGGTAGTGCCAAAGGAGGGAGGGATTACTGTAGTTGAAAATGAAAATAATGATTTAATCCCGACACGGACGGTGACGGGGTGGCGAATGTGTATAGGTTATCGTAAGTAAAATGACACCACCCGTAAGGATCATTTTCCCTTGCCGTTCATCGATCTAATTTTAGAATGATTATCCGGCCATAGCTTTTACTGTTTTCTTGATGGCCTCTCGGGGTACTTTCAAATCCCCATCTCTCCCGATGACCAAGAGAAAACAATGTTCACTTGTCCCTTCATCACCTTCGCTTTCCGAAGAATGTCGTTTGAATTGGGCAATGCGCCAGCTAAATTCCAGCGATGTATGCTTGTTATATTTTACAAGTACGTAGAAAGCATTATGGAGGTATTCATTGATGATTTCTCCATGTTCGGTGATGCATTTGATAGTTGTTTAGAAAACCTCGAAAAAGTCTTAGAAAGATGCGAAGAAACTAACCTTGCCCTAAATTGGGAAAAATTCACTTTTACGGTGAGGGAAGGGTTAGTTTTGGGTCATAAAAGTTCTGCAAGAGATATTGAAGTAGGCGTTTATAAGATATAAGTTATCTAGAAGCTGTCGCCGCCTACGAACATCAAAGCTATACTAAGTTTCCTAGGGCATGCTGGTTTTTACCGTCGTTTCATAAAGGACTTCTCCAAGATCACCAAAACCCCTTACCCATCTCTTAGAAAAAGGTGCCCCATTCCTTTTTGATGACCTTTGCCTAGATGCTTTTAATTTAATAAAAGAAAAATTAATTAATGCCCCGATTATGATAACTCCGGTGTGGGACCTTCCCTTTAAGGTAATGTGTGATCCGAGTAGTTTTGTGGTGGGAGTCGTATTAGGTCAACGCATATCTAAAACATTCCACCCCATCTATTATGCAAGTAAGACGCTCACATCTGCACAGGAATATTACACCACAACCGAGAAGGAGCTCCTATCTATAGTATTCGCTTTTGATAAATTACCCCCTTATATTACACTTTCAAAAATAATCATTTTTACGGACCACTCGGCCCTCAAATATCTTATTGCCAAAACAGATGCAAAACCGTGCCTCATTTGCTGGGTCTTACTCCTCTAGGAGTTTGACATAGAAATCCGTGATTAGCGAGGAGATGAGAATTTGGCCGCCGACCACCTCTCGCGCCTAGATAATCCTTTCATTGAAAATCTAGATGAAAAATCTATTAATGATTATTTTCCTGATGAGAAGCTTCTTTCAATTAGCACTTCTCCTTCTCCCTGGTTTGCACACATTGTCAACTACTTAGTGGCTCGTGTGCTCCCAAAACAGTTCTCCTCTCAACAAAAGAAGAAATTCTTTTCTGAGTTGAAGAACTATTTTTGGGAGGACCCACATCTTTTCAGAGTCTGTACGGACCAAGTGATAAGGAGATGTGTTTCTTATGAAGAACGATTAGTTAATTTAAAACACTTACATGAAGGTCCGACTGGTGGGCACTATCAAGCTGCTCGCACCTCTCACAAGGTGCTTTGAGCGGGTTTTTATAGGCCTAGCCTGTTTAAAGACGCGCAAGGCTTTGTGAGTAGGTGTGATAGTTGCCAACGGTCAGGCAACATTTCAAATAAAAATGAAATGCCACAAAATTATTTCCTTAAGTGAGAAATTTTTGACCTCTGGGGAATTGATTTTGTTGGCCCTCTTCCTTCTAGCTTCGGAAATAAGTTTATTTTAGTTGCGGTTGATTATGTTTCGCGATGGGATGAAGCCCAAGATCTTCCTACGAACGACGCCCGAGTCGTGGTTACGTTTTTAAAAAAATTATTTTCTCGATTCGGTACGCCTCGCGCCATCATTAGTGATAGGGGTTCCCATTTCTGTAACGTATAGTTTTCTAAAATCCTTAATAAATACGGCGTTATGCATAAGCTTTAACCGCCTACCACCCCCAAACTAACGGACAAGTTGAAGTTGTGAATAGAGAAATAAAAAGAATTTTAGAAAAGACTGTTTTAACTTATAGGAAAGACTGGTCAACCAAATTAGACGATGCTCTATGAGCCTGCCGAACAGTGTACAAAACCGCCATCGGATGTACGCCATATTGGTTGGTTTATGGAAAATCGTGCCATTTACCCGTAGAATTAGAACACCGCGCTTGTTGGGCCTTGCGATTCTTAAACTTCGATCCCCACTATGTCGGCGACCTTAGAAAATTTCAACTCAACGAACTCGACGAGTGGCGCTGTTACGCATATGAAAATAACAAAATTTATAAACAGTGGACGAAACGCTTTCACGATAAGCACTTAAGGCACCCAAAAACCTTTAAGCCGGGCAACTAGGTTCTTCTTTATAATTCTCATTTACGTTTATTTCCTGGAAAATTAAAATCGCGTTGGTCTGGGCCCTTTACTGTTTTAGAGGTTTTTCCTTATGGCACTGTTTTGATTTTCCACTCTGATAAGGGTAATTTCAAAGTGAATGGCCAGCATCTGAAACTGTATTTCAATGATGATGTCAGTCCTAACTGTGTTAACTATATCCTTCATGATCTAACTTTTGATTAGTTTGGAACTTTGTTTTATTAAAAATTTGAACTATCTCTTTGAACTTTGTTTTAGACAATATTCTTGGACAATATTATTTTGTTGCGTCGAGCTCAAACAACGTTTTAAACAAAGGGCGCTCTTGGGAGGCAACCCAAGTTATCTTTTTTTTTGTTTTCTTTATTTTACAAATTTTGCCCCGGACGGCTCCAACAAGCTGAAGCTTCTACGATCGCCCGCACCAACGCTGCTGAATCCATCACGAAGTCCAAAGAAGACATTTCATGAAGATCCAAAGTGCAAGCATGGGGGAGCGGCATCACTCAACTTTCGCAGCAAATAAATCCGAGGGAAGTACCTGTTTTTCAATCCTGTTTTTCAATTCTGTACTTTAATTTTTTCTCTCTCTCTAACCTCCTTCTCCATTGAGGACAATGTCCATTTTAAGGTTGGGGGAGGACTTCCTCCTTTTTGCTTTTTGTGAATATTTTTGAAAAATCCAAAAAAAATGAATATCTTAAAATTCCAAAAAAAGAAAAAATTTCCAAAATCCAAAAAAAGAGAATATTTCAAAATTAAAAAAAGAGAATATTTCAAAATTTAAAAAAAAATATATGCATTTTGTTTTTTTAATAGTTTAGACATTTTGGTATTTCAATAGTACCCCTTATTTTTGTTTTGTTTTTCTCAAAATTCCTTACAAACAACTTAGCTAATTATAATTTTTCTAATCCTTCTTTTTAATTATATTTCACAAGTAAAATGTTGGTCATGCTGTGTTTCTAATTCACGGTAGCATGTTAATGTGAAATATTTTCCTAAAACTCACATTTCTATTATGGTTTTTCGTTTTTTATTTTTTTTACTTTCTCAAAAATTCATCATCCACTATTTTCCTTTTCGATTTTAGATAATTTTTGAAACGTCAATGTTTGAATATCGTAGTATATGTGAATGATCCATGTCACCTATTATTTCTATTTTCAAGATAATTTCATCAATCTTCTTTTATTATCTAGGACTTGGTTTTTGAAAATTTTCAAATCTATGTTTTAAATAAATTTAAAAGCGTGAAGATGATTTAGGCCGTTTTTGTTTTCGTTTGAGCTTTCCTGCCAACCTAAAAACTTTCACCAATAGTTAGCCGCTTTTGAGCCTTTTTTCCAATTTCATTTGATAGCTCTTCTTTTCATATCATTTTCACCAAAGCCAAAATTTCAAACCTATCTAATCACACTAGCCTTTTTGAGTTTCATAAAAAAATTTCATGATTATAATTGGTTATTTTGTGATATTTTTGGAGAAGTTTTTTTTTAAAAAAAAGTATGCTCAAAAGAAATGTGTGTTTTTGTTTGTCCAATTCAAAATGAAAATGAAAATATTTATGGCCTTTGTTTTGAAAAAGAAAAAAATGGAAAAGAAAAAAGAAAGAAAAATTTTTTTTTTGAAATTCTTTATTTTGGTTTAGTGTGATTTTACGCCTCCCTATTTATCTTTGAATTTCACTCCTAATCATAATCCTAAACCAAACGCTTCGGTCCTATTCAGCCCTTTTGATTCACGCCTTTTTGAAATTTATTTAATAACTAAGAAAAGAAGAAAAATAAATCAGTATTAGTTTTGGATGTAATCTTAGATTTTTGTTATTTATTTGATATAATTATAATGCGTTGCTTGGATCTAGTAACAACTCAATGCATTTTTTTCATTTTCGTTGCTTTGCTTAAATCTATTTAAAGAATTTCATCAAAATTTTGGATGATTTATTTTCATTAAGTAAAGTTTATAAAAGTTAAACCATACCTAAATAATTGTTTTAGATTCGCGTTTCACCTTTTCCCAACTTAGAATTTCGCATAGTACTTGTGTAGGCATAATTAGAACTTTTTGATTAGTCCTATTTTATGGTTATCTAGTTTTTATATTTTTGCTTGTGCACAAGCAAAGCTTAAGCTTGGGGGAATTTGATAGTTTTTTTTTGTATTTAAGCTATTAGAGTTTTGTTTAGGTCTTTATTGTGCAAATCTTATCTTATTAGCTTATATGTCCCGTCCTCTTGTATTAATTTATGCCACTATTATTTTTGTGCTCTTTTCCAGATTTTCTCAATTTTCAGCCAAAATGACCTGACAAGGCCAAAAACACGGCTGTGTCATGGGGCATGTCACCTGTTCCCAAAGAATCAACCATAAGAGGAAAGTCCAGAGTTCATCCCGAGCAGGTCACGGCATCCAACATGGCTATATCACTGGCCATGTCAAGCTGGCCATGTCAACATGAGCCTTGGCACCAGGAGCCGATGACGTTTCCATCAAAGGACACGGACCACCAACACGGCCGTGTCGCCAAGCGTGTCGCCACCTCATTAACACATGCAGCAAGCCATTAATGCACCCCCGTCAAAGCCCATCAACAGCAGAGGACACGTCTACAAACACAGCTGTGTCGTCGGTCGTGTCAGCATGGTCGTGTCCACCGATTCGACGTTACAATGATCATTTCCCGCCAGAACTAGAGCCCGAAGTCAACCAGCACGGACACGGCCACTAACACGGCCGTGTCCCCGGCCGTGTCACCTCCTCTTGAATTTCTATAAATTCAGACCACCCCTTGAGTCCATATAGTTTTTTGTTGAGTGGTGGAGGTGCTGCCCTTTTGGTTTCTGAAGTTTTTCATGCTTTTTTTCTCTCTCTCTCTATCTCATTTTAGTTTTTCCTAATTCTAGTTTAGTTTTAGCTTTTGTAGTAGCCTTTGTAATTGCTTTAGTTGCTAATGGTAGGGATAGAATAGGATTTTACTTTTCATGCACTTGTAATCTCTTATTTTAAAGTTGTAAGATCCTTGTGTTCATTAATAAAGAAGTGTTGTTTTCTCGTCCCTTTCTACTTTGTTTTCATTATGTACTTCTACCCATCTCTTCTCCTCTACTTCACCATGAGTAACTAATCCTCCTTGTTCTCAATCTTGATGATCCGAGGTTCGAGTGATTAAGTTATGATGCTTTGAACTTACCTTTTCTTTTTAGGGTTTAGCCTTAAATTACTCTTGATTTATCATGGTTGGAGATATATCATCGATATATATTCTCCACCTTTGCTTTCATTCTTAGCTAGCCGAGAGGCTGATAATTTGAAGTGAGCGCTCGAGAGTCAAGGGAGTTGTATGCACTCCTCGAGAGAGGCTGTTGGATCCCTAGTTGATTTGGGCTAGGTTCACTAGCTTAGGATGTGACCCATCATGTATAGCCAGGGTCGATTTTGTGTCCTAAAGTCTAGGCCAAGTCCTTAGAGTCAACATCAGATGGACCAGCTATCATCAAGACCATCAGAGACTCCAGACTTAGAGGATTTCAAGACTAAGTAAAGTGAGTTCGACGTTCGTCGAACTCAGCTCGATGAAAGGTGTTCGACGCTCAACGATCGTGAGACATTTCTTTGTTTTGAGCTCGACGATCTTTGTTCTCTGTTCGACGAAGACTGAGTTTCTACATCAAGCTAAAGTCAGGACAACTTCAGAATTTTTCTAAGTCCAGTTTCAAGCTTTGGTCGACGAACTAGATTCTGAGCTCGACGAACTTGGACCTCAAGTTCTAAACTTCTCAGGTCGACGAAGTCAACTTCTCAGCTTGACGAATTTGGATCTCAGCTCGACGAATGAAGATTGTCAGTTCGACGAAGATTGAAGCAGAATTGACAAGATTCCCTAGAAGACTAAGTGCTATTGTCTAGGTCGACGAACCAATCAAGCTCAGCTCGACGAACTCAAGCTCAGCTCGACGAACTCAAACTCAGGAAACAAATTGTGTTCTTCGTTCGACGATTCCAGACTAGGACTTTTCTCCAGTTTTCCAGTCCCTTTCTTGGCGATGAATCCTCAGTATTTAATGCCAGATTTTCTCGGAATGTTACCGTTAGAACGCGCATTAATCTTGGATTATTACATGTCCGTTTTTCCATGGGACAGTTAGGGAAATCATTGATTGTCGCTTCCTTCCCAGGTCGACTGCAATTACTGCTCAACATTCAAATTTCGAAATGTTCTTAGTCAGTAATGTGTCAGAAAAAGAAAAGAAGTAATCAGTAAGAGATACAGGAAGTGAGACCAGACACAGACACAGACAGTACCAAGAACTCATACAGAAATCTAAAGCTCTACTGCAATCAGCCTAAACCAGAGAACAATTTCATCAAGAAGAAGAACAGTCAATCCCTATCAAGAGTCTTCTTCCTTGAATCCTACAGGACAACTTCAAAAGGACAATAAATTAATCTATCTGTCAAAGAAGTTCTTGAAGCAATCTTTGGTGCAGGCACTCTAGGTCTTTGAATACCTATCACCCTGAAGTAGTGCTCCAGCTTTCCTGATACTTTGTAGATCTCATGGGTAGCAAATCTGCTAAAATCAATCCACAGTCTTCTCAGTTGTTATTGAGAAAGATAATACACCATCACCCCTTTATCCATCTACTGTACAAGGTTTTAATTCCCTTCAAAATTATTCCTGGTTGCAAGTCTCCTTCCAAAAGACTTGAGGTTTTGGTTTTTGAGCACCTAAACAAAAGCTCATTGGTGTCAGGCACCTGATCAAAAACCTGAGTGGATTCCTACCAGGGTGGTAGAAGAGTGGATGTACCCAGGTTAGGGAACCACTATAAAATTTCTTATGTCATCTGGTTGCCCTTTATTTTTGTTTTGGCTGTGTTGCTCTGTGATTGTTTAGGTTGCTGTGATTATTATTTTATTTACTGACCTGTTCACTTAGGAATACAACAAAAGTTATATAGTTTTTTAAGAGAGCACAATACTCTATTCACCCCCCCTCTAGAGTATTCCAGATCTAACGTGCACTTTCAATTGGTATCAAAGCGAGGTTGGTTAAAATACCACACCTTAAGAGATCAAGTGGTTGAGCAGGCTAACACCTGAATCATAAAGATCCCTCTAGTTAGATCTGTTTGTTTTGATTTTGTTATTAGATTTATTTCTTCACAGACATAGCTCAAAACAAAGATTATGCAAGTATCAGACCTCCAGTATGCAATCTTAACAAGTTTGCCATCTGGAAGGCAAAAATCAGATTATACATGAATTCTATTGATGAGGATATTTTTTCTGTTATCTTGACAGGTGTACCTCCAGCACCTGCAGTTTCTACTAGCACCTCTACAAACATGACTGTAGTACCTCCTCCTGAAAATAATGATGCCTACAAGAAAGCAAAAATTGCAGATGCAAATGCAATGAATATCTTGGCTCAAACTATGTCAGATGACATATTTCAGAAGGTGGCTAAGTGCACCTCAGCCAAGGCCATTTGGGATTCCCTCAAACAAATGGTAGCTGGCTCAGCAGATGAGAGAAAAGACAGGAGATCCAATCTTATTTCCCTGTATGAGAACTTCAAAAAGGATGAGACAGAATCAGTGGCTGAAATGTACAACAGGTTGAGTTCAATCATCAATGAGCTCAAAACCTTGGATAAGGACATCACCCTGACAGAGGTGAATGACAAGATATTGATGTGCTTCCCTAGCTCTTAGGACTCCAGAATCTGGCCTATCAAAGAAGCCAGAAGCCTAAATGAGATATCAACTGAATCTCTGCTAGGAAAATTAAAGTCTTATGAGCAGCTGATAAAATCAAGAGATGCAGCAGAACAGAAGGCAACAACTCCAGTTAGAAAGGATCACAGCATAGCCTTCAAAGCATCAGAGGAAAGTGATACCTCAACATCAAATGAAGAATTGATGAGCTTCTTTGCAAAAAGATTCTATAGGATGGCTAGAAAGGATTTCAGAAGGAAATCATTCAGTGATATGCCCAGATTTGACAAGACACCAACCAAGGAGGTTGTGTGCTTTGGATGTAGGAAGCCCGGACATTACATCTCTGAATGTCTAGAAAATCAGAAGAAGGAGAAAAGCAGAGAAAAGGAATCCAGGAGAAAACACAACATCAGACCCTCTTCCAGCAAGTATAAGAAGAAAGACAAGGGCTTTGTTGCTGAGACATGGAGTGATACAAAGGAAATATCATCCTCTTCCAGCTCAAGTGAAGAAGAGGAAGAAGCAAGATCCAAGGATGTTTGCCTTATGGTAATTGTTGCCTCCAGGAGCAATTCTGGATCAGAAGGAGAATCTGAAGTTGAAGCAGCCTCAGACTCAGAGGCAGATCAGGTTCTTTCAAATTTTGATTTTAATTCTGATTCATTCAAAATTGAATTCAAAGCCATGTGTTTAGATTTAATTAGCTCAGAAAAGGAAATAAAAACTCTTAGAGAAAGACTAGGAAATAAAATCTTGAATCTGTCAATTCATAAAATGTTAAACTAACCGACCAACTAACTCTAGCACATGAACAAATAATTAAATTAAAATCTGAATTATGTGAGTCCAAACAACTTGAGCAATCTCTCAATGGGAGAAGTCTCAAGCTGATGGACATAACAAGCAGAGTTAATGCCAGATTAAATGACAATCTGGGCTTGGGTGCATTATCAAGTTGGCGCCCCATAATTAAGAAAAATATTCTTACAACCCCCATTAAATTTATTTCTGCCAAGGGAAAGGAAAAGATTATAAACAAACCATTGTCTGAAAACAATCCAACACCTATAGACAAGAGAAACCGAAATCAGAAAATAGTTAATAAAAACAAGGTTCAGCAGCATTCGTCGAACTCAGATCGACGAAATGTGGCCAGTTCGTCGAACCCAGATCGACGAACGCTGAACGCAAACTTTAGTAATAATAATTCGTCCAACTGCGATCGACGAACTTTGTATGGTTCGTCGAGCAGAGTTCGACGAAATTGGGGCGCAGAAAATGACTATTGTCATTCTCTGAGCAGAGATCGACGATCTCAGCCCTATTCGTCGAACTATGGTCGACGAACTTACAAGAATTCATCGAACCCAGAAGGACCAAACTTAAATCATTTCTCTTACAGAAATTCTAAGACAACCAATAAAACATTCAATCCAGTAGCTGATTGGGTAATTCCACCTAGGAGATATCACCCCTTAGGTTATAAATCTCAACCTGCATTATCAGTTATATCCAGTAACCAAATAAAGGACTTAACCTTGGTCAAGAACAACATTACAACAGGTGAAGAACTGTCCAAGGTGAGTCAGACCTGGTACTTGGACAGTGGTTGCTCCAAGCATATGACAGGCAGCAAGGCAAATCTATCCAATTACAAGGCCAAACTAGGACCAAAGGTGATCATTCAAAGAGTGGCCAGTCAGAAGGATATGGAGCAGTAAAGATTGGATCAGTTACTTTCAAGAAAGTAACATATGTAAGAGGACTTAAACATAACCTAATATCCATAAGTCAATTATGTGATGAAGGTTATCAGGTACACTTTAACTCTACCTCTTGTTCTATTATTAATAGTGAAAACCAAACTGTTTTAATTGGACTTAGACAAGGAAACATATATCTAGTAGATTTTATTTCTGCCAAAACTGATGTTTGTTTACTCAATATCACTAGTAACCAAAATGAGTTGTGGCATAAAAGGTTAGGCCATGTAAACCTTAAGAATATAGCTAGGTTATCTAAAGACAACCTTGTTAGAGGTTTAACTTCTGGCCCTTACAAGAAGGAAAGCCTATGCATGGCATGTCAATTAGGCAAGCAAACTAAAATAGTTTCAAATCCATTAATAATAGTGATTCACCTAGGATATTGTATTTGCTTCATGTGGATCTATTTGGACCCATTGCAGTACAAAGCATAGGAGGGAAATCTTATACTTTAGTGATTGTTGATGACTTCTCTAGATTCAGTTGGGTAGCCATTCTGAGAGCTAAGTCAGATACATTCAAGGTTCTTACAGATTTTCTCAGGTCCATACAGATTGAGTTCTCTACTCATATTGCATTGATCAGAAGTGATCATTGTACAGAGTTTGAGTCTCTTCTTATGCATGAGTTTTGTGAGAAGGAAGGTATCAGGCAGTGCTTCTCAGCTCCTATAACTCCCCAACAAAATTGGGTTGCTAAAAGGAAAAATAGGACACTCATTGAATCTGCAGGCATATTATTGGCAGATTCTTACATGCATCTATCCTTTTGGGCAGAAGCTGTAAACACTGCTAACTATGTCCAGAATAGAAGCCTTATACATAAGCTGAAAGTATGAATTACTTAAAGGGAAGAAACCTAAAATCACATATTTTAAAGTTTTTGGTTGTATATGTTACATTCACACAAATAACAAGAGATACATTAGAAAGTTTGAGGCTAAGGCTGAAGAAGGGATTTTTCTAGGATACTCCCAAGTAAGCAAGGCCTATAGGGTTTTTAATAAATCCACCCTTAAAAGTGAAGAATCAGTCCATGTATCTTTTGTTGAAGCTAACATGTCTTATAAGGTGAAAGAGATTTCTACAAATAGCTTTTTGCAGGTTCGACAACTGTTTGAGTCTATTGATGGACTAAACCTTACCCAAGAGGTGTCAACCCATCCTTCTCCACAGATTGATGAAGACAGTGAAGAAGAGATTCAAGTGGAAGTGGCTGAACTTCCCTCAACAGCTAGTACCATTCCTCAAGAGGAATTAAATACAGAAGCTGTTGCTCAACAAACTCCACCAACTGATCATATCACACTTAGAGATCACCCCAGATCTCAAGTGATTAGAGACATTTCAGCAGGTGTACAGACAATGCATCAACTCAACCAAGACTTGATTCATGCCTATTTTCTCTCTCAAATTGAACCTGTCACCATCCATGAAGCTTAACAAGATCCCCACTGGATCATTGCAATGCAAGAGGAACTAAATCAGTTTGAGAGATGTAAAGTTTGGGATTTGGTTCCAAGACCTCATAACTACCCAGTTATTGGAACCAAATGGGTCTACAGGAACAAGTTAGATGCCCAAGGGAACATAGTGAGAAACAAAGCTAGGCTTGTTACTCAAGGCTACAGGCAAGAAGAAGGAATTGACTATGACCAAACCTTTGCCCCTGTTGCATGGTTAGAGGCCATAAGAATATTCCTTGCCTATGCAGCTCACAGGAGATTCAAAGTGTTCCAAATGGATGTCAAGAGTGCATTTCTGAATGGAGTACTTCAAGAAGAGGTTTATGTAGAACAACCTCCAGGTTTTATCTCTCTAACTCAACCCTCTTTTGTATTTAAATTGCATAAAGCTCTCTATGGTTTAAAGCAAGCTCCAAGAGCTTGGTATGAGACCTTAGCAAGCTTTCTTTTAGAGCATAAATTTACAAGAGGAACCATAGATAAAACTCTTTTAACTAGACATCATAAAGACCAAATTTTGTTAGTACAAATATATGTGGATCACATCATGTTTGGGTCTACTGATCCCAAATTATGCAAGAGGTTTGCTGACCTCATGCATTCTAAATTTGAGATGAGTAGCATGGGTGAGCTTTCCTACTTCCTTGGTCTACAAGTGAAGCATCTCCCTGATGGTATCTGCCTCTCCCAAGCTAAGTATGCTAAAGAGCTTATCAAGAAGTTTGGGATGGGTGATGCTTCAGGAATGAAAACACCTATGGCTACTAATGTTGTTGTGGATTCTGATGTAGCGGGGAAACCTGTAGATCAGAAACATTATAGGGCAATTGTTGGATCCCTATTATCCCTAAAAGCTAGTAGACCTGATAAAATGTTTGCCACATTCCTTTCTGCTAGGTTCCAAGTGAACCCTAAAGAATCTCACCTTATTTTCTTAAAAAGAATTTTGAGATATATAAAGAGTTGTCCTAATCTAGGACTCTGGTATCTTGTAGAGTAAGAGTTTGAGTTAAATGGATACTAAGATGCTGACTATGCTGGATGTAGAGTGGACAGGAAGAGTACCTTTAAAACTTGCAAGTTCCTGGGTATGAGACTTATCTCTTAGTTTTGTAAAAAACAAACATCTGTGTCTACATCAACTATAGAAGCAGAATATATTGTTGCTGGGAGCTGCTGTTCACAAATGTTATGGATATAAAACCAACTCCTAGACTATGGTGTCAACTTAAATAATTCAACATTATTTTATGATAATACTAGTGCTATTGCTATAGCACAGAATCCAGCTCACCATTCTAGGACTAAGCATATTGAAATAAGACATCATTTCATTAGAGATGATGTAGACAAAAAGAAAATTAACCTATTCCATATTCCTACTTATTTACAGAGAGCAGACATTTTCACCAAACCCTTGGATGACAAAAATCATCTGTTCTTTATAAATCAACTGGGAATGATCAATGGAGAAGAGTTAAATTAGTTTCTGTCTACATTCGACGAATTTTCCAGAGTTCGTTTACCGGAGATTGACGAATTAGGGAAAGTTTAAGAGATCCTCGTCGAACGGAGATTGACGAATTCTCTATGTGGAAATAATTTTCGTCGACCGGAGATCGACGAACTTTGCTTCAGAAGATATTTCGTCGAACGGAGTTCGATGAACTATGTTCGATTCTTCTGGATGAGATCGACGAATTATCTGTCTATAATTTATTTCGTCGACCTCAGTTCGAAGAATTGTTTTTTTTTTCGTGGAACGGAGATTGTCGATTCATATTCTAGAAAACTTATATCTAGGTTTTCTTCGACCTCCGCCCCGCGCTTTCAGTTCTCTTGCTCTTGATCGCCGTTTTTCTTTGTCTTTCTTGCAGGTCATCAATGGCAATTCCAGCAGGAGCTTTAGTTGCCATGAAATTTTACACTGGTTTTGACATGGATTTCGATTCATTCCAACACTCTGACCCAATCTTCCTCTACATTCTGGAACTATTAGAGGAACTTGGTCTCAAAGACTTCATGACCAGATGTCTGACATTGACACTGCCCTCAGACACTACCACACCAGATGTACTTCCTCCTCTATCCCCTCCATCTGTTCTCCTTCCTTCATCTACCTCTCTACCTTCACCCACTACCTCTCCATCTCTGGAACCCTCCACTGTATCTTCAACCATATCCCTGCTGACTCCCCTCATCAAAACTCTATTCACAGAGGCCATTACCCTCTTGTGAATTCTCTCAATTCTTTATCTGCACAAGTTTCTCTCCTCTCTGCTGCCCCCTCTTCATCCAGGGGCCTGGCTCCAGGTTTTCCTAAACCCAGGCAGGGGGAGATGCTCAGTGATGAAGTTGCAGCAGATGTAGATGTAGCAGCAACAGCAGTCACAGCAGTAGTTCCTTCTACAGCAGATGCAGATTCAGATGCAGATACAGATATTTTGCCAGAATTTGATTCTGAGATGATTGAATTGATTCATTTTATGGATACTGACATTGACTTAGATGAGTCAGTTGAGCAAATAAAAACTGTTGGTGATTTCATTATGAATCCCACGGTTAATCTACCAGAATTACTGCAAGTTTTTGATACTGTACATATGCAGTTTCTTCCAGCAGATTTTACTAAGCCACATTTGGCTATTGTGCCCTACACCTCTCCAGTTAGTCCAGCAGTTGCTAAGCAACTCTGTGACAGTTTTGCTATCTCAGCTTTAGCTTCAATCTCTGCAGCCAGTCCAGAAGTTCTTCTAGAAGATATCTCAGCCCCAAGTTTTGTTATGGATGACTCTCCTATGCCTGATTTGGATGAGCTAATCCTGGCTGATATTGAAGAGGAGAATAAGGAAGCAGCTGAAAGCTCTGTCCCCATCATTCCTGATTCCTGTACAGTCTCCTCCTCACCTGTTGCTAAAATTCCAGTTCCTGAAACCTCAACTTCTGCCCCTTCTACAACAAAAGCTATTTTTGATGATAAAGCTTTGAAAGCTTTGGATGCTCTTTATGATAACCCTCAGGGTTCTGATTTTGAAGATGATGTAGCTGATGATGATGATGATTTAGATGAAGATGCTGCAAAGAAGAAAAAGAAAATGCTGTCAAAGAAAAGAAAGGCTCCTCCTCCCCCAGCTCCTGAGCCTAATCTAAATGCTGACACCCCTTATTACATTCTGCACAATGTTACTCCATATAAGGGAATGCATGCATGGATGTGGCTATCCAAGAACCAGCAGAAGGATAGGAAAAGAAGTAGCATATATTCTCCTCCCCTAGTTCACAGATACAGGAAGGATCCACCTCCTATTCCTCCTCCAGCAGCTGGTGCCTTTGGCTCTTCTAGCTCTCAGAGATCTGCCCCCATGCAAACTTATCAGAGACAGTCAGGGAGATCCTCTGGAAGCAGCCAGTAGAGGCAACCATCCTCAGGAAATCAACATCAAAAATAGCATCAACAGCAGCAGCAATAAATATCTGAAGATTAAAAAGCTAACAGTCCAAAAAGGCCATACTCTCCTCCAATTCCATTTGAAGATCCTGAAACTGCAAATACTGTAAGAATGGCTAGATTTCAGGAGCTAATTGGACTATCTTTGGTCAATAAAGCAAAGGCTGAAGGAAAAGACACATCAGGATTTACAACAATGTCTAAGTATAGAAAAGAAGAACTGAAAAGGTTTGACAAAGGCAATAAGCTTTTCAATGTTGATGATTATATGAAGCTCCATCCAGAAGCAGTTGTCCCTAGAGCTACATCATTGAATATTATTGGGGCAGCTGACATGACAATGATAAAGGCTCAGGCTTCAGATCCAAAGAGAGAAATCATCTTCAAAAAGCCAGGAGAAAAGAAAACTGAAGACAAACCTATGCAAAAGAAGAAGAAGTGATCCTTATTTTGTTTCATTTTCTTTCTGCATTTGTTTTCAAACTGTGCTATTTTGTTTAAACAAAGCCTATGTATATATATCTGCTGCATGTGTTAGTAACTATCTGCCAGATATATTTCTTTTTCTTGCTTTGTTTCTGTTTTGAGTCTCTTAGTGACCTCACCAAAATAGGGGGAGATTGTTGGATCCCTAGTTGATTTGGGCTAGGTTCACTAGCTTAGGATGTGACCCATCATGTATAGCTAGGGTCGATTTTGTGTCCTAGAGTCTAGGCCAAGTCCTTAGAGTCAACATCAGATGGACCAGCTATCATCAAGACCATCAGAGACTCCAGACTTAGAGGATTTCAAGACTAAGTAAAGTGAGTTCGACGTTCGTCGAACTCAGCTCGACGAAAGGTGTTCGGCGCTCGACGATCGTGAGACATTTCTTTGTTCAAAGCTCGACGGTCTTTGTTCTCTGTTCGACGAAGACTGAGTTTCTACATCAAGCTAAAGTCAGGACAACTTCAGAATTTTTCTAAGTCTAGCTTCAAGCTTTGGTAGACGAACTAGATTCTGAGATCGACGAACTTGGACCTCAAGTTCTCAACTTCTCAGGTCGATGAAGTCAACTTCTCAGCTCGACGAATTTTGATCTCAGCTCGACGAATGAAGATTGTTAGTTTGACGAAGATTGAAGCAGAATTGACAAGATTCCCTAGAAGACTAAGTGTTATTGTCTGGTCAACGAACCAATCAAGCTCTGCTCGACGAACTCAAGCTCAGCTCCACGAACTCAAACATAGTAAAACGAATTGTGTTCTTCGTTCGACGATTCCAGACTAGATCTTCTCCAGTTTTCCCGTCGCTTTCTTGCCGATGAATCCTCAATATTTAATGCCAGATCTTCTCGGAATGTTACCGTTAGAACGCGCATTAATCTTGGATTATTACATGCCGTTTTTCCATGGGACAGTTAGGGAAATCATTGATTGCCGCTTCCTTCCCAGGCCGACTGCAATTACTGCTCAACATTCAAATTTCGAATGTTCTTAGTCAGTAAGGAGTCAGAAAAAGAAAAGAAGTAATTAGTAAGAGATACAGGAAGTGAGACCAGACACAGACACAGACAGTACCAAGAACTTATACAGAAATCTAAAGCTCTACTGCAATCAGCCTAAACCAGAGAACAATTTTATCAAGAAGAAGAAGAACTGTCAATCCCTATCAAGAGTCTTCTTCCTTGAATCCTACAGGACAACTTCCAAAGGACAACAAATTAATCTATATGTCAAAGAAGTTCCTGAAGTAATCTCTGGTCCAGGCACTCTAGGTCTTTGAAGACCTATCACCTTGAAGCAGTGCTCTAGCTTTCTTGATACATTCTAGATCTCAGGGGGAGCAAATCTGCTAAAATCAATCCACAGTCTTCTCAGTTGTTATTGAGAAAGAGAAGATACCATCACCCTTTTTTCCATCTACTATACAGGATTTTAATTCCCTTCAAAATTAGTCCTGATTGCAAGAATCCTACCAAAAGACTTGAGGTTTTGGTTTTTGAGCACCTGAACAAAAGCTTATTGGCGTCAGGCACCTGATCAAAAATCTGAGTGGATTCCTACCAGGGTGGTAGAAGAGTGGATATACCCAGGTTGGGGAACAACTATAAAATTTCTTGTGTCGTTTAGTTGCCCTTTATTTTTGTTTTGGCTGTGTTGCTCTGTGATTGTTTAGGTTGCTGTGATTATTGTTTTATTTACTGACCTATTCACTTAGGAATACAACAAAAGTTGTAAAGTTTTTTAAGAGAGCACAATACACTATTCACCCCCCCCCTCTAGAGTATTCCACATCTAACCTGCACTTTCAGAGGCAGACGTCCAAATCTCCCGGAATGGAGTAAAATCCAATAGTGGGGTTCACCGCGTAAAGCGAGCTTTAGGCCTCCGATTTAGATGAGAGTCGGTCGGACCTTCCTAAACTCAGTTGGTAATGGCTTCGAGAGAAGCGTGTTCAAGCTTTAGGAACCTCCACGATCAAGGACCTTTACCCTATTAAGCTTAGGTTTATTTTTTATGTTTTTTTATTCGACTCTTGCCGAGGTTATTCTTGATCGAGTGCATTTCTATTTCATCGTTCCAACCCTTCAGTGTAATCGTTTCTTTTACGCTCTCTTTATTTTTAGTGCAATCAGCTCTCTTTTTATTTCCTTTCTTTAAGCGTGTTTAATTTTCCCCTTGACCCCAAGATTTCTGTCGATAAAATAATAGCCTTTGTGTGAGTAAGCTTACTCAACAGTTCCCAGATTTAAATATGACACTTGTGTCCCCTTGCTACAGTTCGATAGGTACACTTACCTAGTTGATTTCTAGTTTGGCTACTTTTTTTCTTAAGCAAAAGGCCGGTCCAGCAAGCATGCTGACAAATAACCAAGGACCCAAACGCATTTGGGTTCCTAAGGTAAACTAATTCTATTTTTGCTGGTATGTCCAAAGGACAACAAATCCCATATCTGGTATTTGAACAGTGGATGATTTCGGCACATGACAAGGAAAAGAAGCCTTCTGAAGAAGTACTCTCCAGTTATGAACGAGACAAAGGTTATCTTTGGAGGTTCTGATAGGGGAATCATAAGAGGCTACAGTATGATCACTAACGGTAGTGTATCCTTCTCAGATGTGGCTTATTTTGAAGGATTAGAACTTAATCTTATAAGCACACTCCAGCTCTGTGAAAAAGGATATATAGTAGAATTTCATGCAGGCAAGTGCTTGATAAAATTGGTAGATAACTTAGAAACGATTCTATCTTACACTCATAGTAGAAATATATTTTGTTTAAATTTTATTTGCATAGAATCTTCTACACCAGTGTGTTTTTTGGAAAAAAGATAATTTGTCACTTTGTGACCAATGACACAAGAGACTAGCACATATAAATTGAAAAACTATTAATAAATTATTTTGTCTTAATTTAGTACGTGATGCGCCCAATGTTAATTGCTTTAAAGATAGAACTTGTCACGCATGCGTAAAAGGCAAGCAAACAAGGGCCACTTTTAAAGTCATTTTTGGCAAAGATTCTAATAGGTGCTTACACCTACTTCATATGGACTTGTTTGGTCCCCCGCAAATTAGAAGTTTGTGAGGTAAGGATTATACACTGGTTATTGTAGATGACTACTCTCGTTTTGCAAGTGTGTTTTTTCTAAAGCACAAGTCAGATACTTTTGATATTTTCACTAATTTGGTCGGGCAGATCCAGAATAAATACAACTATTCAGTTGTCAAAATCAAAAGTGACAATGGAACAGAGTTCAAATCTGGGTGCATGACATAATTCTGTGAAAGCCTAGGTATCTTTCATGAGCTTTCCTCTCCTCGTACTACTTAACAGAATGGAGTCACTGAGAGAAGGAATAGAATATACATAGAGGCATGCAGAACCATGTTGAGTGATGCCTCACTACCAGAATTCTTCTGGGCTAAAGTTGTCAACACTGCTTGTCACGTGCAAAATATAGCACTCAAAAATAAGAACCATGATAAAACACCTTACGAACTACTAAAGGGAAGTAAATTGACTATTTCATATTCCAAAATCTTTGGTAGTAAATGCTTCGTACTTAACAATGCGAAGTATCATACAACTAAATTTAGTGAAAAGAGTTTTGAAGGTATTTTCGTAGGATATAGTATCCATAGTAAGGCATATAGGTTTTTTAACAAGAAAATCCTGGTCATAGAAGAATCTATTAATATTGTATTTGATGAGATGAGCTTGCTAAAAAATAGCTCTTCTAGTGTGTTTGTTGAAGATGCAGGTTCACGACTAAAGGAATTAAGCTTGAATGAGGCAGTTAAAGAAAAAGGTCAAGAGTTCATCAATATCACCACTCCAACCCCAATTAGAGAGGTTGATCACCATGATGAAGATGTCATTCAAGCTGATGAAGTCACTCTAGTGATAGAGGCAGCTCCAAATACAAGGACTTTAGAGATCAAACACTTGAAGGATCACCCAATTGATCAAATCATAGGAGAGCCTCGTGATGGTGTCAGAACTCGGAGAGGTACAACTAATGAGAATATGTATTTGAGTTTTCTCTCGTAGTTTGAACCAAAGAAGTTTGAAGAAACAAACAAGGATGCATCTTGGGTATTGGCTATGGAACAAGAACTAAATCAATTCAAACGTTCCCAACTCCGGAAGCTTGTGTCAAGAACGAAAGGAAAGAATGAGATTGGAACAAAGTGGGTCTATTGGAACAAGAATGACGAAGATGGAACCATAATCAAGAACAAAGCCAGACTCGTTGCCAAAGGATACATACAAGAAGAAGGGATCAACTTCGATCACACATATGCTCCAGTGGCAAGACTTGAGGCAATCAGGTTGTTCCTCGCATATGCGCACTCAAAGGCTTCACTGTCTACCAAATGGACGTGAAGTCAGGCTTCCTTAATGGTGACATAATGGAAGAAGTGTATGTGGAATATACACCAGGTTTTGTTGATCCTGAACATCCTGAATTTGTTTATTTTTTTATTTAAGGTGCTATATGATTTGAAACCATCTCCACGTGCTTGGTATGAAATGTTGTCTAACTTTCTTCTTGAGAACTAGTTCACAAGGGGAAAGATAGACATTACATTATTTCTTAAGGAAGTAAAAGGCAGGATTCTGTAAATGCAAATCTATGTCGATGACATCATTTTTGGCTCTACTGATGACAACCTTTGCAAGAAGTTTTCCAAACTTATGCAAGGGAAGTTTGAAATGAACAGTATGGGATAGCTGATGTATTTCTTAGGACTTCAGTTGAAATAATCTGATGATGGAATTTTCATCTCTCAAACAAACTTCACCAAAGATTTGATTAAAAAATTCAGAATGGAGAATGCAACCTCTATGAGGAGTCCAATGAGTTCAACTATATCTCTGGATAAGGATGAGAAAGGGGAACCTTTTGATGAAACCAAGTACAGCAGCATAATTGAATCCTTGCTCTACCTTACTGGTAGTAGGCTAGATATCATGTTTTCAACATGTGTGTGCAATAGATATCAGGAGAACTCTAAGAAATCTCATTACACTACTGCAAAGCAAATTTTGAGATACCTTAAGGGCACACCAAATCTTGGTTTATGGTACCCAAGAAGTAATGATAGCGAGCTAATTTGATTTTCAGATGCGGATTTTGTAGGTAGTAAAGATGAGATAAAGAGCACTTCTGGGACTTGCCAATTCCATGGAAGGAGACTCATCTCATGGAGCAACAAGAAGCAAAATTGTATCACAATATCAACGGCCGAGTAAGGATACATTTTGTCGGCAGCTGTTGTGCACAATTACTCAAGATTAAGAATCAACTTAAAGACTATAACTTGAAGGCCAAGGACATCCCACTGTTCTGTGACTCCTCCAGTGCCATTGCAACAGACAACAACCCAGTCTCTCACAGCCGGACAAAGCACATAGAGTTGAGGTACCATTTCATCAGGGAGCATGTGGAGATTGGAGACGTCAATCTCCATTATGTTCCAACTGACATGCAGGTTGCAGACATATTCACAAAGCCACTAGACGAGGCCAAGTTATCGTTCTTCAAAACAGAACTTGGCATGCTCAACAAGGAATGTTGAAGAAAAGTGCCTCACGGCAAAGTTCAAGAATCGGATCACACTTCAAAATCAAGAAAATTCTAAGTCAGGACTTCACTTCTCGAGAACTAACCTTCACATCTCGAGGACAATTTCATTACTCGAGTCCTTAGTTTATTCTCGAGAACATCAGGTTTGCTTCTCGAAAATGATATCTCTACTCGAGAACATATGAGCTCCTTCTTGAGAAATCAGAAGAAGATTTTTCTCAAAGTTCAAAATTTGATATTGGCACTAGGGCACTCCAACTGCCATACTTCAGGTATTTATTATTAATTCTTTCCTTAATCATAAAGATTTAGGGTTTATATAAATAGAATAAGTCCAGAAAAATCCAAATCGCGTATTTTTAAAATCTCCTTCTCGAGAAAACCCTTCATCTTACTCATCACCGCCACTCCCCCGCGAACAACCTTATTCCTCTTCTTGTCGGCTAGCAGACTTTCAGTTCTTCAATCAATGGATCCCTCATCAAAGATAGGCATCAATAGTGAACTCATTTCAACTGGAATCTCCGATATTTCTGACAACTTCAGAAATGTTCCTATATTGCTCGACACCGCTGGACTGACCTTTGCTCTTCAACACCCATGCAATGTTCTTATTTCTGATATGGAAGTGTTTTTCCAGAATGCTAGGTCAAGCGTAATGGCAAAGTTCTGAAAACCAAGGTACGGGACATCAAAGTCAAGATGACATCAACCTCAATTTCTCAACTTCTGCGGCTGTCGGTGATTGATGAGGAAGATGACCTAGAAGGGCTAGACTATGAAAGGGCTTACAGCTTCTGTGGCCTTCCCAACTCAACCCTCACAATTTGTCGACAACACATGAATGTATAGAGCAAGCTACTTAAAGATATTCTGGGAAAGGTTCTTCTGTACCACACCAGTTTAATATGCTATATCACCATGTATTACTTTGACATGATGACAGCAGTAATCTGTAGAAATAAATTTCAATGGGGTATGATGATATTTGACAAGATCAAAGAGAGTATAAAATGCCCCAACTATGCAAGAATTTTGTCTCTCTATCTAAGCCAGTTGAGACCAGATGTCTTTACCTTAGCTAAGGGCATGACCATTCATCACATGAAGAAGGTTTCAATAACCTCCATCCAGAGATGGGAAATCAAACTTCTAAAGCCAAATAAAGTCCCTCCAGCTCCAAGGACAGTTTTAGATGAAGTCAGGATCCTATCTCCGCTCTCTCATCAAATAACTGGCACAGCTGGTCTAGCTATTGAGGGGGGAGAGTACTCCATCTATACAAGTGATAATGCAGTCTGCTCAAGTTCCAATTCCACCCAAAGTCCTATGTGATATTCAAGCCCAAGCAACAACTCCACCAGCTGTTGAACATATAGTCATAGAAGAAGCTACAGCTCCATCTGCTACTGCAAAGGGCACTTCTCTCGAAGATGATGGCTCAGTTCTTATTGCTGCTGACCTGTCTGATCAAGAAATTCTTACTGATTGCCATGTAGATGATCAAGTATTATCTACAGAAGCTGACATTGATAGGATGATAAGGTAACTTACCTCTAAAGAACCACTCTCCCCTCTGCCTAAAGAGAATACATCCCAACAAGAAAATCCCTCTTAACCAGAACCATCTAAACCAAAAAATCAATCTGAACATGAATCTTCTCTACCCCAGACTACTGTTGAGGGTGTGCAAGATGAAGAGATAGCTTCAATTTTTAATTCCGATGAATTATCTCCTGAAGTAGCTGAACCACCTCTCCCAATCCTACACTTCAACATTGCCACTTTCATAGGTGATGATGCTGAAGATGAAATAAAAACAGCTAGAATAAAACAGACCTCCACATCTACTGTGCTCATTGAAGAAGTAGCTCCCTGGGCAGCTCAAATTCTACCTCCTCCACCTCCTCAGACTAAAGTCATTACTGAAGACAATATCTTAAGTAAAACATAAGCCATGTTAGCTAAGCAAAGAGAGTACTTTGATACCTCCATTCAAGTTATCACAGATAAGGTCTCTGGTTTAGAAAAGGAAATGAGCCGAGGATTTGCTGAAATCCAGAGCAATACAGATGAATTCAAAAGACTGCTACTAATTGGAGGCAAAGCTCTATACCACACTATTACCAGTATTGGTGAGGTAATGAATCAATCTGTCATTATTGCAAACAACCAGATTCAGTTGGAAAAGAAAGTTCAAGAGCACAACTTCAAGACATGTGAAGAAGTTGGCAAGTTCAAAGAAGAGGCTATAAGCACCCTTTTATAGAAGTCAGAAAGGGGGAGGATAAAGTAAATGAACAGCTAGATAATAAAGTCAAAAGGATGAAAGTTCTATGGGAAAATCAAATTAAAGAGATTCAAACATCAGTGGTACAAGAGATTAAGAGTACAAAACTTTGAACTTAAGACACTGCAGTATGGATGTATAATTAGATCTTTCCTGACTTCTCAGATGATCCCACTGTAGCCCCTCCTGCCAGCCTGGATGTCAATGTTGAAAGGCCAACATTCTCTCCAGGTCCTGAATTTTATGAAGCTCCACCTCCTGAAACTTATTCACAAGTGTGGAATTCTAAACAAGATGATGTGCATCAACAAATACCTCCTGAAGTACAGATACCCAAGGGAAGAAAGTATGGTGAAGGTGCTTCTACAAGTACGTCCACTCCTATACTAGAACATGCAGAAAGGTAACATGCTAAAGTCTGGAGCCCAACATCTAAATCAATTATTCTGGATACTTTAAGACTAGTGGTGGAATTCATAGGGAATAAGGATACCCATTACTCTCACTATGAATGGGCAAAGTATGAAAAATCTATGACTCTAAGACGGCTTCATGATAAAAAAGTATAGTCGTGAAGACCCTACTGCTCCTCCATACCTTCCAAGTTCTTTCCAAAGCCGTTCATGTAATTCAAGAGACAAGAAGAGATATATCAGAGGTTGCAACCACAACAGAGCAAGAAGTAATTGTAGTTGATCAGAAGTTTCCTATATGAGATTTTGTGGAAAAGTACCTTTTCCTGGACAATATCTATATATATATATATATATTTAAATCTTTAAATTTTGATGATCTAAATCTTCTATTTCATAGCATTTCTTCCATTTATTCTATTTATTGGTTACTTTATTTGTTTATCTTGATGTAATTCACCTTAGTGTAGAGGGTTCTGACTTTTACAAATAGGTGGAGATTGTTGGGTATTATATCCACAATAACCTAGTTTTGTATGAAGTCACCCTTGAATTAAGATAAATGAAGTTTGTATTTGATGATCTTTTCAAGTTTAGTGCTTGCAGGTTATAATTGCCAACTGTAGACCAATGTCAGTTTATAATGGGTCACCAAACACATGACCATATAATGTAATCCCTCAATGTGTGATCCATGGTGTTGACTCATGTTTAACCTTGCTATTGCGACACACTTCATTTTCAAGTACTAAAGTTATGGGAAAAAGTCTGGTTGCTGGTTTCTTAAAAGAAAATCATTTTTCAGATTAACACCATTTTTCTAAGTATTTTACTCGAGTTAGCTTAGTCAGGTACTCGAGTAGAAGAAGTCTTTTACTCGAGATAGCCGAGTGTAGTTCTCGAGATAGCCATGAAGTACTCGAGTAGGTCTTAACCTTCTCGAGTAGCCTTAAATTTAAGCTAAGAATTTTTCTAAGTCTTTTTCTCGAAAAAGACAAAGACAATTCTCAAGATGGACAAAGTTAGTTCTCGAGAACCAGATGTTCTTACTCGAGATACAAAAAACTTTTCTCGAGGTGCTTTCTTATTCTCGAGTAACAGAAAAAATTTTCTCGAGTATGTCTATCCATTCTCGAGAAACCAGAACTCATCTTCTATATATTCTTTAAGTGTTTCTTCTCGAGAATCTTATATCCTTTCTCGAGAAATAGAACTCGTACTTCTTATTTCTCTCATGAAACGGAGTTCTGAATCTCAATTTATCTACGTGTTTGATGGGTTTTTATTTCAAATATGATTAACTCTTCATTGGGTGGATTGTAATTAATGAAATCAGACAGTTATGTAAGACCTATAAAAGGTCATGTCAGAATCGACAAACACTAAGAAGAAGAATTGTACAAAATTCTGAACCATTTTCAAGTTTCTAAATCGGAAAGCGTAGCCGCCGACAAGACATGTTATTCATCGTCAAGATTTTCAACTTCTGCAAATCTTCTCCTTGATCGTGGTGATCCTACGTTCTCAGATCGAAGTGTTCTCAGATTTCTTCCTATATTTTTCCGATAGAGCTTTACAATTTTTCTAGAAGGAAGAGGCCGAGAATCAATCAGTTCTGTGAAGACATGTTTGTGTATTTCATTGTAAATTCATTTTATTCTTGTATGAGTTATTCTCTGAGATTGTAGGAGTTATTCTCCGAGTTTGTAGGAGTTATTCTCCGAGTTATTGTAGGAGTAGTTTTTCTACGAGTTGTAGAAACGTTGTTCCGAGTTGTGGGATTGGTTTCCAATCCGAGATAATTGTGAAGTAGCCGAGTCTAGTGTGGTGCTAGATCGATGAGGTGGAGAGTGGATGTACCCAAGATTGGGGAACCACTATAATCTTTGGTGTCGTCTGTGGATTGCTTTTTTATTTTTTGCGCATCTCTTATAAACTTTTTATTCCGGAAAATGACCCAAAACTCACATATTCACCCCCTCTAAGTGATTTGAGTAGACAATTAGACACTTTCAGTATTGATACCATTTGAAAGACATATCTACTTTCAAGAAGGGTGTGTTCTGTAATAGAAATATTACATGGATCAACTGAAGCTGTACCAAGTTCAACATACCCAAATCAAACTTGAAGGTGTTGAACTTGACTTCATCTAGTGGCTTAGTAAAGATGTCTGCCACTTACTTGTCTGTAGGGACGAACTCAAGATATATGCCTTCCTTTTCCACATGGTTCCTAATAAAATGATACCTAATCTAAATATGTTTAGTCATTCTATGAGAGATACGATTCCTGGAAAACGAGATTGCACTAATAGAATCACAAAACATGGGGGTTTTACTTACCTGAAGGTTATTGTCCTGGAGCTGATGATGGATCCACAACAAATGTGCACACCCGCTACCTACTGAGATATACTCAGACTCAGTTGTTGAGATTGCAACCTTGGTTTGCTTCTTGCTTCTCCAAGACACTAGTATTCCTCTCATGAACTAATAGGTGCCTGATGTGCTCTTCCTGTCCTCTTTGCATCATACAAAGTCTGCATCTGAATATCCTATTAGTTCAAAATCCCTATTTCAAGGGAACCAAAGGCCAAGATCTAGTGTTCCATTAAGATACCTCAAAAATCCTCTTTTAGATGAGTAGTAAGATTCTTTAGGGATAGCCTGATACCTAGCCCAAACACATATAACATACATGATGTATGGCCTACTAGCAGTAATTTATAGAAGCGAGCCAATTATCCCCCTATACAAAGATTCATCAACAGATTTCTCCGCGTCATCTTTGTTTATAGGCATACTGACCCCATGGGAGTTTTCATGGTTGTGGCACTCTCCATATCAAACTTCGTGATCAACACCCTGGTGAACATAGACTGTCAGATGGATAATCCATCTTCAGTCTGCCTTACATTGAGGCCGAAGAAATACTTAAGCTCACCCATACTGCTCATCTCAAACTTCTCTTGCAAACGTTTGGCAAACTTCCTACAAAGGTTGTCATTAGTAGACCCAAAAATTATGTCATATACATAAATATGGACTTGGATGATCTTTCCCTTTGATTCCACTAGGAATAGGGACTTGTCTATCTTCCCCCTTGAGAATTTATTCTCAATAAGGAAGCTAGACAATGTATCATACCAGGCTCTAGGGGCTTGCTTTAACCCATATAAGGCTTTCTTTAGTCTATAAATAAATTCAGGTGAGTTAGAATCAACAAAACCTGGAGGTTGTTCAACATAAACTTCTTCCTTTAAGTCACCATTCAGGAAGGCTGACTTCACATTCATCTGGTAGACTTTAAATCCTTTGAATGTAGCATATATAAGGAAGAGTATGATGTCTTCCAATCTTGCTACAGGGTTAAAGGTTTGATCAAAGTCAATATCTTCTTCTTTTCTGCACACCTTAGCTACTAGCCAAGCCTTGTTCTTGATTATAATGACCTTTTCATCAAGTTTATTCCTGTAAATCTACTTGACTATAATGACATTATGTCCTTATGGTCTGGGACCCAGCTTCTAGACATTACATATCTTAAACTGGTTCAATTCCTCTTGCATAGCAACAATCCCTAACTGATCTATGTTGGCCTCTTGAAATCTCTTTGGCTCAACTTGTGACTGGAAGCCTGAATACCAAGCCATATTAACGCTCTTGCTTCTTACCACCACTCCTTGTTTTACATCATTAATAATCTAGTGTCTGGGATGATCTCTCAGATGTCTGACAGCAGGAGGCAACCTTCTTTCAGCATCAGCTTCTGTGGCAGCATCTTGATGATCTTCATACACTTCAAGTGTGTCGTGCCCTTCTTTTGGAATGTCCCCTCCTTCTTGGACTAATCGAGCATCATCTTTTATGGTTAGCATGTCCAACAACAGCTTTGTACCTGCAGTACTAGAAGAGGAGCTAGACAGCTCACATTTAATCATAGTTGATTCATCAATAACTGTATTAATAGACTCTTCTACAACTTGACTTGCCAAGTTATAGATCCTATTGACCTTACTATGATTATTGTACCCAACAAAAATCTCAAAATAGGACTTTGCAGCAAACTTAGTCACATAGGACTTCCCATTATTCAGCACATAGAACTTGCAACAAAATTTCCTAAGATAGGCCAGGTTTACTTTCCTGCCCTTCATAATCTCATAGGGAGTCTTCCTGTGGCCTTTGGTGAAAGCATCTCTGTTGAGGACATGACATGCAGTATTTAGTGCCTCAGCATGGAAATATTCTAGGAGAGATGTGTCACTTAGTACGGTCCTACCAGACTCTATGAGAGTTCTATTTTTCCTCTCAACAATCTCATTTTGTTGGGGTGTTCTTGGAGAGGAAAATTCTTGATGAATCCCTGGCTCTTCATAGAACCTTGTCATGCTATAAGACTGGAATTCAATCATAGGATCACTTCTGATTTTGACCACAGTGATGTCTAGCTCATTTTGAATCTGCTTCACAAAAGTCTTGAAGATATCAATGGTATCAGATTTTTTTCATAAGAATGAAAACCCAAGAAACTTAGAATAGTCATCAACCACCATAAGGTTGTAGACTTTCCTACCTAGATTATGAGCTGTCATAGGACCAAACTAGTCCATATGAAAGAGGTATAAACATCTCAGAGAATCCTTGGTCCCAATACCCTTGAAAGAAGCTTTGGTCAACTTTCCCTTTTGGCATGCTGAACAAATGGTTTCCTTGGTGCATTTTATCTTGGAACAATTCCTAACTAGCTCTTCACTAAAGTGCTTGCCAATAGTCTTATAATTCAAATGAGCTGTCTCTTGTGCCATTGCACACAATATGATACTTTCTCATTTGCAACAATACAAATACGATAGTCTTTATTAAGACAAAAAACCTTAAGCAATAAAAATTTCCACTCCTAGTGCCTGTCAAGTTGACCTCTTAGTCACTTGACCTCTTGATTTGGCACTCATCCTTGTGGAATGCATTGACATAGTCAAGATCACAAAGTTGGCTTATGCTTATAAGATTGTGTTGTAACTCTTCAACATAAGCCACTTTTGAGATGGTGAATATGTCATTGTTAATCTTACTAGAGCCTCTTATCGCTCCTCTATCTGAACCACCAAAGATAACTTTGGTTCTACCCTTCACTAGAGTGTACTCCTTTAGATTTATCCTTGTTCAAGTCACGTGTCTGTAACAACAACTGTCCAAGTACCATATAGGGGTATGGGCACTTGGACCAACCTGCATCACATAGTTTATCTTACCTTAGGACCACAATTATTATGGGGTCCTAGGTTCTGATTAACCTGAAAATGAACATGTCTTGCTGCAGATTTTCTAACAGGAAGACTAACATTAGCTCTTGGCACAGTTGGATTGTGCCAGCAATCTAAGGCAAAATGCCCCTCCTTACCATAGCACCAACACTCATGAATGTTAAATCTTCTTTTCTGAGCAGGTCCTGTAGTTTGGTTAACTGCTGACTATGTCGAAGGAATAGGAGCAGTAGCCTTCTTCAATTTCCATTCAACAAGGATCTGACTAAAGGTGAGTCTTTTAGCATACTTAATTGGCTTGCTCTGACTACCATTAACAACAGTTTTCTTTGGAGAGAACTGGCTCTTAATATCCTCAGAGATAGCCAAAATAGGCTTATTGATAGACTTACCTTGGTCTAAGTCTTTGCAGAGTGTTCTTGAGAGTTGGCCACTGCCACATTTTTGACAATATGGGTTGGAGCTCAAAAGGCAAATGCTCCATGATAGGCCATTTGAATTTCCTCATGGGGAGACATAAAGGCACTCATTCCCCAACTATACCTTCCACCATAGCTATGAACATCTTTGTTCATAGTAGTGGATCTACCAATCATCTAGTGACCATAGATATTTTCTTGGTCATACCTGTTTGAAGGCAACTGAACTTTTGTAAAAGGAATGGGAGGCTTGGATGCCACAGGCTGAGCTAGAGCTTTAGCTTTCCCTTTAAAATAGACAGCTCTTGTGCTTCCCTTGAATCCCAACCCTCTCTTACCCTTTTGAGAGGAGAAGGAGTCTAATAGGGGCAAAACCGTACTTGGCTTAGAATAACTAGCCACTACCCTTTTCTCCCTCTCAAGCTTCTCTTCATGATCACTAATAAGACTTTTATTGATATTGATGGTGCTAATATTAATGAGTGTTATGGTTTTCAGTTTGCTGACTTCCCTATCCTTCTGATCCCATAAAGATGTTGTCTCAGCCTACTAAGAAGTAGCTAGCTGAAGGGAAATAATCTCCTCAGCTTGCTTCTTAGCCAGCTTATTGCTTCTTCTGATGTCATCTAGAAGGGCACCATACTTATCAATCAATTGATTGATATCTTCCCCAAACACAGATTCATCTTTATCACAAGATAATGAAGCTTCTGAAACTGGACTAGTCTCATAGCCAAACTTAGATGACGAAATAAATAGATAATGTACCTTTTGTGGACAAGGATGTTTCTGGATAGATTCTTCATCAGACCTGGCCATCAGCCCATAACAGCTGTTAACATATTTTACATATTCATCCTCCCCTGAGTCACTATCTGATTGTGATAGAGGAACCCTAATCCCTATACATGCAGCAGGATATTCTTCAGCTTCATCTCGAGCTTCTTCTTCAGATGTAAAGAGCCTAATATAGGCCACTTACTCTTCAGACCCACCAGATGCTGAGTCAGACTGACTCCAGCTCTTCTCTTTCTTTATCATGATGGACTTTTCCATATTTCCCTTTTGCTGGTGGACCGTTTTCTCACCAGCCTCTCTTCTTTTGACTGAGCAATTAGCTATCACATGCATTGGCTTGCTGCAATAATAGTAGACAACTTTAGAGGAAATATGTTTACTAGTTTTAGAATCATAACTGTCTCCCTTGGAGTTGCTCTTCCTGTTATGAAAGGAGGATGAAGGTCTGCTCCCCACTTCTTCCTCTTCATAAAATTCTTAAACTTCCTAGAGAAGGCAGCAAATTCTTCATCAGAGCTGTTATAGTCCAATGAGCTAGGCCATGTACTGTGTGAATATGTAGGCATCCTAGGAGGAGAGGCAATCCACTCCATGCTCCTCTTACTGCTACCAGCTCTGAAGGCCAAAGACTTTTCCTTGGCCTGGGATTTGCAAATGGTCTCCTCATCCATCCATGCAGAAAGATGCATCTCATAAGAGAGCAGCTTTCCAAATAGAGTGTGAGGGGGAATATCTGCCAACTTTGCCACCTCTCTGATGGCACAAATCATAGTGTCCCAATTTCTAGTTAGAGACCTAAGGAACTTATCAATAAGATCATAATGACTAAAGGCCTTCTCATAGGTCCTCAGCTCATTCATTATTCTGAAAAATCTTTCATAGCATCCATCTATGGTCTCATTTTTGGACTGCCTGAAGGCCTCATACTCTTGTTTGAGAATGAACTTCCAAACATCTCTAACCTCCTTTGTGCCCTCCATATCAACCATTAAAGTGTCCCACATATCCTAAGAGGTCTGGTAGTGAACCAAGTTCAGAAAGGTTGAGTAATCTATGACATTGACAATGATGTTCTGTGCCCACTTTTCTATGGTTGCCAAAATGACTTCATCCTTGGTACTCTCTGAATATTTCTTTGGTGTGTGGACTATTGAATCTAGAACTGAGGCCTTCATAGTGATGAAAGGTCTCTCTTTCACTGTAATAAAAATCCTTGGGTCAGATGCTTCCATGAAAAGTCTGACCCTCTTCTTCTAGATTCCAAAGCTCTCGTTCCTGCAGTTAGGAAGCTTCATGCAACCTAGCTCCTTATGGTTCTCTACTGAACCCATAAGTATACTTCTTTTGGCTACCCTTTTAGATCTACTAATACTGTTAAGTCCTTCTTGAGCAACCTCCCTCTGATACCACTTGAAAGTCTTTAGTTTAAAGGGAGCTAAACACCTAGAGGTGGGGGGGGGTGGTGAATAGCTTTCTGATGTCTTTATACTTGTTCCTAAATTTTGGTGTATTAAGTTAGCTTAGTTAGCTTGATTTCAAGAATAGAAACATTACACAATAGATTTATAGTGGTTCTCCAGAATATAGGTACATCCACTATCCCTTCCACCTTTCTAAAAGTGTGTTAGATAAGGCACTTCTCCAAAACTCGGCTCCTAAGAGCTTATAATACAGATCCCTCGGGATCTCTCAGTCTTCTTCAAGACCTACCTCAGGCACAAGGCCCTATCTCAGAGCATCCTTGCTACTATAACTCAGTGATCCAAAGATCACCTACCACACAAAAAGCACGACTCTCCTACAGCTCAGGCACAACTCCCTACCTCAGATCCAAAGCTGGATCCTACAACTCAGGCACAAAGGCCATACACTCAAAGATAATCACTCTCGTACCTCAAGCAAATAGCACTACCTCAGGCAAACATGCCCAACACTCATATCAGCAAATGATCCTACCTCAATATTTATAAAATAGGCCTACAACACTGATCCAAAGGATCCTACATAAACGAAAGTGGTTGTTGATGATTTGACTCCAGAGAGATTTCTCTGAGTCTACTACTTCCTGAGATGAGATGAACTCAGCCCTAACTTAATCGCAGCATTAAGAAAGATAATCTTCAAGTAATTGCTTCGTGTGCTGATAGAATCACAACAACTCAAGTTTATGATCTTGTTGATGAAGACAGATGAGTTTATAGTATTTGTTGTTCTTCAAGCAGCTAACATTGACTGCAAAAACTAGATGTGCCTGCTTCTTCTTCTTTCTCAGAAATCACTTTTGATCATGTTGTAGCAGACGAATAAATCTACAGTGAATACGGTGAAATTTTAGACCAGCGGGTTTGAACATCAGCTTCGAGCTCTGCAACAATGGTGAGGGAGAAGTCGACGAAGTTCTGCCTCTTTGCAAAATGTTAAACCCTAAAGATGTCTTTGTCTCCGACGATCTCCAACATTTTTGTTGGTTCCATTGATCCCAATATCCTTGATTTAAAGAAGGCCTTATAGACAATGATATACACATGATGTGGTCTAACTAGTGTCACAAGTTCTTTTTTTGTAGGACAGTTCTGTACATTGATTGGATAGATAGCCTAGGATTGGACAGATATCCTAAGTGGCTAGGACAGGTGATGTCTAGGCAATCTTGTGGAAAGAAAGAAAATCTGTCAATGTCCACAAGTATTGGGTGAAGCGAGCTCACTCAATGCCAGATGACTAAAAGCAATGAGTACAACATGCATAGCCAAAGCCAAGCTATTGGCATGCTAAAAATATGGCCAAGTCTACATGCAATGAGTGAAGTCTACTCACTTAATGTTATACATCAAAAACCTATGAGACAGGATTAGGGAGTAGAATCTTAATAAGAAACACACAGAAATGTGGCAAAGTCCACAGGCGTTGAGTGAAGTCTATTCACTCAACGCCATAACATCATATTCCTTAGGTATTCCTCAGACAGTCTAAGCAACAGGAAATCTGTGTGGAAATTTCACTAAGTCCACAGGCATTGTGTGAAGCCTATTCACTCAACGCCTTGTGATAAAAAGCATAAAATTTTATCTAAGAACAAAAGCATTGAGTGTAGCTTTCTCACTCAACACCACAACAATATAATTGGTAGATGCCAAAAGTGTTGAGTGAATAAGCTACACTCAACGGTTCCCTGGCAGGAGAATTGACTAAGTCCAATAGCATTGAGTAAAGATCTTTGACTCAATGTCTTATGATAGTAAACTATCTAAGTGCTTTGGCATTGAGTGATGGTCACTCACTCAATTCATAATGACCGAAATCTTTTCCAAGTGTTTTGGAGTTGAGTAAAACTAACTCACTCAACACCTGGTGACAGGAAATCTGTCCAAGTGTTTTGGCATTGACTGAAGCTTACACACTCAACGCCTATACTAAGGATGTTTGATTTTGGCTAAGTCCACAGATGGTGATGTCAGCAAAGTCAACAAGTCAACAGAATTTGAATTCATTGCAGGAAAGCTATAGTACATGACAAATGTCGTCCCTCGTCTTCAGTACAGCTATTAATGAAAAGCTATGTACGAGCCAACCAATTCTAAGTGGGGCCCCCTGCTCAAAGAGCCGTTGATGTGCGAATAATAAAAGAAAGAGATCGATGAAGGAAAAGTAGCTTTTTGAAAACACATAGCTGGACTTCATTTTCCTTCCCGCAATTGTTTTAGAGCTTGGAAAACCAATTCAAAGTGTTGATCTAAGAGAAAAAAAAGGAAGTCAGTCTGTGACTCACAGACAGTTAGCTTTTGAAGAAGTTATTCACTGAAGAATCAATTCATCTTCAACAACAAGTTTAGAATGTCCACTTTCAGACTTAAATTGTAGTGAAGGGCCAACCCTAGCTACAATTACTTTATAGGTCAAGCAGAGCATTTCTTGAAGATTAATTTTCAGAGCTATGAAGGAGAGTGGATTGAGTTTTTGGTTCAGTTCAGAAAGGTGCAGAGCAACAAATCTACAAAGTTGCTTCCAACTCAAGATTCTTGTTGCTATGAAGATGTTAGGGCTGAGGACATCTCAGCTCAGGAAGAAGAAGGCTCAGAGAAATTTCTCTGTTGTCAGAATCATCAACACCCACATGCATCCTGTAGGATCATAACAGATCTGAGCTGTAGGCCTGAATATATAAAGGTTGGGTGTAGTATTCATGTGTGAATCTGAGTGTAGGATTAAAGTGTGGATGTGAGTATAGGGTCTAAATGTAGATCGGAGGTCGGATTTTGTTCAGAATCTGAGTGTAGGTCCTTGGCCCTAGTAGTAGTATTCAAGTTTGAATCTATGCTGTAGGATCCAGATTGGATCTGAGGTAGGTGATCGGTTGATCTCTGAGTTGTAGGGCTTTTGATTCTAAGGTAGGAGAGTCATTCTCTCTGATTTGTAGGGCACTTGTGCCTGAGTTGTATATCCTTTGGATCTAAGGTAGTGGCTTTGTGCCTGAGCTGTAGGAGAGCCATTCTCTCTGAGGTAGGATCCTTTATGGATCTGAGGTAGGCCTGTCCTCCAAGACTAGGTTTTAGGGTATTTGACCTGAGGTAGGTGATCAGTTGTTCACTGAGTTTTAGGGCTTAGTGGCTGAGTTCTAAGACTTTGAGGAGACTGAGAGATCCTGAGAGATCTGTGGTGTAAGCACTTAGGAGCTGAGATTGGAGAAGCGCCTTGTCTAACAAATTGTTAAAAAGGTGGGAGAGAATATGGATGTACCCATAATTTGGGGAACCACTATAAATTTGTTATGTTGCTTGCCTTTAAAGCACAGCTACCAAATCACATCACTCACATAAGTAATTAAGTTAAAAATGTAGCAAAAGAGACCAATAACCTATTCAATGCCCCCTAGCTATCCTTGAAAAAAAAGACTTTCAAGTGGTATCACATGGAGGTTACTCAAAAAGGACTTAACAGTCTGAGTGACCTCTAAGGATAATTAAAAGGTTTATGCGTGTGAGACAAGTAGTGAACCACAATGAGAGGAGCTTAATGAACTTTCAAGTCTGCAGAAAGGAAAAGTCCTATAATGGGTTGTTGGTAGTTATTATAAATGTTGAATACTATCCTGTTGTCAGGATATAAATCATAGACCTACTATGCTCTATGTTCAGTGATAGTGATATAGATGATGTCTATCCAGATGTAAGAGTAGAGATCAGGATCCCTCTGTCTCTTTCAGACAGTGACTCAGAGGGTGATGATGATAAGAAGTTGACTGTAGATGTTATGGGTTGATGGACATGACACAAGGAGGATCCTGCCAGGATCAGCTTGGTCTAGATTAGGTTCACTCCATATCTACCTCATCCTTAGTATCTTTCTATTGGACCAATGCAAACACTTATGCATCCACATCAAGTGATAATGAGGGACCTGTATTAGAGGAAGATGTCAATCAATTGATTGACATGTATGGTGCTCTTTGAAGGCACTCAAAAGAAGAAAGAAGTTGGCCAAGATGCATGCTGAGGAGATTATCTCTCTACATCTAGCTGCTTCTAGTAGGCTGAGACAGCAACCATGTTGGATCAAAAGACTAAGGAAGTCCACCAACTAAAGCCAACTTAGTCATCAAAATGGAGACTATAATCTAGAAGAACAAGATCATCTTGGATGTTGAAGAGAAACTCCTAAAAGAGGAAAAGGTTGTGTCTGATTTCAATAAGCCCAAAGTAGTGTTACCACTCATTGACTCCTTTACCTCTGAAAAAGATGAGAGATGTTTAGGGTCTTGGTGGAATTCTAAAGTGGGTCTCTCCAAAGGGAAAGGCAAGGTAGCTGTTAAGCCTCAATCAACCTTTCACAAGGTAATCCTCTCATTCAACAGGTATGACCAGGCTGCAAGTATGGTCACTGGAGGAATATGAATATTTCGTGTAAGAATACAAATGTATCTTACAATGGAAGAAGAAAGAGTATGAGATTGAGTACACAGAAGGCTCCCCATGAAGAAGTTCAGATAGACCATCCAAAACCATTTGTATTTAGTACTCCAGCCCCCTCATTCAAGGACATGACAGTGGCCTGTTCTCAAGTTCTTCAAAAAGACGAAGGGTAAGTAAGTTAGTAAAGATGACTTGGCTGACTCTAAGACCATTAAGAGCAAGCAAACTATAAAGAAGACTGTTGTTGATGAAGTTCAGAGTAAGTCAAGTACTTCTACTAGAAGACTCATCCTTAGTCATACTTTTGCTAAGAGAGATAAGAAGAAGGCTACAGTTCTCCCCACTAAATCAGTTGTAACGCTCCCGATTTTTCGATGATTTTATTTGAATGGGTATTGTCATATTTATTACGTCGTGGCGTTACTTTTAACGTCGAGTTGGTAGCGCAATGTTGTTAAGACATTTTTACGTCTGTGCGATCGAGTCGGCCGAATTCTTGTTGTAATAGGAAAATGTTGCGTTTGGAATTTAAGTTATGTTATTTTGGATTTGTTCGTCAAGTTTCGCCGCGATCCAAGCGATATTTGTGCCCAGACGATTTTTCGAAGTTTTGTGGAAATTTATGTTCGTCGTAAATTTTGAAAATGTATATCTCGAGAATGGTTCCTCGGATTTTGGTTTTGACTTCATCGTTGTGTTCGTAGCGTCAGTGTTCGCCTACGGTGCGAATTTCGTTTGATTCGGCACTCGTTCAGGCCTCCGTTTTGAACTCGTGTTTTCTTATTCAAAAAAATATAAATAGGATTATTTTGATATTATATTACTATTCAAAAATGTACTTCACTATTCATTTATAAAATTTAATTTTTTTGATATATATGTAAAAAACACTGTTCACGTAAATAATTTGTTCAATTCTTCTGCACTGCACGCGTGCTTCTCCCTCTCTACTCGAGTAAAATTTCTGCACTACACGAGTGCTTCACCCTCTCTACTCGAGTAAAATTTTTACACTACACGAGTGCTTCTCCCTCTTTACTCGAGTAAATTTTTTCTGTACACAAGTGATCCTTCCCTTTTACTCGAGTGATTATATGGACCTACTCAACTGATTATTTTCCTACTCGAGTGATTATTTTCCTACTCGAGTGAATTTTTCTGTACCTACTCGAGTGACTTTTCTGGACCTACTCGAGTACCTTTAACTCGTTCTCCTGTAGTCCGTTGCAGTTTATGTTTGGGAGACTTTTTGACGGTCAAAACGATGTCGTATGGAAAATGGTTAATATGAAATTTGTTCGTCTCGTTGAGATCTACAACTTTCATGTTGGCTACTTTTCGATTTGAAGTCATCCTAAACATTTATTTTCGTCTTCCGGGCACCCGCGTTTATATCGTTCGTTTTTAGACAGAATGTTTTATAAATATATATATTTATATATATATTTATATATATATTTATATATCTTTGTATATATATATACATATTTATACTATAGAAAACTTCATCTTATCCGATTCTTTTCTCCTGAATCAGAGCGGCGTGACAGTGAGAGAAAAAATATTTCGTGAATCTTCCGGTGGCCGCCGACGGTGCTCCGGTACTCGAAATCTTCATTCGATCATAGATCCGGAAAGCTCTCGCCGAGAGCTACGCCATTGTGGTAATATCTTCCCTGTAGGGCAGATATCAAATCGAGTTCGAGCAATTTTGGCTCGGCTCAAAATCAAAATTTTCGACTCGAACTCGGCTCGAAATCGACTCAAAATCGAAATTGATTTCGAGTCGAGTCAGCTCGACTCGAAATGACTCCATTCCGAGTTGGCTTGAAATCGAATCGAGTCGGCTCGAAATCGAATCAATTCGGGTCGAGACCGAATCAAATCAGCTCGAAATTGAGTAACTTTTCGTTTTATTTCTAATTTGCTCAAAATTAAATAGGGAAATCAATAAATTTAGCTATTGAAACAATTAAAACATTCATTATTTTTATTTAAGTTTAAATTTTGTTATTTTTAATTTTAAAATAAGAATATATTAATAAATACATAATTTTGTAATTAATTCAAGTTGATTCGAATCATATTTTGAGCGATTCAGGGCTGGCTCGAAATCGACTCGAAATTAGATTCGAGTCAAATTGAATCGACTCAAATTGAGTCGAATCAATTTTAACTGATTCCAATTCGGCTCAATTTTCGAACGATTTTCGAGCGGCTTTTGAGTTTCGAATAATATGCTCAGCCCTACTTCCTCGTTTCTTTTTCGGTCGTTCTTGTTCAGATTTTAACTCCTCCCGCATCCTTTTGGCCCGATCTACGACGTGGAGAGATTCAGAGGATTTTTTCGGTGAAACCAAGGCAAGTGGTTGTTTACCCCCATTTCTCCTTATCTGACTTGATGGTAACGAATGAGTTTTGGTCCTTTATCTTCTTGCAATTTTTATGGCCTTACAAGTTATTGCTATGTCTAATCTTTTGATCACTTGAAAATTTTTAAATCTTGTCTTGTTAATTGAATCTGGTAACTTTATAGAGGTTTGATAAACTGTTTTTAGTATTGGCTTTAATCGCCTTATTTATCGTTGTTGAACAATGCATTAGAGTTTATCTAGGATTGTAAATCGCTCCTATAGGTTGATCAACCGCGTCTTTAATTTATAGTGTTGAGTAGAATCTGACGTGCCAAGTCTCGAGATATATGTGTTGTGATTTCTTTGGGTTTCTTGATTACGGGATTAGGTGGACAAAACCACCTCCGCAATGTTTGATTCCTTTATTAGTACCTTGTGGAAGTCTACCAGGTTTCTGGGCATCTGCGGTGTATGGTGGAGAGTATGAGACTCCCTCACAGTTAGACGAATATTATTTTCGTCAGGGCGTGTCCAGTTGACTGACCACCTCGCCCGTGTTTTTGGGTAGAGTTGACCACAGGTGCCTAATAAAGTTTTCGTACTTTTTCCTTATGATTTATTCATGTCATCACCTTATAGCCTCATGCATCTATTGTACTCTTGTTGTACGTTACGAATCATGTAAGAGTTCTTTTCCTGTGGATGCCTTGTTTCTTTTATACTTTACTTCAGTGCTTTTGGTCTTGAGTTGGTACCCCTTTTGACCTTTATTTATTTTGGCTTATTATTTTTCTGCCACCATTTGTACCTTCTTGCAGAGTTGTTCTGTGTTTGGAATGCCTCAGGTTCAGAGCAGTAGCAGATAACATAGCTAGTTTTGGAGTTTCTAGGTGGCAGTGTTGGCCGTAGTTGTAACCTCATCTCAGCGAGGTAGATTTTTGTCTATTTAGTCACTGGTTCAGACTTTCTATTCTGTAAGTGGGTTCATTTAAGTTTGTTGGCACCGACAGAATTGTTATTTTTAGATAGATGCTAGCTGCTTATTTCTCTATATGTGGATGTGGATTACTTGCTCTCTGGGAGGATTTATTCTAGGAATGCATGTTAGGTATTTTTAAGAATAAAATCTACTACTATTACATCATGCACTGCATAATTTAAAAACTCTAACTTGTTATATTTAGCGACCGTAAAAGCTATCCTTACTACTATTATAAATTTAGAGTCTTGTATAGCATGAGTTGTCCTTTAGGGAAGTTTATACTCATGCATGATGTTGGAGTCAATCTAAACAAGATTTTTTCCGCACCGTATAATTATATTTTGATTCATGGACTAGATGAGGTACTAAGCCGAGGGATACGGCTTTCTACTGCACTTAAACTGATTTTTTCTTTAAATAATATAAAGAATCTTTCTTCATGATTAAGTAGGTGTCTTCCTGAGCGTCCACAGTTATCCCCTGCTGACGTGGCATCATGATGCGCATTTTCCCTTACTCTGAAAATTTTTTATATGCGGTGAAAATACGGGTTGTGATAGATGGTATCAGAGCCAGGTTGCTTAACAATTGGTCGGACAACTTTCCCTTATTAGTGTTAGTTGTTTAGTGATATTTCATACACACACCGATGTGTCATAAGTACGTCTTAGCCGAAGCGTAGTCACTACACTCATAGCATGATAAGAAGTATATGAGGCATTTTATTTAGAATGGGATGCATAATGTGTGTGTATATGGATCCACCATAGGCGGCAACATGTGACGGTTATGTAGTATGGGATACATAACCACCATCACATGGGTGCCAATTAGCACATTTTCTTTTCTCGCTGCATGCGATGTAATGTAGTATGGGACGCATAACATTTCATGTGTACGCCGCTCATACATGCATTAAGGCCTTTCTAGAATGCATAGTACTGCATACATAGCATATCATCGTATAAGCACGCGTGCTAAGTTAAGGTTTACATCATGACACATGTACACACATGATTTTAAATAAGAATAAAGAATACATGCATTCATGTCATAGGCACAAGTGTCAATAGGATGAGATGATATCATCCTAAGTAGACATATCATCATTATAAAATCCCAGAGCAAGTTGCAGCGTATGCAAGCATCTTTTAAGTATGGTCTGAACTAGTTGTGTGGCTTTGTTGTAAGCTAGGACTTTGATGAGTTGTCCGTTTGTTTTTTTAGAAATAACGCCAAAGTATCCTACGACGGGGTCGACTCCCCAGTCGGAGGGTGAGTCATCAGGTGCGCAAAGTGACGCGATTATTGAGGGTCTGCGTCAGAGCAATGAGGCTCTGCCGAGATAATTGGTTGTGATGCAATTGCAAATTAAATCTTTTTTGTCAGTCGCTCCCGCGCAACAACCTTTAGTGCAAGATCCTGCCTTGGGACAAGCCGTGCCCAATAACCCTGCTCCTCTGGTGCCCTCAATGAAGATACAACCAGAAATGAATTTCATATCGCACTTCCAACGGTTGGGACTTCCCACCTACGACGAGAGTGCTGACTTTTTGATTTTAGATGATTGGATCATCTCCATCGAGGAGATGTTTTCATATTCTAGAATTCTAGAAGCCCAGAAGGTGATGATTGCAGATTATCAGTTAAAAGGCCTGCAAAAGAGTTGGTGGATTCGGGAAAGGGAGAGTCTGAAGGAAGGTTGTTCTTGGGAATCTTTTAAGAAGATGCTGCTGAAGAAGTTTCTACCCTCGATCGAGCAGGACTGCCTGATAAATAACTTCTTGCATCTAAAGCAGAGACAGCTCACCGTGAGCGAGTACGAGATTGAGTTTAGCAAACTGAGTAGGTTTGCTCCTGATTTTGTAACTTCTGAGGAGGGTAGAGTGAAGCGTTTCCTGGGAGGACTAAGAAGTGATGTCCAGCAATGGGCATGTGCTTATCGAGCTAAAAGTTATGCTGAAGCAGTAGAAGACACTTTGAAGGTCGAGGTGATCGAGAACGCTAAGAACCGCGGTACTGCGGCGAGGAAAGAGAAAAGGAAAGGTGTTGAGGATGGTAACTCCAGGGCATCTGGCCCTTCTTTGAAGAACAAAAGTAAGGAAGTATGAAGTTTTTGTGGTCATCCTGGCCACCCTTACGAAAGGTGCTTTAAGAGGACTGCCACCCAGAAGCAGCAGCAGGTGCACTCCATCCAAGGTGCACCAGTAGTCTTTGTGCCCCTAGGCTCAGTCCCCACTTGAGCCTGCCCCGCTTCGAGCTCTGCCGCCGGAACCAAACCTGGATAAAGGAAAAGGAAAGCTGAACGTGATGACCAGCGAGGAAGCCCAAACCTCTACGCAAGTGAAAACAGGTTAGCCTCAGTTTAATTTATCGTTATTACCCTAGTTATCATTCGTATAATTATGTATGTTTCGGTTTTAGGGGAGTTTAAGGTGCGAAATAGGTGGGCGCGCGTTCTTTTCAATTCGGGTGGTACCCATTCCTTTGTGGCCCAGTGGTTTGTTGATAAACATCGCCTGAATGTGGATCAATTAGGATACTCCTTCAATGTCAAGCTTCCCTCCGGTGATTCGGTGATATCTAATCAAGGTGTTCTGAGATGCCCTATTTATCTTGGCATTTTTCTGGACTTTGCGGATCTGATGATTTTAGATCTGGCTAACTTTGATGTAATTTTGGGCGTGAACTGACTGTCCAAGTATGATGCGGTCATCCAATGCAAGGCAAAGCGACTGGATTTCAGGAGGGACGACGGACAACCTATGAGCGTCTATGGATTTCAAGACAGAGTTTCCCCTGTCATTTTTGCGGTACGTGCTTGTCGTGCTAATAGAGTCTGGTTGCGAGGCATTTTTAGTTTCTCTTTCTTCTCTGGAGACAGCTTTTGTTACGCCACATCTTGAGGATGTCTAAGTTGTGTGAGAATTTCCAGATGCCTTTCCTGATAGTCTTCCAGGACTTCCTCCTGAAAGGGAGATAGAGTTTGTGATAGACCTCGTGCCAGGTACTCGTCCTATTGCCAAAGCACCGTACCATACGGCTCCACGTGAGTTGGATGAGTTGCAAACTCAGCTCGATCAGTTGTTGAGGTATGGTTTTATTAGACCAAGTTCTTCTTCGTAGGGTGCTCCTGTTTTGTTCGTCAAGAAGAAAGATAGATCGATGAGGCTTTGCATCGATTATAGGGAATTGAACAAGGTAACCATTAGGAATAGATATCCCCTACGACGGATTGATGATCTGTTCGATCAGTTACGTGGTAGTTCGGTATTTTCAAAGATTGATCTTCGCTCAGGCTACCACCAGTTGAGGATTCGTAAGGCAGATATTGCCCGAACCGCTTTCCGTTGGAGGCATGGACATTATGAGTTTTTGGTGATGTCTTTTGGTTTAACTAATGCACCCTCCGCTTTCATGGATTTGATGAATAAGGTGTTTAAGGATTTCTTGGACCGATTCGTAATTGTGTTTATAGATGATTTCTTGGTGTATTCCCGCAATGTTGAGGAGCATACTCAGCATTTGCGTTTGGTTTTATCGACCATGAGGGAGCATAAGTTATATGCAAAGTTGAGCAAGTGTAAGTTCTGGCTACCTCAAGTGTCCATTCTGGATCATGTTATAAGCAAGGATGGTATTTCTGTAGACGCGACCAAGATTTCTGATGATTTCATTTTCTAACATGTAATAACTCGATGCGGATAAATTCTACACTCTAGTATAAACTATGTAGATGGGCATAAGCTAGATTGAATTAACTTTCAGGCAAGTGCACCTATCAGTCATAGTAAAGGAGAAATCTACATCTCGTGTCATATTCCACAGGGCCATTTCAAATACTCGTACTCACCCTCACTCTATTATCGTACCTACAATTAAAATTGATTTTTAATCTAAATTAACCTAACTATGACTATTTGGATAAATAAACATTGGAGAATTCAAGATGATAAAAAGCCGAAAGTTTATGAGCAATTACATGAAATACTCATTCATTATCTCAATTTTACGTAATCATGAAATAATAAGACTATCAAATTTTTTGTAATGTAAAGGGTAAATATCTATTGAATACTCTCTCGAGCAATTCAAAATCTAAACTTAAGTTAGTAATCTTTCTCTCGAACAATTTAAAACACTCAAGTTTGAATTAATGGAAACACCCTATCTACTACATACATTCATGAAATCCTATCTCTAAAATACCATGAATCCATTTATTCGTATTCTAAGTATCCAAACAACATATCTCTCGATCATGAAATTTGAATTACAAAAAGATTTAATAGCAAAATATGAGCATGTAACTATCATCACAAAGATCCAATTTCTCAATCTAGAGATTTGTAATTCATGTAAAAGAAATAAGCAATTCATAATTAGGAGAAATGATGGAGATGACGGCCCTCAACATGTTGAAGACGATGACGACGTGCTTACGGAAGATATTTCTCCGCCTCCAGATAAAGACTCGCGGCGCCGTGACGACCATGTGGAGCGATGCCAAAATATCCACGCGCGGCGCAAACCAATATAAGAATAATTAATAATAATTAATAATAAATTATTATTAATTATTAAGTCACTTTTTATGTTTTGTTTTATTATTATTTTATTTTGCAATGTTATTTAATTTCATGTATGATGGGTGGCTATAACCATCAATTGCTATCTTTATTTAATGTCATTAATTATTATTTTGTTATGACATGATGGGTGTCATTAGCCATCATGAGTGGTTTAATATTGTATGGTGGAGATTGAGTGGTATAGCCTATATATAGGCCTTTTCATGAAGGATTGAGTAGAGAATGAAAAAATTGAAAACCAAGGATTCAAAATTTGAATTCCCCCCCCCCCCCCTCCTCACTCTTCCCCTCTTGGAAAATTCGTTTCCTCCTCCTCTCCTCTCCCCCTCTCCAAAATTTCGGCCTCCCCCTTTCTATCCCCCCTCTCTACCTCCTCCTTTCAAATATTCGACCAAAGCCTTCACTACCTCTCCCAAAACCGGCACCTTCATCAACCACACCAAGGACGGCTATCCTCCTCAATACAAACCCGACCACCTCCTTCCCCCTCACAAAAAAAAACGATCAACCCCTTCCTTGAAGAAATTCGGCCAAGGCCAAAGGCTTGTTGTTGTGGATTCGTAAACCCCGGCGTGAAGCGACGAAGGAGGACAAGTTCCTCTCCATCCGGCATGACTCTGGTGGAGCCGTTGAAGGTCGAACCAAGTAGAGAGTTATCGGAGTCATCCATTCCGGTTTGGTAACGAATATATCTTCTACTATGTGATTTTACCCTGTGATAGATCTTGTGGCATATGCGTGTTGCGTGGCTTGTGAAACGCTTGAATTTTCGTGGTTAATTTCCTCATAGATCTTGTTGGTGTTTTCTTTTTCCGTTTAAGTTCGTGAGGCGTAGCGGCCCTCATTTTATTTTGTTAGGAGAGAACCACCCTTGTCCGAATCTGTTGTTTTCGATGGATTCTCTTTTGGTACAACAACGCTCGACCGAACCGTGTGGGTTCCTTTTGCTTGAGAGGACATTGACCTATCGCCTTGGTATTATCTTGAAGGGCTTTGCGAACTCTCCGTAATCTCTGAATATTGAAAACACAAATTGTGTTGTTGCTGCGTTTAAGGCTTGAGCGTGCCGTGAGGGTTATCGGAGAGCGTTGCGTTAGTTACGTCGATCACCATAATGCCCAAAAGGACTAGCCTGCATCAATTTGGAATCAAAGCGAGGTTCACATCAATTTCTTAATTGACACCCTTCCCCTTTTATTTGCACGTTGGCACGTACGTTTCTATATCGTTTATTTGAAAATTTAACAAAAAAAAAATTTGTGGTCTGCCAATAGCGGTGTTAATTTCTTATTTTTCAGTCAAATTTTAAAAAAAATTTTTTAATAAACATCATATTTTTTCGAGCAAGAAAATCTATTTTATATAATTATAATCTTAGTGGCTAAGAGGGAAAAATTCTAACTTTCCTAAAATTAGTTGTTCAGGTACCCTTTTTTTGCATTTGCACAAAATACGGATCAAGTGTCCTCTCCGGTTCACACTGAAATGACTTTCGACGTTAACGCTTCCAATCGTTCCCTTACTTATCTACACACTAATATTTTTACCTATGATGGTTATTGGGATCCCAAGTATTTTAGATACTGGCTTGAGGTGGTAGAAACTTATTTCGAATATAACCAATTGGGCGATTACCTAAAGGTTAGTGTAGTCCGAGAGAGGTTAAGAGGTTGAGCCCGCGAGTTTTGGCTGAACGAAGAGAAAGAGCGCGGTGCTGGTAGCTATCCTTATGCTTGGCCGCACATGCGAAGAATTCTCTCAGCGAAATTTGATTCCCCCTACTGCCTTAGTACTAACCCGGCATCCGATAGCCAGTATTGTTATGGAACTAGAAACAAGCCGGATCATAAGAGTGATATGTTATCCCAAGATAGGTCCTTTCCCCAGGTTGGTAGAGCTACCCCTAGGGTACCTGCACCCACCTATAGAAGAAGGGAAACAGTGAGGTCCCCTATCCCGAGTTCTGTACAAGTGACTGCGAGGACTGCCATCAGCCCGCGGGGTGAGAGTAGTCCTACCCGTAAAGGTAGGCAAACGATTACGACATATGTGTCAAGTGGCGCTCCTGATCTTGGCTCTATTGAGCATCCTACCCCGATTACACCCTTAGGCCCTATTAAGGATCTCCCCGAGTTGCCTGAATTAGTCGTTGACTCTCCTGTTGAGTCTGAGGCGGTGTCTAGGACGGTGACCGTCACTGAAGACGAGGCTGAATACGCTGGCGATTTGAGTGACGATGCGGAGATTGGTTACCCTAGTGACCTGGACGAGAATTTCTCCTCTGAGGAATTGTCTCCTCTTCATTTTTGCGATGTTTCTGAGGCATCTCCCTTGATAGTTATGGATCTTCTAATGACCCTGAGTCAGAAGACATTCCGGCTGAGTCAACCTATGTTGAGAGCTTACCTGTTACTAATTTAGGTGATGACCTGCTAGAACACGAGCTAGTTCCTTCTAGCCTGGAACATATTGAGGTGCCCATTTATTTAGCTTCCCCGTTAGATCAATCCAGACGGATAAGTGCGAGTGAGGATCACAATATTATAATGATTGGTCCAGGATTAGTAGATGTTTCAACGGTGTTGGAAGAATCACCTTGGAATGGATTTTTATCTTGGGATAATCTTAGTGGTGCACATTTGGAAGATAGTTCATTTATATTATCATGGTTGCTTGAGGGTCATACTAATTTAGATTATCCCCGGATTTGATTTGCCCAACCCTCCATCATGATTTAGACAATGTACCAACTTCGTGGGAAGATTTGGTAAGCTAAGGATGTGACGTTTTGGAAGATTTACCATGTGTGGGAAGGCTATCTGTGGATGATAGTAGCGCTGAGGACCCGATAGACATTTCTTTGATGTTAGCTCCTTCTCTAGAAGCCCAAAATGGATTAAAAATTTTGTCGAGTACGATTTTGCCTACTTTTGAGACCAATACTGATTCTGATTTGGATGAATTATCTAGTGTATTGGAAGACATGTCAGCTGAGTTGGTAGAGTCACCCCGTGATGAATGTTTATCTGATAGTGAGTTAGATGATGACGATCCGGCTGAGTTTTCGGTAAGGACGAATCTACTGTTTGATTTTTCCTTTGATTTTGATGGCTTGCACCCGGAGGATTTTTCTTGGACGTTAAATCCATGTTTTGACGGTGAGTATGATTTAGTTCCTCCTCCGGAATCGACCATGTCGACTCCTCCTCCGGTTAACTTGACTCGATTAGATGACTTGTTAGGGAACGAGCTTGTCATTTCCAGCCCGAGATATCTGGAGATGTTTATTTATCTAGCTCCCCTATTAGACTTACCCAGATCGATGTGTGTGAGCGATTTGTTAGTTGTCGCGTTCGGTCTTTCCACTACTTTTCATAGATCTGACTATGTTGTTCCTAGGGTGGACCGTTCATTTAACCGCTTGGCGTTGGGTAAGGCTTCGTTTTGGACTGCTACTGATTCCATGGTGATGGTACGTTTTGATGTGGTGTCTGTTGGGTATTGTATCCACAATGTACCTGATTTGAAGAAGCCCCTGGACAAGCTAAGGTCAATAGACTATGTATTTGATAAAATCCTTCTAGTTGTGCTTGCAGTTTTTCCACGCTAAGTGCACACCAATGTCAGGGTGCAGTAGGTCAATATACACGGGTCTGCACGACGTAATCCCTCGTTGAGCAGATCAGTGTGTTGGCCTACGTGTACTCTCTCTATTGGAGTGCACTTATTTTCAAGCACAGGGCTGTAAATATGCAGGAGCAGACAAGGAGCAAGGATGGGTCAATGAGCATCTCATAGGTGGAAAGACGAAAATTCGTCTAAGTTAGAATCGACGAGAATCACTTGGGATTCTCGCCGATTCATCGAGAATCAGAAGTTGATTCTTGTCGAACTCGATCCAGCAACTTCTAAGCTAGCACCTCTGCGTCTAAGTAAGAATCGACGAGAATCACTAGTGATTCTCGTCGAATCGACGAGAATCACTGGTTGATTCTCGCCGTCTCAACCTGGCTTAAAGCAGTGCGTGCAACCAAGGCAAATTCGACGAGAATCATTTTTGATTCTCGCCGAATCGTCGAGAATCACCTTTGATTCTCGGCGACTCGGCGAGAATCACTTTCGATTCTCACCGATTTTGACTTGGCATTTTTCTGGAAATTCCTGAACCGGATTCTGCCGCTGTTAAATTTCTGGACCGGGATTTGCGGATTTCTTTTGTGGGTCCCACAAACGGTCATATTGGAAAACTTCTACAGTATTTATATACAGGTATTTTGAACGGAATACCGACACAGAAAGAAGCCGAGCAAGCGGAAACCCTAATATCGCGAAATCTCTCCGCCGCCTCCGTCGCCGCTCGCGCAAGTCCGTCGCCGCCGCTGATCGCTCTTCTTCCCGATCTCCGGCGACAGAAGCTTAGCAAAGCTTGTGTCTCACGTGTCTATCCAGAGATCTCTTGTCTCTCGATTTGTTGACCGGGAAAAACTCCCCCGTCCGAATCGATCGAGATGACCGATCCTAAAGTGACCGTTGGTAGACCGAGTTTGCTTCGCTACGAAGTTTGGATCTCCAAGTTCAGCAGCCGCTCATCATCGTAGCCGCCGATCCCGAAGCTAGCCGCCGCTCGTGTGCCGCCGCCGGTTCTGGGGAGATCCTCTCCAAGAGAGACCGAGGTTGTAGACTCTTCATCGACTTCAAGAACACGTTGTCGAACGAAGAGGAACACCGTAGTCTCCAAACGAAGTTTGTATCTCGTGTACATTCTATATTTTCTTTTGTTGTAAAGGAACTTTTGTTCCGTGTTGTAAGGGTTGGGTGCAACCCATTTTGTGGGAGTGTTGACTCTCACGTGAGGAAGGGTTTCTTCCGTTAGTGCAGGGATTGGGTTTCAATCCCGTTGGAGAAGTGACCGAGTCGTCCCTTGTTGGGGAGATAGGTCGAAAGGGGGAAAGTGGATGTACCCAAGTCGGGGAACCACTATAAATTTGCTGTGTTTTCTGTGTGCTGTGCTTTTTCATTTTATTGTGCAGGTACTTTCGTAAATTCCGCAAAAGCACTACTCGTCACCTATTCCCCCCCCCCCCATAGGTGCACATAGTTGACACTAGGTGGACTTTCAAGTGGTATCAGAGGGAGGTTACTCATCAAAAAGGTCAACACCTTGAGTTGAATCCTGCCCCTAGTGTCAAGAAGAAGACAAATATCTACTATGGACGGGCTCAAGTTCTCCGGCAAGATCCCAGTATGCACCAGGCTAAACTTTCCGATCTGGAAGGAAAGAATCAGGTTTTACATGGAAGCAGTCGATCCTCGACTCTTCATGATCGTGGAGGAGGGATCTTATGTCCCCACCAAGGCCTCCACCATCGATCCCACCAAGAAGGTGCCGAAGACACTTTCTGAAATGGACAAAGACGATATGGTGCTCGTAGGACTGGACAAGAAGGCAAGAAACATTCTGGTGAGCGCAGTTGATGGTTCCATGATGCAAAATTTCAGCAACTGCAGGACTGCTCAGGAGATCTGGCAGTGCCTGATCATCCTAATGGAGGGCACAGATGAAGTGAGGGATGATCGGAGATCCCTCCTGAACCAAAAATATGAGGCCTTCAGGCAAAGGCCTAAGGAAGAAATCGGAGTCACATACGAGAACTTCCTGAAGATTGTCAACGCTCTCAAGGGCTACGGAAGAGTGTTCACCAATGGTGAACTCAATGACAAATTCCTTAGGTCCCTTACTAAGGAATGGGACACAAAGATCTGCGCCATCAGAGAATTTGGCAGACTAGCAGAAACTGATCCACAAATCCTGTTTGGGAAGCTGATGTCCTATGAACTTCAGCTGAACACCAGGAAGGCAGAGGAAGAAGCAGAGAAGGCTGCTGCAAAAGAAAAGACTGTGGCCCTAAAATCCAGTTACTCCAGAAAGGGCAAGAGTGCGATGTAATACCGTGCGAGGAGTAAGGAAGAGGAGGAGGACTCTGAACCATGCTCCTCCGGCTCAGAGCTGTCGGAGGAGGATTTCTCCCTCATCACCCGAGAGTTCAAGAAGTTCCTCAAGATGAGGAATCAAAGAAAGAAAGACAGCTCCTCCTCCAGGCATCAGAAGAAAAATTATTCTTCTGACAGGTATGCATCTAAACCTAACAAACATCGTTCTTCTGATATTATTTGCTTTGGATGCAATAAGCCAGGACACGTCGTGGCCGACTGCCATCAAAGCAAAAGAGAAAAAGGGAAAGGAGAGGAGCTCAAATCCTCCAGAGATAAGAAGAAGGAGCGGAGCTACATCGCAAGAAGGCCAAAGACACTAAGTGAGTCTGATTCCTCAGACTCCAGTGATGATGAGGAAGCCTACTTCGGGCTGGTGGGGCGCTCCGACTCAGAAGGAGAATGTCCCCCATTTACTGGGAAGGTAAAAGCTCACACCCCTCTCTCCGACTCCGACTCTGATCCTGAGTCTCAGGATGATGAACCTGAGGATGGCCCTTCAGCCCGTGAAGCTGAGCTCCTCGAGAAGTATGAGCTTCTGCTCAACACTTTCGATGAGTGCCGAAAGAGACTGAAGGCTGAGAAGAAGGAAGTAAAATTCCTTAAGGGTGAGTGTGTATCCCTAAGGGAAGAGGTCACTAGCTTGATCTCTCTCCGACAGGAACACCTTGACCTGACTTCCAAGCATTCAGAGTCTTTGAAGCTCCTTGATCTAAAGCAGGAGGAAGTCGACAAGTTGGAAGAACTACTTGCGGCAGAAAGGAAGATCGTCAAGAGCTTCTCCATGCCAAAAACAGTTCTTCCAGTCGTTGATACCTTCTCTGCTCAGGCCAAAGGAGCTGGCTTGGGGCATATAGGGGCATCTGGTTCTTCATCTAGGAGAAACAAGAACCAGAGGAAGAATAAGGCCGCCAAGAAGGCCTCTGCTGATGAAAAGGGTAAGGCTCCTCTTAGTCCTGTTGCGTTCAGAAAGCCTGGCTTTCCTTGCAACCAACACGACTTTGAGTCAACATTTGGGCATCATTTCCGGCCCTCGGTTGCAAAGCCAAAGAGCCGGTATGACGGTTGGAACTTTCCCCGGAACTTCGGTGAGAGTGCCTTCAAGGCACCTTATGAGGAAATCCACATAGGAAATTATGGTCCGTTCTCTAGCGGCCATAATGGAAAGCAGGCACCAAAAGCCAAGCCTGTTATACAGAAGGTGACAAAGTCATGCGACTCTTGTCACCATGAGGCCTCCACCTCCAGATCCAAGGCCCCAGCAGTACCCACCGTTCCCAGGGTAAGGCAGGAGCCTAGGAAGAGGTACAACAGATTTGACTGTTGGTGCTGTGGCAAAGTCGGTCACTTTGCCGTGGATTGTTGGTTTAATCCAAGGAACTACGAGACTCCCCATGTTAGCAATGCGAGACCGACCACTCGTAGGGTTAACCAACCGATGGGGAGTGTGCTAACTAGGAATCTAGGACCCAAGTTCGATTGGGTTCCTAAGGCAAATTAATTTTGTTTTGCAGGAATGTCCAAAGGCCACCAAAACGCCGATCTGGTATTTGGACAGTGGATGCTCCCGGCATATGACCGGGACAAGAAGCCTGCTGCGTGATTACACTCCAGTCGAGAATGGACCCAAAGTCATCTTTGGAGGGTCAGATCGAGGAGTCACGAGAGGTTATGGTATGATTTCCAACGGTATAATCTCTATCACCGACGTGGCTTATATTGAAGGGTTAAACCATAACCTGATCAGTGTAAGTCAGTTATGTGATAAAGGTTATGACGTTAAGTTCTGCAAGGATAAATGTCTGATAATTTCACGTACATCTTCTGAAACGGTATTATCAGGCATTAGGAGCAGAAATATCTTTTGTTTAGATTTTCTCAGTTTAGATTCATCTACCCCCGTATGCCTTGTGGCAACAGGCAGTGCATCTCTTTGTGAACAATGGCACAAGAGATTGGCACATATTAATTTCAAGACAATTAGTATGCTATTTTCTAAGGACTTAGTAAGGGATGCTCCCAGTATCAAGTGCATCAAAGATAGCCCATGTCCTGCATGCCAGATGGGCAAACAGACTCGGGCTACCTTTAAGAGCATCGCTGACAAAGACTCTTCCCGATGTCTTTACCTTTTGTATATGGACTTGTTTGTTCCAATGCAAGTTCATAGCTTGGGAGGCAAGTCCTATACGCTAGTGATAGTTGATGATCATTCTCGGTTTACCTGGGTGTTCTTTTTGAAAAGAAAGTCAGTTACGTTTGACATCTTCACTAATTTTGTCAAGCAGGTTCAGAACGAATTTAACCGCTCCGTGGTCAAAATCAGAAGTGACCATGGAACAGAATTCGAATCTGGTGCAATGACAGAATTTTGTGAAGAACAAGGTATCTTTCATGAGTTTTCCTCCCCGCGCACTCCTCAGCAAAATGGAGTTGCGGAGAGAAGAAATAGAACTCTCATTGAAGCTTGCACGACAATGTTGAAAGATGCCTCTCTCCCGGAATACTTCTGGGCTGAGGGTGTCAATACGGCGTGTCATGTACAAAACCGAGCATTGATCAACAAGCATCATCGTAAGACGCCCTACGAGCTACTGAAAGGCAGGAAACCAACCATGTCCTACTTGAGGATTTTTGGTTGCCGATGCTATGTACTGAATAATGGGAAGTACCCGCGTACTAAATTCGGTGAAAAATGCTTCGAAGGCATATTCATGGGCTATAGTTCCCATAGTCGGGCATATAGGGTCTTCAATAAGAAAACCCTAGTGGTAGAAGAATCAATAAATGTTGTATTTGATGAAGGAAGTTTGCTTAACAACAATTCTTCCAGTAGTATTCTTGAAGATGCAGGTGCTAGACTTGAACAGCTGAGTCTGGATGAGACCCCTAAAGATGACGCTCCCAAGTACGTCAAAGTTTCCACCTCCACGTCATCTGAAAATGTTGACGATCACGATGGAACAAATCTCTTAGAAGAAAGAGAAGCCCAAGAAGTAGTTGAAGCTCCAGACGCCAGACTTCTAGAGCTCCGGCACGTGAGAGATCATCCTAGAGATCAGATCATCGGGGACCCTCGTGTTGGTGTCAGAACTCGAAGAGGTACAGTTAACGAAGTATTGCATCTTAGCTTCCTGTCACAGGTTGAGCCAAAGAAGTTCGACGAGGCGAACAAGGATGCGGCATGGATTCTGGCCATGCAAGAGGAACTACATCAATTCGAACGTTGCAAGGTTTGGACGCTGGTTCCCAGACCATACAAGCAGAATGTGATTGGCACGAAGTGGATCTTCAAAAACAAGCTGGATGAACATGGTGTCATCGTAAAGAACAAGGCCAGGCTGGTGGCTCAAGGTTACAGATAGGAGGAAGGGATTGACTTCGACCAGACCATCGCACCAGTAGCAAGGCTCGAGGCAATCAGGTTGTTCCTGGCGTATGCTACACACAAAGGATTCACAGTCTATCAAATGGATGTGAAATCGGCATTCCTGAACGGAGACCTGAAAGAGGAAGTATATGTCGCTCAACCCCCAGGTTTTGTCGATCCTACTTATCCCAATCATGTTTATTTTCTTAATAAGGCCTTATATGGGTTGAAACAAGCTCCACGAGCTTGGTATGAGACATTATCTAGTTTTCTTCTTGAGAACATGTTCTCCAGAGGTAAAATAGATAAAACATTGTTTCTCAGGGAAGTCAAAGGCAAGATTTTGCTGGTGCAAATCTATGTCGATGACATAATATTCGGCTCAACGGACAACAATCTTTGCAAAAAGTTCTCTAAACTTATGCAAGGAAAGTTTGAAATGAGCAGTATGGGAGAGCTCAAGTATTTCTTAGGACTTCAAGTGAAACAGTCTGAGGATGGAATCTTCATCTCTCAGACGAAGTTCACAAATAAACTCCTTAAGAAATTCGGTATGGAGAGTGCAACCTCTATGAGGACTCCAATGGGATCCACCATGTCTCTGGATAAGGATGAGAAAGGTAAACCTTTCGATGAAACCAAATACAGAAGCATCATTGGATCCCTGCTCTACCTTACTGCCAGTCGACCGGATATTATGTTCTCCACATGTGTCTGTGCCCGATATCAGGTGAACACTAAGGAATCTCACTATGCCGCTGCAAAGCGAATTCTGAGATACCGTAAAGGTACTCCTAATCTTGGCTTGTGGTACCCGAGAAACAATGATGTCGAGCTAATAGGCTTTTCAGATGCTGATTTTACAGGGAGCAGGGATGACAGGAAAAGCACCTCCGGGACGTGTCAATTCCTCGGCAGGAGGCTTATCTCATGGAACAGCAAGAAACAGAATTGTGTTGCAACCTCCACAGCAGAGTCAGAGTATATCTCGGCAGGAAGCTGTTGCGCACAACTTCTATGGATCAGAAACCAGCTAGCCGACTACGACCTTCAGTTCAAGGAAGTACCCATGTACTGCGACTCCTCAAGTGCAATTGCCATTGCCAACAATCCGGTGTCGCACAGCAGAACTAAGCATATCGAAGTACGCTACCACTTCATTCGGGAGCACGTGGAGAACAAAGATATCTCTCTCTGTTATGTCCCCACGGACAAGCAGATTGCTGATATATGCACAAAGCCCCTAGACGAGGCCAAGTTCAATCTTTTCAAGACTGAATTGGGGATGCTCAATTATAAGGAATGAAGACTACAGAGGCTCCAGGCCCGTGCAAGAACTGAGGGGGAGCAAAGGGTACAACGCTACAGACCCCGATTTGTAGAAGCCGAAAAGGGGGAGACTACCCTCTCGGCTAAGGCTAAGGTGGCTCCAAGCTTGCTCCCAAGAAATTGGTATTGGTAATGGATAACTCACTCAACTCTCTTTTCAGTTTATGGTTTTCATTCTCATTTGCTCTATTCACCTTAGCTTGTAGGGTTTAGGCTTCTTCAAATAGGGGGAGATTGTTGGGTATTGTATCCACAATGTACCTGATTTGAAGAAGCCCCTGGACAAGCTAAGGTCAATAGACTATGTATTTGATAAAATCCTTCTAGTTGTGCTTGCAGTTTTTCCACGCTAAGTGCACACCAATGTCAGGGTGCAGTAGGTCAATATACACGGGTCTGCACGACGTAATCCCTCGTTGAGCAGATCAGTGTGTTGGCCTACGTGTACTCTCTCTATTGGAGTGCACTTATTTTCAAGCACAGGGCTGTAAATATGCAGGAGCAGATAAGGAGCAAGGATGGGTCAAGGAGCATCTCATAGGTGGAAAGACGAAAATTCGTCTAAGTTAGAATCGACGAGAATCACCAAGTGATTCTCGCCGATTCGGCGAGAATCACTTGGGATTCTCGCCGATTCGTCGAGAATCAGAAGTTGATTCTTGCCGAACTCGATCCAGCAACTTCTAAGCTAGCACCTCTGTGTCTAAGTAAGAATCGACGAGAATCACTTAGTGATTCTCGCCAATTCGGCGAGAATCACTAGTGATTCTCGTCGAATCGACGAGAATCACTGGTTGATTCTCGCCATCTCAACCTGGCTTAAAGCAGTGCGTGCAACCAAGGCAAATTCGACGAGAATCATCTTTGATTCTCGCCGAATCGTCGAGAATCACCTTTGATTCTCGGCGACTCGGCGAGAATCACTTTCGATTCTCACCGATTTTGACTTGGCATTTTTCTGGAAATTCCTGAACCGGATTCTGCCGCTGTTAAATTTCTGGACCGGGATTTGGGGATTTCTTTTGTGGGTCCCACAAACGGTCATATTGGAAAACTTCTACAGTATTTATATACATGTATTTTGAACGGAATACTGACACAGAAAGAAGCCGAGCAAGCGGAAACCCTAATATCGCGAAATCTCTCCGCCTCCTCCGTCGCCGCTCGCGCAAGTCCGTCGCCGCCGCTGATCGCTCTTCTTCCCGATCTCCGGCGACAGAAGCTTAGCAAAGCTTGTGTCTCACGTATCTATCCAGAGATCTCTTGTCTCTCGATTTGTTGACCGGGAAAAACTCCCCCGTCCGAATCGATCGAGACGACCGATCCTAGAGTGACCGTTGGTAGACCGAGTTTGCTTCGCTACGAAGTTTGGATCTCCAAGTTCAGCAGCCGCTCATCATCGTAGCCGCCGATCCCAAACCTAGCCGCCGCTCGTGTGCCGCCGCCGGTTCTGGGGAGATCCTCTCCAAGAGAGACCGAGGTTGTAGACTCTTCATCGACTTCAAGAACACGTTGTCGAACGAAGAGGAACACCGTAGTCTCCAAACGAAGTTTGTATCTCATGTACATTCTATATTTTCTTTTGTTGTAAAGGAACTTTTGTTCCGTGTTGTAAGGGTTGGGTGCAACCGTTTTGTGGGAGTGTTGACTCTCACGTGAGGAAGGGTTCCTTCCGTTAGTGCAGGGATTGGGTTTCAATCCCGTTGGAGAAGTGACCGAGTCGTCCCTTGTTGGGGAGATAGGTCGAAAGGGGGAAAGTGGATGTACCCAAGTAGGGGAACCACTATAAATTTGCTGTGTTTTCTGTGTGCTGTGCTTTTTCATTTTATTGTGCAGGTACTCTCGTAAATTCCGCAAAAGCACTACTCGTCACCTATTCCCCCCCCCCCCATAGGTGCACATAGTTGACACTAGGTGCACTTTCAGTGTCCCCTAGACACAATTATTTACCAACCCCGGTCGCTTGCATTTATCCTCCGCCTTTTGATGATCCGTGCATGCACACTTTAGTGAACGTAGTTGGGTATGTTGAGTTGTGTCTCCCGCACTACCTTTCAACTCCGGGAGCATCTAACTCTATAGTTGGTGATGAGTGTTTTTCGCAGGCATTTCTTTGTGAAATTTTTAAATCTAAATTTAAAACTACGACAATGGACTCCATGGAAATCGTTAATGAATTTAAAGCACCCGTACCACTAGACTTAGTCCCGTTATTTTCTAATGTTAACTCAAGTCATGGTTCACATGGTTCACCCCTCACGGTTTTAATTTAATTAGGCGCATTCTTAACATCTTAGTTTATCAAAATGCATCCTTTAAATTACTTGCTAGTTTGTATCAGAGAGTCTCCCACCGTTATGTGGATGATTTGGTTTTGGCTTGTCTCACACCTGAACGGATGCCCCCGGGCACCTTAAAAATATTAACGAATCGGCAAGTCCATCCTTTGGGAATCTTAAGGGAGTTTGGAAACACGATATTTCTTTTAGAATTTTCCACTGATTGGGTCATAGCTTCTATTTTCATTGTTTCATATTTTACGCTTCATGCTTCTATGCCACTTGAAATATATACCTTTTCGTATATATTTTCCACTTTGTTCTCTTTGGGTCTGGGTAGTGAGTTTGTGCTTGGATCGCTATCTTCATCGGTCTTCACTGGAGGTATGTTTGTTGTTGATGATGAATTTTGTTTTACTTTATCGCCTAATGCGTTACCAAGGTTCCCTAGGAACATATTTTTGCATGACAGGATACTCCACGTTGTTGTGCCCTCCTCTCCTAGTGGTGATGTGTGCTGCTTCGTGGTTTTAATGGATGATTCTTTCCCGCACCTGTACAATCAGATCTACTCACCGGTGAAAAGTAATTTTGAGCGGGGGAGGATTGATGGAGACGACGGCCCTCAACATGTTGAAGACGATGATGGTGTGCTTACGGAAGATATTTCTCCGCCTCCAGATAAAGACTTGCGGCGCCGTGATGACCATGTGGAGCGACGCCAAAATATCCGCCCGTGGCGCAAACCAATATATTAATAATTAATAATTATTATTAATAAATTATTATTAATTATTAAGTCACTTTTTATGTTTTGTTTTATTATTATTTTATTTTGCAATGTTATTTAATTTCATGTATGATGGGTGGCTATAACCGTCAATTGCTATCTTTATTTAATGTCATTAATTATTATTTTGTTATGACATGATGAGTGTCATTAGCCATCATGAGTGGTTTAATATTGTATGGTGTAGCCTATATATAAGCCTTTTCATGAAGGATTGAGTTGAGAATGAAAAAATTGAAAATCAAGGATTCAAAATTTGGATTCCCCCCCCCCCTCACTCTTCCCCTCTTGGAAAATTCATTTCCTCCTCCTCCTCTCCTCTCCCCCTCTCCAAAATTTCGGCCTCCCCCTTTCTTTCCCCCCTCTCTACCTCCTCCTTTCAAATATTCGACCAAAGCATTCACTACCTCTCCCAAAACCAGAACCTTCATCAACCACACCAAGGAGGGCTATCCTCCTCAATACAAACCCGACCACCTCCTTCCCCTCAAAAAAAAACGATCAACCCCTTCCTTGAAAAACTTCGGCCAAGGCCAAAGGCTTGTGGTTGTGGATTCTTAAACCCCGGCGTGAAGCGACGAAGGAGGGCAAGTTCCTCTCCATCCGGCGTGACTTCGGTGGAGCCGTTGAAGGTCGAACCAAGTAGAGAGTTATCGGAGTAATCCATTCCGGTTGGGTAACGAATATATCTTCTACTATGTGATTTTCCCTCTTGATAGATCTTGTGGCATATGCGTGTTGCGTGGCTTGTGAAACGTTTGAATTTTCGTGGTTAATTTCTTCATAGATCTTGTTGGTGTTTTATTTTTCCGTTTAAGTTCGTGATGCGTGGCGGCCCTCGTATTATTTTGTTGGGAGAGAACCACCCTTGTCCGAATCTTTTGTTTTCGATGGATTCTCTTTTGATACAACAACGCTCGACCGAACCGTGTGGGTTCCTCTCGCTTGATAGAACCTTGGCCTATCGCCTTGGTATTATCTTGAAGGGCTTTGCGAACTCTCCGTAATCTCTGAATATTGAAAACACAAATTGTGTAGTTGTTGCATTTAAGGCTTGAGCGTGTCGTGAGGGTTATCGGATAGCGTTGCATTAGTTACATCGATGACCATAATGCCCAAAAGGACTAGCCTACATCAAGAAATCTCTTCGGTTGCAAGCCTACATATGAAACAATTACCACAAATTCGATGAAAACATGACAATACATGATTAACAAATTGTTGCAAATTAAAGTTCATGCAAAACAAAAGATAACTAAAGTTGAATCACCAAGAGATATGGAAGATTAAAAGGGATTAATGAAAGATTAAATGCATACAAAAATACCCTTCAAATCCTCCTTCTCTTTGATGCTCCACTTCGTGCTCCAGAAGTTCTCCCCAAAGAAAACTGATCCAAAAGTCCCCTCTAATTTTTCTACAGTAATTTTATAGTCTCCTAGCAAACAATGTCGAAAACGGGTACCAATACGGCGTGTGTCAGGCCGTGTGAACGGTTCTCGAGCAGTTCCCCACAAACAGGCGTGTCTGGTAGTGGGCCGTGTCAGATGACACGGGTACTAACACGGTCCGTATTGTTCTTCATGTTCAACAGACAAGGGTTGGTTGGCAGTCGTGTTCAAATTTGACACGGTAGGCACACGGGCGTGTGCCTACCCGTGTGAGTCTCTGTCTCCTGCATCCAATTTCTTCAGTTCCAGGCCACATAGGACATTGGTACTGACACGACCGTGTGACTACCTGTGTGCGCCAAATTTTTGTCCTGTCATCAGCCATGTTGACTTCGTGAACTCCTTTGTTTGCTCCAAGACTTTTAGTTCCATTGGTTGGCATTTCCTGTATTTGAAAAATGAAAGAATAAATATATAGCTTAAGACAAGGAGTAACCAAAAATCCTAACTGTGCTCTCCTATTCATGATAAGATAATTTCTCAACTAATCTTGCGAAATTACTACACAAAGAGGTAGAAAATAGTAGACAAGATTACAATTATGATAGTAAAAATCCTATCATAATCGCGCTCATCAAATACCCCCCAGACTTAGATGTTTGCTTGTCCCTAAGGAAACTAATTCAAACACCTGGGGTTACCAATAAATAATTTTATCTTCTCACACTGGTTGCTATGAATTTAAATGGAACTTTGATGATGTAATCGTATAGGAAATAGTATACCAGACATTTGTAAGTATAAATTTATCTTAAATTTCCTCCAATATATCTTTTAACTATCTTTCACTCCTTAGAAATAGAGGTATAGTAATCTATGACAAATGTGAGGAGAAAATAACAATCTCAATAAAATACGTATTAGTATTTCAAAACTTATATGTACCCATATTGATAATCATGAGCTTACCTTTTTCACACCCTCTGCACGACTCTTATTAGACTTAGTGAGGTCGGATCCTTAGGACTTGTATTATGTGGTAGCCTTTTTGGCTTACGATAGAAGATTATAGGCGAGCTAATCAAAGATACATTTAATGGATTTTGTTTTCTTTTCTTTCACACCTAAATCTCGATTGAGCCTTTTGTTGAAAAATACCTTAATTTACGTTAGTGTTATAAAAACACCCCCCAGACTTTGTAATTAGTACACTTCCCACATTTTTTAAGGATACTCTAAATATTTATTCTTCTTAACCAAGGGGCCATAGTAGGGATCATTTCGAGTGAGTGCAAGTATACACGCACTCAGGCCAAGTATCACTATGTCTTCTTTTTCTTTTTCTTTTTTTGGGTTCATAGTAGGGATCATTCCGATTGGGTGCAAATATACACGCACTCTGGCCACATATCACTACGAACAAACTCATTCCACGAAGAGCTCAATGATAGGTATGCTAATAGGTAAGGATTGGCCTTGGTGAATTTTAGTGGTAGAGTTTCAAAAGGATAGGGATTAGGTCCAAATTGGGTGTGCAAGGGTATAATGTTTAAAGTTTTGGGTTTGCAAGGCTCAAGCTATCCAAAAGGAGGCCTAAGTCATTTCCGCCCTCACTAGTTAACTTATGCAACATTTTTGAGGATTGCTAGAGGGTTAGTGCTAGACATCAATAGAGAGTATCTTTCATTTTAATTCCCTAATACCAAATTATAGAAATGTTACACTCATCGACTCACTTTACTATAGATAATTATATTTTTTAAAATATAGTGATTGATAGTTAATAATATAGAGGATTAATCTTAACAATAAATTATATAGAGAAAATTAAGCTAATGTATTTTTATACTTAATTACGAATCAACAAAGTTGAAACCTCTATGAGTCTACATCAATTCATTTTAATCAGCGTGCGAAGTTAAATTAAATAGTGATAATCCCAAATGAATGAATAATGAGAGCTTAAAAGAGTATAACTATCTTGAGAAATTGTCAATTATAATCGCCAAATTTTTTTTTAGGGGGTATAACTAACTTGAGTGTTATGATAGCAAAATTATAATCAATTGTAACCATGTCCATCACAACAATTACAAAAGGGAAGAACATCCACCCCCAAACTGAAAATTTGCAATGTCCTCATTGCTGTGTAAAGTGCTGAAAGAGTAATTTCACTAATAATAAAAAAAACTACTATCATGAAAGTAGAAATCACATGAAGGAAGTAGGAGCTGACATGAAATCATATATACTATCTGGAATACACTGATACAAAGAAGAAACTACAATATACAGATACAAATAAATGCTACAAGACACAGATACAGATCAAAAGTAGGGCGGCTGGTCCGTCTGGTCATCGGGGAAGTATGGCTGGCCAGGAGCTGCCGGCTCTTTAGGAGCGATCCCCAAGTGGTCCCTGATCTGAATGAGGAGGTCCTCCGTACGCGTCTGCAGTGCCTCGATACGTTGTAAGTGTGATGAGAGCTCGGTGTCGAAGAAATGCCAAAACTCCCACGAATACCGCGAACAAGGTGGAGGGGGAGCAGTAGAAGACTCTCCCTGATCATAAGTGGAATGGGCCGCAGGCACAAGAGACACATCGAGGTAAGGATCCACCTTGTCGTCAGCGTCGTCCTGCGCGTGCAGTCCACGCCTCGTAATAGAATATGTGATGCCTCCCCGATCCTGATGGGCAGTGATGAGGCGGAGGATCGAAGGCTGGCCATCGTGATGGGTACGGTCTTCGCGACCACTATCATCGGGGGGAGGGCTGATAAGATGCCCATATTCTTCACCAAGCGAGTGATGTAGGGTGCTACACAAATAGACCCTATGCGGGGGCGGGGGTGTCGGCCTGGTGGAGGATGAACTTGGCGAGTAGGAAGCCTAGTTGGAGGGGATAAAGAGATGACATGCTATAGAGGTATAACACGTCCTGCCGAATGACAATGCCGGAGCTTTCGCCCCGGCCGCTCAAAGTATGGATCAGGAGGTGGTGAATGTAATGGAGGGCGGGGGAATACAACTGGGACGCCTTTGACCTCTTGGCCTCAAATGGACTAAGGTCAAAAGCGAGCTGAGCCCAGATATTGCCAGCAAGATCGCGAGAGGGGAGGTCGAAATGAAGGTCGGAGAAGGCGGCACTAAAGAGGAAAGACTCCTCATAGATCCTTAGGTATTGGGTGAACTGGAGCAGGGTAAGTGTGTAAAAAGTGCCCCATACTCAAAATGAGATGACCCCCTCGTGCTCGCGAGCAGAATCAGTGAGAATAGGCCTAAGGTTTAAATAAAAAGTTGAGAGGAACTCTAGTGTGAGTTCCTTAAAGCCCAACTCCTCTATCAAAAAATTTTCTCCCAACCCGTTACTGATATTAGTTCCCTAACATCCACCGCTAAATTTATTTCTTCGAGCACGCTCCAGTCAATCATGCGAATATCTTGAAATTTATTTGATTGGAGGCGGTTGTAGCGTGCGGCGTGCGCAGGATCGATGAACACCAGCAGCACAGCAGCATCGCGCCTCCTTGTAGATAGAGCCTGGAGCTCCAGTCGACAACGGCGTACGCCTTGTGCTTGTCTAGACGACATGTTCTGTGCAAAAAGAGAAAGATTTTTTTGTTTAGTTTGAAAATGAAAATGTGAGAGTAAGAACTTGGAGAAAAGAGTCGAGAAGGAGGAGAAGTTGACTAAATTCATAAATCAAAAATGGTTACCAAGGAGGGAAGATTGAGTAGAGGAGGCGAATCCGCAAATTTTGGAGGCAAATAGAACTCAAACCCGAGCTCTGTTCTTGGAGGAAACTGGAAGAATGGCTGAAAATAGGAGGTGGGGAGGAAGTTGGTGGCACGACCCTTTATAAAGTAGGTGAACACAGGTGCGCACACGGCCGTGTGCATACCCATGTTGCGGAATCTCAGCCTCGTGAAACACGGGTTATGGGGGGCCGTGCAGTAAAACTGACAGAAAACAGCGCGCCAGGCGGACACAGTCCACCATACGGCCGTGTGTGGACCCGTGTCTAATCTGAAACCACGCATTAAAAACACACGGGTTGGTGGATGACATGCGACACGGGCATGTACCATCCGACACGGGCGTGTCGGATGTGTCAACACAATGGTCTAGACGATCGTCGAGCGAAGAGATGCCATATGAGACGACAACACACACGGGTTGGTGTGAACTCATGTGGTTCTCGGGATGAATTCTTCCTACCTAAGATTTTAAATGACACGGCTGGGCCTGAGGCTGTGTTGAGCACACGACTACCACACAGGCATGTGGGAAACCATGTCTCCCCTTGTCTTTTGAGTTCTTCCTAGGTGAATTTTATTATAGAATTTTTTTCTTAAAACTTAACTAGATTTATACTAAAATTTTTAGAACATATGAACATTACTATATTTTTCATAATCCTAATCTAGACGAAGGTAGGTCTCTTGACGAGCGAAGTCTTTTGGGAGCTCACCATAATAAGGCTTCAGTCGGTGTCCATTAACGTTAAAATCTCCTTTCTCAGGGTGGGTAAGTTTGACGGTGCCGTAGGGGAAGACTTCTTTAATCTTGAAGGGTCCGGATCACTTAGACCTTAACTTCCCTGGGAATAAACGAAGACGGGAATTGAAAAGGAGGATTTGGTCACCTTTTTGGAATGTCTTGGGTTTGCGAAGGTGACGTTCATGAAATAGCTTGGTCTTCTCCTTATAAACCCGGGAGTTCTCATAGGCCGTGGTTCTCCACTCATCTAACTCGTTAAGTTGAATTTTACGTTTCTCCCCTATAGAATTAGTATCAAAATTCAAAGAGCGTATCGCCCAATACGACTTGTGTTCTAATTCTATAGGCAGGTGACAGGATTTGCCATAGACTAATCTAAAGGTGGTGGTCCCTATAGGTGTTTTGAAGGCGGTCCTATATGCCCACAAACAATCATTAAGTTTTTTAGACCATTGCTTCCTATTCCATTCTATAGATTTTTCTAGGTTCCTCTTAAGCTCTCTATTGGAAACTTCAACTTGACCACTAGTTTGCGGATGATAAGAAGTGGCTATCCTATGTGTAACTCCATACCTTTCCAATACTTTATCTAGCTGCAAATTACAGAAATGTGAACCCCTATCACTAATAAGTGCACGTGGTGTGCCATACCGTGCAAATAAGGTTTTTAAAAATCGGACTACTACCCTACTATCATTAGTAGGCAAAGCTTGAGCTTCAACCCACTTCGATACATAATCTACATCTACTAAAATATATTTATTCCCAAAAGAAACTGGAAATGGTCCCATAAAATCAATACCCCACACATCGAATACTTCACATTCATGAATATATTTTTGTGGCATTTCATGTAATTTAGAAATATTACCTGCTTTTTGATAAGAATCACATGAAAGCACATACCTTTGGGCATCCATGAATAGAAGGGACCAATAAAAACCGGAATCAAGAACCTTTTTTGCCGAGCGATTTGCTCCATAGTTACCACCGGCAGGGCCTGAATGACACTGCTCCAAAATTTTCCAACCTTCCTCTACTGATACACATCTTCGTATAACGGAACCTGACATATCCGAAAAAGAAAGGTGTCCTCCCAAAAGTAATATTTCAAGTCAGAGAAAAATTTCTTTTTCTGCTGTTATGAAAATTCTTTTGGAAGGGCCTTAGCTACAAGATAGTTTGCATAATCCGCAAACCATGGATAATTAAGATGTATATTTGTAGATACGGCAAATAGCGACTCCTCAGGAAATGTATCAGAAATTTCAGATTCATCTAACATTGATCGTAGTGGATTTTCTAAACGTGAAAGATGTTTGATGTGCGTAAATCGGCAAGCGCACCGGTCGCACAAGTAATAAATTTTTGGGAATAAATCCCCGAGTATCGGTCTCTTGAGGAATGCAATTAGCATAGAACGACAACAGTACAGAGAATATAGTTATGAGAGTTATAAATAAAAAAAAGAGGAAATAAAGGACTAGGGAGATTGTGGATGTTTGATCTACGGAACTAGTAAAAGCTATGCGGGTTGACGACACCGCTTCGTAAGGTGGAGTGGGTTTGTCGGCCGCGATGCCGAACTTCAGTTGGGCGAGTGGAAGGGAAGCTAATGGATTGCAGTGTTCTTGTGTGGAGTGCAATCAGACAAGACACGGGAATGAAGTGGATGTGGGGTGAGCGAAGCACATTCACAGACAATACTCACAAGCATAAGAAGATACTAACATTCCATTAGTTATAAAATAAACTTGATGTTCATGGATGGAAGTATTCATTACACTGCTCAAAACATTCCATACTACAGAGGAAGGGGAAGAGGAGTAAACCAAAAGAGAGTGAAGATCCACCGTGGGTTGTGGCCGGAGTAGCGAGTTGTCAATCCGCTTCCGGGCTCAGTCCAAGGAGTCTTCCGGTACCAACGAGCTATCACCTCGAAGGCCTTTAAGTTCGTTCTCTAGGTTATCTACTTCACCAACTCCACAGGAAAGCTTGGAGTTGAAGTCATCAATGGCCGAGGGCTTCGCCGGAGAGTTGAAAAACTTCGGAGTAGTTGGCAATGGCCTCCCGACGAAGGTGGTAGTGATGGAGCACCTGGAGAAGTGAAATGGCGATTCCCGCGCACTCTCCGATCGCAGCAAATGACAGGCGTTGACCAAAATCGCGGAGTAGGGCCTTAAATACAGAGGCAGCAGAAGTAGTGCGCACGATCAGTGGCGCACGACCAGTGGTCGTGCGCAATGTAGGTCGATGATCGTGCGACTTTTCCATATAGACCTGCAACCTGGACAAGAAGCATCAGCATATATGCACACGAGCAGTGGCGCACGACCAGTGGTCGTGCGCACTACGGCCAGTGCTCGTGCGATTACCGAGACAGGATTAGGAAAAAGGGAATGTAATCCACACGATCGGTGGCGCACGACCAGTGGTCGTGCACAATAAGTCCAGTGGTCGTGCACAGTATTCCTGCAACGTCGGTGTCTCCCGAGCGGTTCCGGAGCACGCACACGACCACTGTACCAGCAAAAGGGGCAAAAAGGCCACCAGAACATGCACACCACATCCCCAAGATAGGGCTAAAGAATAACAAAAATATAGAAACACAGAAAGCACACAGAAATGGGCCTACAGTGCACTTAATCGTGAAATAGGTACATAAGCACAAATAAGCAATAAAGGCTCTCAAGTGTAGTTCTAAGGCGATAAAACTAGCCCAGATGAGTCCAAAAATCAGTGTAAAATGTGGACTCATCACACCCCCAGACTTAACCATTTGCACGTCCCGAGCAAATCATTACTCCGTGGACTAGAAGATAGCTAACTGGCTCAGAAATTTCAAAAAGAGGTAAGACGAGAAATCAAATCTGTCATGGGTATAGAAGACATAATAGAAAAACTTTTTAATTATACAACGTAGTTTAAACTATTCGACAAACGTAAATAAATATTGTAATTGCTCAAAATTAGAATTCTGGAGAATCTTGCGATCATGTGTAGGAAGAAAGTAGGCAGGCCACTAAGGTGAGCATTGCCAAAGTTCGGGACTCGGGATCACCTCCAAAAGAATCCACCAATGTCGGGGACCATACGCTTGCACGTTCAAACTCTCTCCACGGCGCGGGTTAGACTCAAGCGTGAATCAGTAGGACTTGTAGGAGAAAATGGTGCTGAGGCGACGGCTTGGTAGTTAAAGATAAACATGAAGGCTCTATGCAACCAAAGCGAGCGAATAAAACCCAAACCAAAACAGCCACTTAGAAATGAATGGGGCACACGCTCCCAGACTTAGCTTGAAATCCGGGTGTGAACACGGCTGAACCCGACCAAAATCAATAAAGAGGATGGGGATCGAAATCTCAAAGCAATTCTTTCATATTTTTCTCTCTTTTGCGCGAATCAGCTTTTATTTTCGTAAATTTTGTTTTCTTTTCTGCGCTAGCAATCCCCAAACAGAGCAATCAAAATGTGAATGAATTCAGCACCCCCAAAAACAATGTCCACTTATCACAACCTCGGCAAAACAGTAAATACAAATCAGCTTAAGCATTTGATTGCGATGGTGGGTTTAGCTTTAGGCCTTGGTGAAAGTGAGTGGAGCTGGATCAAAAGAAGGGTAGGCACAAATTTGGCATGCAACGGTTAACAGGTAGGAAAGGCTAAACAAGGCTCAAACTAGCCAAAATGAAGGCCTATGTCATGCTCACGCTTGACTAACCGTGCACCAATGCTTCGAGAGTAGCTTAGGGCAAGTTCTTAGCCACCGAGAAAGATGATCCTTCCTCCCAACTCGAGCAATACGAGTCTAGTGGCGGCTACACACATTCCTACATTATCGTTCGATTATCCCAAATTCAGATTTTGAGCAGTACAAAAGATATTTACGTGTGCAGAAAAAAATAAATCTACGAGCATAAAGAAAAATTAATTCTATCCTAACTCTACACAAACCATGAGTATTCGATTAGGAGCACTGCATGAGTTTCGAACTACTCAATCCTGAAATCCTAAGCCAGTACCACTATTTTAAAGTTTACACAAAAGCAATAAATTTGACTCGGGTTGTGCGCGTGGGTAAGAGCGCACTCGTGTGGGTGATTCAGTGTGTGCAACATAAAGCAAGAAAAAAGTAAACAAGAAACTGGTATGCAATAGAAAGTGTGGTGAAGTGACCACAGGCATGCTCTCCCCCCCCCCCAGACTTAAAGTCAACAACTAGTAAAAATCAGCAAGTCATATTTGATAAACAGCTAGGGTAGGAAGTAACTATGCTCAAAATTGAGCATACCAGTCGTGCAATCAGATGTCCAAGTGCAGCCAAGTTGGCGCGCCTCAAATATTCCTGCACCTGCGATTAAAGGATGCCAGTCAAACAAAATATGGAAACATGAATATATGAATATATAAAAAAAAAATCAAAACACAGCATAGGACCAAACAGTCCAACTTGGGTTGTCTCCCGAAAGCCCTTTTGTTTACCGTCCTTAAGGTGGACCAAATACCTGTATTAGCAGTTCAAATAGAGAGTTCTTGGCAGTAGCAAAAGGAAACAAAATTAAAAGTAGAGCAACCAGCATTCAACAAGTAGCGAGAAAGAGGATGGAAAGAGGAATGAGGGTTGCACAATCAGCTATAAGCAGATTTATGGTAAGTCTCCCTGGTGGGATGCGAGAGAACAGCAGAGTGTATTTTTGCATTCGGGGTAGGCATTATCCCATTACTGCGAGTGCACTCTTTCGTGCGCCGGAAGGCGGCGTAGCGCTCTCCGCGTAAAACCCTGGCCTCTTTCAGTTTCTCCACCGTGGGAGACTTCCAATGGAGGTAGGCTATGGGGTTTCCTGGTGTCGTGGTTTGTGGCGGCCTATCCGGCACCGTGACGGCAACCAGATCTGCCCAAGCTACAGATCCCTTAACAGAATTATAAAAATTAGTGTCTAGGGATTTCTCCCGAATAAAACTTTGTTCGCCATGCTCAACAACAGAGTTGGCTAGCAGTAGAACGGTAGCCGTGGCTTTGGTACAATTGATCCCTTCGTGGACCAGTAACTCTTGTTTCTCATCGACTTCCTGAGGGAGTCCTTTCTTTGGCGTCTCCTCCAGATGTGCTTCCAATGCATGGAGACCTGAATCCAGCTTGATATCTGTGACACTCAGAGAATTGTTATTTTGGAAGGGAGAAGAATGTATGGATGTGTTATCGAGGGTGGACTCTTCGTTTGGCCAAGTGACACAGCCTTTGGAAAAGTCGAGGGATGCGCCACTGGCTGTTATGAATGGGACTCCTAATATAGGAATGGAGTTATTGTCCTGTGGTCCCAAAACCTGGAAGTCAGTGGTGATACTTGTGACGTTAACCTTGATTTCAATGTCCCGAACACCGCCCTCAGTGTCAACCAAATTGTCATTAGCTAAGATAAGCGATTTCCGATTTTCAATGTCAACTTGTAAGTGCATCTTCGCAACATCTTGTAAAGTGAGTATGTTGCTGGATGATGAATTGTAAATATATGTATTTTTATGCACATTAATTTAGTCATTTTCATTTATTTTCGTCGTTTTTACTTATTTTTGTTCAATAAAATGTTCCTATTCTTGTAAATTTGCTTCTAACTTGTTTTATTTTATTTTGCAGAAAAATTCCAAAATCTGCCAAAATTTGGGAAGTACACGCCCGTGACACATTGGTCACGCCCGTGACCGGGCCGTGACTGCGCATTTCCCGTGAAATCGGAAAATTTGTGAAGTAAAAGCTCGACACGCCTGGCGACACGCCCGTGTCACCCGACACGGGGCGTGACCCAAGCCCGTGTCCTCTCCTCTCGACGAATTCAACTCGACGATCGTCGAGTGTCGACACCAACAGTCATGCCCAGTGTCACGCCCGTGACCTGGGGCGTGACTCAATTTCCGCTCGACGATTTCGACTCGACACTTTCCGCTCGACACTCGTCGAGTGTCGACACCAACTGACACGCCCAGCGTCACGCCCGTGACCTGGGGCGTGACCTTTCCAGCTGGCCCGACAAGATGCTGACAAAGACTTTCGACGCAACCCGCGCCCGGTTCTACCTCCCCGACACGCCCAGCGTCACGCCCGTGACCTGGGGCGTGACTGCTGCGAACTCAGCCCGAAGTCAACTTTCTTGTCCAATCGCCAGCCGCCTTCATGAATAGTACTGTCACGCCCCCCCTACACGCCCGTGATCGAGGGCGTGTACTTAGAAATTTTTTCCTATAAATAGCCCAGTTCTGTAAGGTCCAAGGGTTCAGATTTTTGGGCCAATTTAGTGTCTTTTTGTGGGCTGCATCCGTGATTTCTAAGGCTATGTAAGGAGATTTCTCCCTTTTTTATTTCAATTCTTGTTTTGCTTTAGCTTTAGCCCTTTGTAATAGCTTGTAATAGTTTCATTTTAATCAATAAAATGTTAAATTTTCTCTTCATATATGGCTTTGGAATGAACACTTGTGCCCACTTTCCTTCTCCTTTTTATTCTTAGTTTCAACTTTGTTCTTCATTTATGAAAAGTGTGTGTGTGTGTGTATGAGTGTAACATGCTTACTTTACATGTTTTTTTACTTGTTTTCATGCTTAGGGATGATTGGTTTTCCTCTTTACATGCCTTTAATTTTTCTCAAGTTAGGTTTTGTTTGAAATTTATGAAATGATGAATTAGGTTTTTCTTTTTTTTCTTGTCTTCTTTTAATTTCTTCAACATCTTCACTCTTATGAATGTGTAAAAGAGTTACTAAAGTTTCTTTTGTTTTTTTTTACTTAGCTTTATTTTAGGATGAAAACCTTTTTTTCTTCTTTCTCTTTTATTTCAACTTTTTTAGCTCTTTTATGAAATCCTAGGAATGAAAATGTTGAAATTTTTATTTTCCAAAAACTTTGGTTTTTAATTTGTTTTGAAAAACTTTTATCTTCTAAAATTGTAATTTCTTCTTTTTATTTGTTTTTGGCAAAACCTATGCTTGAAAAAGTAAAAGTTTTAATTTTTAGGTAACTTTGATTTTTCATGTTGTGTGTGTGAGTGTAGGTGTATAATTTTTAATGCTTTGTTCAAATCATGTAGAGTGTGTGAGTGTAGGTGTTAAATTTTAATGCTTTCTTTTAATGCTTTCCTTTTATGCTTTGATTCAAATTATGTAGAGTGTGTGAGTGTAGGTGTTAAATTTTATTGCTTTCTTGAATTTCTTATGGAGTGTGTGTGTTTGTGTGCATTTATTTCCGCCTACTCGTTAAAAGTTAAATGACTCATCATTTTCATTTTCAGTCCTACTCGTTCGAGTAGGACTTGTAATTTTTCTTTCTTTATTTTTTCCGCCTACTCACTTGAGTTTAAATGGCCGGACTTTATTTCCCGCCTACTCGTTTGAGTAGGATTTGTAATTTTTCTTTCTTTATTTTTTCGCCTACTCACTTGAGTTAAATGGCCGGACTTTATAGCCCTGTAATCGCATTTATTTTCTCCTACTCATTTGAGTAGGACTCGCTTTCATTTCAGTACTACTCGTTTGAGTAGGACTTGCAATTTTCAGCTTTTATTTACCGCCCCCACTCGTTTGAGTGGAACTCGCAAATTTGAAATATGCAATTTTCTTTTATGTGTAACTTAGTTTCTGTCTAATTTATAATTTGGAGTGTGCGTGAGTTCTCGTTTTAGTTAACTTTTTAGCTTTCTAAATGTTGTTATTTTTCTTGTGTCCCTTTCTTATAAACGTTTAGTGTTTAATTTCGAACTCGCACCTCACTAAATTATAAGCCGTCCCCATACCGATGTGTGGCTAATCGCTATTAGCCTCGGCATCGAAGAGCATTGGGACATTTGAAATGATTTATAATAATTAAAGCTCTTTATTTTCATTTTAATTTAAGCACTTAGGGTTTACCCCGGGTTTACGACGCGTAGGACCACATAATCGATGTGTGGGCCCTATTTTCGTAGTCGATATGCTAGCTAGCCGAGAGGCCGTGCATATGGACCGATCACCCCTGGGTAAATAGAGTTGCGTGCATACCCTCGAGAGAGGACTAGCGTAATTCTACCGGATTGGGTTCCCCACCCAATAGCGGGGTTATTAGCGTAAAGCGGGCGTTAAGAGGAATCCTTCGTCGGACTAACGTTCGGTCGAATAGTCTTAACGTTCAGGTGAGCAATATTCCTAGAGATAAGTGCGCTCACATCTGTGGAACCTCCACGGCCAAGTTGCCTTATTATTAATTTGAAAACTAAGTCCTATAATTATTAAAAATTATTTTACTCTTAATCCGATTCGATGTCGAGCGTTAACCCTTCATCAAATATTTTCTAAATCGTTTTTTCGCTCCTTTGCTTTTCCGTCTTTTATTAAGTAAAAAAAAATCCACCTTACTTTCAGTAAAATAATAGTCCTCCCGGAGGAGTAAGAATAGTCAACACGACCCCGAGAACAATACGACCTCGGTATTCCCCCGAATATCGAGTACTACTTACGATAGGTGCACTTGCCTACCCGAGCGAGCCCGCGGCGATCGACTCACCGAACCAACCACAGTAAGAGTCTGTTCGCGGGCCCATCAAGTTTTTGGCGCCGTTGCCGGGGAGTCTCTTTTCGAGTTGCTATTTCGAATTCCGGAGTCTATTAATTTTACTTATTTTCTATAAAACAAAAAAAAACTAAAAACTTTATTTTAAAAAACAAAAAAAGGTTTATTTTTGTTTTATTTTTGTTTGGGTGTATGACCCGAGGACAACCCTCAGAGTCTGAAGATTTAGACTTCGACCCTGAGATCGAACGCTCTCTTGCGCGTATCCGATCTCATCGCCGAAATCCTTCTTTAGATCCCGAGGAATCTATCGGAGAACCCACTGTTGTAGTTATGGCCGCGCCTAACCTTCCCCCGACGGCCGAGCGTACTATGTCTTATTACGCCCGGCCTAACCTGGATGATTCTGGGTCGAGTATTGTTCGCCCTGCGGTGGCCAATAATAATTTTGAAATAAAGTCGAGTGTCATTCAAATGGTCCAAAACGCAGTGCAGTTCGATGGACTGCCGGATGAGGACCCGAATGTCCACTTGTCCAATTTCTTGGAGATATGCGACACCTTCAAGATCAATGGCGTCACTGATGATGCCATTCGTTTGCGCTTATTTCCTTTTTCCCTTAAGTCCAAAGCCAAGGCGTGGTTGAATGCCCTCCCGCGAGGATGTATCACCACGTTGGGCTGAGTTGACGGAACGGTTCCTAACGAAGTACTTTCCGCCCGCAAAAACTGCAAAGTTGCGGGCGGACATTTCTTCGTTTGTGCAGAATGATCCTGAGTCTCTATACGAGACTTGGGAACGGTTTAAGGAATTCCTCCGCCGTTGCCCGCACCACGCGCTGCCAACGTGGTTGCAAGTTCAAATTTTTTATAATGGGCTGAATTTTCAGACGCGTCAAATGATTGACGCGGCTGCCGGGGGTACGCTTAACAACAAAACCCCCGAGGCCGCCCAGGCTTTATTCGAAGAGATGGCTATGAACGCCTATCAATGGAACGTCCCGCGGGGACGGCCAAAGCCGGCGGCTGGTCTTTTTGAAGTTGATGCCACTGCTCTCTTGACCCTTCAAGTTGAAAGGTTAACAAAGCAGGTGGCAGAGATGTCTGCTGCCTCCTCCACTCTGCCTTGTTTTATTCCCCCTAACGTCTGCGTAGCTGAAGAGTTCGTGGACTTCATGGAAAATTCGGGTCGTCCTCCCTTCAACCCCAACAACAACCCTTATAGTAACAACTATAACCCGGGTTGGAGGAATCACACCAACTTCTCGTGGAGCAACCCGAATAATGCTCAGCGTCCCCCTATTTCTTTTGCGCCCGGATTTCTTTCTCCTCCTCCTCTTCCGAAACCCTCCCCGATGGAGGAAAATTTTTCGAAGTATATTGCGTCCAACGAGTCAAATATCCGGAACATCACCGGATCGCTAAAAACACTCGAACAACAGGTTGGACAGCTGGCGAGGATGATGTCCGAGCGCGCGCTCGGGGAACTGTCGGGAAACACGGAGCCCAATCTGCGGGAGAACGCCAACGCTATAACCCTCCGTAGCGGAAAGGAGGTGGTCGATCCAAAACGGACCGACCCTCAGGTACATATTTCACCTCTGACCCCTCTTCCCCTTTCTTCGCTTACGCCGCCTTTACCTATTATAAAAGAAAAAATTATTTTAAACAAGGCTCTTCCGTATCCGCATAAGTTAGAAAACGAGCGTAAGGACGCGCAATATGAAAAATTTATTTTATTATTAAAACAAATTCACATTAATGTTCTTTTTGCGAGGCTATCTCGCAAATGCCCAAATATGCGAAATTTTTAAAAGAACTACTTTCCAATAAACGTAAATTAGAGGATATTTCGCATGTATCTCTCAACGCTGTCTGCTTGGCGGCCCTTACTAATAAATTGCCCACAAAACAAAACGACCCGGGACGGTTTTCCATCCCGTGCCTTTTTGGCGATATATTAGTAAAGTACGTCTTAGCTGATTTAGGGGCTAGCATTAATCTGATGCCGTTCTCGCTCTTTTCGCGTTTAGGTTTGGGTACTCCTAGTCCTACGAATATGCGCATCCAATTAGCGGATCGCTCGGTTAAGTTCCCTATCGGGGTAGTGGAGGACGTCCTTGTCCGAGTCGACAAGTTTACCTTCCCGGTAGACTTCGTCATCTTAGATATCGAGGAGGACGCCGAGGTACCAATAATACTCGGTCGCCCTTTTCTCGCCACCTCCCGCGCACTAATAGATGTTAGTAATGGTAGCCTTCTCCTCCGAGTAGGCGATGACCAAGTTACTTTCTCTATTAATCCCTCTATCGACAATTTGTCATCGAGTGACGATTTCTTCTATTCTTTAGATACCTTTTTCGGAGATCGTTCTTCTCCCATTTTCGAGTCTGTATTTTTAAATGACGATATTTTTGCGCTCGAAAATTTTAACTGCGATGAGGATACGTCTATAGACTTGCCTTTCGAACCAATTGGTAAGAAAGACATAGGAATTAAAACCTCCCTAGAAGAACCGCCCATCCTAGACCTCAAACCCTTACCCGCCTCGCTCAAGTACGCTTTTTTTGGGAAAAGGTGATACGCTTCCCGTTATCATCTCTTCGGACTTGAGTGATTCAGAGACTTCCGATTTATTGGAAGTTTTATTTAAACATCGCCACGCAATTGCGTGGCAAATCTCTGACTTAAAGGGGATTAGCCCCTCCTTTTGCACCCATAAGATTTTCCTTAACGATAATTGCCGCAAAACGATTCAGCCGCAGCGTCGTCTTAACCCAAACATGAAAGACGTCGTTAAAGCCGAAATCATTAAGTTATTAGATGCGGGAATTATCTACCCTATTTCAGACAGTGCATGCGTTAGTCCCGTGCATGTCGTACCCAAGAAGGGCGGTCTTACCGTAGTGGCGAATGAGCATAACGAGCTTGTCCCAACTCGTACTGTTACGGGTTGGCGAGTGTGCATCGATTATAGAAAACTTAATGACGCCACCCGCAAGGACCATTTCCCTCTGCCATTTCTAGACCAGATTTTAGAGCGTTTATCCGGTCATCCGTATTATTGTTTTCTTGATGGTTTATCGGGGTTTTTCCAAATCCCCATTTCCCCCGATGATCAAGAGAAAACAACTTTTACTTGCCCGTTCGGCACCTTCGCCTATTGAAGAATGCCATTTGGACTCTGCAACGCGCCAGCTACATTCCAAAGATGTATGCTAGCGATCTTTGGCGAGCTAGTAGAAGACATTATGGAAGTCTTTATGGATGACTTTTCTGTTTTCGGACGCTCTTTTCCCGATTGCCTTCAAAATTTAGATCGTGTCCTTCAACGGTGCGAGGACACAAGCCTTGTTTTAAATTGGGAAAAATGCAACTTTATGGTTCGAGGAGGTTTGGTCCTCGGCCATATGATTTCGTCTAAGGGGATAGAGGTGGATAAGGCCAAGATAGAAATTATAGAAAAACTTCCGCATCCAACAAACGTAAAATCTATTAGGAGTTTCTTAGGCCATGCGTGTAAGACCCCCCCTCCCCGGATCCCAAAACACGGCACGAAGGGGGAGTCTTATGCCCGGAACAGTCGCCTTGCGGTAGCATTAGCACACGGGCTAACCTGTACCACAAGACGCCTATTCCGCCGGCTACAACAATATCAATATATCATGCCAACCCAACCAAATAAATAAACAAGAGAAGTCAAATCCACACTAAGTAATATATAATGTCCAAAACATCAATAATGAGAAGCTAAAACATGCTTCTACAATATATCAGAGTACAGCTAATCATTGCCCAAACGGGCTACATCAGAGTAAGCAAAACACTAACATCTGTAACAGACGGTATCGACGGTACCGTCACATCAGGCCCTGTCGTCCTGGCCTGGCTGTCCTGCGGCGTAGTCTGCGGCTGCTCTACCTGCGGCGTGACCTCCTAAAAAGGAAGACGTAGCAACCGTTAGTCGAAACGACTAAGTGGTTTCACATCCGCTCCCCCGGCGACTCCTCGGCACCGGGCAGAGAAAAGGAACAGTAGTATAGTATATAACAAGTAAGCAAGTAAAGGAAGTACAAGCAAGTGGCAGTAGTGTAAGAGTAACAGCATCATAGTCAGCATATATGAAAGAGCTACACAAAACTAGCAAGTATAAGTATCAGCAGGAAAGTAACTTAACTTATAAGGATGCCCATACAAACTTATAAGTTAAGGATCGGGTTACATAAAAGTAACTCATCGTATAGGAGTGCCCATACAAACTTATACGATGAGGATCTTGTTGTGCAATGTATGAAATGCTATGAATGCTATGCAATGACTCACCCATGCAATTGCTATGTCGACACAGACTGTAGTTCCCACTTTTCGAGCAGGTAGCTAACCTCTCAGGCATCAGCCGCCGTGGCCAGGCGGTGACAGTAGAACGGGCACTTCTACTACTAGGCGGGTATCACACTACTTCACCTAGGCCTCCGTACGCCTCAACGCTAAGAACACAACAGCGGAGCCCATGCGTACTATGGCCCAGCGGGGTCTTGGGTAGATGTGCACCAAGAACACAGTCCGAACTGGCCTTGCGTGACCCGGAAGGGGCCTCGGAAGAAAGCACGAGGACACAGCCCAACCGTTCACATGGCCGGAGGGGCCTCGGGACGTGAACACCGAGGACACAGCCCAAACCGACCAAGTCTAACTGCCAACTCCCGTCGGTGTGACGACTGGCGAGCCCGTAGACCTGCCACACTATCCTTAACCCAGGATTACGACACCGCGTGTCGACTTACACCACATGCAAATTCCTCATCAACATATCATGGAAGGGGCCTCGGAAGTAAACACGAGGACACAGCCCAACCATCCATCCATACCTTACCTCAACACAACCAAAACAAGTGGCGGTCAACCCCGCACTTACATCCCTTCATAATACTACCCGTAGGGAGACGACGCTCTAAGTATTGGACTAACGAATTTCATTTCACCAATCAACATACACATGGCCATAGTTTAATCTGCTACATGTCATTCCATATGAACTCTACATAAGACTTATATGATGCGCATATGTTATAATCTATCAACATCTTATCAATTCGATTCGATTAAACATAAAGGGAACCATCCAAACCTCAAGACATCTTGCAATAAGAAATCAGTTGTATGCGTTCCAAATAATAAACACCATCATTCACAGTTCTTCAGTGATTAGCACAAATTATTTAATCTTGACAGAATTCCACCGACTCTAATTGCACTTTATATAAAACCAGAATTCTAAGTGTATCACTAATCTGGACAGCAACTTCGACCGGAGATTCCCGAAGCTACAGGAATCCGGTGTAGGCGTGTAACCCGTCGTTGGAAAGATCTTTTCATGATCTACAACTTTCATATTCAGGTCACAACCCAGATCTGAAAATAACGTACTCGAAATCGGCTTCGAAGTTCGCTGCGCACAGAACACGATTTCTGTGTACAGGAAATTGCCGGACAGCAAACTCGATTAGGTTTTCCCGGGGCCACAGACATCACCTGAAGTCGTGCAACCACTCGTTGGAAAGGTATTTCCAAGGGCTACAACTTTCGTGTTTAGCGAAAAGCCCAGATCTGCCCCTATCCTACATTAAAATGGCATAGAAGATCGCTGCGCGCAGAATACAGATTCTGCGCGCATCTTAAAGGAAAATGAACGGCATCGGTTCGTCTTCCTCCTCAAGGCGATCGTCCCTAAATTTTCCAGAAATATTCTCCTCCCTTATTCAACCTCAAAGGCCATAAACTCCTCACGAGACCATCCACCCATCGTCATATTGAAGAAAAGGGGAAGGGTTGAAGAGATCTAAAGTCTAGAACACAAGTTCTAACATGGCCTAACCTAGAGATCTTCTCCTCTCCATCAAGACTCTCTTGAGTCGATGTCTCTCCTAAGGCATAACTATAGATCTAGCACCAAGGGAGAGGGTAGGAAACTCACATTGGCTCCAGCGGTACCACCATTTCTAGCCATGGATCTCGTAGTTCTCCTTGGCGGCATCTTCTCTTTCGCGGCGATGGCGGAACTCCTCCGGTAGAACTTGCTCCAGCGGTTTTCCTCTCACCAGGAGTTCTCACAGGAAATAGGGGAAGGAAATGAGAATGAAAACGGCTAGGGTTTCTCTGCCCCTTATATGCAAAATGTGACACGGGTAGGGACACGACCGTGTCCTTACCCGTGTCCTGCCTGGCGAAACGGCAACGACAGTTTCCATGTCGGTTCAGTGTTTGACACGGGTCGGGACACGCCCGTGTCCCAACCCGTGTTCACATGACACGGCCGTGTGCCTGGCCGTGTCATTGGCCGTGTGCATCTTCAGTTACATCTCGACACTTCTCGTCGAGCTCAACCCGACGCACACGGGTAGGGACACGCCCGTGTCACTACCCGTGTCACTTAGTGTCGACCCCGCTCGACGATCTCGACACGGCTCGTCGAGATCATCTCGACGCACACGGGTAGGGACACGGCCGTGTCACTACCCGTGTCACTTGATCTCGACGACTCTCGACGATTCTCGACGATCTCGACACGGCTCGTCGAGATCATCTGGATGCACACGGGTAGGGACACGGCCGTGTCTCTACCCGTGTCACTTCTCTCTGCACTGATTTCTCCCCTTCTCCACAAGTGCAGCCCAATTCCCTGCACTTCTCAGGACTCGAGTCAACCCTCCTGACTCAAAACACACACACTAGGGGCATAGAGCGATTCGGGACGTTACAAATCCTATAAACAAAATAAAAGATTTCGTCCCCGAAATCAGGCTTAGGCTGTGTGGAGAAAAACCTAACAGAAAGTTCATCATATGTTTTTTTTTTTTTTTTTTTTTTTAAATAAGATTACCTTGGGTAAACAACTCCGGGTAGCGCTGTTGCATCAAATCCATTGGCTCCCAGGTGTACTCCTCCTTCCCATGATTCATCCATAGCACCTTCACTAAGGGGACACTGTTGCGGCGTAATGTTCTTGTCTCGCTGTCAACGATTCGTACCGGCTCTAGTCGCACAGACCTATCTGACGCCACCGCACCATCAGTAGTGGGAATAAATTGGTCGGGCCGCAATAGTGCTTTTCGAAGCAACGATACATGGAACACGTCGTGAAGATTTTCTAGTTCCGGTGGTAACTCCAACCGATAGGCCAACAGGCCAATTCTTTCCAATATAGTATAAGGCCCAACATACCTTGGGCTGAGCTTTTTCACTCCCCGCACCCGTGACACTCCATGCATCGGCCGAATCTTAAGGAACACTTTTTCGCCCACCTGGAACTCCACCATCCGGTGCTTTTTATTGTAATATTTCGCCTGTCGACTTTGAGCCTCCAACATGCGGTCTCTTATCAATCTGACAGTCACATCAGTATCATCTATGTATTCGTTTCCCAATGCCTTCGGATCTTCATCTTGCACCCAAGACAAGGGAGTCCTACACCTTCTTCCGTAAAGGGCTTCATGGGGCGCCATACCGATGCTCGCTTGATGACTATTATTGTAGGAGAATTCCACTAGTGGCAAGAGCCTTTCCCATGGCTCTCCTCTGTCCAGCACACATAACCTCAATAAATCTTCCAGCGTTCTGATGGTCCGCTCTGACTGTCCGTCAGTCTGAGGATGAAATGCGGTACTAAAGGTTAGGCGTGAGCCCAAATACGCCTGTACCGCCTTCCACTCATTGGATGTAAACCGACCATCCCGATCCGAAACAATTGTCTTGGGCACGCCATGATACCGTACAAATTGTTCCACAAAAAGGCGCACCAAAACATCCACGTGTGCTTCCTTCTTCATTGGAATGAACCGGGCCACCTTTGTCAGTCGATCCACAATAACCCACACCGAATCATTCCCGGAGCGTGAGCGAGGTAGCCCATGGACAAAGTCCATGGAGATATCCTCAAACTTCCATTCGGGGATGGGCAGCGACTGCAACAAACCACCGGGACTCCTGCATTCAGCCTTCACTCTTTGGCAAGCTTCGCAATGTGTAACATAGTAGCGAACATCCTTCTTCATTCCCGGCCAACACATGGTCTTCCGCAGTCCGGCGTACATCTTAGCAATACCCGGGTGCACTGAATATTGAGAGGAATGCGCCTCTCTCAATATATCCTCCCGAATTTTGCCGCCCTTGGGAATATAAAGTCGGCCACGAAAATAAACGAGACCGTCTTTTAGTGTGTACTCATCGGTGGTCCCATCTTCAATTGCCTTGATTGCCGGGGCCAAGGCCGCATCCATACCTTGCTCCACCCGAATCCGATCTCGGATATCACAAACTATGCTCATGTTGGCCAAATACTCCGCATACTCTGCCGAAGGAGCCTTGAATACTAGAGTAATTTCCATCTCTTCGACCATCCGAGCCAACTCCATACTCATCAACCGAGACTCTGGGCTAGAGCCTGGCGTTTTCCTACTCAAGGCATCGGCTACAGAGTTTGCTTTCCCGGGGTAGTAGTTCATGGTGAACTCATAGTCGCATAGAAATTCCAACCACCGCCGTTGTCTCAGGTTCAACTCCTTCTGACTGTGAACATACTTCAAGTTTTTGTGATCGGAAAAGATCTCGCAGTGGACGCCATATAAATAATGCCTCCAGACCTTCAAAGCGAACACCACTGCTCCCAACTCCAAATCATGAACCGGGTAATTGATTTCATGTTTCTTTAACTGCCTTGAAGCATAAGCGATCACATGCCCGTGCTGCATCAGCACCGCTCCCATCCCTTGATATGATGCGTCCGTGTAAACTTGGAATCCTTCCTTCCCCGACGGAAGTGCAAGGATGGGGGCGGAGGTAAGCCTATCCTTCAACTCTTGAAATGCTGCTTCACATTTAGGTGTCCACTCAAATGGCACACCCTTCTTCGTCAAGGAGGTAAGAGGAAGGGCAATCTTGGAAAATCCTTTCACGAACTTGCGGTAGTAGCCAGCAAGTCCAAGAAAGCTTCGTACATCGGCCGCCGACTTCAAGGGCGACCACTCCTTCACGGCCCGCACCTTGGCTGGATCCACAGCTAATCCTGCTCCACTAATCACATGCCCCAAGAAGGCTACCTCCTTAAGCCAGAATTCACACTTGCTAAACTTGGCATACAAGGCATGCTCCTTCAATTTCTTCAAAAACCAAGGTCAGGTGCTCGACATGCTCCTCCTCCGTCTTTGAGTAGACCAAGATGTCGTCGATGAAAACAATGACGAAGATGTCCAAGTATGGTTCAAACACCTTGTTCATCAGGCTCATGAAGGCCGAAGGCGCATTCGTGAGCCCAAACGGCATTACTGTGAACTCATACAAACCATATCTCGAACTGAAGGCTGTTTTCTGAATATCCCCCTCTTGTATCCTCAACTGATAGTATCCAGAGCGCAGGTCTAGTTTAGAGAACCAATGTGCTCCCACTAATTGATCGAACAACTCGTCGATCCGAGGTAGCGGATAAGTGTTCCGCACCGTTAGTCGATTGAGTTCCCGATAATCTATGCACAATCGCAGGGTTCCATCCTTCTTCTTTACGAATAGCACAGGGGCACCCCATGGTGATGAACTGGGGCGAACGAACCCTGAATCTACTAGTTCCTGCAATTGAACTCTAAATTCTGCTAGTTCTTTCGGGGCCATTCTGTACGGGGCCTTGGATACAGGCTTGGCACATGGTACTAGATTGATCTGGAAGTCAACCTCTCTATGCGGAGGTAATCCTGGTAGCTTCTCAGGAAAGACCTCAGGAAAATCCCGCACTACCCGTACATCCTTCAACTCCAACGCTTCCTCCTTCAACTCGAACCAGATCATGAAGACCTCGTCCCCCTTCATATGAGCTTTTACAGCCTGAATAGAAGATAATATCATACGTGGCGCGAAGCCAATACCTTGGAAGATGACGTCAGAGTCTCCATGCCTCAAATAGATCCGCTTCTCCGCGCAGTCGATCCTCGCGAAGTGCCAGTCCAGCCATGCCATGCCCAAAATGATGTCAAACTCCGGCATTCTCAGAACCGTGGCCGGCGTATCAAAGGCCTTCCCATCAATAAATAACTCCAACTCGCACTTGGCAGTTGCGATCATCTCCGAGCCATCCGGAAGGCGTACACGTCGGGCTATTCCCGTGAAGTACTGAACATCCCCCACGTCTTTTATGAAATCCTCGGACACAAAAGAGTGTGAGGCACCGGTATCGAACAGCGCATAGGCCGTCTTCCCGCCAATAATCACGGTGCCTAAGTGCCAACGACCAAAACTTATTGCTAGTGTCTAATAAGTTCTAAGTAATTCATGTTAAACCATGCAAGTATGTAAACTAATTAAATCATACCTGCAATCACATCTTGTGGGTTCCGTTCCTGTGCCATGTCAAGCGCGTACACCTGATCCCTAGCAGGGCCGGGGTTACCTCATGGCGGTCCTCGTCCTCGACCACGCATGTATCCCCGCCCTCGTGGAGCTGCTGGAGGGAGAGCAGGAGGGAGAGCAAGAGGGGCGTTCCCATATAGCTGCGGGCAGAAACGCCGGATGTGGCCCGGCTGGTTGCATTCGAAGCACACCAGACTACGACACCCTTCAGGTTGTTGAAATCGCTGAGGCTGTGGGGGTGGAGGCAACGCAGGCGGCTGTGGAACTGGATGCTCCACCCTATAGTTTCGGTGGACACGCCCTCCACCTCTTTGATAACCTCTTCCTCCTCTGAAGTCCCGTCTCCTTCTATTACTTGGGCCGGCTTCCATTACGTCCTCCGCAGGCCTCTTACTACATCCCAGGTGGTCCGCCTCCAATCTTTTCGCCATATCAATGATCTCCGCCAAGCTACCATCTGCTATAAACAAAAGGGACTGCCTTAGGGGATCTCGCAGCCCTTTATAGAAGCGCTTGGCATAACCTCTGTCATCCAACTCATAAGAGTCCGCAAACCTTGCGAGATGCTGGAATTCCCGCTGGTATTCCGTAACCGACTTTGATCCCTGCTTTAGTAGAAGGAACCTCTGCTCAAGCTCATCTCGGGCCGATGTAGGGATAAAGTGCTCCAAGAAAACCTCCGAGAATTCACTCCAACTTATCTCAGTGTAGATCCGGCCTTGGAAGGTAGAGCCCATGAGGGACTTCCACCACCTCTTCGCATGTAAGTCCAAGACGGACACTGCCAATGTTACTGCCATGTTGGCCGGGCAACGGATACCAGCCAACAACTCTTGTATCATGTCTAGCCATTCCTCTGTACGTACGGCTGACTCCGTCCCAAGGTAGACGGGAGGGGAGAGAGCTCGGAAGGTGCTCAGCCAGTTGGAGCTCGGGGCCTGTTGTTGCACCGGAGCCTGCTGTGCCTTAAAAGCATCAAGAATGGCGGTGAGTGTTTGCCCCAACTCAGACTGTTGGAACTGAGTGGGTATGGGAGGGGTAGGAGTACCCCTCATCGGCTCAACATGCAGTGGAACCTACACGTACACGACAAATTTGTGGTCAGGTTGGCTAAACTTAAGGTCAAAGTTGGACAAACTTAATGTGAATTACATATGGGCACACCACTGCCTCTGCTAAGTCAGTTTGTCCCCAAACTGACTAATCAAACGGGGGTGGCACCATTGTTGAATGACTTCGTAGTTGAGGATCGTGGCAAACTGATACCATTTGTAAGACCCCCCCTCCCCGGATCCCAAAACACGGCACGAAGGGGGAGTCTTATGCCCGGAACAGTCGCCTTGTGGTAGCATTAGCACACGGGCTAACCTGTACCACAAGACGCCTATTCCGCCGGCTACAACAATATCAATATATCATGCCAATCCAACCAAATAAATAAACAAGAGAAGTCAAATCCACACTATGTAATATATAATGTCCAAAACATCAATAATGAGAAGCTAAAACATGCTTCTACAATATATCAGAGTACAGCTAATCATTGCCCAAACGGGCTACATCAGAGTAAGCAAAACACTAACATCTGTAACAGACGGTATCGACGGTACCGTCACATCAGGCCCTGTCGTCCTGGCCTGGCTGTCCTGCGGCGTAGTCTGCGGCTGCTCTACCTGCGGCGTGACCTCCTAAAAAGGAAGACGTAGCAACCGTTAGTCGAAACGACTAAGTGGTTTCACATCCGCTCCCCCGGCGACTCCTCGGCACCGGGCGGAGAAAAGGAACAGTAGTATAGTATATAACAAGTAAGCAAGTAAAGGAAGTACAAGCAAGTGGCAGTAGTGTAAGAGTAACAGCATCATAGTCAGCATATATGAAAGAGCTACACAAAACTAGCAAGTATAAGTATCAGCAGGAAAGTAACTTAACTTATAAGGATGCTCATACAAACTTATAAGTTATGGATCGGGTTACATAAAAGTAACTCATCGTATAGGAGTGCCCATACAAACTTATACGATGAGGATCTTGTTGTGCAATGTATGAAATGCTATGAATGCTATGCAATGACTCACCCATGCAATTGCTATGTCGACACAGACTGTAGTTCCCACTTTTCGAGCAGGTAGCTAACCTCTCAGGCATCAGCCGCCGTGGCCAGGCGGTGACAGTAGAACGGGCACTTCTACTACTAGGCGGGTATCACACTACTTCACCTAGGCCTTCGTACGCCTCAACGCTAAGAACACAACAGCGGAGCCCATGCGTACTATGGCCCAGCGGGGTCTTGGGTAGATGTGCACCAAGAACACAGTCCGAACTGGCCTTGCGTGACCCGGAAGGGGCCTCGGAAGAAAGCACGAGGACACAACCCAACCGTTCACATGGCCGGAGGGGCCTCGGGACGTGAACACCGAGGACACAGCCCAAACCGACCAAGTCTAACTGCCAACTCCCGTCGGTGTGACGACTGGCGAGCCCGTAGACCTGCCACACTATCCTTAACCCAGGATTACGACACCGCGTGTCGACTCACACCACATGCAAATTCCTCATCAACATATCATGGAAGGGGCCTCGGAAGTAAATACGAGGACACAGCCCAACCATCCATCCATACCTTACCTCAACACAACCAAAACAAGTGGCGGTCAACCCCGCACTTACATCCCTTCATAATACTACCCGTAGGGAGACGACGCTCTAAGTATTGGACTAACGAATTTCATTTCACCAATCAACATACACATGGCCATAGTTTAATCTGCTACATGTCATTCCATATGAACTCTACATAAGACTTATATGATGCGCATATGTTATAATCTATCAACATCTTATCAATTCGATTCGATTAAACATAAAGGGAACCATCCAAACCTCAAGACATCTTGCAATAAGAAATCAGTTGTATGCGTTCCAAATAATAAACACCATCATTCACAGTTCTTCGGTGATTAGCACAAATTATTTAATCTTGACAGAATTCCACCGACTCTAATTGCACTTTATATAAAACCAGAATTCTAAGTGTATCACTAATCTGGACAGCAACTTCGACCGGAGATTCCCGAAGCTACAGGAATCCGGTGTAGGCGTGTAACCCCTCGTTGGAAAGAGCTTTTCATGATCTACAACTTTCATATTCAGGTCACAACCCAGATCTGACAATAACGTACTCGAAATCGGCTTCGAAGTTCGCTGCGCACAGAACACGATTTCTGTGTACAGGAAATTGCCGGACAGCAAACTCGATTAGGTTTTCCCGGGGCCACAGACATCACCTGAAGTCATGCAACCACTCGTTGGAAAGGTATTTCCAAGGGCTACAACTTTCGTGTTTAGCGAAAAGCCCAGATCTGCCCCTATCCTACATGAAAAGGCATAGAAGATCGCTGCGCGCAGAATACAGATTCTGCGCGCATCTTAAAGGAAAATGAACGGCATCGGTTCGTCTTCCTCCTCAAGGCGATCGTCCCTAAATTTTCCAGAAATATTCTCCTCCCTTAATTCAACCTCAAAGGCCATAAACTCCTCACGAGACCATCCACCCATCGTCATATTGAAGAAAAGGGGAAGGGTTGAAGAGATCTAAAGTCTAGAACACAAGTTCTAACATGGCCTAACCTAGAGATCTTCTCCTCTCCATCAAGACTCTCTTGAGTCGATGTCTCTCCTAAGGCATAACTATAGATCTAGCACCAAGGGAGAGGGTAGGAAACTCACATTGGCTCCAGCGGTACCACCATTTCTAGCCATGGATCTCGTAGTTCTCCTTGGCGGCATCTTCTCTTTCGCGGCGATGGCGGAACTCCTCCGGTAGAACTTGCTCCAGCGGTTTTCCTCTCACCAGGAGTTCTCACAGGAAATAGGGGAAGGAAATGTGAATGAAAAACGGCTAGGGTTTCTCTGCCCCTTATATGCAAAATGTGACACGGGTAGGGACACGGCCGTGTCCTTACCCGTGTCCTGCCTGGCAAAACTGCAACGACAGTTTCCATGTCGGTTCAGTGTTTGACACGGGTCGGGACACGCCCGTGTCCCAACCCGTGTTCACATGACACGGCCGTGTGCCTGGCCGTGTCATTGGCCGTGTGCATCTTCAGTTACATCTCGACACTTCTCGTCGAGCTCAACCCGACGCACACGGGTAGGGACACGCCCGTGTCACTACCCGTGTCACTTAGTGTCGACCCCGCTCGACGATCTCGACACGGCTCGTCGAGATCATCTCGACGCACACGGGTAGGGACACGGCCGTGTCACTACCCGTGTCACTTGATCTCGACGACTCTCGACGATTCTCGACGATCTCGACACGGCTCGTCGAGATCATCTGGACGCACACGGGTAGGGACACGGCCGTGTCTCTACCCGTGTCACTTCTCTCTGCACTGATTTCTCCCCTTCTCCACAAGTGCAGCCCAATTCCCTGCACTTCTCAGGACTCGAGTCAACCCTCCTGACTCAAAACACACACACTAGGGGCCTAGAGCGATTCGGGACGTTACAATGCGGGCTTTTATCGACGTTTCATTCAAGACTTTTCAAAAATAACAAAGCCGCTAACTCACCTCTTGGAAAAGGAATCACGTTTCATCTTTAGTAGCGAATGCGAGTCCGCCTTTAATTTGATAAAACAAAACTTATCTCTTCACCAATTTTAGTGGCCCCTAATTGGTCCCTTCCGTTCGAAATAATGTGCGACGCTAGTGATATTGCCCTAGGTGCCGTTCTTGGCCAACGCGTAGAAAAACATTTTCATCCTATTTATTACGCTAGCAAGACGCTCACTTCCGCACAAGTAAATTACACAACAACGGAAAAGGAACTCTTAGCCGTCGTTTTCGCTTTTGATAAGTTTCGCTCGTATATAACGCTATCTAAAGTTATCGTTTTTACCGATCACTCCGCGCTTAAATATTTATTAGCTAAAAATGATGCGAAGCCCCGCCTTCTTCGATGGATTCTCCTCCTACAAGAGTTTGATTTGGAGATCCGAGATAAGCGGGGAGCGGAAAATCTTGCGGCGGACCACCTCTCCCGTTTAGAAAATCCGGGTGCGGAAGCGCTCGTCGAATCTGAAATAAATGACAGATTCCCCCAGGAACGCCTTCTTGCCATTAATAAATCTTCGTCATCTTTGCCTTGGTTCGCAGACTTTGCAAATTTCTTAGTAGCGCGGGTCCTTCCAAAAGAGTTTTCCAGTCATCAAAAGAAGAAATTCTTTTCTGAATTGAAAAATTTCTTTTGGGAGGACCCATTTCTTTTTCGTATCTGCGCGGACCAAGCGGTCCGAAGATGCGTTGCGGGTGTGGAGTGCTTACAAATTCTTAAGCACTGCCACGAGGGTCCAGCAGGTGGGCATTATCAAGCCAACCGGACCGCTCGGAAGGCGCTAGAGGCGGGCTACTTTTGGCCCACTCTCTTCAAAGACGCGCATAATTTTGTGCGCGCATGCGATAGCTGTCAGCGGTCGGGTAACATCTCTCGTCGCGACGAGATGCCCTAAAATATGTTCTTAGAGTGCGAAGTCTTCGATTTATGGGGCATAGATTTTGTTGGCCCCCTACCTCCATCTTTCAAAAATATGTATATTTTAGTGGCGGTCGACTACGTATCAAGGTGGGCGGAAGCGCAAGCTATCCCCACCAACGATGCGCGAGTCGTCGTTACATTTCTTAAAAAATTATTTTCTCGCTTCGGCACGCCTCGCGCAATTGTTAGTGATAGGGGAACACATTTCTGTAACGCTCTTATGGCTAAGACGTTAGCTAAATACGGAGTCACGCACAAGCTTGCCACCCCCTACCACCCGCAAACAAGTGGCCAAGTCGAGGTAGTAAATCGAGAGATTAAGCGAATTTTAGAAAAAACCGTTTCACTAAATAGGAAAGATTGGTTCGTTAAACTTGACGATGCGTTGTGGGCGTATCGGACGGCATACAAAACCGCTATTGGATGTACGCCGTTCCGGTTAGTCTACGGCAAAGCGTGTCATTTACCCGTAGAATTAGAACATCGCGCACTTTGAGCTTTAAAACTCTTAAACCTCGACTCCAACTTAGCCGCTCAGAATAGAAAACTGCAACTAAACGAGCTGGATGAATGGCGTGCGAACGCTTACGAGAGCAATAAATTCTATAAGGAGCGCTCTAAGTTATATCACGATCGACATTTAAAGTCCCCAAAAATATTTTCTCCGGGCGATCTTGTCCTTCTTTATAATTCACGCCTTAAGCTTTTTCCGGGTAAACTAAAATCTAGATGGTCCGGTCCCTTCTTAGTTGAAGAAGTCTTTCCATATGGGACCGTACTCGTCTCCCACCCGGAAAGAGGTTCGTTTAAAGTAAACGGTCATCGGCTTAAGTTATACATCGCGGGCGACCCAGTGATCGAGCATTACGAAACCATAACCCTCCTAGATTTATAAATCCGCCAAAATAAGTCAAGCTACACGACTATAAACAAAGCGCTCCTGGGAGGCACCCCTCGCTTATCTTTTTCGCCCTTTCCTCATTACCTTTGCTACTTTTTCTAATAAACGCAGGGTTTCTGATCGGCCTCCCCCTACGCGTTTCAGGGAAGCTTCTACCCCCCTTCCCTTTCTTGTCTTTGTACATATTGTCTTTCCTTTCTGTTCCGCATACTTACGATACAACATTGGGGACAATGTTGGGCTTAAGTATGGGGGTATTTTCGTGCTTTACTTTCTGCACTTCAATTTTTCTGCATTTCAAAAATACAAAAAAATACATATATAAACAAAACAAAAAAATTTAAAAAATCTTAAAATGAAAAAAATTTTAAATGAAAAATCCAAAAAAAATTTTCTTTTTGTTTTCGTTGAACTCTCTTTCTTTTTTCCAAAAACTGAAAAAACAAAACAAAAAAAGTTTTTTTTATTTATTTTCACTTTGTATATATTTTTTCTTTTTTCTCTCTCACCCTTCCTCATTCTTATACAAACCTTTTTCTTTTTCTCCCTTATTTTGTACATATTATAAAAAAATTAAAAAACATCTTAAAATGAAAAAAATTTTAAATGAAAAATCCAAAAAAAAATTTTTTTGTTTTCGTTGAACTCTCTTTCTTTTTTCCAAAAACTGAAAAAAACAAAACAAAAAAAGTTTTTTTTATTTAGTTTCACTTTGTATATATTTTTTCTTTTTTCTCTCTCACCCTTCCTCATTCTTGTACAAACCTTTTTCTTTTTCTCCCTTATTTTGTACATATTATGAAAATTCCTTTAAAAAATAATAATAATAATAAAAAAAAGATAATAAATGAAATTTCAAAAAAAAATTGAGAAAAACAAAAATACAAAAAAAAAGATAATAAATGAAAAACTATAAAAATCAAAAAAAATGTTTTGAAATAAATAAATTAAATATTTCATACTTAACTTTTCTGCTATCCAAAAATTCAGTTTTGAGTTTATTTATATGCGAATTTGATTAATTCTTTGTTCACTACCCGTTTATTAATTATTGATTGAAAAATTTAAATAGCCGGGGTTAAGTTTTAAAGAATTTTTTATGCTTTGTTAAACTAGCGAACTCGTTTTAGGCACTACTTCTAATTTTTCATTAATAGGAGCACGTATATTATGTTAGGAAATAACGACTATAGAATTCAATTATACTTACTTTTAGCTTTCTGAAACATTGGAACGTACAAATTATTAAGGTTGCTCTCAAAAATTTTTAAGATTAAAACTCTAGTTTTCCTTTCTCCCCTAACCTTATCATGACCTACTCGGCATGATAAAAAATTTTCTATCCTTAAAAGATCCTATGTCAATGGGAATAAGATTTCGTTCCGTAAACATAGGCACCCAATAATTTAAAAAGATTATATATGGAGTAAGAGGATAAAATTCATTACTCCTACAAATATACATTGGGTTAATTTTATTCTTATGAAGTTGAAAAACAAAAATCATATTAGGAAAATAAGATTTCATTTTCCTAATAATCCAAAAAAAAAAATGGAGGTTCGAGAAAAAATTACCTCACCTCAAATATCAAAACCCTCTTCATAAACCCACTACCCCCTTAGCCAATTACACGATTCTAGAATTAATTCAAAAATCTTTTTGAGAGCATAATTAGTAAATTGTATTATTTCCGGTAGCACTTGTATAAGCTAGAGTTCTTATAATTCCAAACTATTTTCGTTAATCTAACCATTACAAATGTTGCCTTCTATTTGATTACATCAAGAAGTCTTTTGGCCAAAACTTTTGCGCTATTTAAATCATCTACATAATTTTAGGACTTAACTCTTACACCCCGTATATTTATTTCGATCTCTCTTATAATTGATTAAGCGATAGCCAAAACTTAGAGTTTTTTTTATTCCTTATAGATTCACCTCAAACTTTTGCTCTGGAATAGCAAAAGCCTAAGTATGGGGGTATTTGATGAACTGTAAATATACGTATTTTTATGCACATTAATTTAGTCATTTTCATTTATTTTCGTCGTTTTTACTTATTTTTGTTCAATAAAATGTTCTTATTCTTGTAAATTTGCTTCTAACTTGTTTTATTTTATTTTGCAGAAAAATTCCAAAATCTGCCAAAATTTGGGAAGTACACGCCCGTGACACATTGGTCACGCCCGTGACCGGGCCGTGACTGCGCATTTCCCGTGAAATCGGAAAATTTGTGAAGTAAAAGCTCGACACGCCTAGCGACACGCCCGTGTCACCCGATACGGGGCGTGACCCAAGCCCGTGTCCTCTCCTCTCGACGAATTCAACTCGACGATCGTCGAGTGTCGACACCAACAGTCACGCCCAGTGTCACGCCCGTGACCTGGGGCGTGACTCAATTTCCGCTCGACGATTTCGACTCGACACTTTCCGCTCGACACTCGTCGAGTGTCGACACCAACTGACACGCCCAGCGTCACGCCCGTGACCTGGGGCGTGACCTTTCCAGCTGGCCCGACAAGATGCTGACAAAGACTTTCGACGCAACCCGCGCCCGGTTCTACCTCCCCGACACGCCCAGCGTCACGCCCGTGACTTGGGGCGTGACTGCTGCGAACTCAGCCCGAAGTCAACTTTCCTGTCCAATCGCAAGCCGCCTTCATGAATAGTACTGTCACGCCCCCCCTACACGCCCGTGACCGAGGGCGTGTACTTAGAAATTTTTTCCTATAAATAGCCCAGTTCTGTAAGGTCCAAGGGTTCAGATTTTTGGGCCAATTTAGTGTCTTTTTGTGGGCTGCATCCGTGATTTCTAAGGCTATGTAAGGAGATTTCTCCCTTTTTTATTTCAATTCTTGTTTTGCTTTAGCTTTAGCCCTTTGTAATAGCTTGTAATAGTTTCATTTTAATCAATAAAATGTTAAATTTTCTCTTCATATATGGCTTTGGAATGAACACTTGTGCCCACTTTCCTTCTCCTTTTTATTCTTAGTTTCATCTTTGTTCTTCATTTATGAAAAGTGTGTGTGTGTGTATGAGTGTAACATGCTTACTTTACATGTTTTTTTTACTTGTTTTCATGCTTAGGGATGATAGGTTTTCCTCTTTACATGCCTTTAATTTTTCTCAAGTTAGGTTTTGTTTGAAATTTATGAAATGATGAATTAGGTTTTTCTTTTTTTCTTGTCTTCTTTTAATTTCTTCAACATCTTCACTCTTATGAATGTGTAAAAGAGTTACTAAAGTTTCTTTTGTTTTTTTTACTTAGCTTTATTTTAGGATGAAAACCTTTTTTTCTTCTTTCTCTTTTATTTCAACTTTTTTAGCTCTTTTATGAAATCCTAGGAATGAAAATGTTGAAATTTTTATTTTCCAAAAACTTTGGTTTTTAATTTGTTTTGAAAAACTTTTGTCTTCTAAAATTGTAATTTCTTATTTTTATTTGTTTTTGGCAAAACCTATGCTTGAAAAAGTAAAAGTTTTAATTTTTAGGTAACTTTGATTTTTCATGTTGTGTGTGTGAGTGTAGGTGTATAATTTTTAATGCTTTGTTCAAATCATGTAGAGTGTGTGAGTGTAGGTGTTAAATTTTAATGCTTTCTTTTAATGCTTTCCTTTTATGCTTTGATTCAAATTATGTAGAGTGTGTGAGTGTAGGTGTTAAATTTTATTGCTTTCTTGAATTTCTTATGGAGTGTGTGTGTTTGTGTGCATTTATTTCCGCCTACTCGTTAAGAGTTAAATGGCTCATCGTTTTCATTTTCAGTCCTACTCGTTCGAGTAGGACTTATAATTTTTCTTTCTTTATTTTTCCGCCTACTCACTTGAGTTTAAATGGCCGGACTTTATTTCCCGCCTACTCGTTTGAGTAGGATTTGTAATTTTTCTTTCTTTATTTTTCCGCCTACTCACTTAAGTTAAATGGCCGGACTTTATAGCCATGTAATCGCATTTATTTTCTCTTACTCATTTGAGTAGGACTCGCTTTCATTTCAGTCCTACTCGTTTGAGTAGGACTTGCAATTTTCAGCTTTTATTTACCGCCCCCACTCGTTTGAGTGGGACTCGCAAATTTGAAATATGCAATTTTCTTTTATGTGTAACTTAGTTTCTGTCTAATTTATAATTTGGAGTGTGCGTGAGTTCTCGTTTTAGTTAACTTTTTAGCTTTCTAAATGTTGTTATTTTTCTTGTGTCCCTTTCTTATAAACGTTTAGTGTTTAATTTCGAACTCGCGCCTCACTAAATTATAAGCCGTCCCCATACCGATGTGTGGCTAATCGCTATTAGCCTCGGCATCGAAGAGCATTGGGACATTTGAAATGATTTATAATAATTAAAGCTCTTTATTTTCATTTTAATTTAAGCACTTAGGGTTTACCCCGGGTTTACGACGCGTAGGACCACATAATTGATGTGTGGGCCCTATTTCCGTAGTCCATATGCTAGCTAGCCGAGAGGCCGTGCATATGGACCGATCACCCCTGGGTAAATAGAGTTGCGTGCATACCCTCGAGAGAGGACTAGCGTAATTCTACCGGATTGGGTTCCCCACCCAATAGCGGGGTTCTTAGCGTAAAGCGGGCATTAAGAGGAATCCTTCGTCGGACTAACGTTCGGTCGAATAGTCTTAACGTTCAGGTGAGCAATATTCCTAGAGATAAGTGCGCTCACATCTGTGGAACCTCCACGGCCAAGTTGCCTTATTATTAATTTGAAAACTAAGTCCTATAATTATTAAAAATTATTTTAGTCTTAATCCGATTCGATGCCGAGCGTTAACCCTTCATCGAATATTTTCTAAATCGTTTTTTCGCTCCTTTGCTTTTCCGTCTTTTATTAAGTAAAAAAAATCCACCTTACTTTCAGTAAAATAATAGTCCTCCCGGAGGAGTAAGAATAGTCAACACGACCCCGAGAACAATACGACCTCGGTATTCCCCCGAATATCGAGTACTACTTACGATAGGTGCACTTGCCTACCCGAGCGAGCCCGCGGCGATCGACTCACCGAACCAACCACAGTAAGAGTCTGTTCGCGGGCCCATCACTGGACGCCCCGGAATCGCATAATGCTGGAGTTTAGATGTTATTGATTTTACAATTAATGACAAGTTCGTTGCAGTTTCCCGAAGTGTCCTCCCCAAGGCGCTTTCCTTGTTCATGGTGGTTCTTTTCGGTGTTGCTCGGTAAGGTGCCTTGGGTGCGCTCGGAAACCACTTGACCCAATTGGCCCAATTGTGCCTCCAGTTTGCGCATTGAGGCGGCCTGATTTGTCATGTTTGTTTGGGAAATCTCAACGAACTTCTCGAACATCTCTTCCAAAGAATTTTTCTTAACGACGGGGGGCCCTTGGGAATAATTCGGTTGAGGCGGCCGCGGTTGGCTGCCGGAGGCATACGCATCATTTTGATGCTGCCCCGGTTGCCATCTTTGGCCCGATGTGTTAGGATTCCAAGAAAAGTTGGGGTAATTTCTCACCCCCGGGTTGTAAGTATTCCTGTAAGGCACTCCCCTGTTTTGATTGGCAACAAAATTAACTGACTCATTCAGAAAGAAAGATTCATCTGGTACCTCAACTCCTAAGCATTCGAAGCTGTGATGATCGGTGCTTCCGCACCCTTAACATGAGCTTGCCATCACTGGGGCGGCAGGAGCAGGCTTGGGGATATCCAAGGCAAACACTCCACTGGTGCTTCGTGGGATGTTTCTTCCAGCGTTCCAGTAAGCACTGTTGGTGGCGGTGTCTTGTAAGACTTTCAGAGCATCATCTGGAGCAAGATTCATGATGGTTCCTCCGGAGGCAGCATCGATCATGGCTAGATGGTGGGGATCAATAGCGAAGTAGAAACTTTCGACGAGGTTCCATGTTTGAAATCCATGATTAGGGCACTTCCTCAGCAGCTCGTTAAAACGCTCCCAAACTTCGTCTAAACTTTCTTGTTCGGCTTGCCGGAAGTTGGCTATTGCGCGCCTCATGCTCACGATCCGATCCACCGGATGGAACTTAGCTAGGAATTTTGTGGTCAAAGCCTCCCAAGTGGGGGCTGTTCCAGGTGGGAGGGAGTGAAGCCATGTCTTGGCTTTGTCCCTTAATGAAAAAGGGAAGAGGCGGAGCTTGACTGTTTCGTCTGGGATTCCAGCGTAGCGGAACGTGGCGCAGATTTCGGAGAATTCTGTAAGGTGAAGATGGGCGTCTTCAATGGCCATTCCGGAGACTGAGCGTTCTTCCGAATGATATTCAGAATAGCTGGTTTAATCTCGAACTGTGGATTGGTGATAGCAGGTCCGAAACCGGGGTATATCCTCCCGACTGTAGGTGTAGTATAATCCCTCATGGTGCGGACTTGGGGAGGATTCACTTCATTTTCGTCGTCATTTCTATCGACATGAGGTATCCTTCCAAATCTGTTGTCTGCATCAATATTCAGTTGGTCTCCCATTGGGGCAAAAATGATGGCTGCGGCGCATCTTCGTGCTAGGAGAGTATGTTCGATCTCTGGGTCGTAGGCGACAAAATCTCTTGTAGCCCGGCCTTGCATTCACTGTGGCAAACACTACACACTAGAAGGAAACATCAGTCAAAACAAAACAATACTAACTCTTATAACAATATTTGAAGTCATCTGAAGTCGCTCTAGAGTTGCATTCCCCGGCAACGGCGCCAAAAACTTGATGCGTGTAAATCGGCAAGCGCACCGGTCGCACAAGTAATAAAGTTTTGGGAATAAATCCCCGAGTGTCGGTCTCTTGAGGAATGCAATTAGCGTAGAATGGCAACAATACAGAGAATATCTTTATGAGAGTTATAAATAAAAAAATAGGAAATAGAAGACTAGGGAGATTGTGGATGTTTGATCTACGGAACTAGTAAAAGCTATGCGGGTCGACGGCACCGCTTCGCAAGGTGGAGTGGATTTGTCGGCCGCGATGCCAAAGTTCAGTTGGGCGAGTGGAAGGGAAGCTAATGGATTGCAGTGTTCTTGTGTGGAGTGCAATCGAACAAGACACGGGAATGAAGTGGATGTGGGGTGAGCGAGGCACATTCACAGACAATACTCACAAGCATAAGAAGATACTAACATTCCATTAGTTATAAAATAAACTTGATGTTCATGGATGGAAGTATTCATTACACTGCTCAAAACATTCCATACTACAGAGGAAGGGGAAGAGGAGTAAACCAAAAGAGAGTGAAGATCCACCGCGGGTCGTGGCCGGAGTAGCGAGTTGTCAATCCGCTTCCGGGCTCAGTCCAAGGAGGCTTACGGTACCAACGAGCTGTCACCTCGAAGGCCTTTAAGTACGTTCTCTAGGTTATCTACTTCACCAACTCCACAGGAAAGCTTGGAGTTGAAGTCATCAATGGCCGAGGGCTTCACCAGAGAGTTGAAAAGCTTCGGAGTAGTTGGCAATGGCCTCCCGATGAAGGTGGAGGTGATGGAGCAGCTGGAGAAGTGAAATGGCGATTCCCGCGCACTCTCCGATCGCAGCAAATGACAGGCGTTGACCTAAATCGTGGAGTAGGGCCTTAAATACAGAGGCAGCAGAAGTAGTGCGCACGATCAGTGGCGCACGACCAGTGGTCGTGCGCTCTGTAGGTCGATGATCGTGCGACTTTTCCAAATAGACCTGCAACCTGGACAAGAAGCATCAGCATATATGCGCACGAGCAGTGGCGCACGACCAGTGGTCGTGCGCACTACGGCCAGTGCTCGTGCAACTACCGAGACAGGATTAGGAAAAAGGAAATGTAATGGGCACGATCGGTGGCGCACGACCAGTGGTCGTGCGCAATAAGTCCAGTGGTCGTGCGTAGTATTCCTGCAACGTCGGTGTCTCCCGAGCGGTTCCGGAGCACGCACACGACCACTATACTAGCAGAAGGGGCCACCAAAACGTGCACATCACATCCCCGAGATAGTGCTAAAGAATAACAACAATATAGAAACACAGAAAGCACAAAGAAATGGGCCTACAGTGCACTTAATCGTGAAATAGGTACATAAGCACAAATAAGCAATAAAGGCTCTCAAGTGTAGTGCTAAGACGATAAAACTAGCCCAGATCAGTCCAAAAATCAGTGTAAAATGTGGACTCATCAATGGTCTGCCGCTAAGTTTTTTGCTCCTCGTTTATCCCTAATTTCTAAATCAAATTCTTGTAATAAAAGAACCCAACTGCTAAACGAGGCTTGGCTTCGGCCTTGTCTAATAAATACCTTAGGGCAGAGTGATCCTTGTGTACTACCACTTTAGATAATGTTAAATAAGATCTAAATTTATCGAAGGCGAATACCATCCAAAATCCGCTAAAGCTTTATTTACTTGTAAATCTCCGATTAAACATGGAATTGAAAATGAACCGAGATCATTAAGTTTTTGTGGAAATTTATTTTGCAAAATAGCAGAACATTCTTCACTAAGTGTTACTAAAGATAATTCCTATATTTTTTTAATTAGAAATTAAATCCTTAAGAAATTTCGCATAATTAGGCATTTGAATAATTTCAGAAAAGGGTAAATTGAGATGTAATTGCTTAAACATAGATAAAAATTTAACATACTGCGCATCCATGCACTCCTTGTTAAGCTTTGCTGGGTATGGTACTGCTAGTTGATACTCCATCGGTTGTACGTTCATCTCGCTTTGTCCTTCGCCACTAGACTCCATTTGGGGTGATTTCTTCATAATCCTTGGGTCTTGTAACTCCTTTCCGCTCCTCAATTGAATGGCTTTTGCATGCTCCCAAGGATTTGTCTCAGTATTTCCTAGAAGTGTTCCTTGTTGCTTTCAGAAACCATCCTTGCAAGTTGTCCAATCTGATTCTCCAAATTCCGAATCGAGCCCTATTGATTCCAGAAGGCTACATCGGTAGTTTGCATGAACTTGGTGAACACATCTTCCAATGTAGGCTTCCTTGGTTCCAGTTGTTGTTGTTGTCCAAACATAGGTTGCTTCCCTTGATTACCTTGTCCTCCCCAAGAGAAATTGGGGTGGTTCCTCCATCCAGGATTATATGTAGAACTATATGGGTTGTTTGCTTGGTTGAAAGGGGGTCTAATATTGTTGCCCATATAGTCAACATGCTCTTGTACTGAAGGTTCACAATCAGGTATTCCACTACATGAAGAGTCCCATTGTTGAGGTGCCATAGAGGTTGATGCAAAGGCAAGGTTGTCCATCTTTTGGTGAAGCTTCTCCACTTGAATGGCTAAGGCGGTGACAACATCCACTTCATAAATTCCTGCGGGCTTGCTAGGCTTTTGTCTTACGGTAGTCCATTGATAGTTTCTCATAGCCATGTCTTCTATCAACTGCTGAGCCGCTTCAGGTGTCTTGTTATTCAAAGTGCCCCCACTAGCTGCATCAATCATCTGTTTAGTGGCCGGATTGAGACCATTATACAAGGTCTGAATATGAAGACATGAAGGCAGAGCATGGTGGGGACATGTCCTTAAAAGGTCCTTGAATCGTTCCTATGTGTCGTACAATGATTCAGAATCCAATTGCATGAATGTAGAGATGCAATTCCTTAGCTTTGCAGTCTTTGCGGGTGGGAAATAATTCATCAAAAACTTCTCAACCATCATATCCCAAGTAGTAATCGACCCTCTAGGTAATGAATTCAACCACTGCTTCGCCATATGCCTTAACGAGAATGGAAAAAACCTCAATCGAATGGCATTGTTGGAAACACCATTGATCTTGAATGTGTCACATATCTCCAGGAATCCAGCCAAGTGGGTGTTAGGATCCTCATCTTGCAGGCCAACATACCGGACATACTGTTGAACCATCTGTATAACACTAGGCTTCAACTCGAAGTTATTGGTTACTATTGGCGGTCTAACGATGCTTGACCCAGTTCCTTGGAGGTTAGGTCTAGCAAAGTCAGATATAGTTTGCTCATTATGGTTGGCCATGGTATCCAAATTTTCCGGATGATTCTCTCCTTGGTTAACTGTTTCTTCTTCTACTAGTTCATTTGAAATATCTGTGGTATTAACTCCGACGTCCCTTTGGTTGGTGTTATGAAAAATTTTCTCAGGGTCAGGATGAAATGGTGGTAGCCCAGAATTTCTGCCCCTGGTCATATACTAACAGACTACAAAACAGAGATTAAGCGATATAATTATTCCATAACTAATTTACAATTATATATTAATAAATAAAAATTGGTCGATTAATAAAGTTTAGGCTTTCAAAATAATGAAATCGATTCCCCGGGAACGGAGCCAAAAACTTGATGATTTCGTTTGATAACAAGTAATAACTCGATGCGGTTTCATTCTACACACTAGTATAAACTATGTAGATGGGCATAAGCTAGTTTGAATTAACTTTCAGGCAAGTGCACATATCAATCATAGTATAGGAGAAATCTACATCTCGTGTCGTATTCCATAGGGGCATTTCAAATACTCGTACTCACCCTCACTCTATTATCGTACCTACAATTAAAATTGATTTTTAATCTAAATTAACCTAACTATGATTATTTGGATAAATAAACATTGGAGAATTCAAGATAATAAAAAGCCGAATGTTTATGAGCAATTACATGAAATACTCATTCATTAACTCAATTTTACGTAATCATGAAATAATAAGACTATCAAATTTGTTGTAATGTAAAGGGTAAACATCTATCGAATTCTCTCTCGAGCAATTCAAAATATAAACCTAAGTTAGTAAACTTTCACTCGAACAATTTACAACACTCAAGTTTGCATTAATGGAAACACCTTATCTACTACATACATTCATGAAATCCTATCTCTAAAATACCATGAATCCATTTATTTGTATTCCAAGTATCCAAATAACGTATCTCTCGATAATGAAATTTGAATTACAAAAGGATTTAACACCAAAATATGAGCATGTAACTATCATCACAAACATCCAATTTCTCAATCTAGAGATTTGCAATTTATGTAAAACAAATAATCAATTCATAATTAGGAGAAATCTTTTTGGTTGCTAGCCTACATACGAACAAATTACCACAAATTCGATGAAAACAAGACGATACATGATTAACAAATTGTTCCAAATTAAAGTTCATGCAAAACAAAATATAACAAAAGTTGAATGACCAAGAGATAGGGAAGAATAAGAGGGATTAATGAAAGATTAAATGCATAAAAAAATTCACTTCAAATCCTCCTTCTCTTGGATGCTCCACATCATGCTCCAGAAGTTCTCCCCAATGAAAACTGATCCAAAAGTCCCCTCTAATTTTTCTACAGTAATTTTATAGTCTCCTATCAAACAAAGTCAAACACGGGTACCAACACATCCATTTGTCAGGCCGTGTGGACGGTTCTAGAGCAGTTCCACACAAACAGGCGTGTCTGGTAGTGGGCCATGTCAGATGACATGGGTACTGACATGGCTGTGTTGTTCTTCATGTTCTCCAGACACGGGTTGGTTGGCAGTTGTCTTTAAATTTGACACGGGTAGGCACACGGGCGTGTGCCTACTTGTCTGATTCTTTGTCGCATGCGTCCAATTTCTTCAGTTCCAGGCCACACAGGACACAAGTATTGACACAGCTGTATGACTACCCGTGTGCGCCAAATGTTTGTCCTGTCATCAGCCAAGTTGACTCCGTGAACTCCTGTATTTGCTCCAAGACTTTTAGTTCCATTGGTTGGCATTTCCTGCATTAGAAAAATGAAAGAATAAATATATAGCTTAATATAAGGAGTAACCAAAAATCCTATTTATGCTCTCCTATTCATGATAAGACAATTTCTCAGCTAATCTTGCAAAATTACGACAAAAAGAGGTAGAAAATAGTTGACATGATTACAATTATGATAGTAAAAAGCCTATCCTAATCGCACTCATCAATTTCTGTTGTGATGGAATGGGAGAGCCCTTCTACACCTAAGGAGATTAGGAACTTCTTAGGCCTGGCTGGATATTATAGAAGATTTGTGGAAGGGTTTTCGGTGTTGTCTGCTCCTCTAAATAGACTTACTCAGAAGAATACTGCATTCAATTGGAGTGATAAGTGTCAAGAGGCTTTCCAAGAGTTGAATAAGAGATTTTGTACTGCTCCAATTTTAACCTCACCTACTAATGGAGTTGAGTATGCAGTGTATGTTGATGCATCACACATCATACTTGCTTGTGTTTTAATGCAAGATGGTAAGGTGATAATGTATGGATCGAGGGAACTAAAGATTCACGAGAGAAATTATCCTATGCACGATTTGGAGATTGCTGCCGTAATTTATGCGCTGAAGCTGTAGCGACACATATTGTATGGGGCGCTATGCAAGATCTATATGTACCAAAAGAGTTTGAAGTACGTCTTCACTAAGAAGGAACTAAATCTGCGCAAGCGTTGGTGGTTAGAATATGTGGATGATTATAAAGTGTAAATTCTTTATCATCTAGGAAATTCTAATATAGTAGCCGATGCTTTGAGTAGAAAGACCGCTAAAATTTTTAATCTGTCGGTACAATCCTTGATAGAAGAATTCTTGTTGATGGATATTGAGGTTGGGAGTCATACTGTGCCTGCTAGTTTGGAAGCAGAAGAACCCTCTTGGATTTCCCTTACTCGAGCACATCAACATGATCATCTTGATTTGTTGCACCTCCAGAATAGAACTATGAAGGGAGAGTTACCTGATTTCTCTTTGGATGAGTTCGATACCTTGAAGTATCGGGGTAGATTATGCATCCCCGCCTTTGGCGACATTCGGGCTAAGATCTGTGCTGAATCTCATCGTTCCAGTGTGGCCTAACACCCTGGTTCCACTAGGATGTATAAGGATCTAAATCAAATTGTTTGGTTGTCGGGGATGAAGAATGATATCACGAAGTTTGTAACAGAATGTTATATGTATCAGCGTGTTAAGGCTGATCATTGAAGGCCTGTTGGTAAGTTGATACTGCTTCATATTCCAAGTTGGAAATGGGAGGGTATTTCGATGGATTTCATCACCGGTCTACCAAAATCTCCTCGTGGGCACGACTCAGTTTGGGTGATTGTCGATAGATTGACAAAGTGTGCTCACTTTGTTCCGTTTAAGATTGGGTATTCAATGAAGAACAAAGCTGAGCAATATCTTGAAGAGGTCATCAGATTACATGGAGTGCCTGTTAGCATTGTATCAGATCGGGACTCTAGATTTACGTCTCGCTTTTGGAAGAGTTTACAGGAGGGGTTGGGTACCGATTTAAGGTATTCCACCGCCTATCATCCACAGACGAATGGTCAGACGGAAAGAGTAAATAAGATTGTGGAAGATATTATCAGGTGTTATATTTTGGATAATGGTGGTGCTTGGGATGAGCTTCTCAGACTCATGGAGTTTGCATACAATAATAGTTATCAAGAGAGTCTGCAGATGGCCCTGTTTGAGGCCTTATATGGGAGGCATTGTAGAACTCCTTTGTTTTGGGCTGAAGTTGGTGAGAGACCGTTGCTATGTTTGGAAGCCCTTGATGAGATGAATTGTGTTATGACTCATATTCTAGAAATGCTCTGTGCGGCTCAAGAACGCTATGAGAAGTATGCTAATCAATGAAGTGTCGATCTATAGTTTACCGTTAGAGACTTGGTTTTCCTTAAGGTTTCTCTGATGTCTGTCGTTAAAAGGTTTGGAAGGAACCATAAGTTAGACCCCCGATACGTGGGACCTTTCCAGATTCTTGAGTGCATCGGAGTGTCAGCTTATAGGCTGGATTTTCCTGTGACCTTCCCTTGTGTCCATGATGTGTTCCATGTGATCCAGTTGAGGAAGTGTGTTTTTAATTATTGTCAAGTCCTCGACTCTATTCCCTAGATTCGGCGCAACATTACGTATTTGGAAGGACCTATTCGTATTCTGGATTCTCAAGAGCGTGTGTTGCGAAGAAAGACCATCCTCATGGTCAAGATTCTTTGGAGAAATCAAGACGTCGAGAGTGCAACGTGGGAATTGGAATCGGCGATGAGTGAATCTCATCCACACCTCTTCTCTTAGTTTCGGGTATGTCTTTACATTTTCAGTCATGTTTGATTTTATCTTTTTGGTTCGGTCTTGGAGTTGTGTTAAGTTTCGGGACAAAATTTATTTTTAGGGGGAGTGACTGTAACACCCCCGATTTTTTGATGATTTTATTTGAATGGGTTACTTTTAACGTCGAGTTGGTGGCGCAATGCTGTTAAGACATTTTCGTGTCCATGCGGTCGAGTCGGCCGAATTCTTGTTGTAATGGGAAAATTTTGAGTTTTGAATTTAAGTTAAGTAATTTTGGATTTGCTCGTCAAGTTTTGCCGCGATCCGAGTGATATTTTTGTATCCCTAGTAAGATTTGGGCTAGGTTCACTAAGTTAGGATCATATGACCCACAATGTATAGCCAGGGTCATGGTTGTGTCCTAGAGTCTAGGCTAAGTCCTCAGTAGCAACATCACATGGACCAGCCATCATCAGACTGCCAGAGACACAAAGACTTAGAGATTTTCCAGAGACCAAGTAAAATGAGTTCGACGTTCGTTGAACCCAGGTCGACGATTGTCATGCTCAGCTCGATGATCTCAGAGAAAATTCTCTGAGCTGAGCTTGACGAACTTGGTGCTCAGGTCGACGAACTTTCGACACTACACTTCAACACTTCAGAAAGGCCGTGTCGACACACAGGGGAATTGTGTCGACACACAGAATAACTGTCGACACCAATTGTGTAGACACCAGAAGTCAGATGTGTCGACATACAGGACTTGTGTCGACACACTAAAGATCAACACCAGTAGCCAGCTGTGTCGACACACAGGACTTGTGTGACACACTCAAGATCGACACCTGAAGCCAACTGTGTCCACATACAGGACTTGTGTCGACACACTCAAGACAGCTCGACAAACTTCAGACACAGAAAAGGCAAAGTTTCTGAAGCATACAGTTCTGTGATCAGATCGATGATCTTGGAACTCAGCTCGATGAACAGAAGTTATCTGATCGACGAACACAACAACTCAGCTCGACGAACTATGGACTCAGCTCGACGATTTCTGTCATCTGTTCGACTATTCCAGACTTAGTATTTATTTCCTCTGTCCTCACTCTATGGCAATAATTTCTGAATGATTAATGATAAAATATTCTTTGAATATTACCGTTGGACGGTGCATTAATCACGGCTTTCATCAGAATTATTGCTTTCCATTTTTCCAAGGGACAGTTGGGGAAATATATCAATGCAGTTTATTCTCTAGGCCGTTAGCAATGATTGCAACAGAGGAATTCAAATTTCGAAAGACAAATTCCTTCAGCAAATATAAAAGAGAGTTTCTCTCCTTTCCTGAAGATACACAAGAACACAGCATACACAGAGACACACAGACACATAGAGAATTATAGTCAGTCTGTCTTCAAGAGTCTATCTGCTCCATCATTCTTTCACAGCTTTCTGATACAGAAAAGAAGCCCTAGGCAAGAGGCAGATTAGCTATTGAACAAGAAGAACAATCAATCTAAATCATGAGTCTTCTTTCTTCATCACTCCAGGAAACTTCAAAGGACAACAACTACTCCATCTATCAAGAAGTTCCTGCACATTTCTCTGATAAAGGATTAAAGACTGAAGTCCTATCACCCTGCAGCAAAGCTCCATATTTCTCTGAACTATTCTGCATCTCAGCGGGAGCTACTTGCTAATATCATATCCAATTATTTTCTCTCTGATTGTTGATAGAGAAGACACCATCACCTCTCACCGCTCTCTGTAAAAAGGGTTGTCATCTCCCTTTAAAAGTGATTCTTGGTTACAAGTCACCTGACCAAAAGACTTGAGATTTGGTTTTTGAGCACCTGATCAAAAGCACGTTGGTGTCAGGCACCTGATCAAAAATCTGAGTGGATTCCTACCAAGGTGGTAGAAGAGTAGATGTACCCAGGTTGGGGAACCACTATAAATTTCTTGTGTCGTCTGGTTGCCCTTTCTTTTGTTTCTTGCTATGGCTGTAATTGTTAGTTAGTTGTTGCTGTGTTTTATCTTTTAATCTATTTCTTACAGCACTAGCACTTGTCTGCAATAGCCAGAAAATTTTATAAGCTTTAAATACTCTATTCACCCCCCCCCCCTCTAGAGTATTCCTGATCTAAGAGCTCACCTTCAATTCGTATCAGAGCAGGTTCCTTTGGTTGTACAAGCTAACCCTTGAACCAAAGATAATTTGTTAGAGCTAAATTTTATTTTTATTTCCATTTAGATTTATATACACAGCTATGACACAAAATAAGGATTATGCAAGCACCAGAACTCCAGATTGCAACTTAACAGGTTTTCCATCTGGAAGACAAGAATTAAATTATACATGAATTCTATTGATGAGGATATATACAACTCTATTTTGAATGTTCCCCCTCAAGCTTCAACTTCTGCAACATCTACAAGCACTACTTCAGTTCCACCACCTGAGTGGACTGAAGCCCAGGAGAAAGCAAAGATTGCTGATGACAAGGTAATGAACATATTGGCTCAGACTTTGTCAGATGACGTCTTTCAGAAGGTGGCTGAGTGCACCTCTATAAAAGCAATCTGGGATTCACTCAACCAAATGGTTGCTGGCTCAGTAGATGAGATGAAAGATAGAAGATCAAACCTTATCACATAATATGAAAACTTCAAAAAGGATGAAGCAAAAACAGTTGAAGTGATGTACAACAGGCTTAACTCCATCATCAGTGAGCTAAGGACCTTAGATAAAGAAATCACCTTGACTGAAATAAATGACAAGATCCTTATGTGCCTCCCAAGCTCATGGGATTCAAGTATCTAGCCCATCAAGGATGCCAGAAGCCTAAATGAGATATCCAATGAATCTATATTAGGCAAACTAAAGTCCTATGGATAGCTGATTAAATCCAGGAGGCAGTTGAGCAAAGAACACCCCCTCCAGCAAGAAAAGAGCATAACATTGCTTTCAAAGCTGCTGATGAGACAGAGACTCCTTCAATAGATGAAGAACTCATGAGTCTCTTTGCCAAAAGATTCTATAAGAAGGCAAGAAAGAATTTCAGGAGGAAGTCATTAAGGCAGGATGACAAGCCTAGATATGATAAGACACCAACCAAAGAAGTTGTGTGTTTTGGATGCAGGAAGCCTGCGCACTTCATCTCTGAGTGTCCAGAGAATCATAAGAAAGAAAAGAGAAGAGAAAAGGATACCAAGAGACAACACAACAGCAGACCTTCTGCCAGCAAATACGAGAAGAAGGAGAAATGTTTTGTGGCTGAAACCTGTAGTGATACTGAAGAAGAATTAACATCTTCCAGCTCCAGTGAAGATGAGGAAGAAGCAAGGGCCATGGTGGTTTGCCTCATGGCAATTGATGCTTCCAGGAGCCATTCAGAAGAGGAGGACTCAGATAATGAAGAAGCTTCAGATTCTGAAGTTGACAAGGTATTGTCTTCCTTTGATTACAATTAAGATTCTTTTAAAGTTGAATTTAAAACAATGTATATTGACCTAATTAACTCAGAAAAAGAAATTAAAACTCTTAGGTAGAAAGTAAGAAATTTAGAAAATATTAACTCTGAAAATAATAGGTTAAAGGATGAGTTGTCTAAAGCTAATGAACAAATAACACTGCTAAAAACTGAGCTTTATGAGGCTAAACAACTTGAGGAAACTCTCAATGGAAGAATCCTCAAGCTGATGGACATCACAAGCACTATTAATGCCAGACTTCATGACAAGCTAGGCTTGGGTGCTTCATCAAGTTTGCCCGCCATCCTCAGGAAAAATATTTTAACCACCCCCATCAAATTTGTCTCTGCTAAAGGGAAAGAAAAAGTAAACGATAAACCAACAACAGAAAATGTTCCTAAATCAATAGGTCAGAAAACCAAAAATCAGAAAACCTTAAGTAAAAATAAGGTTCAGCAGAATTCGTTGAACGTAGATCGACGAAATGTAGGCAGTTCGTCGAACCCAGATCGACGAACTCTGAACGCAAACTACAGTTATAATTATTCATCTAACTGCGATCGACGAACTCTGTATGGTTCGTTGGGCATAGGTCGATGAACATGGGGGACAGAAAATGGATATGTTCATTCTCTGGGCAGAGATCGACGATCTCAACCCAATTCTTCGAACTCTGGTCGACGAACTCACAGAAATTCGTCGAACCCAGAAAGACTTAACCAAAACTTTAATTATAACATAAACTTAAATAATTCCAGGAAAGCTTTTAATCCACTATCTGATTGGGTCATATCACCTAGGAGATATCACTCTCTAGGATATAAATCCCAACCAGAATATTTTGTTATTTACAGCTTTTCATACTAGGAAAACAAAGGACCCAAGGTAACCTGGGTCAAGAACATTTAACTATTTTTCACTGCAGGTGAAGAGCTGTCCAAGTGTAGGTCCGACCTTGTACTTGGACAGTGGTTGCTCCAAACATATGACAGGCAGTAAGGACATTCTATCCAACTACAAGTCCAAGCTGGGGCTAAAGGTCATCTTTGGAGACTCCAAATGTGGCCAGTTAGAAGGTTTTGGAGAAGTTAAGATTGGAGCCGTCACATTCAAGAAAGTGACATATGTCCAAGGACTGAAGCATAACCTCATCTCCATAAGTCAATTATATGATGAAGGTTATCAGGTACATTTTAGTTCATCTTCATGCATTATCTCTAATAAAGAAAACCAAACAGTTTTAATTTGGAATAGACAAGGCAATATATATTTAGTTGATTTTTTATCTGCCAGTTCTGATATTTGTTTACTTAATATAACTAGTAATCAGAATGAGTTATGACATAAAAGGCTAGGTCATGTAAACCTGAAAAACATTACTATGCTATCTAAAGACAACCTTGTTAGAGGTCTACCTGCTGGTCCCTACAAGAATAAAGGTCTCTGCAGGGCTTGTCAACTAGGCAAGCAAACTAAATCTAGTTTTAAATATGTAAATAAAAGTGATTCACCTAGGATTTTGTATTTGCTACATATGGATCTCTTTGGACCCAATGCTGTATAAATCCTAGGAGGGAAATCCTACACCTTGGTTATTGTAGAAGACTTCTCCAGGTTCACTTGGGTATCCTTTCTGAGATCTAAGTCAGATACATTCAAGGTTCTTACAGATTTTCTCAGGACCATATATATTGAGTTCTCTACTCATGTTACATTGATTAGAAGTGATCATGGAATAGAGTTTGAGTATCTTCTTATGCATGAGTTCTGTGAGAAGGAAGGTATGAGGCATTGCTTCTCAGCTCCTAGAACTCCTCAACAAAATGGGGTAACTGAAAGGAAAAAATAGGACACTCATTGAAGCTGCAGATACATTGCTTGCAGATGCTTACATGCCACTAACTTTTTGGGCAGAGGCTATAGACACTTCAAATTAAGTCCTGAATAGAAGCCTGATACATAAACTGAAGAATAGGACTCCCTATGAATTACTTAAAGGGAAGAAACCTAAAATCAACTATTTTAAAGTATTTGTATGTATATGTTATATTCACAACAATAACAAAAGATACATTAGAAAGTTTGAGGCTAAGGATGAAAAGGGAATTTTTCTAAGATATTCCCAAGTAAGCAAAGCCTATATGGTTTTTAATAAATCATCATTAAAAATTGAAGAGTCCATTCATGTTTCTTTTGATGAAACTAACATATCTTGCAAGGAGAAAGAGATTTCTACCAATAGCCCATTGCAGGTACCTCACTTGTGTGAGAGATTGGATGAACTAAAACTTACACAAAATGTTCCAACACATCCTTCTCCACAAGTTAATGAAGAGAGTGAAGATGAAAGTATTGAAGGAATTGAACTCCCTCCAACAACAAACACAATTACATAAGAGGAATTAATCCAAGATGCTGTTGCACAACCAACTCCATTCACTAATTTAGTCACACTTAGGGATCACCCCAGATCTCAAGTGATTGGAGACATATCAGTAGGTGTACAGACAAGGCATTAACTCAATCAAGATGTGATGCATGCCTATTTTCTCTCTCGGGTTGAACCTTTATCCATCTATGATGCTGAGCACGAACCCACTGGATCATTGCAATGCAGGATGAATTAAACTAATTTGAGAGATGTAGAGTTTGGGATTTGGTTCCAATACCCCAAGACTATCCTGTCATTGGAACCAAATGGGTATACAGTAACAAACTGGATGCCCAAGGAGTGATTGTGAGGAACAAGGCTAAGCTTGTTACACAAGGTTATAGGTAAGAGGAAGGGATTAACTATGACCAATCATTTGCACCAATTGCAAGGTTGGAGTCCATCAGAATTTTTCTAGCCTATGCTGCATATAAGAGATTCAAAGTATATCAGATGGATGTGAAGAGTGCATTACTCAATGGAGTACTTAAAGAAGAGGTTTATATTGAACAACCTCCAGGTTTTTTCTCTGCAACTCACCCTTATCATGTTCTCAAATTGCATAAAGCTCTTTATGGTCTCAACCAAGCTCCAAGAGCTTGGTATAAGACCCTAGCTAGCTTTTTGATAGAGCATAAATTCATTATAGGCATTATAGATAGAACACTTTTCAGTAGACATCATAAGGATCAAATATTGTTAGTACAAATATATGTGGATGACATCATATTTGAGTCTACTGATTCCAAATTATGCAAGAGGTTCTCTGACCTCATGCATTCAAAATTTGAAATGAGTAGCATGAGTGAGCTTTCATACTTCCTTGGTCTCCAAGTGAAGCAGTTGTCTGATGACATCTTCATATCTCAAGCTAAGTATGCTAAAGAGCTTATAAAAAAGTTTGGGGTGGCTGATGCTTCAGTAAAGAAAACACATATGGCTACTAATGCTGTGATTGACTCTGATGCACCTTGAAAGCCTGTGGATCAGAAATTATATAGGGGCATTATTGGGTTCCTACTATATCTTCCAGTAAGCAGGCCTGATATTATGTTTGTCACATGCCTTTGTGTTAGGTTCCAAGTGAACCCAAAATAATCTCATCTAATTTTCTTAAAAAAGATTTTGAGATATATAAAGAGTTGTCCAAGTCTAGGCCTATGGTATCCAGCTTAGTCAGAGTTTGATTTAACTGGATTTTCAGATGTTGACTTTGCTGGATGCAAGGTTGATAGGAAAAGTACCTCAGGGACTTGTCAGTTCCTTGGTATGAGATTGGTATCCTGGTTTTGTAAGAAACAGTTATCTGTGTCTACCTCAACTACTGAGGCTGAGTATATTGCAGCTGACAGCTATTATTCCCAGATGCTGTGGTTTCAAAATTAATTACTAGACTATGGTATCAACTTAAATAATTCAACTCTCTTTTGTGATAACACAAGTGCTATAGCAATAGCACAAAATCCAGTCCATCACAGTAGGACAAAGCATATAAACATTAGACATCATTTCATTAGAGAGTGTGTGGACAAAAACAAAATTAATCTTATCTATATCTACACTGATTTACAAATAGATGATATATTTACCAAACCTCTGGATGAGAGAAATCACTTATTCTTTATAAATCAGCTTGGAATGATAAATGGAGAAGACTTAGTTTACTTTCTGTCTGCACTCGACGAATTATCCAGAGTTCGACGAATGGAGCTCGACGAACTAGGGAAACTTCGGGAGATATTAGTCGAACGGAGGACGACGAACTCTCCAAGAGTGAAGTTATTTTCGTCGAACGGAGATCGACGAATCGACTTCAGAAAACTTTCATCGAACGGAGCTCGACGAAATGTCTTCAACTCTACCAGCTGAGCTCGACGAATTATTTCACTATCAATTATTTCGTCGATCTCAGGTCGAATAACTTATTTTTCATGGAATGGAGTTTGTCGATTCATATTCCAGAAAATCTTATAACTAGGTTTTCTTCGACCTCCGTCCTGCGCTTTCTGTTCCCTTTGCACTTGATCGCCATTTCTCTCTTTTGCAGGTGATTTCATGGCGATTCCAGCAGGAGCCCTAGCCGTAATGAAGTTTGACACTGGATTTGACGTCGACTTTGATTCTTTTCAACAATCAGATCCTATTTTTCTATATATTCTGGAACTTTTGGAAGAACAACAATTGAATAATCTGATGACTAATAGAATCAAACTGTCTGCAATTAAAATTAGAGAATGGGTTTCTACGTCATCTACATCAGAGGAGAACACCATAACAGGAACAATTGCGGGTAATTCTGTGTCTTTATCTCTTGCCGTACTTACTGAAATTTTTGGATTAGTTAATGGAGAAGAACAATTAGAAATTGAAACTGAAGAATATGATATGATGTTAAGTTTGATGGGTTATGCTGGAGATAACCCCAATAAATTGTTGAAGAAACACTTATCGGCAGAATACAAATTTCTGGCAGATATAGTGGGAAACGTCTTGCTGGGCAAGCACACTGCTCATGACTACATCACCAGACATCAATTTCTGGTCATGTGTGCAGTGGTCAATAAGAAGAAAGTGGATTGGGCACAGATTATTTTTGATCTTATTATGAAAAAGTGTAATAAGAAAGAAGTTTGCTTTGGAAGGATCCTAGGGATCTTTTTACAAGAAAAGGCTACTGAATCCCTCGTCTCAAAGACCATATTCAATAATACCAGCAAGAGGCTCACATGCACCTTGTTTGGCAGGTGGGAGAGGACCATAACTAAGCTATCCAAGGATTCAACCTCTTCCACCCCAGCTTCTGAAAGCACCAGGGCTGTAAGAGCCACTCCCCACCATACTGAAGAGATCATACCCACACCTCCATCGCTTCCAGCAACTCAACAACACTCACCCTCCACGGTTCATACTCCCTCTCCTCAACCACATCCACAACTCCAACAACAACTCCACCAAGTTCATGTTCCTACTACAGTTCCATCTTCTGCCACCTCTCCACCCCTAGATCTTACCAACATCCCCTCATCTCCTATTTAGGAATACCATCAACCCACTCCACCTCAATCACCTCAATCCCCCACTGATTTACCAGCTCCAATACCACCATCATCTCCTCTTCCACCTCACCTATCCTCCATTCCAACTTTTCATCTTCTGACTTCCCCCTCAACTCTCCCTCCCCTCCAGATTCACACATGCTAGATGCCATCCCTCCATCATCTACAATATCTACCATCCCTCCAAATTTTTCCACCCAACATTCTTCTGAACCATCTGCCACTCCACCTCTGGATCCCTCCACCATCTCCTCTGTAATTACTCTCATCACTCCTCTACTCAAATCTCTTATAGTAGAGGCCATTACACCTCTTGCTACTTCTATCTCCACCCTTTCTACTCAACTCTCTGCCTTCACTGCTGCCCTCTCTTCATTAAGGGGCCTGACTCTAGTTCACACTGAAACCAGGCAGGGGAAGATGCTTAATGAAGAAGCTGAAGCAGCTGCAGCAGTAGCTCCAGTCTCAGTTTCTCCAGCACCAGCAACAGTAGATAAAGAGGCAGTAATAGCAAATATAGAATTTGAACCAGATGATACAGATTTAATTGTTTGATTCATTTCATTGAGACTGACATGGACTTTGATGAGTCGGTTACTGAAGAAATAGTTACTGAAGAAATTCTTTTTGTTGGTGATTTCATGTTAAATCCCACAGTAGACTTAGTTCAATTGTTGAAAGTATTTGATACTGCATTTTTTAAAGTTATTCCAGCAGTATATATTAAGTCATCCTTGGCTATTGTTCCATATACTTCCCCAATCTCTCCAAATATTGTGAAGCAACTCAGGGATACTTTTGTTGTTTCAAAGCTAGTAGTCATGCCATCTCTAGAAGAAGTCATCACTGCTCCAACTTTTGTAATGGATGACTCTCCCATGCCAGATCTGGATGACTTGATCCTGGCTGATATTGAAGAAAAACAAAAGGCAGATGCTGAAAGCACTTTCAGAATTAGTTCTCCAGCATCTCCTGTGGCTTCTCCTCCAGCTCCTGTTGAAGTTCCTACTCAAGCTCCATCTCTACCTGAAAAGCCTATCATTTCTGCTGAGGGTCTAAAAGCGTTGAATGATTTATATGATAATCCTCAGAGATCTGATGATGATGATGAGGATGAGGATGATGATTCTGATGATGAGCCCAAGAGGAAGCCAGTTTCCAAAAAAAAGAAAAGCTCGTCCTCCTCCTGCTCTAAAGCTAAATCTAAACAATGACACTCCCTAATATATTCTCCAATAGATAACTCCATACAAAAGGATGCCAGCTTGGATGTGGCTATCCAAAATTGAACAAAAAGAGAGGAGGAGAAGCAGAATGTACTCTCCTCCTCCAGTTCAAAGATTCAGAAAAGATCCACCTCCTCCACCTCCTCCAGCTGCTGGTGGTTCAGGCATAACTTCTCAAAGATCTACCCCACTTCAAACATATTAAAGACACCAAGGGAGATCATATGGAAGCAGCCAGCACATGCAGTATTCTTCAGGAAAGCAGCATCAACAGCAGCAGCAACATCATCAACAACAACAACAATTCACCGAACATCGACCAGCTGAAGGCTCTAAAAGACCATCCTCCCCTCCCGTTCCTTTTGAAGATCCAGAGACAGCTACTACTGCTAGAAAGGCCAGGTTCCAGGAACTAGTAGGCCTTTTTATGATTAACAAAGCCAAATCTGAAGGAAAGGATCCTTCTGAATATTCAATAATATCAAAATATAGGAAAGAGGAACTTAAGAGATTTGAGAAAGCAAACAAATTTTTCTATGTTGATGACTACATCAAGTTGCACCCAGAAGCAGTTGTCCCCAGAGCTACATCTTTAAAAATTATAGGGGCTGCTGATATGGCCATGACAAAAGTGCAAGCTTCAGATCCAAAAAGAGAGATTGTGTTTACAAAGCCGGGAGAGAAGGGCAAGCAAGAAATGAGAAAGGAAAAGAAACAGAAGAAGTAAATTTTGAACTCTTTTATTTTCTACAATTATCTATAACTGCTCTGTATTCTGAGCTTATGTATATTTATATATCTGCTGCATGTGTTATTGATCTCTGGTAGATATATGGTTTTTCTTCCTTATTTATTTTCAGTTTGATTTGAGCCTGTAATTAGTGACCTCACCCAAATAGGGGGAGATTGTTGGATCCCTAGTAAGATTTGGGCTAGGTTCACTAAGTTAGGATCATATGACCCACAATGTATAGCTAGGGTCATGGTTGTGTCCTAGTGTCTAGGCCAAGTCCTCAGTAGCAACATCACATGGACCAGCCATCATCAGAATGCTAGAGACTCAAAGACTTAGAGATTTTCCAGAGACCAATTAAAATGAGTTCGACGTTCGTTGAACCCAGGTCGACGATTGTCATGCTCAGCTCGAAAATCTCAGAGAAAAGTATCTGAGCTGAGCTCGACGAACTTGGTGCTCATGTCGATGAACTTTGGACACTACACTTCAACACTTCAGAAAGGTTATGTCGACACATAGAGGAATTGTGTCGACACATAGAATAACTGTCGACACCAATTGTGTCGACACCAGAAGTCAGCTGTGTCGACATACAGGACTTGTGTCGACACACTCAAGATCAACACCAGAAGTCATCTGTGTCGATACACAAGACTTATGTCGACACACTCAAGATCGACACCTGAAGCCAACTTTGTCGACACATAGGACTTGTGTCGACACACTGAAGACAGCTCGACGAACTTCAGACACAGAAAAGGCAAAGTTTCTGAAGCATACAGTTCTATTATCAGATCAACGATCTTGGAAATCAGCTCGACGAATAGAAGTTATCTGATCGACGAACACAACAACTCAGCTCAACGAACTGTGGACTCAGCTTGATGAACTGTGAACTCAGCTCGACGATTTCTATCATCTGTTCGACGATTCCAGACTTAGTATGTCTTTCCTCTATCCTTACTCTATGACAATAATTTCTGAATGATTAATGATAAAATATTCTCTGAATATTACCGTTGGACGGGGCATTGATCACGGCTTTCATCAGAATTATTGCTTTTCAATTTTCCAAGGGACAGTTGGGCAAATAAATAAATGCAGTTTATTCTCTAGGCCGTCAGTATTGATTGCAGAAGAGGAATTCAAATTTTGAAAGACAAATTCCTTCAGAAAATATAAAAGAGATTTTTTCTCTTTTCCTGAAGATACACAAGAACACAGCATACATAGACACATAGAGAATTACAGTCAGTCTGTCTTCAAGAGTCTCTCTGCTCCATCATTCTTTCACAGCTTTCTGATATAGAAAAGAAGCCCTGGGCCAGATGTAGATCAACTATTGAAGAAATAGAACAATCAATCTAAATCAAGAGTCTTCTTTCTTCATCACTCCAGGAAACTTCAAAGGACAACAACTACTCCATCTGTCAAGAAGTTCCTGCAGATTTCTCTGATAAAGGCTTAAAGACTGAAGACCTATCACCCTGCAACAAAGCTCCAGATTTCCCTGAACTATTTTACATCTCAGGGGGAGCTACTTGCTAATATCATATCCACTTATTTTCTCTCTGGTTGTTGACAGAGAAGACACCATCACCTCTCACCCCTCTCTGTATAAAGGGTTGTCATCTCCCTTCAAAAGTGATTCTTGGTTACAAGTCACCTGATCAAAAGACTTGAGATTTGGTTTTTGTGCACCTGATCAAAAGCTCATTGGTGTCAAGCACCTGATCAAAAATCTGAGTTGATTCCTACCATGGTGGTAGAAGAATGGATGTACCCAGGTTGGGGAACCTCTATAAATTTCTTGTGTCATCTGGTTGCCCTTTCATTTGTTTCTTGATGTGGTTGTGATTATTAGTTAGACGTTACTGTGTTTTATCTTTTAATCTATTTCTTACAGCACTAGGACTTGTCTGGAATAGCCAGAAAATTTTATAAGCTTTAAATACTCTATTCACTCCACCTCTAAAGTATTCCTGATCTAACAGCCCACTTTCAGATATTTGGGCCTCGACGATTTTTCCGAAGTTTTGTGGAAAATTATGTTCGTCGTAAACTTTGAAAATTTAAATCTCGAGAATGGTTCTTCGGATTTTGGTTTTGGCTTCACTGTTGTGTTCGTAGCATCAGTGTTCGCCTACAATGCGAATTTCGTTTGATTCCGCGCTCGTTCGGGCCTCCATTTTGAACTCGTGTTTTCTTATTAAAAATATATATAAATATGATTATTTTAATATTATATTACTATTCAAAAATGAACTTTACTATTCATTTATAAAGTTTAATTTTTTGGATATATATATAGAAAACACTGTTCACGCAAATAATTTATTCAATTCTTCTACACTACACGAGTGCTTCTCCCTCTCTACTCGAGTAAAATTTCTGCACTACACGAATGCTTCTCCCTCTCTACTCGAGAAAAAGTTTTGCACTACACGAGTGCTTCTCCCTCTTAACTCGAGTAAATTTCTTCTATACATGAGTGATCCTTCCCTTTTACTCGAGTGATTATATGGACCTACTCGAGTGATTATTTTCCTACTCGAGTGATTATTTTCCTACTCGAGTGAAGTTTTCTGGACGTACTCGAGTGACTTTTCTAGACCTACTCGATTACCTGTAACTCGTTCTCGTTTAGTCCACTGTAGTTTACGTTCGAGAGTCTTTTTGAGGGTCAACACGATGTCGTATGGAAAAATAGTTAATAAGAAATTTGTTCGTCTCGTCGAGATCTACAACTTTCATGTTGACTACATTTCGATTTGAAGCAATCCGAAAACATTATTTTTGTCTTCCGCGCACCTGCATGTTTCTCCTTCAGCTATGCAACCCAAGAAACTCCGATTTTGTTTCTCCTTCAGCTTTCTTCAGCATAACTATCTCAGCAATACTTTCTAAACCGTCAGATAAAAAAACATTTAAATCGGGTAGTTTCCCGGTTTCATTCGGAATAATAGAAGAAAGGGATGGAGGTAAAGGCGAATCAACCTTGGATGCCAAGGTGATTCCACTCGCATTAAATTGTAACATCACCCCACTAACGATTATGAATGGGACCCGTAAGATAGGTTTTGAAGCATTCCCCATTGGTCCCAACACCTGAAAGTCAGTGATCAACGCAACCCCGTTCAATATCACATCCAACTCCTTTATCTCACTATCGGTCTTCACTACCGACCCATTAGCCAAAACGAGCGATTTCCGGTCATTTGACTCAATATTTAAATTAAATTTCTCAACATCTTGAAAAGCAAGAAGGTTGCATGAAGATCTGGAATCACATAAGGCCATAGTCTCAACCTCATTTATTTCACATATCACAGCCACTTCATTTTCAGTACACTCATCCGTCTCCCGAACACACTTCCCTTGCTCACGGGGATTTTTTTCTGTGTAGCTCGGGAGGGCGCTGATTGTACGCTCAGAGAATACATGGGCCAATTGACATAGCTATGTCTCCAAGTTTCTCATGGAGGTAGTCTGAGTTTCCATGTTGGATTGGTCCATCTCCACGAACTTTTCCATCATTTCTTCTAACCCACTCTTTCGCATCCCCTGCATGTTCTGATTATAACCTGCTCGCGGCGGTCATGGCTGGCTATTATACGCTTGAGCATCAAACTGATGTGGCCTCCCTGCCACCTTTGATCGGGCGCATATTGGTTCCAGGAGAAATTCAGATGATTTCTCACATTCGGGTTATAGGCATGGTTATAAGGAGCAGTGTGCTTTTGATTACTAATAAATTTGACATTCTCGTCAGCAAATATAACTTAGGGATCAGCAAAAGCTTCTCCAGTTGGGCACTCATATGTGTGATGGTCGGGGTTTCCATAACCCTGACACAAAATAGCCATCACCCGAGCCGGAGGAGGGGTCGATCTAGTGAGCATCTTCATTCCATCCATCGTAGGATGGCTCGCCTCAGCTTGCAGATTCACCGCATTTACCTCAAAAAACTTTCTCGAACCCCTCGGTGTGTTTCTTCCCGCAATCCAAAACATGTTATGGTAAGCAGTGTCACAAAGGAGCCGAAATGCATTGTCAGCAGTCAGGTTCATCATTGTGCCTCTAGCCGCCGCGTCGATCATAGCACTATAATTGGGCTCAACAGCAAACTAAAAGATTTCAACTAAATTCCACGGCTCACAGCCGTGCTGGGGGAATCGACTATACAGATCAGCAAATCTCTCCTATGCCTCAAACAAAGTTTCCTGGTCCAGCTGCCGAAAAGTGGATATCTCCCTTCGGGCGTTCACTATTTTGTCCACCGGGTGGAATATAGCTAGGAACTTCATGGAAAGAGCCTCCCACGTAGTTACAGTCCCGGGAGAAATAGTGTGGAGCCAGGTTTTCACCTTGTCCCTCAACGTAAATGAGGAATAGCCTTAGCTTCACCATGTCATCAGTAATGCCAGCGTAGCGGAAGGTGCCACAAATATCCAAGAATTCCGCCAGATGGAGCTGCGGATCCTCACTTTGAAAGCCCAAAAACTACGTGATATTTCGGATCTTGTTGAGGATGGCAGGCTTTATCTCGAAGTGGATTTTTATGATGGCTGGGCCGAAGCCAGGTAAACACTTCCCGCGGCAGGGGTCGTGAAATATCGCATTTTCCTAATGCAGGGTTGGACCACCTCTTGGTCCTCAACGTACCTTTCAACAAGGCCATTTCCTCCTTTACCTAACTCTTCCATTCTTTCTCAACCTTTAGTAGCAGCAGCACGCTGGCGAGCTCTCCTCGCTTGTGCGGTTTCAAGATCTACTCCAAGATATTCCTGTATATTCATGGGCTTTGGATCTGTCGTACAACACAAAAAAACGATCAAAATGCCAAAAACGCTTCCAACAACTTTTCCAATAGAAAAATACACACAACGGTTGAAGTCCCCGGCAACGGCGCCTCAAACTTAATGGCACTTTAGGCAAGTGTACCGATCGTAGTCAAGTAATAAATTTGCGGAGTTGAATCCCCGGATATCGATCTCTCGAGGAGTGCAGGTAGGGAGTGTGGCTTCACTATTGAAAGAGGAACTATAAGGGTCAACGTAACAAGGGATTTTAATTTTTGGTTTCCTAATTTTAACACCAATAAAACTAATACGGGTCGCCTTCACCGCGTCGCTTGGGTGGATTACTCAAGTGAGTAATAAGGAGGATGGACAAACCATTGAGGGTCGCAGTCACCTCTTCGCCATGCACGCTCCTAATAATTGTTAGGACAATGTTATCACGCCAGGGACATAAAGGACGGAAGCGCACCAACACAATCAAGATCTATTATATGTCAACACGTAGAATTGCTGAAATCATTAAGTAAATCAAGTTCTTTCTCATCAATCCCAAAACCAAGAAATCAAGATCAAAGTTACTACAAGAGAAGTTGGAGAGATACAACCAAACGCACAAAGACTTTTCGAGAGTCACGGCCGGAGTAAAGGTTTGTCGGGCCTTGTCCGTGCTCGGTCTACAAATGTCATCCGAGGTTGAGAAGTGATGTCACTTCCTTCTAATATACAGTCTTCTTTTTGAATAGCTGTCGTGTTAAACCAGATCGAAGAACTCCACGTATGCAGCACCTAAGAGCTTGAAACGAGGCTTCGAGGTTGGAGAAGATGATGGCGGCCGAATTTGATGCTATTGAGAGCTTTTGGAGGGATAACAGTGGCCAGACAAGCTCTCCAAGGAGGAGAGAGAAGAAAATGGCAGGAGGAAGGTTTTCCTGCTCAAAGGAGCGGAAATGGCGGACTGGATTCCTTGGGCGAATGAGACCCGCGGCTTTAATTGAGAAGTCAAAAATAATGGCCACACAAGGTTTGGCGCACGACTGTGCGTTCACCGTGCGATATTAAATTGCATAACAAGCTTGCAGAAGAATAACCATTGACCCATGCGTTTTACTCATGCACGGGTGCAAATGCCCGTGCGTGAAGGAAAATGCACAGGTAAGCACAGACCACTAAAATTTACGGCAAGCATGTGGAACCGTGTTTTTTACTCCCGCACAGGCACTTCTGCCCATACGTGAACAAATCGCATGATTAACCACAAAGCGCTATAAAACCAGAATGCAACAGGTAAACCGTGCATCTCCTTCGAGCACGGTTCCGAAGAAACCGTGTGTGAAGAAATCACACGTGTTGTTCAGTCCATCCAGAGAAAACCTGTACAAATCGCATGATTTGGTGGAAATCGTGCGCTAAGGAATCGCACGTCCGTTCGTTTTCCACAAGTCAGAATTTCAGAATTAGGGGAAAACTGACCACCTGCACAACAAAATCAAAGCTGGAGAAAAAGCTCCGAACACCAAATATACAACAAAGAAAAACAGCCGGAAAGAGCCATGGGGAGCACCATGTGCTTACCGCCGACAATAGAATGCACAATCGCACAGCCTCAGGCCAAAGCGGTGCACAGCGTGTTCAATGACCGATCGAAGCACATATAACCGATTACCTTTTGATATGCAGTGCACAAGTGAGAAAATAGGCCCAAATGAGTCTGAAAAACACTATATAAATCGGACTCATCATCAAGCTGAAAATGTGGCCAAGTCCACAAGCATTGAGTGAAGTCTACTCACTCAATGCCATATAACAAAAAGCTATGAGATAGGTTAAGGGTGTAAAGTCCTAAGAAAAAATAGATAGAAATGTAGCAAAGTCCACATGCATTAAGTGAAGTCTATTCATGCAACGCCATAACTTCATATTCGTTGAGTATTGCTCAGATAGTCTAAGCCATAGGAAATCTATGTGGATATTTAACTAAGTCCACATGCACTGAGTGAAGCCAATTCACTCAACGCCTTGCGATAAAAAGCATAGAAATTTGTCTAAGGAAAAAAGAATTGAGTGAAGCTTACTCACTCAACACCATGTCAATATAATTGGCAGATGCTGAAAGTGTTAAGTGAAGAAGCTACACTCAATGCTTTCCTAGCAAGAGAATTGGCTAACTCCAATAGCGTTGAGTGATGATCATTCACTCAACAGTTTATGTCAGAAAACTATCTAAGTGTTTTGGCGTTGATTGATGGTCACTTACTCAACGCCTAACTATAAGTGTTTTGGCGTTGAGAAAAGCTTACTCACTCAACGTGTAATAACACAAATTTGACAACATAACTTTTGGTCGCTATCACCGGGTGACAGTGGGTATCTCCTAGGCGATAGCAATAGGTCTCGATGAAATAAAGTGTTGGGTGAACTAATCACACTCGATGCCTTTCAATGAATCGTTGAGTAAGAGCTTATCGTGTGGCATTAGTGGTATCGTGTGACGATAGCCCAACTCTCAACGCACTCAACGGCTTAAAGCATTGAGTGAGCTCGACACACTCGATGCCTGGAAGCGTTGAGTGAGCTACTCGCTTCAATAACATCGTGCGATAATGTTTATCGACTGGGCAATAACGGGAAAACGTTGAGTGAACGCAATGCACTCAACGCCATAAAGCGTTGAGTGAGCTCGACACACTCAACGCCTGAAAGTTCTAAGTGAGCTATTGGCTTGATGTCCAGGGAGATAGTGGATATCCCCAGGCGATATTGAAACCTGACATAGACAAGTGCTAGATGGCCGGTCAGCGGATGGTGAGCAGTGGTTGACTACGGTCAAAGCGGTGAAAAAGCCGATGTCACCTGGAAACTGTCAATATCGCGTGGCGATATCGCTAAATTGACCAGGGAAATCAAATATGCGCCTTTAATTCCTTTTTGATGGAAAAAGCCTGTGACTGGGATTAATCCTGAGGCCACTTTACCAGATTAGTGGAGGAATGAGAAGTCACTATCTTCTTCTCACTCTCTCTCTTCCATTCATTCAAAGCTCTTGAGAAGAAGAATCTAAGGAAGAGTTGGGCTGATCTTTGTGATAGTGCTGGAGGAGATTCAGTAATCGAAAGATAGATCCGTGGCTAGATTCGCAAAGAAGAGAGCAATGCGATCCTTTCCATCCATATAGAAAAGCATTTCCATGGCTACAAAATGGATTACAAGGGTAACGATCTTCCTTCTTGGACATGTGAAGTCCTTCTTTTGGCATATGCATGGAATTCCCCACCAAAAGGTTGAGAATCAAGGGAATTCCTTTGGGTCGATTCGTGAAATCCCTAGTGAGTCTTTCATATAGATCCGGAAATATGTAGTACGGAATAGACATGTTGTGTGAAGCCCATCTTGACAGGTTGATCTGGATTGGTGTTGTTTATTTTGCATGTCAGAGAAGACTCCAAGTATAAATGAGTAGTTTACGGGGTCTTCGGGGTTATACCTGTGAACTGGAAGTAGCAGGAAGTACTGGAGCTACACTCCAGGAAAATACACATGAAATATCATAGTTTGAATGACTATTGGATATCATCGGGCAATAGTGAGTATCGCCAAAGGTGATAGCTCTTGGTCAGCTATTTGTGCCATGTGCTATGAAAAGACCAGTGTTTCTCGCACTGCAGGTTACTGCAGTATTTTTGACTGGGCCTAATTTTGAAAGTGAATTTTGTGGTTAATGCATGGCGACAATAAGTATCGCTGGTGATAGCTTCCATATACACATTTGATGGTAGAGACTGTCTATAGGAGACTATGAGGCTAATATGTGAGCTGCGAGCTCCTAAAGGCGAATGAGACGAACCGACAAGTGGAGGGCGACCCGTGTCAGACTAAACATTGATTTCACAATTTGCACAGCGGGAAATGGCTTAACTGTATCCGCATTATGGTTGTCTAACTCAAGTGCCTAAGTTTTTGGCAATCATTAGGATAGCATAATGAGAGTCTTAGGCTGTACGCCGTAAAGACTAAAGTATCAGGTCGGGGGTTGTGGAGACTGTGAATGCTCAAAGTTAACCATTATGTTTGCCCCATCAGAACGGTGGTGGGACCCTGGCTATAGGTACACCAAAAATGTGTCCTGAGTGCACGGAACATTTGGCTGTGGGGCATTCGTTTGTGATATATCATGCTGTTGTGATATATCTGCTTGTGTTATGTTATGCCTACAGTGAAGGAATACCACTGCCCCAGGAAAGGGATGGGGTCGTTATAAATTGGACAGTTGAATGCTGACTGTTGCTTTGTTTTCTACCATTGCGGTGGATTGTCCTTGTGCAGGCGCTAGAGTGTTGAGCAGGAAATACTAGGTTGAAGCCCTTGCTACTGCTCTGCTGGCCCTCGAAGGCGAAACAAAGAAATATTATTGTTTTCATGTGTGCCCGGTCTGCGTGCCGATGTTTGTAATCCACACTCATGAAATGTAATCGTATGGACTTAGGTCCATAACTTTTGTGTATTTGTAAATGACATTCCTATTATATATATAAATGGTACGATTTATATATAGTGGACACTCAATTGGTATGAGTTCACGCAACCTTAAAGCTTCCACTAGAAAGCTCTGAGTTAGGGTTCGAGTACTCTTTCATATTAACCTATAATCCCGCCGCCTGTCCGTGGAATATGCTGTGGGGCCCTATCTGGACCCTCTATTATATTCATGTGACAGACTAAGGTGTTACAATTTGGTATCTGCTTGTATTGGTCTTCCACCTGCGAATTTGTTGCCGAATTCTTTTGAGTTGTTGCAAGAATGTGTAAGTGCGAGCCATTATAACATAAACGAACTCAAGAATGTCGACTAAGGAATGAAAATACACCTGTTTGAGGAACTTGTGCATTCCTAAAACGTCGATGTTGCTTGTGCAAAGTCATCTTGACCATTTTCCCACTAGAAGGAGAGGCTCGGCTTTGGTGGGACCTACTGGATGGAGAGGCTCGGCTTTGGTGGGATGAAATAGAGATGCACCACTTAGTAGGCAAACAACTAACAGAAGTCTCAATAGAGGAGTTTTTTAGACTATTCTAAGAAGAGCACCTACTGTCGGCACTGCGCATAGCCATGGAAAATGAGTTTCAACATCCAACTCAGGGGGAAAATAGTGTCGATACCTACTTACATGAGTTTACAAGATTGGGATGTTATGGAGGGTCTATATTTGTTGAAGAAGAGCGTAAAACCAATAGTTTCTATGAAGGGCTGCGGGATGAGCTGAGATTCCTTCTCTCGAGTTCGGTGAACCAATGGTTTCAAACATTGGTGGATACGGCCCGTGTGTTGGAGAAAGACATGAAAATGGTGCAGGAAAAAAGGGTCTTGGCGATGACAATGCCCTAGTTTAAAGTACCACACCAAGGAAAATCTTTTATCGTAAGAGATGGGGTAAGAAGCCCAAGTCTTCTAGACAAGCTCCCTCCACTGTTACTTCTGGACCAACTTCTCGGCAAGTCCCGCGTACATGTTATACCTACGGCAAGCCAAGACACTTTGCCCGTGAGTGTCGGAGTAGTCCTCCAAAGGGTGATAAGAAGGCAGGAGCAACTTATGCGAAAATAGGAAATGCGGTGGAGTCCACTGCGTCCAAAAATTCTCCATCTCAGACAAGGGCGTACTAACTTGGCCAACAAGAGGCCATAATTCAAAGTGTCATCATCACTTGTATGAGTTAAGATATTGTTTTACTGCTTTTTAGGTTTCATACCTTGTGTGTAGCTACTATATGATTTGTTTGTATTAGACTTTGTCCTTATTCAGGACTATCCAATGAGAGCACTGTTTGATACAAGTGCTTTGCATTTGTTTCTATTTGAGGACTTCATGTCTCTGATTGGAGTGCCAACTTGTGTGCTGACAGAAAGCCTATCGATCCTGTTGCATAATAGATGTGTGATGCGGACAAATAAGTCTTGCAGTATTGATGTGCGGATAGGATGTCGGGATTTCAGATTGGAAGAATCTGTGCTGCCGTTATCGGAGTTTGATGTAATCTTTGGTATGGACTGGCTCTCAGAGCAGCGTGCCTTTATTGAATGCAATTCAAAAGGGATCACACTGGGGCCGAATACCGAGCTAGAGACTAAATTCGCTAGTATGTGAGTATCGAGAAAAATGTTGATGTCTTCTCTCTAAGTCAATAAAATTGTTTCGAAGGGCGCAAAGTTATTATTCATGCTTATAAATGTTGTTGAGCCAAAAGACAGTGTGAGTGACGTTTCGATTGTATCAGAGTATAATAATGTATTTCCTAAGGATCTTTGGGGTTACCGCCCAAGCAAGAGATTGACTTATCTATTGAGTTTGTATAAGGTGTGAAACCAGTGGCCCACTCACTGTACCATGTAGCGCCAACAGAAATGGCGGAACTGAAAGTCCAATTGCAAGAGTTGCTCGAGCAAGGATATAAATGCCCAAGTATGTCACCTTCGAGCACACCTGTCCTACTTTGTGAAAAATAGGGACGGTTGTAACGCCCCGAAACTCAAAGGAGTGACAGGGGACGTTTTGGGCCAGTTTTGGTTTCTGGCTACAGGCACACGGCCTGGGACACGGGCGTGTCCCAGGCCGTGTTAAGGCTGTGTCGACACTAAGCCGGGGAGTCGACACTTTGGTCTCGACATTGTGTCGAGAATGGGAACACGGCATGCGACACGGGCGTGTCGCAGGGCGTGTCGACCCGTGTCGACACTTAGCCGCGAAGTCGACACTCTCGTTCGACGAAGTGTCGAGACATGGCACACGGCCTGCGACACGGGCATGTCGCAGGGCATGTCGACCCGTGTCGATACTCGTCCCGGGAAGTCGACACTTTGGTCTCGACATTGTGTCGAGACAAGGCACACGGCCTAGGATACGGGCGTGTCCAAGGCCGTGTCATCAGGTCGACGATCTTCGCTCGACGAAGTGTCGAGTGTCGAGACCGTGTACACGGCCTGGGGTCCAGGCGTGTTGAGGTGACACGGGTAAGGACACGGGCGTGTCCTAGAACCCGTGCAGTGCTCGGGTTTATTTCGGGGAAAATGATAGGGGTACACGGCCGGCCACACGCCGTGTCACATGGAATACGGGCGTGTCAGCTTGAACACGGCCGTATTCGATACCCGTGTGAGGTTCCAGGCGAGCCGATTTTGACGGCGAATGAGGCACACGGCCCTGGACACGGGCGTGTGCCCGGCCGTGTTCGGTCCAGATTGGCATTTCAGTCCCGAATCAAAGCCGTTTGTTTCTTTATTTTGGGATCCAACGGCTGGGGGTTGTTCCTGAAGGGATATACCCGGGATTGGACTTAGAAACCCTCACTTTTGTTAAGTTATCATCTTTCTAAAACCTTAGAGAGAGAGGAGAGCCAAGGAAGGAAGAAGGAGCTAGATCCCGCCATTGGAGGAGCTTCGAAGCTCCAAATCGCGAGCCGACTCCGGATCCACGGAGGCAAAGATAGTGCGGTGCTTTTCATCCGCTTACTTTTCAATGGCACCAAAGAGGAACGCTAGGGTAACGATCCTCATCTTGAGCATGAGTAGCTCTCTTTCTTTGCATAGGAAGCCCGCTCTCGCGAGTTTGCGGGGAGTTGGAGGCGTTCCTTCGGGTAGATATGTGAAGTCCCCGTTTTTTAGAGTCCGTAAGCGAGAACGGACATAGGTATGATGTGTGAAGCCTACCCGGACATGTTGGTCTGGATCAGTGATGTTGCATTGCATAATGCCGGAGAAGACTCCGTGCTATTGGTTGTTTTTCGGGTTTTCTACGCGGTAGATTGCAGCAGGGAGCCTTGGGGACTAACCCAAAGGTGCACCCGGAAAACTGGGCGGATGCGAGATCTTGCCAACTTGGTGGCCTGAGAGCCAACTTGAACATAACCGGGTTATGTGACTTGTGATGGAAATGGGACTCGGTGGAAGTTTGACCCACGTAAATGGCTTAAATTGTCGTTGCGATGTGAGCACGGGTTAGATGGAACCGTACCCGTTCTATGTCGTTCGGTTAAAGAGACCTAAAAGCACGTGGCACTTGCCGTTGGCATAGATTAGGGTCTTCGCGGTCAATGGCTTAAATTGTCGTGACCCAGGCCAGGAAGACAAATTGCTCATAGGTTTGGCCGTCAAAGTGGCGGTGGTGAGTCCGGAATGTCTATGGCTTTAATTGACGTGACATCGACCGGTTCACCGAGAATGTGCCCTGAGAGCACGGGGCGTGTGGTTGTGCGAGCCAACGTCTGTGATGAAATGGCTGAATATATATATTGGTCGCTTATGCTAATGAAATGCAGGAAAGGAGCATCGCCGCCCTGAGTTGGGGGCGGGATCGTTATAATTTGGTCAGCATTGCTAACCATTGCCTTGTTTTGCCACCGTGCGGTGGTATGTTGCTTGCAGGTGCTGCTGGACCAAGCGGTCAATAGCGGGCTAAAGCCCTTTTTGCGAAGCCGGCCCTCGAAGGCCCAATTGGAAGTGTTTACTGTTTTATTCATGTATGACCGGCCTGCGTGCCGTGGTTTGTAAATCATGTAATATCAAGTGAAACATTTTGTAAGGATTTAGGGCTTGTACTGGTGTATTTTGTAACATTCCTATTTTTGGTATTAGTGGACATTCATGCTCCAATGCTGTGTTCTTATTTTTACAACTCTTATTAAACTGCTTCCGCTAGAATGCTCTGTGTAGGACGATGATTGGTTGGATGGTTTCCATGAGTAACCACCTGTTCTGTCTGTGGCATATGGCGTCGGGCCCCGACCGGACCTACTGCTATATGCTATGCGACGGATAGGGTGTGTTACAATTTGGTATCAGACTACTGATTTTGGTCGGGCTTAAGATGAATTCGTGGGCGAATTCTTTTTAAGTGGTTGTGAGCACATTGTGTGCATCATCGTTATAACGGTAAAAAGAACCCATGAATGTCCACTTAGGAATGAAAATTCACGTGTTTGAGGAACCTGCGTGTTCCTATAATTGCTGTTTGTAATTTTATTTGGTCGCTTCACGGTGCTTTGTACCACTATAGGTGACCAGAAGTGGTGTTGGGCCATCAGAACGCCGAGTTTCTGAGGTTAGTAGTGCACCGGAGGTTGCTACTGCAACACCTCTATCGTCTGAGAACATACGATTGGTGGCTGAAGCGGTGTTGGCCGTGATAAATGCGCAGCATGCAAGGCAAGCGCAGCAGACCGCTCCTGTGATGGAGCAGGAACCTCTTCGAGAGGCTAAGCCGAGGAGGGTGGAGCAAGTGGTTGTGGAACCGGTGGTGCCAAGGAGGGCAACTGAGAGGCAGCTTAAGCATGTAATGAGCTTTAACCCTCCAGTATTCTCGGGGTTGGGAACCCCATCTCAGGCTGAAGACTGGCTCTCCAGGGTGAAGAGAGTCATGACAGCAACGGAGACGGAGGATTGGCAAAGGACCACCATCGCTACGTTCCTTCTGGACGGTGAAGTGAGGATGTGGTGGGAAGGATTGGAGCTGCATCATTTGAGAGGTAGACAACTTATAGACGTTCCGATGGAAGAGTTATCGGGATTGTTCTTAGCAAGATACCTCCCTTCTACTCAGAGGATTTCGATGGAGAATGAATTTCTGAAGTTGGTTCAGGGTGAGAAGAGCGTGGATGAATATCTCCATGAGTTCACCCGTTTGAGTCGATATGCTAGCTCCACCATCGTGGATGAGGAGCACAAGACTAATCGCTTCTATGAAGGCTTGAGAGATGAGTTGAGGTTACTACTCTCGGGGCCGATGACGCAGGGTTTCTTAACCTTGGTCAATACTGCCCGGTCCTTGGAGAAGGACATGAAGAATGTACAAGCAAAGAAAAGCTTGGGTGAGAAGAAATCAGAATTTAAAGTGCCGACTACTTCAAAGTCCGGCTATCGGAGGTCTTTCAAGAAGCATAGGACTTCGGGTCCAGCTCCTTCTGGTACTTCTGGGGCGACTACGGGTCGGACCCCGGGTGCGTGTTTTAATTGTGGAAAGACGGGGCACTTTGCTCGTGACTGTTGGAGCGGACGTCCTAAGTCCGAGAGAAGGCCGGGAGCTACATATGAAGAGAAGGGCAAGACGGTGGAGTCGACCGCATCCCATTATGCTCCAGCCCAACCAAGGGTCTACAATCTTGGCCAACATGAGGCCATCAAACAGGCTGATGTGGTGACAGGTACGGTTTAATTTATAGCAAGTCAATTTCTTTAAATACTTGTTATGCACATGTTACCTTAGCACTGCTTGTTTAGGATTTGTATTGATTTGTGAAAATACGGCACGAGCACTCTTCGATACGGGAGCCTCACATTCCTTCTTATCCGAAGGATTTATATCACGCATCGGAGTCCCTTCTTCGATGGCGAAGGATAAGTTGGATGTGTTGTTGCCCAATGGGTGTTCGATGCGAGCGGATAGGATCTGCGATGTTAAGATTCGTATTGGGAATCAGGAGTTCGACCTGCAGGCGTCTTTACTCCCGTTGGTGGAGTTCGACGTTATATTTGGCATGGACTGGCTCTCGGAGCAGCAAGCCTATATCGATTGCGGTCGGAAGGAAGTCAAGCTAGGAGCAAGTCGTGAGACGACTTTTACGGGCTTAAAGGGGTCGAGCAAGACATTGATGTCTGCTCTTCAGGTGGTGAAGGCGGTTCGTGCCGGAGCAGAACTGTTCTTTACACTAGTGGAAGTTGCGAAGCCGAAGCCCGCGTTGAATAGTATTTCAGTGGTATCGGAATACCCTGATGTGTTCCCCGCAGATCTTCCTGGAGCCCCGCCTCAATGGGAGATAGATTTTATGATTGAGCTAGTGCCAGGTGCAAAGCCTCTGTCACGATCTCCTTATTGGCTAGCGCCTAAGGAAATGGCGGAGCTGAAATTTCAACTGCAAGAGTTGTTGGAGCAAGGGTATGTGCGCCCGAGTTCTTCGCCTTGGAGCGCACCGGTCCTCTTTGTTAAGAAGAAGGACGGAAGCTTGAGGCTATGTATTGATTATCGGGAGCTCAACAAGCTGACGGAGAAGAACAAGTACCCGATCCCCCGGATTGATGATCTTTTTGATCGGTTAGTCGGGTCGACGGTGTACTCGAAGTTGTATCTCAAGGATGGGTACTATCAGCTGCGAATCAGGGAGAGTGATATCCCAAAGACAGTGTTTAGTATGAGTTACGTGCATTATGAGTTTACGGTCATGCCGTTTGGGCTGACTAATGCGCCGTCAGTGTTCATGGATTTGATGAACATGACATTCAGGGAGTACTTGGACCATTTTGTGATCGTCTTCATCGACGATATTTTGGTGTACTCGCAAAGTGAGGAAGTTCACTTCAAGCATCTTCATTTGGTGTTGGAGACGCTAAGGAGAAATCAGTTGTATGCCAAGTTCTCGAAGTGCGAGTTTTGGCTATCCTCAGTGGAGTTCCTCGGGCATATAGTGAGTGGAGAGGGTATTGCTGTGGATCCGGCGAAGATTGTTGCGATACGGGAGTGGCCTGAGCTTGCTACTGTAGCGGAAGTCCGGTGTTTTCTGGGGCTTGTCGGCTATTATAGGCGCTTCGTAGAGAACTTCTCGCGGATAGCGTTACCTCTCACTACTTTGACGAGGAAGGAGCATAAGTTCATTTGGACGCCGGAGTGCGCGCGAGCTTTTGAGGAGTTGAAGTGTCGGTTGACCACGGCGCCTGTGCTGAGTTCGCCATGTGGGACTGAAGGCTATGAGATTTATAGTGATGCTTCGGGCAGCGGTTTGGGTTGCGTGCTACTGCAACACGGAAGTGTAGTAGCTTATGGCTCGAGACAGCTAAAAGTGCATGAACGGAACTATCCGGTCCATGACTTGGAGTTAGCGGCCGTGATTTTTGCCATGAAGCTGTGGAGACACTACTTGTACGGTGTGAAGATTGATATCTACACCGATCACAAGAGCCTAAAGTATCTTATTGATCGGAAAGATCTGAATATGCGGCAGCGTAGATGGATGGAGTTCCTGGGGGACTATACATTCAAAATCCACTACGTGCCTGGCATAGGGAATGCGGTTGCGGATGTGCTGAGTCGCCGAGCTCCAGCTCAAGCCAATTGGCTATCGGTGCATGATGAGCGGTTGGTGCGGGAGTTGGAGGCATTGGAGATTGTTTGAGTGGACAAGCAATCAAGTGCTGAAGCAGTTCTGAATTGGACTGAAGTCCAATATGACCTGGCTGATCGTATTCGCCAGGCTTTGGATATGGATGCTCTTATGAAGCAGTTCATGGTAGAGGCTCTGGATGGGTAAAATTCCCAATTCCTCGTGGAGGACGGACTACTTTGGAAAGACGGTCATTTGTGCATCCCAAGTGTAGGCAATTTACGGGTGGAGTTGTTGTACGAGGCACACCATACCAAGTACTCGATTCACCCGGGGAGCACAAAGATGTACCGTGATGTTAAGAAACTATTTTGCTGGCCGGGTTTGAAGAAGGATGTGGCGCTATATGTAGCGAAGTGCCAAACTTGCGCCTTGGTAAAGGCGGAGTGCCAAAAGCCGGGAGGATTTCTTAAGTCCTTGCATATTCCGGAGTGGAAATTTGACGACATCTCTATGGACTTTGTGCACGGTTTGCCAAGGTCGCAAAAGGGGAACGACGTCATTTGGGTGGTCGTGGATCGGTTAACGAAGGTGTCGCATTTTATTCCGCATAGAAAGGATGATCCGGTGGAGAAGTTGGCAAAGCTTTATGTGGATAGCATAGTATGACTTCATGGTGTGCCCCGCAGCATCGTAAGTGACCGAGATGGGCAGTTCACGTCCAATGATTGGAGGCTTGTGCAGCAAATGTTGGGAATAAAGCAGAAATTCAGCACAGCCTTCCATCCGTAAACGGATGGGCAGACCGAGAGGGTCAATAGAACTATGGAAGACATGCTCCACATGTGTGTCTTGGATTTTGGAAAGAAATGGGAAGACCATCTTTATTTGGTGGAGTTCGCATACAACAATAGCTACCAAGCGAGTATTTAGATGCCGCCTTTCGAGGCCCTATATGGTAGAAAATGTCGCACGCCGTTGTCTTGGTTATAAACGGGTGACTCAAAGTTGTATATGCGATCGGAAGTGGAGGATGCTACTTCTTTGGTGAGAACCATTCGGGAGATGTTGCTTATCGCTCAGGACCGGCAAGCAAAGTATTATAATGCCAAGCACAGGAACGTGGAGTTCGCTGTGGGCGATTATGTATACTTAAAGATCAAGCCGTTCAAGGGTGTCTCGCGGGTACGGCGGTTGAGAAAGCTAAGCCCGAGGTACCTTGGACCGTTTGAGGTTCTGGAGCGAGTTGGTGAAGCGGCCTATCGGTTGAAGCTCTCAGTGGAGCTTAGTGGTTTACACGATGTATTCCACATTTCGGTGCTTCGGAAGGCGGTGCAAGAGCCTACGCAAGTGATCGCAGTTGATCAAGTGCCGGTGGATAGTGGGCTGACGACAAAGGTCAAGCCCGTGCGGATTGAGGACTCGGAGGTCAAGCGGCTACGCAATAAAGAGATCAGGATGGTCAAGGTCCGGTGGGACAATTGCGGTCGTGTGGATCTCTCTTGGGAGCGAGAGCAGACTATGCTTGTTGAGTATCTGGAGTTGTTCCGCTCAAGTACAAATTTTGGTTTTGTACATGTCTTTCCTTTATATAATTTCATGGATGAAATTCTTTTAAAAGGGGGAGAGTTGTAACGCCCCGAAACTCAAAGGAGTGATGGGGGACGTTTTGGGCCAGTTTTGGGTTCTGGCTGCAGGCACACGGCCTGGGACACGGGCGTGTCCCAGGGCGTGTCAAGTCTATGTCGACACTAAGCCGGGGAGTCGACACTTTGGTCTCGACATTGTGTCGAGACTGGGCACACGGCCTGCGACACGGGCGTGTCGCAGGGCGTGTCGACCCGTGTCGACACTTAGCCGTGAAGTCGACACTCTGCGTTCGACGAAGTGTCGAGACATGGCACACGGCCTACGACACGGGAGTGTCATAGGGCGTGTCGACCCGTGTCGACACTCGTCCCGAGAAGTCTACACTTTGGTCTCGACATTGTGTCGAGACAAGGCACACGGCCTAGGACACGGGCGTGTCCAAGGCCGTGTCATCAGGTCGACGATCTTCGCTCGACGAAGTGTCGAGTGTCGAGACCGTGTACATGGCCTAGGGTCCAGGCGTGTTGAGATGACATGGGTGAGGATACGGGCGTGTCCTAGAACCCGTGCAGTGCTCGGGTTGATTTCGGGGAAAAATGATAGGGGTATACGGCCGGCCACACGGCCGTGTCACATGGAACACGGGCATGTCAGCTTGAACACGGGCGTGTTCGATACCCGTGTGAGGTTACATGCGAGCCGATTTTGACGGCGAATGAGGCACACGGCCCTGGACACAGGCGTGTGCCAGGCCGTGTTCGGTCCAGATTGGGCATTTTAGTCCCGAATCAAAGCCGTTCGTTTCTTTATTTTGGGATCCAATGGCTGGGGATTGTTCCTGAAGGGATATACCCGGGATTGAACTTATAAACCCTCACTTTTCTTAAGTTATCATCTTTCTAAAACCTTAAAGAGAGAGAGGAGAGCCAAGGAAGGAAGAAGGAGCTAGATCCCGCCATTGGAGGAGCTTCGAAGCTCCAAATCGCGAGCCGACTCCGGATCCACGGAGGCAAAGCTAGTGCGGTGCTTTTCATCCGCTTACTTTTAAATGTCGCCAAAGAGGAACGCTAGGGTAACGATCATCATCTTGAGCATGAGTAGCTCTCTTTCTTTGCATAGGAAGCCCGCTCTCGCGAGTTTGCTGGGAGTTGGAGGCGTTCCTTCAGGTAGATATGTGAAGTCCCCGTTGTTTATAGTGCGTAAGCGAGAACGGACATAGGCATGATGTGTGAAGCCTACCCGGACATGTTGGTCTGGATCGGTGATGTTGCATTGCATAATGCCGGAGAAGACTCCATGCTATTGGTTGTTTTTCGAGTTTTCTACGCGGTAGATTGCAGCAGGGAGCCTTGGGGACTAACCCAAAGGTGCACCCGGAAAACTGGGCGGATGCGAGATCTTGCCAACTTGGTGGCCCGAGAGCCAACTTGAACATAACCAGGTTATGTGACTTGTGAAGGAAATGGGACTCGGTGGAAGTTTGACCCGCACAAATGGCTTAAATTGTCGTTGCGATGTGAGCACGGGTTAGATGGAACCGTACCCGTTCTATGTCGTTCGGTTAAAGAGACCTCAAGGCACGTGGCACTTGTCGTTGGCATAGATTAGGGTCTTCGGCGGTCAATGGCTTAAATTGTCATGACCCAGGCCAGGAAGACAAATTGCTCATAGGTTTGGCCGTCAAAGTGGCGGTGGTGAGTCTGGAATGTCTATGGCTTTAATTGACGTGACATCGACCGGTTCACCGAGAATGTGCCCTGAGAGCACGGGGCGTGTGGCCGTGCGAGCCAACGTTTGTGATGAAATGTCTGAATATATATATTGCTCGCTTATGCTAATGAAATGCAGGGAAGGAGCATCGCCGCCCTGAGTTGGGGGCGGGATCGTTATAATTTAGTCAGCATTGCTGACCATTGCCTTGTTTTGCCACCGTGCGGTGGTATGTTCCTTGCAGGTGCTGCTGGACCAAGCGGTCAATAGCGGGCTAAAACCCTTTTTGCGAAGACGGCCCTCGAAGGCCCAATTGGAAGTGTTTACTGTTTTATTCATGTATGACCGGCCTGCGTGCCGTGGTTTGTAAATCATGTAATATTAAGTGAAACATTTTGTAAGGCCTTAAGGCTTATACTGGTGTATTTTGTAACATTCCTATTTTTGGTATTAGTGGACATTCATGCTCCAATGCTAGGTTCTTATTTTTACAACTCTTATTAAACTGCTTCCGCTAGAATGCTCGGTGTAGGACGATGATTGGTTGGATGGTTTCCATGAGTAACCACCCGGTCTGTCTGTGGCATACGGCGTCGGGCCCCGGCCGGACCTACTGCTATATGCTATGCGACGGATAGGGGGTGTTACAACGGTAGACTGCGTTTGTGCATCGACTATCGAGAACTGAACAAGCTGGCAGAGAAGAACAAGTATCTGATACCACGAATTGATGACTTGTTCGATCCGCTAGTGGGATCAATTGTCTACTTTATGCCTGACTTAAAGCCTGGATGTTAGCAGTTGAGTATTCGGGAATGTGACATTCCCAAGACAACATTTGAAACATGCTATGGTCATTATAAGTTCACAGTAATGCCATTTTGATAAACAAATGCACCATCGGTGTTCATTGACCTAATGCAGCGAACATTTCGAGAGTATTTGGACTTATTTGTAATCATCTTTATTGATGACATTTTATTGTACACTCATCCTGAAGAAGATCACGCGAACCATTTGCGCACGGTGTTGCACACCCTGAGAAGAAACAAGTTCAATGCCATGTTCTCGAAGTGTGAGTTCTGGTTGTCATCAGTGGTATTTCTTGGCCATGTGGTAAGTAGAGAAGGCATTGCAGTTGACCCAGCGAAAATAGTTGTGATACGGGAGTGGCCGGTATTGTCAACTGTAGCAGAAGTTCGTAGTTTCCTTGGTCTGGCAGGCTACTACAAACATTATGTCGAAAACTTCTCGCGGATGACTTGACTCTTACCACACTAACGAGGAAGGATCATTAGTTCATCTGGACACTAGAGTGCGCGCGAGATTTTGAAGATCCAAAAAGTCGCTTGACAATGGAAAAAATCTTGACATTGTCATGTGGTTCAGACGGCTTTGAAATGTATAGTGATGCATCAGGGAGAGGCTTATGCAACGTTCTTCTTCAGTTTGGAAAGGTCATCGCCTATGGCTCACGCTAGTTGAAAGTGCATGCGCAAAATAATCCCGCCCATGACTTGGAGCTGGCGGTGGAGTTATTTGCACTTATGTTGTGGCATCATTACTTACATGGCGTGAAAGTGGACATCTTCACAGACCAAAAGATCCTTAAGTATCTTCTGGATCAGAAGGATCTAAATATGCGACAGTGGAGGTGGATGGAGTTCCTAGAGGACTACACCTTCCATATTCATTATACTCCTGGGAAGCGAAATGTTGTCGAAGATGCATTGAGTCGTAGGACTCTGGCAAGGGCAAGTTGGTTGCAAATGCATGATGAGCATCTAATCCAGGAGTTGGAGAACTTGGACATTTCTTGTGAGGACAAGGATGCTACTGCAAATGCGTGCCTGAACTGGATGGAGCTACAGTATGAACTTACAGACATGGTTCGGCGAGCAATGAAACTTGATGAAAGTCTTCAACTCTATGCAATGGATGGGTCAAATGCCCAATTCTCTTGGGATGACGGCCTTTTGCGGAAAAATGGTCATTTGTGCATCCTGGATGTGGGTAAACTTCAGGAGGAATTGTTGTAGGAGGCACATTTTACAAAGTATTTAGTTCACATAGGGAGCACGAAAATGTACAAGGACATGAAGAAGATGATCCGGTGGCCAAGATTGATGAAAGATATAGCCTATTACGTGGCAAAATGTCAGACTTGCACCTTGGTGAAAGCTGAATGCCAGAAACCTAGCGGTTTCCTGAAGTCGTTACCAATCTCAGTATGGAAGTTCGATGATATTTCTATAGATTGAATGCATGGACTGCCGAGATATCAGAATGGAAATGATGCCGCGTGGGTGATCATTGACTGATTAACAAAAGTGTTGCACTTCATATAAAACATGAAGGATGATTTAGTGGAAAAATTCTTAATACTTCCACTTGCAGAGCTAGCTGGGAGACATTATCTACTTCAAAGATACCTGCAGGTTTGTTCGGGCAGGACCTAGGCACATTCCACTGATATGTGTTCATTGTCATGTCCTCGAAATGCTCAAGAATTACTTCTGGGGTTTTGTGGTTTAAGGCACCAACGGAAGCTGCGTCTATCATTTGCTTAGTGCTTTGATTTAGCCCGTTATAAGACGTCTGCACTTGTAACCATAAAGGCAATACGTGATGGGGTAATTGTCTTAAGAGTTCTTTAAATCTTTCCAAGTTTCATACAATGTTTCAGAATCTATTTATCCAAAGGCAATAATATCGTTCCTAAGTTTTGCGGTTTTAGCTGGCGGAAAATACTTTGCCATAATTTTTCAGTTAGTTGGTCCCAGGTGGTGATGATGTTTTCTGGTAGAGTGTTCAAAAATTGCTTAGCCTTGGTTCTTAGGGAGAAAGGGAAGAGTCTTGGACTAATAGCATCCTTTGTAACAACACTGATCTTGAAGGTGTCGCAAATCTCAAGAAAGCTAGCTATATACACGTTCGGATATTCATCTTCAAGTCCGTCATATTGTACATACTGCTGCACAATTTGAATTATGCTAGGCTTAAGTTCAAAATTATTGTTAGTTATAGCAGGGCAAACTATGCTTGTTTTTGTACCATTTAGATTTGGCCGTGCATAATAGGACATAGGCCTATGCAGGGCTTCCTCTACCATGGGCTCTTCCATTCCAGTAGTAGAAATAGAATCGGAATCTTAAATTGGTTGTTGGATAGTAGGACCTTGAAATTGCGATATTCTCCAAAGAGTACGCTTGATTTCATGGTCCAAGTCTAAAATATCCGATGGATTTTCGCGGGTCATGCACTAGAAGAAGTGAAGATAAAGGAAGAGAAAAATAAACTAGAAAAAGAATTACTTTTTTGTAATAGATTTTTCTTTTTACTTTTACTCCCGAACTTCCAAAAGGCTACTCAATAAAGGGTTTGCAAGGTAATAGACAGAATAGTGGTATTTTAGCCACATTGCCCTTTTCGAGAGAGTAGGTGGTGTAGAAAAATTGTGATGTGGGTTTTTATTAAGAGCGTTAATATGTTGTTTTTTTGAATTTTTTTTTTATTTTTAAGAAGGAGGGTGAGAAAGAGAAGTAATAAAAGTAATAGGTTCGTGTTTTCGAATTATCAACAAAAGTTGGTCCACAACAACGACTCGAAAAACTTGGTGGCTGCTAATCGTGAAGAGAAAAAGAGCCAAACTAGCATTCTAGATAAGGCAAGTATACCTATCGAACTATAGCTAGGGGACACAAGGGTCGTATTTAAATACGGGAACCGTTGAGTAATCTTACTTACATGAAGACTATTATCTTATCGAAGAAATGTTTAGGGTTGTTAACTAAATTAAAAGAAGAGACTACTTGTAAAAGAGGAGTACTTGCACTTAATCATAGGGACCACAAGTAGCGATTAAAACTAGGGGTTAAACAATGATAAAGAAAAGCACTCAATCAGGAATCGCCATGGCCTAAGTTGATCAAAAATGTGATAATAAACTCTAACTTAATAAGGCAAAGGACCTTGACAGTGGAGGAAGAGAGATGAGTAGGAGTGCATGGAAACAAAATAGAGACAAGTAAAAGTAAACAGACTTTATATTCATTCAAACAGAGAGCTTACAACTTGAAATATAAAAACCATTACACTTGCAGGAAATGAAAAACTAAGCTAGCACTAAAAGTAAACTACTAAATAAATTACAAGACTATTACAGAAGCAGTAATACTGTAACTAAAACTAAGAAAAGCTGAAAATGTGAAAAGAAGAGAGGAAGAACACTAAGGAAGAATTGAAATTGGGAGCACTTCCCCTCTCCAAAGTTCCCTCTTTTTAAACACAAGGGGTGAGGCTCTATTTATAGATTCTTCAAAGAGTAGGACATGCCCACGCTTCCTATCATGCATGAAGGTTGACCTCTGCCCAAAATCTGGTGGATAATGATGATTGCCTCGTTACGGGTGACGTGAATTTATGGCGGCAGCAGGCTTTTGTGGAAAAATAGGACTTGTCTGTGGCAGTAGGGAAAGCTCGATGAAAGAAGGTGAGGGGGCTCGACGAAATTAGAGGAGAAGGAGGGAGACCTCGACGAATCAGAGAAGGGAGAAGGAGTTCGATGAACGAAAAAAGTGGACGGGAGTTTGACGAATGGAGGAAATTGACGAACGCAGAAAGTGGATGGGGGTTCGATGAATAGAGGAAAAAGTCGAACACAGAAAGTGTAAGGTGGGATCGACAAACCTTGAAATGAATGCGAAGCTCGACGAAATTGGAGATGTTCGTCGAACGAACAATGAAGCCATAGCTCGACGAAATTGGCGGAGCTCGACGAAATTGGCTGATTTCGATGAAAAGACGGAGCTCGATGAAAAGGCGGAGAACGTCGAACGTAAAATGTGGACGGGAGTTCGACGAACGGAGGAAAACTTTGAACACAAAAAGTGGAAGGGGGGATAGACAAACTTTGAACTAAAGGCGAGGTCAAGGATCTTTGAACTGAAGGTGAGGTCGACGAACGGAGGAAATCTTCGAACGTAGAGAGTGGACGGGAGTTCGTCGAACGGAGGATAACGTGGAACGCAGAAAGTTGAAGGTTGGATCGACGAACTTTGAACTAAATGCGAGGTCGACAAACATGGAGACATTCGTCGAACGTAGGATGTAGGCGGAGCTCAACAAAATTTGACGGACCTCAATGAAATTGGCTGAGTTCGACGAAAAGGCGGAGCTTGACGAAAAGGCAGAGCTCGACGAATCCTAGCTGAAAAACTGCAAACCCGCAAATAAAAGAGAAAACATTAGTGGCATTAATATATATACAAAAGGAGGTCAAAATAAAGCTTTAAAAACAAGATTTACATAATAAAGACCTGTAATTACCCAAGTAGTTTAAACAACAAAATGTATTATCACCAGTACATATCTTTATATTTCAAGGTGATTGCGAAATGATGGTACTTGAACGCGTCCGTCATTGGCATGATGGAGACCGCATCTTCGAATCATTGCAAGTGTTGGAGAGGGTCATCTTTTCCCACATTGTAGGTCATTTCAGGATCCCTAAACCCCTCTGGTACTGGAGCTGAAAGGATTAACTCACAGAATGGTGACCCTCTCGCAATGGGACTCGCTGGCTCCACCCGTGCAACGATGTCTCCTGGCGAGACGGCACACGCAGAGGGAACAACTACCTACCTGTCAGGTCTCGCCCACTTCCTTCCACCACCTTTTCCTTTCCGGGTCTCCAACCCAGGTGTCCTCTCCAATCCTTGCCGACACCATCTCGTCCTTATGCATGAGAACAGATGCATGGGGTAAAGGAGTCGAGCAGTCACCTCGCCACGAGATCCCATGAAACATGTCCATGATGTCTCTAATGGATGCCATTAATTCTTCTCTTCCTGCAAATCCTCCCGAGTTCAGGGAACTGTCCCCGTCTCCTTCTCCGAGATCTCCCATCATGAATTAGTTCAAGATTCTTCTGTGTAGGCTGCGGTCTACACTCACTGCACCAAAATTTTGAAACGAGAAGCACAACTTCACCTAGAGTTCGGACCTAAGCTTGCAGCTCATACCTACTCTTACTGAACTCCTTGCTCGATTTGAGTATTGGAACTAGAAACACAATGTGGGCTTCAGCTTCGAGGTCCCACCTCTTACCCAGAAGAATTAGAAGTTCTTCCCCTCCCTAGCCAGTGTTGAGCTAGGTGCCTTGGAGGAGGAAGAAGAAAAGTTAACTAGCGCTCTCTTCTTCTTCTCTATCTCTTTTCGGCTCCACTTTCTTCAAGGCACCGTATTGGTCTATTTATAGTGCTCTGAGTTTGACCTGCCAATAACCAAACTAAACCGACCTGAAATTACCAAACTACCATAGGCTGGGTCTGCCAATAGCCAAACTCTGATGTTCTAAAGGGTTATACACAAACCCCAAAGGGTAAAAGGGTAAAATTACCTGGGGTAAAGGTGTAAAACCCCCACTTTGGGGTAGGAAGGTAAAAACTACTTTTTCTCATATGGCGAGTAAGAAAATAGCTGGCGGGCGAGAGGAGCCTATTCTCTTGCCTCGCGAGTGCCCCGTCTTACGAGTACTCGTCTCGCCACAAGAGGTCAGCATACGTCGCAAGAGCTGTCTCGCCACAAGAGGTCAGTATACGACGCAAGAACCCTCTCGCCTACTACACTGCTCCCATCTCGCATATTATATTTTGCCTTTTTGGAGTACCGGTGAGTTAGCCCAATGGTCCTACTCGCCTCTACAATCCTCTCGCCCCTAACTCAACACTTTTCTTTGAGTCACCTCCTGTGAGCCCGAGGTTCTACACCAAGCCTAGGCTTTCGTATGCCTCAAGGCTAAGAACACAACAACGAAGCTCACATGCATACTATCGTTCAGAGGGGTCTGAGATAGATGTGCACCGAGAACATATCATAAACTGGTCTATCATTGTGGCACAGAGAGGGTCTTCTCGAATGAACATTGATGAAAAATTTATCGTTATAAAATATGTATCCAAACTATAATCTCGAAATAGGCAAGTGTACCTATCAAAATATAGTATAGGAAATGTCGTATTAGACTCGGGGCCTATTATGTACTTCTACTCACGCAAATTAATATTATTTTATCTGTAAATAACAATAGAAAATTAAAAAAACTAAGAACTAAGATTAACACTGCTCTAAACTTACTTTGAATTAAAACTTTTCATAAAAACAAATTTCTAAATATCCTACTTCAACCGTGGAGGTTCCTAAATTACAAGAGCGCCTCTCTCGAGAATACGTTCTCGACTAAACTTAGGTTGATCGATTAAGACCTCTCGGCCAATCGAAACTCCTAAGCTTGCCTTATGCGGTGAACCCCGCTATTGGATTTGACTCCAATCCGGAAGATCTGTGTCATCCTCTCTCGAGTAGTGCAAGCGGCTCCTTCTACCTTTGAGTGTTCTACTCATATCCACAACCTCTCGGTAAATCAAGGATACAGAACTAAGGTCGGAAATAATTCAATCAAAGATAGATCGAAGTGAAGAAATAATATAGTTTTTGCTAAGGAAGAAGAACTTTATTTTATTCAAAAGCTTGTCAAAATCAAGTGGTAAATGAAAAGAGGCTACATGTAAAGATAAACAAAAACAAGCTTGAAATAAAAGTACAAGAAAGAAAGCTTAACTACGAAATTGAAAAATACATAAAGTAAATGCATCAAAACAGAAAACTAAGCTATTGAACTACTCCTAGATTTTGCTCCCTAGAACGTTTTTAAGCTTTTGAACTCATCTGGATTTTATAGGAAAAATTGCTGGTCGGTCAAGCCCTAAGTCACGCCCGTAACCTAGGTTGTGTCATTCTCGGAACTACCGTCTTGAAAGCCCGGGAAAGGTGGAGGAGAAACTGCAAAAATCTATTAAATGACGGGTCACGCCCGTGATCTAGGGAGTTTCAGATCTGTTTCTGGAGAACGGCGGGAAGCTGAAAACAGCGGGAGTAAAATGTTGTTTATGGAGGCGTTATGCCCCCTGGTCATGCCCGTGACTAAGGTCATGTCAAGCTGTAATGGAAATCTGGCAGCAAAGGCAGGAACGACTGATTTATTCGCTAAAAAACGTACATGACACGCCCTAGGTTATGCCCGTGACCTTTGGGTCACGGGCGTGTGCGTGTCTGTTCGACGTTCTTCGATCGATGATCTGAGCTCCTTTATGTCACGCCCGGTGGTCACGCCCGTGACCCATAGGTCACACCCGTGTCCCGGGCGTGTAACTTTAAACTAACGTGGCCTATTCTCTAGAGCTCCTCTATGGGTCACGACCACATGTCACGCCCGTGACCTGAAGGTCACGCCCGTGACATGGGCGTGTAAAAGGGATTTTTCAAGTATTTCTCTGTTTGTTCTTCTGATTAGCCTAGCATGCTCCAATTTGTTATCTCTAGCTCAAATAGACCTGAAATAAGAAAATAAAGCATTTTAATTCAAATATTAAAATAAACTAAATATACTATTATTATTTTTTAAATAAAAACTATATAAAAATAATTATAAATAAAGACTTATCAAATACCCCCATACTTAAGCTTTTGCTATTTCAGAGCAAAACTATGAGAGTACTTATAAAAAATTAATATAATTTTATAATTTAACTAAAAATTTATAAATTCAAAAGAAAGTTAAAAATTAACTTTAGGGATTCAAAAAATTTTTAAGTCCTAAAATATGAAAGTAAAATGTGAAGAGCTAAATATTTCGGAAAATTTTCTCTAATAAAATAATTAGAACTCAAAATTAAGAATTTAGCAAATAAAGTTAGATTAAAAATTATAGACACTTTTTTCAGTAAAAAGAGACTTCAAGGAAAAAGCAAACTACTACATATGCTCTCTTACAAATTTAATTAAATCTAAAGCAATTATATTGGATTTTGGGTTTGTAAAAAGGTAATTGAAGAGATCTTAGATTGTGGGAGATGAATTTTATCCTCTCACCCCACACAATTCTTTTCTTTTTGATGTTTTTTTTCTTTTCAAACAAATTGCATATGAGTAATGAATTTTATCCCCTTACTCCTTTTTTTCGGTTGCATATGTGTACCATGGAATAATTGATTCCCATGACATATGATCTAACAAAAAAATTACATATGTGAACCAGGGATAATGAATTTTATCCTCTTATCCCCGTAACATATGAGCTAACAAGAAAATAAAAAATAAGGGAAAGGCTTAACAAAAATTTAGATTAAATTAAAATTATTGGAGAGTAACTATAGTAAATTAAGTTTTCCTAAAAATCTTGAAGCATAAAGTGGAGATAATTAAAATCTAAAAATTGTTAAACTAAGCACTATGAAATTGAAACTAATTAGAATTTGAGAGAAAAAGACTAAATAAATTTCTTTAAACAAATTAATTCATAAATTTATTTCTTAAAATCAAATCACCTAAAAATTAAATTTAACTAACTTTGATGAAATAAAGTATTAGAAAATCAAAAATTATAAAAATTCCTACAAATAAACTAAAATTTTTTTTCGAAAAATAACAACAACATTACGTAGGGGTTTATTAAATTTTTTGTATTATTGTTTTTCTAGTTTTTTGTATTTTTTAATACTAAAAAGAAAAAAAAATAGTTATGAAAGATTTTTAATTTTTTTGTATTTTTAAATAAAAAGAATAAATAAGAATCAACCCCCATACTTAAAAATAAACATTGTCCCCAATGTTTATAAGCCAAGTAGAAGGGGGGAAAGAAAAACAGTTTATGAAAATAAAATTCATAAAAACTAATAAATAAGCAAGGGGTGTCTCCCAATAGCACTTTTCTTCTTCTCGTATTTAAGCTAGATGGTTATTGTTAGGAGAATGTAAAATAATATTTAAAATGAAGGGGAAACTCCCTTAATTCACGCTTGGGTGAGTACGCCGAAGACGCTCTCCCAGCGACTCCTCCACTTGCTTCTTGATTATCCTTCTCGCAGTGGACTTGAAAATTTAGATTCAAATAACCTATCCATACCTGAGGTGATTTGAATCTTGCGAGATGAGCGGTAAATGAGTCGGGGACAACATTTGCTTGCAACAGCACATCTTCTTCCTGAAACTTGTTAGGGAAAGAAAAATTAAAAAGAAGTGTATCAGAAAAATCTTCGCAAGGAGGAGGTTCTTGCGAAGTTATATGATTAGGTATAGGTTGTTTATTTTCTAAAATAAAGTTGTTCTCTAAAAGAAAATTATCGAGCACTATAGTTTCATGAATTTCAATTTCTAATTATTCATAAGTGGAGTTTGAAAATTCATGAGGATAAGGAAAATCAGGAGAAATAGGAGAAGAAACATGTTTTTCTTCTATTTCACCCGGTGCGCCAATAACTTTAAAATATTCTTGATATAATAATTCTTCCTCCTCAATTAAATAAGTCACCAAGGGGGAACATGAATATTCATATTCCGTACTAGGTGAACTATTTGAAAAGGGTGGAGAATCAATAGAACAAGAAATAATTTCTTCTAAATTTTGGAGAGGATCAACTATGAATTGCGTAAAGTCCCCAAAATTAAAAGAAAGTGGTTGTGGTGTGTTAAAAGAAGAACAAAAATTAGGATCTAAATAATTGTTCTCATAACTCGGAAAGTTTTTCGGTTGATCTTGCGAACAAGAAAAACCAAAATTCAAATTGGACGAAGAATTATTTAAATCAAAATAATTATTCGCGTTTGAAAAATTGTTTTCATGAAAAATAGGTGAATTGGAAAAATTAGTTTTGTGAACATTAGAAAAAGAATTTTTATAAAAGTGAGAATACTTATTTTCATAATTATATTCAACGGTATTTTCATAAGAAATATTTGAGTAATAATTATAATGATAACAATACTCACTTCCATGAGAACCATCACAAAAATAACATACACTTTGGCGCTTTTTTGCGGCTTGCTAAAGATTTAGTTGAATTTGAAGCTTGGCTATTTTAGCGGCCAAATGAGATAACATTTTTTTTGTGTAAAAAGAAAATAAAACAACATTTACCTAATGGAAGTGAATTAAAAAGAAAATCAAAAGGAGAATTGGGGTAGAGAAAAAGAATGGTAAAAGTAGTAAAATTTGTGCTTTCTAAATATCAACAAAAAAGAATCCCCGGTATTGGCGCCAAAAACTTGATGAAGAATTTATAGTTTCAAATATGTATCCAAACTATAATCTCGCAATAGCCAAGTGTACCTATCAAAATATAGTATAGGAAATGTCGTATTAGACTCGGACCTGTTGAGTACTTCTACTCACGCAAATTAATATTATTTTATCGGTAAATAACAATAGAAAATGAAAAAAAACTAAGAACTAAGATTAACACTTGATCTACACAAACATTGAATTAAAACTTTTCATAAATGCAAATTTCTAAATATCCTACTTCAACCGTGGAGGTTCCTAAATTAGAAGAGCGCCACTCTCGAGAATACGCTCTCGACTAAACTTAGGTTGATCGATTAAGACCTCTCGACCAGTCGAAACCCCTAAGCTTGCTTTGTGTGGTGAACACCGCTATTGGATTTGACTCCAATCCGGAAGATCCGTGTCATCCTCTCTCGAGGAGTGCAAGCGGCTCCTTCTACCTTTGAGTGTTCTACTCGTATCCACAACCTCTCAGTAAATCTAGGATACGGAACTAACATCGGAAATAATTAAATCAAAGATTGATCGAAGTGAAGAAATTATAGAGTTTTTGCTAAAGAAGAAGAACTTTATTTTATTCAAAAGCTTGTCAAAATCAAGTGGTAAATGAAAAGAGGCTACATATAAAGATAAACAAAAACAAGCTTGAAATAAAAGTATAAGAATGAAAGCTTAACTACGAAATTGAAAAGTACATAAAGTAAATGCATCAAAATAGAAAACTAAGGTACTGAACTACTCCTAGATTTTGCTCCCTTGATCCTTTTAACCTTCTGAAATCATCTGGAATTTATAGGAAAAATTGCTGGTCGGTCACGCCCTAGGTCACGCCCATGACCTAGGGCGTGTCAGGCTCGGAACTGCCTTCTTGAAAGCACGGGAACGTTTGAGGAGAAACCTCCAAAATTTGTTAAATGACGGGTCATGCCCATTGGTCACGCCCATGACCTAGGACGTGTCAGATCTATTTCTCGAGAACGACGGGAATCTGAAAACGGCGGGAGTAAACTGTTGTTGATGGAGGCGTCATGCCCTTGGTCACGCCCGTCACTATGGGGTGTCAAGCTGCAATGAAAATCTGGCGGCAACTATAGGAACAACTGATTTAATGGCTAGAAAACGTACATGACACGCCCTGGGTCACGCCCGTGACCTTTGTGTCACGGGCGTGTACGTGTATGTTCGACATTCTTTAATCGATGATCTGAGCTCCTTGGTGTCATGCTCGATGGTCACGACTGTGACCCATAGGTCACGCCCGTGACCCGGGCGTATAACTTTAAACTAAAGTGGCATGTTCTTTGGAGCTCCTCTATGGGTCACGACCACATGTCACGCCCGTGACCTGAAGGTCATGCCCGTGACAAGGGCGTGTAAAAGGGATTTTTTAAGGATTTCTCTATTTGTTCTTCTGATTAGCTTACCATGCTCCAATTTGTTATCAGCAGCCCAAATAGACATGAAATAAGAAAACAAAGCATTTTAATACAAATATTAAATAAAATAAATAAACTATTATTATTTTTTAATTTTGAAAAAATCTTTTAGACTCGCGGCATGTTGAGTACTTCTACTCACGCAAATTAATATTTTTTTATCGGTAAATAACAATAGAAAATTAAAAAAACTAAGAACTAAGATTAACACTTGATCTATACTAACTTTGAATTAAAACTTTTCATAAAAGCAAATTTATAAATATCCTACTTCAACTGTGGAGGTTTCTGAATTACAAGAGCGCCTCTCTCGAGAATACGCTCCCTGATATTGGATTTGACTCCAATCCGGAAGATCCGTGTCATCCTCTCTTGAGGAGTGCAAGTGGCTCCTTCTACCTTTGAGTGTTCTACTCGTATCCACAACCTCTCGAAAAATCTAGGATACGGAACTAAGGTCAGAAATAATTAAATCAAAGATAGATCGAAGTGAAGAAATAATAGAGTTTTTGCTAAGGAAGAAGAATTTTATTTTATTCAAAAGCTTGTCAAAATCAAGAGGTAAATGAAAAGAGGCTGCATGTAATGATAAACAAAAACAAGCTTGAAATAAAAGTACAAGAATGAAAGCTTAACTATGAAATTGAAATGTACATAAATTAATGCATCAAAACAGAAAACTAGGATACTGAACTACTCCAAGATTTTGCTCCGTAGATCTTTTTAAGCTTCTGAACTCATCTAGAATTTATAAGAAAAATGCTGGTCGGTCACACCCTAGGCCACGCCCGTGACCTAGGGCGTGTCAGGCTCGGAACCGCCATCTTGAAAGCCCGGGAACGTTGGAGAAGAAACCCCCAAAATCTGTTAAATGACGGGTCACGCCCATAGGTCACGCCCGTGACCTAGGGCGTGTCAGATCTATTTATGGAGAACGGCGGGAAGCTGAAAATGGTGGGGGTAAACTGTTGTTGATGGAGGCGCCACGCCCCCTGGTCACGCCCATGACAATGGGCATGTCAAGCTGCAACGGAAATCTGGCGGCAATGGCAGGAACGACTGATTTATTGGCTGGAAAACGTACATGACACGCCCTGGGTCACGCCCGTGACCTTTAGGTCACGGGCGTGTACGTGTCTGTTCGACATTCTTAGATCGACGATCTGAGGTCCTTGGTATCACGCCCGGTGGTCACGCCCGTGATGATGGAGACAACAACCCTCAACATGTTGAAGACAATGATGGCGTGCTTACGGAAGATATTTCTCCGCCTCCAGATAAAGACTTGCAGTGCCGTGACAACCATGTGGAGCGACGCCAAAATATTCGCCCGCGGAGCAAACCAATATATTAATAATTAATAATTATTATTAATAAATTACTATTAATTATGAAGTCACTTTTTTTGTTTTGTTTTATTATTATTTTATTTTGCAATGTTATTTAATTTCATGTATGATGGGTGTCTATAACCATCAATTGCTATCTTTATTTAATGTCATTAATTATTGTTTTGTTATGACATGATGGGTGCCATTAACCATCATGAGTTGTTTAATATTGTATGTTGGAGATTGAGTGGTGTAGCCTATATATAGGCCTTTTCATGAAGGATTGAGTAGAGAATGAAAAAATTGAAAACCAAGGATTCAAATTTGAATTTCCCCCCTCCTCACTCTTCCCCTCTTGGAATATTTGTTTCCTCCTCCTCCTCTCCTCTCCTCCTCTCCAAAATTTCGCCCTCCCCCTTTCTTTCCCCCCTCTCTACCCCCTCCTTTCAAATATTCGACCAAAGCCTTCAAGACCTCTCCAAAAACCGGCACCTTCATCAACCACACCAAGGACGGATATCCTCCTCAATACAAACCCGACCACCACCTTCCCCCTCACCAAAAAAAACGATCAACCCCTTCCTTGAAGAAATTTGGCCAAGGCCAAAGGCTTGCTGTTGTGGACTCTTAAACCCCGACGTGAAGCGACGAAGGAGGACAAGTTCCTCTCCATCCGACGTGGAACCGGTGGAGCCGTTGATGGTCGAACCAAGTAGAGAGTAATCAGAATCATCCATTCCAGTTGGGTAAAGAATATATCTTCTACACTATGATTTTTCCTCTTGATAGATCTTGTGGCATATGCGTGTTGCGTGGCTTGTGAAACGCTTGAATTTTCGTGGTTAATTTCTTCATAGATCTTGTTGGTGTTTTTTTTCCGTTTAAGTTCGTGATGCATGTCGGCCCTCGTTTTATTTTGTTGGGAGAGAACCACCCTTGTCTGAATCTTTTGTTTTCGTTGGATTATCTTTTGGTACAACAATGCTCGACCGAACCGTGTAGGTTCCTTTCGGTTGAGAGGACATTGGCCTATCGCCTTGGTATTATCTTGAAGGGATTTGCGAACTCTCCGTAATCTCTGAATATTGGAAACACAAATTGTGTCATTGCTGCGTTTAAGGCTTGAGCATGGTGTGAGAGTTATCGGAGAGCGTTGCGTTAGTTACGTCGATCACCATAACTCCAAAAAGGACTAGCCTGCATCAATTTGGTATCAGAGGGATGTTCATGTCATTAGATGACTTGTTAGGGAACGAGCTTGTCATTTCTAGCCCGAGACATCTGGAGATGTTTATTTATCCAGCTCCCCCATTATACTTACCCAGACGGATGTGTGTGAGCGATTTGTTAGTTGTCGCGTTCGGTCTTTCCACTACTTTTCATAGATCTGACTATCTTGTTCCTAGGGTGGACCGTTCATGTGACCGCTTGGCGTTGGGTAAGGCTTTGTTTTCGACTGCTAGTTATTCCATGGTGATGGTACGATTTGATGTGGTGTCCCCTAGATATAATTATTTGCCAAGCCCGATCGCTTGCATTTATCCTCCACCTTTTGATGATCTGTGCATGCACACTTTAGTGAACGTAGTTAGGTATGTTGAGTTGTGTCACCCGCACTACCTTTCAACTCCGGGAGCATCCAACAATATAGTTGGTGATGAGCGTTTTCCCAGGCATTTCTTTGTGAAACTTTTAAATTAAAATTTAAATCTAAATTTAAAACTATGACGTTGTACTCCACGGAAATCATTAATGAATTTAAAGCACCCGTGACACCAGACTTAGTCCCATTATTTTCTACTGTTAACTCAAGTCATGTTGCACATGGGTTCACCCCCTCACAGTTTTAATTTAATTAGGAGCACTCTTAACATCTTAGTTTATCAAAATGAATCCTTTAAATTACTTGCTAGTTTATATCGGAGAGTCTCCCACCGTTATGTGGATGATTTGATTTTGGCTTGTCTCACCCTGAACGGATTCCCCCGGGCACCTTAAAAATATTAACGAATTGGAAAGTCCATCCTTTGCGAATCTTAAGGGAGTTTGGAAACATGATATTTCTTTTAGAATTTTCCACTGATTGGGGCATAGCTTCTATTTTCATCGTTTCATATTTTACGCTTCATGCTTCTATGCCACTTGAAATATCTACCATTCCGTATATATTTTCTACTTTGTTCTCTTGGGTCTAGGTATGAGTTTGTGCTTGGATCGTTATTTTCATCGGTCTTCACTGGAGGTATGTTGGTTGTTGATGATGAATTTTTTTTTCCTTTATTGCCTAATGCGTTGCCAAGGTTCCCTAGGAACATATTTTGCATGACAGGATACTCAAGATTGTTGTGCCCTCCTCTCCAAGTGGTGATGTGTGCCGCTTCGTGGTTCTAATGGAATGAGCTTTCCCGCACCTGTACAATCAGATTACTCATCGTGATGAGTACTTTTGGAGCGGGGAGGATTGAATCGAGACGACAACCCACAACATGTTTGAAGACGATGACGCGTGCTTACGGAAGATATTTCTCCGCCTCTAGATAAAGACTTGCGGCGCCGTGATGACCATGTGGAGCGACGCCAAAATATCCGCCCGCAGCGCAAAACCAATATATTAATAATTAATAATTATTATTAATAAATTATTATTAATTATTAAGTCACTTTTTATGTTTTGTTTTATTATGATTTTATTTTGCAATGTTTTTTTAATTTCATGTATGATGGGTGCCTATAACCATCAATTGCTATCTTTATTTAATATCATTAATTATTGTTTTGTTATGAAATGATGGGTTCCATTAGCCATCATGAGTGGTTTAATATTGTATGGTGGAGATTGAGTGGTGTAGCCTATATATAGGCCTTTTCATTAATGATTGAGTAGAGAATGAAAAAATTGAAAACCAAGGATTCAAAATTTGAATTTACCCCCCTCCCCACTCTTCCCTCTTGGAAAATTTGTTTCCTCCTCCTCTCCTCTCCTCCTCTACAAAAATTTCGCCTCCC